>OY728153.1:1662539302-1663739302 GCA_963277665.1 Viscum album | reverse complement strand
TCATGATGTGTCCCATGTATCTCTCCTGAGAAAGTACATACCTAATCCATCACATGTACTACGATCAGAAGTTGTACTACTGGAGGAAGATCATTCTTATGAAGAAAAACCGATAGAGATTATGGGTCATAGAAAAAAATGTTCTATGAAAAAAGACCACTCACGTGGTTAAAGTTTTATGAAGGAACCACCAATTAGAAGAAGCTACATGGGAACTTGGGGATATGACGAGGGAGAGGCATCCTCATCTGTTCGTTATGAAGTGACGAATTTCGAGGGAGAAATTAATTTTAAGGGGGGTAGAATGTAATACCTTGAGATTTTATGAAAAATATTTTTTTATGTCTTATGTTATACACTACACCAAAGGAATCATTCACTACACACAACACTTTCTTGTCCTGTGTTATACGCAAGAGCAACCTTACTCGATAGCTTGTGTTGTATGCAATACCAAGTTTCATTAAAAATGATATATTATTATAATATTTGGAACTAGTCATTATTAATAGTATTAACTGAATTTTAAAATTTTATAATATTATAATTCAACTTACACATTTTCTAGAATGAGGTATGAAAAAAAATCAATTTTCCAGATAAAAGAAGTATTTTTTGAAAAATGCAGTTTTATCAACATTTGATAGAGAACCCATTTTAAATCTAATTTTTGACAAGATTATAAGTTCAATTTTACATTATAAACTTCTTCTTTTGAATCAGGATAAAAAATTACATTGGATAAATTTTTGATAGTTTCCTGAAAACTTTCATATTTTGATGAATAGTAGAAATACGCTAAATTTTCCTTAAAAACATCTGTTTTTTTTCAAGATAATTTATATGGTTAAATGATAAAATTTAATGGGATTAAAGTATAAATAGAATATATTTTTACCATTTAATATAATTTATGTCAATACCATTAATTTTACATTGAATTCATAGCTAAAAACATTTCAATCTTTGACAATGTTTTATCTTTTAAAACCCGTTTTTTTTATAATGAGATTAATTTTAACTTAATTACGGCAACTTCTGTGTATTTAATTTTGAAAAAATGGATTTCATATTTTCATTTAGTGGGTAAAAATTATGTTAATAGGTTACATTTATTTTTTTGACATTATGAATAATAACTGTGGTAATTTTTATTTACTACAATTAAAGGTATATCAGGTAATTAAGTGTATAAATATTATTATAAAATTACCCTACCACCTGAAAAAATTTTATTAGATGAATAAAAGTCGGCCCATATCACCTAATGGATAGAATAGATTCGATTCATGGACTTTTGAACCTGAAAATGATATAATTATTATTAAAACCAAGGAAGGTGACAACATGTAACTCTCTTATATCTTATAAGTTTAATAATTTTAATATATTGATAAAAATCATCAAACGTCGAATATAAAGTGTATATAGAAAGATAATAAAATTATATACATCATGATAATTTATTTATAATTTTTAGGGATTAAATAATTATCATTAAGGATGACACAATAGTGATGTAGAAATTATTTTATTGATTGAAATATCAAATAAATGGTTTTAAAAGAATTAAAATAAATAATATATGAACTAATTAATTTTCTACACAATTTTCCTAGATTAAAATGACATATTATGATTCTGTTAAATATTTTTGTTAGAATATATTCTCTGTTTGGATTTTATTTAAATGAAAATAAATGAATAGTGTCAAAATTGACACTATCGTTATTTTATAAAAATAAAATATTATAAAATTGTTTAAAAATAAAAAGTATTTAAAAATTATAAATTGAAATTTATATGGTAGAAAATGTCATTAAGTATTCAATTATTGACAATTCACAAAACATAAGTAATTATTTATAACAATTTAAAAATTTAGAATATTATTACCAAAAATAAAATTATATAGATTAAATAAGGATAAATCAAGTTTATAAGGTTTAAAATAAATTCCCAACATGTATAAATTGGATGATGAGATTACAAACCTATCTAATCTCTTCTTATAATTGAGTCATTTTTATATTTTTTTAAGTGGGGTTTGAATTTATTATAAATTAATATTTTTTATGTTTCCAAAGGTTCCCCTCTCCTCCCTTATAAAAGGGCACCTCATCCCTCTCCTCTTCACACAAATTTGAGCATTCATGTTCGGAAAACCCTACCAATTACACTTATCAACTTATATAGTACCATTATGGAGGTTCTGGTATTGTCAAAGGACCAACTCTAGTCCCTTAAGAGGATGTTTAAAGGAGGTATGTCGAGGAAGAGGTAATCTCTTCTACTGATTCATTCAAGTTTCTTTATCCTTCTACTCCATAATTTTTAGTTGTTTCATTATAAAGTAATGACATCAATATAAATAATATACTTTCATGTTATTATAAATATGAAACAACCCTATTTCACCTTTAATCCATCTTACGGAAAGCGAAATCACCACGTGTGCGTACGTACGGAGTACCGTCTCCAGGCTGTAGTGTAATCTGTTTTCCACCACCACCTTACTTGGATGGGTATAATTGTGTAAATAATAGCTATATATTATTATTATAACATGATAATAATTCTGAAATATTCTATCATCTACTCCAATACCATTCAATAATTATGGGAACGATATCGTCACTCGTGCCTATGTACAGCTAACCGTCTCCACGGAGTGATGTGATTCATTCTACATGATCTTCATTAAACCATGATTATATAAACAAATTTAATGAATAAATATGACATATATAATAATAATACCAATATATAAATGATATAACTATAACCTAAAAATATGAATATGAACTTATCTGACAAAACATAAGTTTCAAAATAAAGCAGTTAATACCCTAACAACGAGTAACAATGAAATGTTACTAATAAACGGATGAAACTATTATCATAAATGTTATCATAAAATTAATTATGATTATATAATAGATCCGTAACAATATTTAAATTATTATACAGGAGGTTCGAATACATACAAATCATATCAGTCCTAAGGTAATGGAAAATCTCGCAATATCAATTTTTATCCGAGATTGTTTATACATCAATATTTACTAGGGAATATTTATCATCTACATCCATGTTTTCTCAATATGTAATATTATTTCAATCCTCCTACACCTTTTTAAATCTAATTTTACCTATTGGTGAAAATTTTAGTAAAATATATGGAAGGAGTCTTTAGTTATTTTCAGTACGAGATACTTTTTTACTTTTCTAGCCAAAGTACGAGAAGAATGTTTTTTGAACTTATGCGGCATGAACGTATTTTTATGGTTTCATACCACCTTATATCCATGAACCGTACTTTACAATATTTCATGTTTATTTACAAAAAAATTAATTTCTTTAAAATTGAATTTCATTTTGAGAAAAGAAAATGATTTTGAAGAAGAAAGGATATTTTCCTCAAGAACTGAGTTCAAGTGTTTTATCAAAATTATTTTACATCTAAGATGATATAGGGATTTGTTTCTATCCCTATTATTAAGTAGATTTAATTATGTTATGATGGAATTATTTTTATGAAGTCCTTTATCTTATATGGATTATGTTAT
Organism: Viscum album; assembly: GCA_963277665.1. Lineage (NCBI taxonomy): Eukaryota > Viridiplantae > Streptophyta > Magnoliopsida > Santalales > Viscaceae > Viscum > Viscum album. Next base: position 1,663,735,733 of record OY728153.1, on the reverse strand, counting down.
GATGAGATGATGTTTAAGAATCTCAATTTTATTACATGGGTTATGTTATGATGTAAGCTTTATGATTTTGTGGGACACATAAGAATGGTTTCGTTATGAGATAGGTGGGACCTATATCTAACTCTAATGCATTGGGTGAAGATTTATATCTCATGAGATATTCATGACTGGAATGGAAAGTTAATTCGGTGTAGAGATAGAGGACTGGAACGAGGAGTGAACTCTGTTTAGTAATGGGATTTATCCACTATGATAGTCTTGGCAATGAGTATTGACTAATATGAAATGATTTTCTATGATTATGTGTGTATTACACAAAGTTTAATGTTTTATGTTATGATTATTGGGATTACATTTCACTACTATGATTTATCCCATGTCATGATATTATGATCTCTTTTACAGGTTACGATTTTTAAGATGTTATGTTCTTATGAATATGATATGATTGATATTTCTTTTGTTTACCATTACTGAGAATTTGGGATCACCAATTTGTATGTTTTTATTCCCCCGTGTTAGGAAGAGGGGTATTAAGTAGGATATTCCAAAAGGGACTGTAGATATGATAAAATAAATGGGAGAGAATTTAGTTTATTTATGAACCAGTTCTTTATGATTCCCAGTTTTTAAAGACACAATACCTATATGGTCATATCATGGTTTTGTTATTTGTTGTAATAAGTATGCATAAATTCTTAGGTTATAACAATGTATGTAAATTATGGGTCATTATACCACCGTAGTCATAATGGGTACACAATGTCTTCCTCATGTTGCAATAAAGGAGGTATATGCTTGACAAGTCACATGTTATTGAATATGGAGAGCTGTAAAGCCAGGACGGATCGTCCAATGTAGAGTACCAATTAAACATTGAGTATTATCATAATAATATTCCTTTTTCGTGAGATATTCTTTTGTTGTGAGTTTATTGGATATACAAGATTCTTTAGGAGAGAACATATGAGTAGGTGACCCAGATTCATGCTTAGTACCCATATATTATTGATTAGTCTTTTTTCGTTTTCAATTTGAAAAATCTTATGGTGGGGAGAATAAAATTTGTCGATATTTTCCCATTTAATGAATTTAAATATATCTAATAATATTTTTGAATCCATGCATTGTGACTTTAGTATAATCCAAGTCACAATGTTCCAGATATGGATATTATAAAAATATTAACTATATTAATATCACAAGCACAAATGTTTTGTAAAAAAATATAATCACTATAGAACAAGAAATCATATGAGAAATATGAGTCCAACATTAAGTCTTTAAAATGGGGTTTATCCTAGTAGTGATATAATATTTCTGTTGTTGGTTGATTTGATAATGTTTTGTCACATGTGAAAATAATAAAATTTATAAATGAAGTTATTTATTTTATAATATTTTGACACAGATACCTAATTACCTTCTATAATAAAAATTTCATGGCCAATTTTTAAGGATAGGTGCATAACCCCAAGAATTTAGAGAGATCATCAGAGGAAGGCTTGGAGAATTATGACAATGAATTAAATATTATTATATCTAATATAATTTGAGTATCTTTCTAAGTGTGATATTACATATTGTTTCTTCTTTTGTGATTGATCAAACTTGAGGTAGGGTGTTGTTTTATACTGTTTTATCATAATTGACTATTTTAATATGAAAAAATAAATTATTTGGAAATGTGGATTCAATGGATTATCGTTCATGTAGGTTCTTGTATATTATTTTAGTGGGATATAAGGAATTGATATTATTGTTTTCTTCTATATTCTTCATCAAATGAAAATAAATTTATGACAAACTAAACACAATTGATGTTTATTCCTCTCTATTGGTTATGAATTTATCCACCATTTTTTCACAAATAATTACAAACATTTCCTTTTAGGAATATTTCACATTAAATCAATTTGTAATAGTTCTAGTACATGAAAAATCAATACAGTGGTGGTGGTTTTTTATTGAGTATATGATCGAGGTACGATGATGATGATGGTTGATCAAAGGAGTTTTGAGAGTATATTGGTGGATCCTAATAGTTCTTTTGGTGTGTGATGATGAGTATCTGGGATTATGAACATATTCTTAAGATAATCATTAGCCAAAGTCCATTTACTAGGGATGAATGCATATGGTAGACCCAAATCCATTATCCATGGGAGGTATTTTTTTGGATTTATCAGTGATGGTGGCTAAAATGAAAGATGCAAAAAGAACCCATGGATTCTGTAAAATCCCAAAATACATTAAATTTTCCCCTAAGAATACATTTTATGTCGGTCCCTGGATATGTAGTTATGCATTTTGTATGAAATAAAATATCACACACTATGTGATTCATGTATCGTGCCTTTTGACCTGATTTAGGCAACCCAACGTGTACTCTAGAAGTACATGGGTTCAAAAAAACTATTATTAAGGTAATAGGAAATGAAAATTTACATCGCTATGTCTCATACATGACCAAGAACATATCCATGACAAGTGATACACATGCATGACCAGGTGTACACTAGAATGACATGGTGTACATTGAAACTAGAAGGAGAAAACAAGCATAAAAATGGGCATGTCCTAATTTAGAGGTATATATCGAGTGTCCCCTATTAACATTGTGTAAATCATATGAGATATATTTGAGACCTTCATTTAATTAGTATATAATAGGATTAGTTGAGTGTTATTATTTGATCTATCCCTGTGAGTCTATAATGTGGCATTACATCCTCAATATGCTTATTTGATCAATTCAATGGGTTTAGTTTAGGATAGTGTTTATGGTATCCTGACATGAGGCTTAGGGTGGGAATACTCTATCACATTTATATAATGTGGGGTTCATGTAATCATTTTTACCACTATGTATAGGGAATTGATCCCCAATCTGGAATTTTGACCCCATAGTGTTGGTGGAATCGCAAAACAATACTGGGTGTGATGCCCTCTCTGAGTAGTGTGAGCTTGGAGAGCCATTGAGTACATCATGGGCAAAGCCTGAAAATCATGACCTCTTGGATGGTCATAATTAATGAAATTATAGATCATGGAGTGAGTTATTCTCTATTTCATGTTACATTGAAGCCTCTAGTATATTCATATGGCTGGTAGTATTAGTTAGGATAGCTTGAGTATAGTTGTTTATTATGATAATGTCTTGGCTTATTCTTGATTATAATTATTTCTCATATTTTATTGAAATAAATTTTTATTTGATCTTACAACTCTTTATTATTTATTTTTGGTTATTTTAGGGTTTCTTACTAGGTATTGTTATAATCAACCCTACAAGGTTTCTTCTTAAATGTGTCATGTCTTTTGGAGATGAAAAGTATTTTAACATAGTCCAATGAGGATCAAGAGAAGGTAAATCATAGTGTTGGGATTGAAAGACTGAGGTTATTACTACTGTTTCTTTATATAGTATCCCCCTACTTATATATAGGTTTAAATCTTGTTAGTTTTTGGTGGGATTACATTTTTTCCCTTCTATTGGTTTCAATACTTTTTCATACTGATGTTGTGGGATTATAGATGTATGTATGGATGGGTTTTAGTTGTTCATTACATTTAGTGTTTATGAGTATGGAGATGTTTTCACTCATATAGGTACATAGAATAATTCATCCCTTGTATGGGATAAGCCTAATTGACACTGGTCGTTGGCCCCCAGCCTTTTAGAGGAAATATTGGTGATGTCACATTCAACATATCACTGATCAGGCAGGCCCCGTTGGGTCAGCCCATGACATAATTATTTTATAAAATCCAAAAATATGCTTATCATAGTGATTTCATGAGTTCCTATAATTTATAACCCTTATTTTATACAAATAAGTTGATATAGTATTTTCCCTTAATGAAAAAATGTGTAATTACTCTAAAACTGATAGTTGGTTATTATTTTGATCTTTAATTGGTGCATTAAAAAGAGGTCCAATGAAACACCAGGTTTGAAACTCTTGGATGATGTGATTTGATTAATAAATATTCAATTTATGAATCTTCATGAGGGATTTGAATAAATTTTGGTTTCAAATACTAAGAGAAAATTACTAGGAAATACCAATATTAAAACCTATATGTTCAATAATTATGGTGTAAAAAGTATCAATGGTTTATTTCATCTATGTTTTTAGTTTGAATTTTATAACGGTTATCAAAAATAAAATTTTCATTTTTTTAGTGAATGGATGGAACCAGGTTAAACTGATTTAAAAATGAGTGTGAAGGAAAATGTCTTGATAGTCCCTTTGAGAAATCAAATGGGATGGGATATTGTTTGTAAAAACCTCTCTGAAATGTTCATCCAACATTCCTAAGTTATGAATTAAAATTTCTACCTTTTTGATCCCATGAAAACAACCATGAATGAAAATATTTCAATCAAATACTTAATGAGGCAACATCATCCCTCCTTTAGTTGGTCATCAATATCAATAATTTTGGAAAAATGGATTAATACAATGGAGATAAAAATTTATATTCTCTAGTGATCATACCATGAGGAGGGCTTTCAAGGAATATATCATTTGGATATTGATGATGACCAATGGTGGAACATTATTAAAAATACAACAAAAAAATGTAAATTTCAACTCTATGGGATGGTTGGAGTTCATAAAAAAATTATTCCACAAATATTTTAATCAAACTCTTCAAATTAAAATAGAACATGAATTTATAGAGTTGAAACAAAAGGTGTAAGAATCCATTTGTACTTAGGGGGATAATATAATGATATATTCAAGTTAGGAAATCAATAATATTACTACTTCTAAAATATATAATGATATATTATTTAGTGGATAAATCCATGTCTTCACAATTAATTAGCCACAGGAAACATTGGAATTAATGAAGAAATTGTTCGATGCACTCTAATGGTGGAGAAGAAAATTGGTGAAACACATTATTCTAGATAAAGAGAAAGTAATATAGTGTCTCATATACACACTAAACATAATTCACATGGGAAAAGGTACACTTTACTATATGTTAGAAGTGTAGGAGAAAAAACTCAAGTAATTTATTTGAAGGAACATGTATGTTCTTCTGAGGTGGGAGGACTAGCCACAAAGATAATTATGGTCACAAGGGGATGAAGACTCCAATAAATTCAAGAGAAGAAAATAATGTCCCAACTAATGAACACCCACACTTTAATGGTTCAAATAAAAGGATTTTTGGAAATATATAAATCTGTGAACAAACCCTAGAGTTTTAAAAGATAATGGGAACCATAAATAACCTAATATATGAGAATAAAGAAGAGAATATGAAATCCCTAAAACTAAGATAGATCCTGATAATAAATTGATGAAAGTTACACTAATTATCTACTATTTATCTATGAATGTAATATATTATTTATATTTACCACATTCTTTCAAATCATATATGTTTTATACTAATTTTGAATCACTATATGAAGCTTTAGATATTTAACTACCCATGGAAAAACAAAGTGGCATTATTATCACATACAACATATAAAAATATTATCCAACTAATATTTATAGGAGGATACGTCATTAGAGACCTTCTTTCCACTCTCTTATCTCTTCTCCACTCATTCTGGATTCCCTAGCTATGGAAATGGCCACTTCATTTGTCCTTGCCCCACTAGAGGGGGAGGCTCCCCTTTTGTCCTTTGTGGGTGACCAATGATCATTCATCAAAATTTTTAATACGAACTCTATTCCTCCATTTACATCCATTTCTATCATTCCTAATGTCTAAAATATGTTTAATGGTTTTATGGTTCTAGTAATCTCAACATCGGGATTTATATCCTCTTTGTCTCATCTCAGCTTGACACTGGTATCATGATTCAAGCGTAAGTGACCTTCAGTGGACGTGTTTAAATAATTCATTTTTGGTTTTGGGGGTTTTCAACATTGAGATACTATTGGCCATATCAAATGTAGTAACTTTATGATTCACTTCACTTTAGAGGGAGATGTGATCTAGTCCTAGTATAGTTATCCTCCTATATACGACAGATATTACTTCTTCTTGTTTAAAAGACCATATTATTTCCATATGAAGCATGACACTCCCACTATAGTGATTTGGGTTAGCTTCCCAGAGATTCCACTCCCTTTCTAGAATACCTAAATTATCTGAATTCTAGGTAATTTAGGAGGTATATTTCAATTCTCTGAATGTAGAACAAGGGCTTCTTTCAACATAGTTTCTCTGTGAACCTGTGTTGATGTTTATGTTTATAAAACTCTAGTATATTTAATTTGGATTTGTATAGGTGGAGAATTATGATATAAATAACCATTTTTCATTATTACATGGGCATATTTATGAACCTCATGCAATAAAATGGGGCACTAGAAGGCGGTGGGCATGCATGGGTTTGGAATAAACATCTAGTTGAAGGTGGCAGAGTGGTCATGTCCTAGTATCCATGATCTGGTCACTGTGCTGGACAGGAATTTGAAGGTATAGATTGAAGGGGATAGGAAAATGTATGACGTTCAGAAGGAACAATAGTATGGTGACCCTGATTTGAAGGTGGTGGATGTATTTGGAATGTTGAAATGGAATTTGGAGAAGCAAAACTGTTATCTAAAATCTCATTAGACTCTGAGGTGATATTGGTGCCCTATACTTCATGTTAGATAGCCCCTGGAAGTACTAATATGATGAATGATAATAGCGTGGAGACCAAGCTATCTGGAAATGATTTAAAGGAGGATTTTTTTCTAGAAGAGGTATTTACAATGGATTAAAGTTATGTTCTAGTTCTGAAGAGTAAGTTTTCTAACCCGAATCATGAAAAGGCATAAGGGGTGGGGGTCTGAAGAGGTGAGTGTTTTGCATTCCTTGGACCCAAACACTTTCATCTCAAAGGCCCAATCATATTCAAAGGTTGTGTTCACTATAATTAAGTCTTTATATGTGGTTAATTAGGGGAGTTTCAAGTCCTTGATAAGGCTGAGCCTCATCAACGAATCCCCTGTGCTAAATTTGGGCAACCTCTTTGAAGGATTAGAAGTCAAAGAACCGGTAGAAGTTCAAAATGATGTAAAATTATGTTATGATAGTTATTTCTATCTTTCAATGGAATTTTTAAAAGGAATGGAAGGGATATGACTCCACGTCCCAAGAAGGGAGAATGTGAAAAACGGAAATCAACACTCTGTTTGATGCATTGTCACTAAGGAGGGGAAAATCAAAAGGTCGCGATGACTATTTATATATTCCCAAACCGATGGAAACAATTTCAACCAAAAAAATTTTATGAAGATAAATCCATGCCATTCAAAAGGGAAAAATGAAGATTATAAATAAGACCAAGATAATATAGAGGATAAAGTATAATGGACCAAAGAGAAAGTTAAAGAAAATGGGGAAAGTAAACATATGAATCTTATTATACATTCCAATGAAGAAATGCTCTAACGAACTAATGTTTTATCAATGGGATATGCTTATTATATTAATTCCTATATTATAATCACATTAGATCCAGCATATCATGATAAAAAATACTATGTGACCATTAAACATAATTTTTCCACTTCTGTGTCTTGAATTTAAAAAATCTGATATACACGGTTATGTTCAGGGTGTTTTCTGAGGTCAAATGGAACAAAAATAATTTTTTTTTTGAATAGTAACATACCCTTATCAATAGTAATATGTCCCTTAGGAATATTAAATCATCGAAAATAATAGTAACATCACCCATGAATTTATAAATAAAATTAAACAATCTTATTAGTGATAATATGACCATAGTAAAAGTATTGGTATTTTTGTAAGTCAAAGATAATTATATTCAATTAATTAATCAAATTAAAATAATATCTATTTTTTATAAAAGGTTTTCTTATATTATAAATATTACTTTTTCAGGTTTTATGGTAATTTTAAATGACCTTATGGAATTTTTGAAACCATTATAAAATCAATTTTAGTTTTTAAATTTGTATTTTGCAAGTAAATTATGATTTTAATTAAAAATTAAATTAATTGTATTTTGAAAATTATTATTTTAGAATGGATTTTATTTTTTGATTCTATACATCAATAAATATTTAGGTTGTATTTTTTTGGTTTTTTCTAAAATACCAGAATTTTTATGAATAGTAAAATATGATAATTCACAATAAATGCTAAAACATAAATTTCTGCATCATGCTTGGGTCATGGATGATGTAAATGGACATTTTTTAAAACTCACAAGAACATATTACTATTATTTCTTATTAATCATTAATATTTCTTGTGTTATGAAAAAATAATAAACTAATGATTAAAGTATTATCAAAACCCTCCTCCCCTCCACTATAAAAACAACCCACACTCCCCATTTCGATTCACCCATATCAATGCTTGTGCCATCACTAAATTATTCACATTTTTTTCACCAATATCCTCCCCCATGTCTAATATCCCTTTGTCTCCTAAAAAAATCAACTCCCCTTAAAAGGCTCTAATAGAAGATAAACTCAAGAGCGAGATTCCTATTTTCAAATATTTTAATTTCTTTTCAAGTTCCTTTGTATTCTTTTTAATCATTAACTCTCCTCCTATAAATGTTATGTAATCTCAAGTACCTTATGTGTATTATTTTTTAGGATAATGTAATAAGTGATTATCTTCTCTCCTTTACCCTTGTTTTATATTAGTTGTAAAAACACCATCAGAAATGTGTTAATTTACTACATTGAAGGATGATAGGTTTTAAATATCATTTATCATCTTCAATTCTGATAATGAACCCATTTTTTATATGATTGAACCATATTATTATGTAATATATCCTTTTTAATGTTCTTTAATCATTTTTTACACATGATATTAAATTATAATGAAAAATGAATTCATAGTGATCAAAAAACACCAATAAACCCAAAAGGTTATCACTAAAATTTTATAAAGTGATTCAAATTCACTCCATGTCAAAAAAATAAATATAAAATAATGAAAAATTGTTTATGTTAAAATATAATATATAACTGCAATTCTGGACAGCCATCCTCATTTTACATGATTTTTTGGTCATGAAAATAAGTAAACCAATCACAAACACCATGAAAACAAAAGGACTAGAACAATAAAATTGATCCAATCAACCTGTAAAAAATGTCATGAATGAACATAAAAAGGTTATAATAAATCATTTAAATTTATAAGTGATTATGTAATTATTAATTAATGAACCAAATTTGATTATTCAGTTCATTAATATCTATTTGAGAACACCATCAGTCCTAATGTATTGAATCCTATCTATTTCACTTTTGTTTAAGAATGTCCTATAATTTATTATTTTTTATGAGAAAACCCTAATGATGGTGGGTGATTTATCACCTACACTATACAACACTCATGAATTATATGTTATGATAATCCCCCTTATCTCTCATTAATCCCTCTTAAGTACACCTGATAACATACTAATAATACGTACGATATTCCACCTGAACCTCATTTGTTCCTTCAGGTTGCCTTATCATTATTTTACTAAAATGATGTTATATTATCCTTTATGTGAATCTTATAAATTCTATTTAAATGTAAATAATTCATTTATCAAAACAATTTCATCATTCTCTTTCAAGGATAAACATGTTTGTAAGTGATTCCCTTTTCAATACCTCTTGATATGAAAACCTGTTTTGAGGGAACATCCCAATTCATATCCAATTTCAAGTTATCTCAATCATCTATTTTAATACACTATTGTATTTATAAAATTAGCCATTTTTTTATTTAAAATTTCTTGGTTCACTTATGGTTTTATATAATGGATTGTTGCCTTTTCTATTTTAATGGCTCTAAAGTATTTTCCTTAAAACCACACTAAAATGTTTTAATGCAAATTTTTTTAATTTGATTTCATAAATATTGTCACTTATACATGAAATCACTTACCTTGATAAATTACTATTTTAAAATATAAATTTCCTTGTATATTTTAGTTCCTTTTTTTATTTGTACATTTATGATATTCCCATTTGTTATGATTTATGACATGATTATTAAACCCAATTCATTCGATGGGTAACCATTACGTTTATATATGATTGATTTTGATTGATTTTGTTTATGGAAATTATATTTATGAAATATTAATATGAGTTTACCCAGATATCTCCCAAATGGATATGGAATATTTGAGTCTCATGAGATTTTATGTGTGACAGTCTTGGCAGTTAGCCTTGGCTTTTGCTACCATGTCTGACAGTTTTGGCAGTTAGCCTTGTCTTGGGATACCATGTTAAATGGTCTTGGAGGTTAGACTAAAATCATTCTAAAGTGATATTTTATGTTGTGATGACATTACTATGACTCCATGTTTATATGATTCCATGTCTTTATGTTATAATTACATATGTTACATGCCATTTTATATCATCATGGAATTCCTTCTATCCCTTGTGTTAATGCTTGGTTCTTATGGTTATCCCCTTACTAGGATATTTAGCTCATCCCTCTATAAATGTGACCCCAGGGTACCCTTTTCAGATGTTTGATAATAGTGGAAGTTAATATCTCAATTTGAAGATTGAATAAAGAAATGTTTTACTTAGTTTCAGTTTTTTATTTTTATGTACCCAGTCTTCCAAGACAACAGACTTTACGATCCATGGATTGTAATATCATTTATAATTATTCTTAAAATGAAGTAATGTTATATGTAAAAATTATGGTCTCTATAAATCCCCATTGAGTCAATCTAGATCAAGAACATAGAATAAGATAATGGCATAATCTTTGTGAGACTTGAAGGGGTGAAGTCTAATGAGGAATGAGAGGATTGGATTACAAACCATGATAAAATCATGGTACAAGGATTCACTAAGGGGAAGAATAAGGTTGAGGAGTATTATCAGACATGGGACAAGTTTTCTTGTCACTGTGAATTTATACTCCATGATCACCCAATCATTATGGTTCATTATCTTTACTATAATATCTACAAGGTAATGGAATCTAACAACTTTATCTTTGTTGTGAATGATTTTGTAAAATATTACACCATTTACCAATATTTGTAAATATATTTGTTTTCTCACTTTTCCTCAAAATTAATTTATTTAAATTTTGGATACATAGTAAGGATCTAGTTCCTCTTCACTTGGTTGACTTTGAAATATTTTTTGTTTGGGGATTGGATATACTTATAAAGATCACATATCAATTATAATGATAAGGAAAAATAATATCATATCCTGAATAATGTTCTCATAGAAATATCATAGTAATGTTGATCATGAATTCACTTTGGAATAATATTTTATAATATGGATCATGATATTAAGCAACAAGGGAATACTAGCTCAAATGATTTGGGGTGATGTATATAATGATGATATGCCTATTGAATTGGAATATAATAATGTGTTTTTGGATTAATTTCTTGGTTTTCCCTAAGATCACGTTTTTTATTTTTCAATTGAACTCATACATTGTGCCATACTAATATCAAATATTCCATAAAGAATATCCCTAAATGTATTAGAATAATTTTAGATTCAAAACCAAGAATAACTAGATAAGGATTTTATATGTCTATGTTCATTGAAATTGTCTTCACTAATTCACGTTATTAAGAAGAAATATGGATCAACCCATATTTACATTAACTAGAACGAACATGATAATATCACAATGAGGAATAAAATTCATCTACCCTTTATTGATGATTTATTTGAAAATCTATAAGGATATCAATATTTCATTGAGATTGATCTCTGATTCAAACATCATTTATGAAGGGATTAAAGGGATGATATACCCTAGAAAACCATCCACAGAAGACACTGACACTATGAATTAATATTGATGTAATAAGAATTAAAAATTATCCAGAAATATATTAGAGTTGGTTCCCAAGAACCAACTTCTTCAGTAATTGATTACATGTTTTAATTATTAATTATGTTTTCTTATCATATTATTTTTGTTATTCTTCCTGAAATTTATTTGTGATAATTTCCTACAAATATATATTTCATTTAACGGTTATATAAGTTATATTATATAATGAAAAGCTATAGGTTCCATGAAATTGATCATGAATCATTATCTATATATGTGTATATATATGATATTTTCTGAAAGGCCACATATGATACTAGAAATTTGGGTCGGGGGATAATAAGAAATCAAGACATTATATCAGGGTGATCAATCATCAAAATATCAAATATAAAAGGTTATGATAACATGAAAATTAATAAAAAATATATATTTCCAAGAGTTATTTCATATTACAATCTTCAGAAATGAGTATTGATACTTAGATTTTGATATTATTGTCAATGTATTTCATGACTCTTTTATATTAATGGATTGATGAAAAATGAGATGAAATATGTTCATGAGGAAGTATCATATGTTGGGTGTGTCATAATTAATATTACATTAATGTATAACGTGACAAAAGATTTATACCTTCTCTCTCTTAATAAAAGCCGATATCTCAAAACCTTTGACAGAATGGATCTGCCAACATAAATCAATGACCATGGTGTTTAGTGGGAGATTTTAGGTATAAAAAGTTAAAGAATGAGACATTGAGAATATTTGGTGATGGAACCATCATGAAAACTTCTTTATTAAGTATATAATGGAAAATTTATTATATTTCATGATAAATGATCAAGGAAGGTTGGATTTTATTATGATGTTTACTTAATTCTTTCTGGATTCCTTAGTGTTTTTCTAGACGATAACCTTTTTAATTTATGTCTTTCAACCTAATACCACTAAGAAAGAGGCCTAGTGGTTCACACAATTAGTGTATCCAAAATCTCTATTAAAGTTTTTTATTGAATTTAACATGTCCAGATAAATAATATTTATTCAGGTATAGTTGATTTCAATAATTTGATAAAAATATATTCAAATGAAAAATTGTGTTAAATAAATATAATAGAAATTTATTTTCGTGTATGAAGAATATAATATTTATTATATTTATTATGGAATAATGTTATGATATTTATTTATTAAATAAATTTTCATCATTTGAGGTTTGTTAAATATTGAAGAGTGTAAATAGACCGAGAAAAATGGTTTGATTATAAATAAATAACATTTATGTATATTCATAATGTGGTTCACATGTGAAGTGATTAATAATATTATAATTATTATAAATGAAAAAGGGGTCAAATAAGAATATTAAAGATGGTTCGGGGCTTGGGTGTAATTTATGAACCCTAAACCTTCTGTAATAAATATATAATTATTTCTCATTCCAAAATTACTTTGGGTGTGCCCAATAAATAGATTTATTATATCTCTAGAGATAGAGAGAAATAAAAGTATTTAAATTACTCTCCACCACTATTTACTCAAACCAATAAGATATCATCAAAAGATATTCCTCTCTCTAGAAGAATTCTATTATGATCAACCATGAACAGATAATGTGATCTAGATCATCCATGATAGAAATAAATGATGTTATGGACTCATTAAGATATTATAGGGCATGTGTGGATAGAATCTAGATGGATTATTCCCTTGGATCCTATAAGGAAATAATGGTGTGACTAGTTATATTTCATCAAATCATCAATTGAAATCATAATCCGATGTTGAGGAAATTCTATATACACTTATAAATTAAATATAAATCACCTAAAGAGATCATTCCCTTATGGTTATATAATTTCACTCTAGTCAGGTAATATACTATTTTCATTGGTAATTACATTTTGATCATATAAGGTATCTATTGCATGTTAATTAATACTAATATCTTAGTTGTTCATGGCATAAAAGAACACATCAACTACACCTAGAACCTATAATTGGTATTAGAGATGTCACAAGTTTAATTTACAATTATTTAGTATCCATAGGTTTGTTTCAGGTGTTTGTGATTTATTTTACTCAAAATGATTCATTTTAATATTCTACATCATCCTATATTATCTTCCATAATTATTTATAACATAACCCATAATCAGTTATGGATTAATAATGAAAACACATTTTCTTCACACAATCTGGAGGTTCTAATAGTTTTCCTTAGATAAAACAAGAGTACCTAATGTGTAATTCTAGTATACACACCATGTACTTATTTTTCATCTATGTATCATATGATAATGTTAGATAGATCTATTGTAAACTGAAATAAGATCCAATAAAAGTAGATGAAAATGAGTATTTAGATAGTCTAAAACATGACCTGATGAACTATATGCTATGTATGTGTCTTACATTTCGTGTAGTCCCTCTCTTTTGGCGACTAATAACATGGGATGTCCAATCAATCCATGTATTGGATACATGAAAAAGAAGAATACATTCCAGGTAACTTAGAGATTTCACACTATGTATTCACAGTACATGTCGTATACCTCTAACACGTCCATGAAAGGTAATGCAAAAAACCATAAGAATGTTCTACATACATGGGAATAAGATAATTACACAAATAATAGGATTATAAATTATATTAAAATTTAAATTCTATGTTATTTTCTATAGAGCACACTAGGTTTCATCTAAGTACACCAGTGTACTACATTAATTTTAAATAAAAGAAATTTTGTTTCAAATTATCGTTGATGGTGAGTTAAGGATGGTTGGATTAAATAATGAATAAAATTTAAACATGGTGATTAATTTATGGTGTGTTATATTAATTAAAGAAAGATTCAATGCAATTAATAACTAGATTAAAAAAATGTAATTTTGGATTCTTGATGATTGGATGATCATGATATTAGACCAGACCCTGATTGTTATTGGTCTATTATATTTATTGTTAAATTATTATTCATCACCTATTTGTCATCCCCTTCCCCAGATTATGTATGGTAATATGTTCCCATGATTTATTTTAAGTTAAACTCCTGTATATATATATATATATATGATAATATTATCTCAAATACTAATTTTTATAAACCAAATTGACTTATAATAGAAAAAATAAATGTTTTGGGTCTATCATTTTATTGGAAAAAAGAATTTCCCATGAAAATACTTGACTCAATAGAAATTTTCATAAAATATTTTTATATTAAAAAAATATTTTAATTAGTTATGAAAAGTTTTCCATAGGTTTTTTAAGATTAAATTATATTTTAAAATGATAAATTATATTCCTTTAATCTTATTGTTCAATTTAATTTTTTGATAATGTCATAGAAATTAAAAGATTCATAAAAACTATATTTTTTGACAAAAAAACATTTTCAGAAAAATATAAATAATTAATACGAAGATAATTTTGATATTATTAATTGAAAAATGATTTTATTTTGGTTAATATCAAATAAAAAATCTAAATATTAAATAAATTCTTGAATAAAAGATCTTTAGTGTGTAGATTGTGTGATGGTCTATGATATGGGATTTTCATGCTAAAATAGGGTCTTAGGTATTATATGTCTATAGATAAATGTTAACAAGTTTTTTAAAACATGTTTTCTTAATAGAAAATACTATAAGAAAATACACCTCCTATTATTTGGATTGAGATATTATTTATGAGTTGAAATTTTTATATTATATAAATGATCTAAAATAAAGATATATTTAGTTTTTGGTAATCTTAATATAATTCCCAATTATTAAATGTTCTAAAAGGTATTCATATATTTTAGTAACAATATCAAAGGATTATTACATTAAGCTTCTATTTAAAAGTACTCATTTATACATATAAATTAAAATTTTCATAAAAGGGATGATAACTGATCACTATTTATTTTAACCAACATTTATTTTAAGTTTCTTTAAGGCATTTAATACAAAAATTCCCTGGAATCATATCCATACTAGAGTAATATATTTATATATTCCATATAAGGTCACTAAATATCCCAAATAGTTTTTTATATTCATCTCATAACTCTTAATCATTAGAAATTAAATATAAATGTGAAGTTATTATTTTATTTTAATTAATGATAGATACAAAATAGAAACCTTTTGACCGAGGAATCCTAGTGATATGTGAAATAATTCTAATCTGGGAACCCCCTCACTTCATTCATATACATAACAGTAATCTCTTTATGTTTGAACAAAGAACACCTCCCTTTGAATTTAACACTAAAAGTATTTCTTAAAATTGATTAGTTTCTTTGGATATCTCCATTCCCACAAAATTGTAAATGAAATATGAAAAACCATGTATTTATTGTATTTGTAATTTTATATAAATTAAATTAAAGGCAGCATATACACACCTCACTATTTATCTGTATATTTTATGGACCAGTGATATAAATATAAATATATCATTAATAATCAATAGAATCCTATATTCATTGGTGTACGTTAACTAATGAAATGACCACAACACCTTTTGTTATAAAATAACTATATTAATCCTCATGTTAATGAATGATTTTGAATCACAGAGTGTTTAAACATGTTTATATACAATCAACATACAACCAAATGGGGGAAATCACTTCGTGTGGTAGTGGTTGTTATATAATATAGATGTTTCTAACATTCATATGTATAGATAATTTTCTTCTTACATAAATTTTATTTCTCATAATAATCAACCTTCTTCAGAAGTGACTATTAAAATCTTAAATGATTACTTCATCATCAATGCATCATCACATGGGGTGTTATTGTTCTAATGGAATAATAATTAACGTGAAATAAAGAAATATTTCGTAATTAATGATATCCCATATCATAACTGAAATGAAAACATCAGATTCATCATAATGTTTTCCATGTTGTAGCTTGTAATTTATAATTGTTTTCACATTTTTTACTTAGGTTATGGTGATTTAGATTTTATATCCAATAATATATGACTTGTATCAAAGACTATTAGATATTATATAACAATTTAGTACACTTTTGAACACATTAATTATCATTTTGATATTATTGTCATATAAAATCTATTATTTTGGACAAAAACTTCATTCCAACAAAAATAATATTATATAGACTACTTTTATGAAACTATGTGAATTGATTTCGTATAAATTATTTAAAATTTTCTAATTTATAACCATATGAAATGGGTGGAATCTAACAGTCAATAATTTTTACTTGTGAAATAATGTAATATGGATTGATCATAATCATATACTCATATTTTCATGAATACATTTATTCCACTTCTATATCCATACATTAAATGAATCTTCATATAACCCATTTATCAAACCCCAAATTATCATTTCCTTAATTCTTATGTAAACATGTTGTTTATGTAAGAAGGTTCCCACAATAAATAACACAATAAAATTATGAAATGTGTTTTAATATATGAATTCATACCTAAATATATCAATGAATATATATATATATATATGGAATATTATGTGATATACTTTTTGTAATGACCCATGTTTTGAGCCATGAATAAAATCCAAGGGAATTTGAATTTTGGAATTTAGTCGGCACATTGTTATCTGAACTAATTTTCAGAGCATAATTATAAGTGTTAGAACACATCAATTTTTTATTTATAGACTTGGGTAAAGTCCTGATGGGTCCCTTGGGTGTCCCATTGAGTTTTGGGAGTGCATGACCCAAAAATCACAAATTTGGAAGGTCATCACAGGCCACACGGTTTATTAGAAATCGTTAGGCCCCAACAGAAAATAGTGCAACTTATTTTAGAGGAGAGGAAGGCATCACATGAGGTACACACAATTTACACAAACAATTATCATATCCCTCATAGTTAGTGCCACATATACAGTACTTATGCACTATTAATCTCAAGGATGGAACACGGTTAGGAAAACAATTCGACACAACCGTGTGATGTAGGCTTCTTAGGTAGAGGGTGTCGCATAGTTGGCACACGATTTGGAAAAATATTGATGCCAAACTACAAAACCCTATTTTGAGTGGGAAATTATGATAATCACCTTAATGAGTTTATGTTTCTTTTCCATCTTCATTCTTATTCCTCTAGCTGCATAATTCTCCTCTTGTGAATTGTGAGTTCTTCCACCTCCCTCAGCTAGAATTTTCAAGATCTCCTTCATCTGTTGTTTGAATTGAATGATGTCAATATCTATGTATTTTCATAATTAATCTCTCAAACCCTCTTGATAACATTCTAATATTTTCTTCTAATCTATTATGTTATTTTGTTGCGAGCACATTTTCCCTATTTTCATTGAAAATGTATGTTTCATCGTTTTTCCAAACTCGACCTATTCATACCTCTATTTTCGATGAGTATATCATACTAATAATATGGAAGGTGGTCTATATTTCTTTCATTGAGGTTTCATAATTTTATAAATATTATAATTATACTACACACCAACCTTTTTCTCACGTTGCAACAAACATGTTTTCTTCTATCATAATTTCTATAGACACCCAGTATTACTCCAATTCTGAATTTTTTATAAATTAAGGTTATAATACTAGATCAAAGGCACCCCATGTGTGTCATGTCTTGATTTAAACCATTAAAATTAATTATTTAAAATCCCATATTTCCTTCTAAGAGTTTGTGTTGGATTATTAATGGAATTTCCCATTAGATTCTTTCAGATAATTAATAATGGAACCTCTTATTTTTTAAGATGAACATTACAATTAAATTACCATGTTTTTTATTTAATCTAAAAATTATTATTTAATTTGAATTTAATTATGAATCTTATAATTTATTAATGATTATGATCAAATTATTTATTTGAAAAACAATTTCATGGTTTTAAAATAAATTATTTCGAATGAGGTGTGTTTTCTTCTAAAATAAAAATATTTTTTAGTTGTTTAAATCATGATTGTCCATATGGACTTTGTGCTTCTATATGATTGAATGTTAATACTTAATAAGTATAAATCTAGTACATTGCCTCTCTATTTTTCTTTAATAGAATATAACTGCTTCTATATAAATTATTATTGAAATAAATCACCTCTTAATTTCTTCTCCTATATTTGAAATGGAATTTTACTTGTAAGTAATTACCCCAATATATTGAGAATCGTTTAAGTTCCTCATAAGCATCGAATTATTTTTTTTATGTTCTTAATATATTAAATTACATGGATTAAATAGAATCAATGACCCATGATGGTTTTAATTAATTTACTGAAGAGGATGTTTTATAATGAAATAAATTTTAAAGGGTGGAAATGACATTATGATCTTGTGTGCTTAGTACCTATTGTAGATAAAAAGTGATTTCCTTAATATTAATTGGAATTAATAACTGTAAATCACGAGGTGTACTACCTCATGGATGTTAATTATATAGAGGATCATGCCATAAATATATATATATATATATATATATATATATATATATAGGTTTTGGAATGATGGTAAGGGTTCTAATGAAAATGGAGGTATCACACATATTTATATAGGGTGTTGGGAATAATATATCACACTAGTGGTACTATGTAGATGGTTGTCATGGCACACCTCATCCTTTTTGGGTTTTGACTTGAAGGCGCACTTTCTACTTGATGATCGTCATCATGATGCCACACTCACTATATTGGGTGTTGAGAATGATGTCTCTCTCTCAGTAATAAATGTAGGGATGGTACCTTTTTCTGGAACTTATAGGCTCATTCAGACTGGTTATGGATGGCAAAGTTACACCGTAGTCTATCCGACACCTTGTATATTATGTATATATCCACTTATGCTAGCATGAACATGGTTTATATAGGTGGATGAAAAATATAACTATATATATATATATATATATATAATTTATTACTATATATATATACTAATCTGAAACTCATTCCAACTATGAGTCAAAGAAGGTAATATCAGCATGATGTCCTATGATAACATGACCCTACCAATTCTTATTTATTATTTCATCATTGTTTAATATCGAATTTATACTTTCACACTAATTTACTTTATATCCATGTACCAGAAATGGTTGAAGAAACTAGGGTAGTAACTTGCTAGGATTTATATCAAACACCCTACAAAGCATGGCATTTCAATGGGGTACCTGAGTAGATCATTTGTTCATAGGACAATGGATTCTTTCTATTGCTTCTCTACTTACACCAAGGTGTTAGGAGCACATGACTAATCAAGAGATCAGTATGCTCATGTAGTTCTCCCTCATGGATTTCATTTCTTTTCTATATTCTTGTTCTATGTTTTATCATATTAGCTACTATATGACTATTGTTTTAGTTATGTATCACCATATCAGCATGCATGGATTGCATACAATGTAATTATCCATATTCTTATTTTTTTATATTATTCGACCACTTCTATGTATTTTTTTAAAACTCATTCCATTTTTGTTTGATATTTATTGTCTGATATACCAGTATGATACCCTGATAATGAGGGTATAATATCCTCATTATCACCTCCATATACTCTCCCTGCTACTCGACAACCTCTATAATATGAGGAGGTGTCCTTCTGATCATGCAACTATAACGACCCTGCTTTTTATTACACATTTAAAGATGATTTATTACATAAATATTTAATTAATAAAACCTAGAAGATCGAGAGGTCTAGTGTGTTGGAAAATTATGAACATTCCATAACATCTTAAAACATGAAATACAACATCATTATTGAAAACATATTTTAAATGACCACAACATTCCTTCATACTTAACACCACATGGGATAACCTGAGGTCATGAATAAGAAAAGGGTGAAATATAAAGAATTGTTAGGGAATAAACATGGAATAACTTGAGGAAGAAAATAAATATTATCCAATAGGCATATAAATAGAGTGAAATAGAAATAAGAACATAAAATAATGATATACAAGATATTCATAAAATAGAAATGTTGCAACAACATAAAACACTGCATCATTAACATAAAGGAATCAAGTAAACCCCTATCCCAACATGATGGAAACATTTCTTATAAAATAATAAGGTAAAACCATCTCCTTACGTAATGATTCATGATACTAAACATTACCCAATGCATTGGAGTTCTATCAGGTAATACCCTTCATAAACATTTCAATCCCATGCTAAAGTGTGCCACATTGATCATATAACCTGGATTCATTCAAAATCATAATTTTTTGACAAATATAAGATTTTGGAATACATATATGTAATTAACCTATCAATAATTTTATGTTCATAAAGATTAATACTCGTGATAGTGTATTGGCTATGGTATTCACTACACAATGATTTTCCCATGGAAAATCGTCGTGCAATTTCAGAAGCTTAACAACATCATATAGAAATTCAAAAAATAGGTATATGAAAGAGAAAAAGGTATCTCATCATTTATAAACGAAATGTACAATCAAGGTATCATGGAAATTAATACCCTAACATGTGAAATGAAATTTTAGATGCACAATATAAATGTTGTGCTTGAAATGGAAATGAGAACAGAGAAATCCCTTACCGAATTTCATCATAGTAACAACGTATGTAAGGGTATAAATGGTAGAGAATAAATGATAAAATATCAAAATAACATCAAATATATAGTATGGAATTGATTACAAAAGGATTACAATATAAACAATTGAAATTAAAAGTCTAATTTCAAACAACTCTTTTGAATTGAAAGGAAGAGAGAATGGTGAGAATCTTTTACGAGAATTCATCATGGTAACAAGTGAACATAAGGGTTCATAAGAGAGGTAAATGAGAAAAAAGGGGATATCAAAATTTATAAATAAAATAGTAAGTTATTATGATATTTAACAAAATATCCCAATATGGGAATAAATAAAATTAAAATAATTAACATGAAAAGAATGTTGGATAAAAGAGGAGGGTGGAAGATCCATTACTTGGATGTGTGATCCCAAAGGATTTGGAGAGAATTCAAGGGATATTAGGGGTTCCTTGGAATAAATCTATGGATTTGATGGAGGAGGTTATTCATTCTTTAAATTTCATGAGTGGAGAGGAATTTGTACATTGATTGGTTTATATAGGAAAGGTGGGATAATTCATTATTATTTTGGTTTTGGACCCTAAAAACTAAAATATTCAAATAAACATATCATCCCATTGTTTTTCCAATGGTTTCGGTAAAAGGGTAGTGTTATATATTATTTTAAATGAATAAGGGATGAATATATTTAATTATTAATCTTGTTTATGTAGAGGTGAGTCACAGTTTCAAGGAGATGATTTTAAAATCTTAAAATATTATATATGTCTTTGAGGATTCACTATGGATTTATAAAATAAATAAAATAAATCTATAATTAAATTAGTTTAAAGGAAAAAATGTATTTTGAAAAATATACCTTTTTTAGTATCTTATTACATCACTCTTGGTTCATTATGATGTCATAAAACACATTATATAATTATACGTTATTTAATTTATACCCAAAAATTCGACGATCTCAGAAAATTATGAAAAATTCAACATTGGAAAAATTACAAGACCTGATTACAAAAATAATATTCATTTTATCTAAATAATATTTTAAATATTTGAATTTTCATATTTAATATAGAAACAAACATTTATCGAAAATTAACATGTTTTGACTAAAATAGTTTTCAAACCTTAATAAAAATTACAATTGAATTCATTAAAATTTTACACTAATTTATATTTAATAAAATCTATTTAATTGTAATATTATCTTATTTTTTTTAATACCAAAATCAATTAATTCAACAATACATATTTCTTAAATGAATTTGAAAATTAAACGAAAATATCGTTTGTTCTTTAAAAATCATTTATAATGTAACAATAATAAAATGAAAGTATATTAATTATTTTATACAAAAATAATACACATAATCATAATTATAGGGTCTTATTACATATCCATTTATTACACATGAATACGCCCACCGTGTACGGTGAGCGACGATGGGACATTCATGTGGTCGTTCAGTGAACGTGGTTTGGGATGTGATCTCGATGTTCTTGAACATCTCCTGTAAACATTTTCATTCATGATTATATTGTTGGATCTCATCTTGGGATTGGTCTAGGGAAAATAAGATAAATTTTACCTCCCTTGGAAGCTCAAATAAATGGGATTTATATTGTTTGATCATATTGGTAGAGGCCATCACTTCCATTATTTATATAAAAATGATTTGTTAAGACCCTATATTTATAAAAGTCAGGTGATTAATTTTCAAATATAATATTATTAATTGTTAGGATACATAATGGTCATTTAAATATAATAATAAAACAAAAGGAGTGCATGTGTTTTCTGTATCCATAAAGAATTTTAATAAAATGAAATTGAATTTTATTCATAAAAGTTTGGGTCATTACAACCACCCACCTTAAGAATGTTTTCCCTCAAATTTTCATTTTCCCACACTATAATAGATAAGGGTAACTCTTCCACATCACATTCGTTAGTTTCCACATTGCTTCTTCAAACTTCTAAATTCTCCACAACACTTTGATGATGTGAATCGACTTATTTTGTAGAATTTTTTCTCTAGGATCTAACATCTTAAATGGATTCTATTATTAAGAGTGGTCATTCTTAAATGGTACCACGGATGAATTGAGTACATTTGATGGGTTTGGAATGTAAATATTTAAGACAAATACAAGAAATATAAAATATTCTTAAGATAGGTTTTGTGGTAGTGCTAGTCAATAGGGTACTAACCCAATATGATCGTGGATATAAAATGGGATGATATACCTTTAAATAAACTTTCCCTTCTACAAAAATATCATAACTCTCTTATATAGAGATAGGCGGTAGAATACCATGTATCTAACATCAATTTACAGGCCTCTTCAATGATTGTCAACATAGCTCTTTGGTCAACTCTGAACATATTTGATGTTTTATTGAATGGTCTTAAGCTTCTCCACCATTTAATTGACCATTTATGGACCTAGAAGTTTTCATTCCCCAAATTCAACCCAAAATTCATATGTTTTAAACATATTCTTATAAAGGGCTTCATAAGGTGCCATTTGGATTCTTGAGTGGAAAGAATTTTTGTAAGAGAACTCCACCAAAGGATGATTTTGGTCCCATCCACCTTTGAAGCCCATTTAGAAATCTCTCAAAATTTCCTCAAGTGTCTAGATAGTCCACTCAGATTGGAAATCAGGTTGAAAGTGATAAGACTTGACGATGTTCAACAAAGTGTTCATAGCATATTGGAAAATCTTCCAATCCTTAGATGTGAATCTTGGATATTTATTAGACATAATAAATTGTGGTCCATGCAACCTTACCACTTCTCTGAGGAATATCCATTTTAGTTGATCAAATGAGAAATCCTATAAAGTTGTAATGAATTATAAAGTCATTGTAATATGATCCACAATAACCTAGATAAAATTTGTTCCTTTGTATGTCTTCAGAAGTCTGGTGACAAAGTCCAGAGTGATGTTTTCCCATTTCCATGTTGGTATGGTTAATGGATGAATCATCCCCTTAGACTTTTTCCTCTCATCCTTTACTTTCTGACTTACTAAAAACTTTGATGTATATTTAGCGATATCCTTTTTTTTATATCCCACCTACAGTTCTCCCAGAGATCTCGATACATATTATTTTTTCCCGTGTGAATTGAGAAATTTGAACTATGTGCATCATCTAAAAGATCATTCATTATCTCAAATTTGATGGAACAGATAACCATGAAGCAAATTTCAAAATTCCATCTTCATTAACATTAAACACCAAGGATTTCCATTTTATAATAGTTTCCACTTTCTTTTGAATTCCCACATCATCTTTTTGGCCATGCATTAACATTTCCAAAAGAGATAGTAGTGAAATAATTTGTGAAAGTATTGATGATGTTACCTTTTTTATGATTCCAACTTCCATCTTCATCAAATATATGATGATTAGATCATTATCAATTCTCATAAATGTTATAATTGGTGGGTCCTTAATACAAAGGGAATATTCCACCTTGTTCACATTCCTTTGGTGGTTATGGATTGAGAATTCGTAATCCTTGATGTGATCTAACCATCTTCATTGGTGCATATTCATCTCATTTGATGTGAATATATATTCGAGACTTTTGTGATCTATGTATATTTCATAATTCTCACAAAAGAGATAATGCCACCATATTTTCAATGGAAATATCACTGCATACAACTCCAGATCAGATATGGGATAGTTTTTTTAATTAATTTTCAACTGCCTTTAGGCATGGGCAATGATTGTTTCATTCTATGTCAACATGCATCCCACTCTCGTATTTGACGCAATGATGAGGATTAAAAAATATCCACATATGTGGGTATATTTAGAATAGGGGATGTACTAAAACTCTTCTTTAACTCCATAAATATTTCATCACATTCATCATTTAAAGAAAACTTGAATCCCTTCCAAGTTATCTTGGTATGAGGGTTCAATAATCATGAGAAATTTCCCACAAATCGGTGATCATATATACATAACCCTGGGAATCTATAGATATATATCATAGATGATGGTATTGAACATCCCAAAATTGTGATTGTTTTAGAAGGATACATAGATATAACATTTCTTGTGTTGATATTCCCCAAGAATGGGACTTCCTTAAACCAAATATCATACTTTATCTACTTTTCATTAAGCTTCTCCTTTCCTAAGGACTCTAGTAAAATGATTAGATTATCCTAATGTTCCCCCATGATTTCGTATTATATTAGAATATCATATATAATTAATAAAACAAATATGTCAAGAAAATGTCTAAAGAGATATTTATCATGCCCATGAATATTTATGGAGCATTAGTGAGTCTGAAAGGCATTATATAAGGCCCCAGCCTTAAACCTTACTTAATATTGAATTAAATGAGTAATTCACATTGAGGATCTTTTCAGGTTTAGAGTTTTAGAGAATTAGGACATAACTATTACATCTCAAAAGATTACAAAGTAGTCGCCTCTACTAAATTTCCATAAAATAAAAACTCTTAAAAAGAAACACGTATAGTTCCATGTTTTAGGTATCATGACTTTCCCTTGATCCCATCCTTGACCCTATTCCACGCTAAGTCCTGTGAAAAACATTTCAAAAACTTGGGATGAGCATAAAAAGCTCAGTAAGGGATACACAAAGAATGAAAACTGTCAGTTTTTCAAAACAACAAGTAAACAATGAATAATTTATCAAAGTAATACTTTTCACCTTCATGAAGTAGTAAAAACTCTTCACTGAAAAAAAAAGTATCATTACTTACCTTTTTGTAACCAAAGGATTACCATAAAACCTATATAATGAAAACATAACATATATAAATGTAACTTGGAACATAAACATACTTAAGTGGAATAACCATACGGTCGACTCCCACACATATCACATAATGGAATAGCCATACGGCCAATTTCCATATATACTTAATGGAATAGCCATACGGCTGACTTCCATACCCAATGCATTGGAGGTTATAACGTAACCACCCG
This sequence comes from Viscum album, assembly GCA_963277665.1. Lineage (NCBI taxonomy): Eukaryota > Viridiplantae > Streptophyta > Magnoliopsida > Santalales > Viscaceae > Viscum > Viscum album. The sequence goes on along the minus strand of OY728153.1, from coordinate 1,663,709,407 downwards.
TCCTGGTATTCACGGCACCACCCGTCATATGGTTTATCACGTAACCACCCGTAAAATGTCCAAGTACCATCATTACACATAAAATATTGAAAATATAAATATTTAAATAACAAAATTTCATTTGAAATCACAATAAGTAATTCCCAGATATTGAATTAATCAATCCATTTTCAAAACCCATTTAAAAGAGATTTTTGAATCAAAGTTTCCCATACCACTTTGAAGCTGTTAATGGAATTATAATTTTAAAACATTAATGTCCATATAAATAAATACTGAAAACCATTTCAAAAACATGGAAATTAAAGATAAAGATTTACAATAATAAATCTTTAAAACATTTAAAACGATATTTTTGTTAAATAGTTTTTAACAAAATTAGAGACTCTTGAATACAAATAATAGCGGAATAACATTTCATCCGAACATTATATTATAATGAGAATAAAGGGATTCATGATATAATATGTCAAAGGACAGTATACATACCATATAAAAGTGAATTGGTGCATAACAACAATGAAGTCTCAAAATAAATGTAAAATGAGATTAAACCCATTATAAAGAAGGTATCCTTAAATTGAGGATAAATCAATCTCATAATTATGTGTGAAAAATATAAATACACCCAATATAAGTGGATATTAAGTGTAATACAATCAAAGTTTATTCACACATATTCAAAGGATTCCATATTCAATAACTACATGTTGAACCCAAAGAAAATCGAAATTGGGTTAAAAAGTTCCCTTGGTAAAATTCGACAGCCTAACGGCATCACTTCAAAATTCAGAAAATGAGTTGATGAGAGATAAAAAGGGTATCTCATAACTTGGACATAAAATTTACATCAATAAGGATATAAAATAACATATCCCAACATAATAGTATGTGAATTAAAAGACATAACAAAAGAAGTCTTTTAAAAAGAGTAGGGTGGAAGGTCCCCTTACCGAGTTGGGTAACTTTCGAAAAATACACCCCATTGAAGAAGTGTCATACAATGAATATGTAAATACCCCTAAATGGAATTATATTACAAAAAGAGTTTAATAATGGGCAGTACATAAACCACTCAAAGGAAATTGTGGCAAATGTAGCTTAAATCTCACGGGAATAAAAGTGAGATGAAACATCTCTTACGAAAACTCGGCAGCCTAACGACGCCACTTAAAATTTCCAAAAATGGATTGATGAGATCAAATAGGGTATCTAATCACATTAAAACAAAATTTACAGAAAGAGTAATATGAAATAACATCCCCCATCATAACAAATAGGAGCTTAAAAGAAGTGACATAAAGGAGAGTACTTAAAGAGAAAGAGGGAGGTTCGATCTCTTACGAAAATTCGGCAGCCTAACGGCGCCACTCAAAACATCAAAAATGGATTGATGAGAGAGAATAGGGTCTCTCATCACATGAACATAAAAATTACAGTAAGTTTAATATATAATAACATCCCAATAACAAGAAAGATGAGCTTTAGAGGGAATGACATAAAAGAGTGTACTTATAAAGAAAGAGAGGAGTAAGATCCCTTACCTCGGGTCCGACTTGACTCGATCGTTCTTTAACGTCCTGAATAATAAACTTGAGTTAATTTATACTTGATTATTAACCTTTTTAAAGTTCATTATTCCTTATATATCACTTATTTCCATGTTATAAACATTATGTAACCATTTGAGTTAATAATGTTTGTTTTGTCGATATTTGGTTCTTAAGTCGAAAATGGACTTCTTACAATTACATGTTGTTCGTGTGGTCAAAGGTTCTTTATATCCAGAATTACATTCCTGATTTGGATAGAATATTTATCATATATATCCATCATATAAATTTATTTATAATATTACATAATCATTTAGAGGTAAGAAATGAAATGCACCGTTCATGGAGACGGTAAGCCGTACGTATGCATGAACGCTACTTTCATTTCTTTCTCATATTAATGGAATTAAAATTAAATGAGAGGTATGTATATTTTAATTTCAGAATTATATTCATCATTTATATGTATCATTCATTATATATATCCATTATATACATATACTTTTAATAGTACATTACATTTGGGGATAAGAAATGAAATGCACCGTTCATGGAGACGGTAAGCCGTACGTACGCATGAATGCTACTTTCATTTCTATCTCATACTTTAATGGAAATAAATAATAATTATATAGAGGTATATTATAATTCCATTATAACATCATCTATAATAACTTTAAATCCATCCTTTATACGTCCCACATATGGCATTAACGAATCACATCACTTTGAGGGGGCGGTAGTCCGCACTTCCTTAAATGGAGATATCGCGTATACCCATAATGGAAGCCATAAAGGTAAGACACAAATGAAAAATACATAAGATTAAGTAAAACATAAACATATTATATATCATATATAAATATAGTGACATCTTAATGGCCACCTTTGAAGGTGTTATATAAGTGTTGAACAATCATCGTTTCGTGAGGCAGAAATTCGCCATCCACGGAAACAGTATGTTCTTTAACCATTAGATGTAGGTTTGTGTATGTGTAACTCGAATCCTTCTTATAACAACATCCTAGTATATTGAGGATACTGTAGTTGTTACAAAAGAAAAGAATAAAAAGATTTTATGGGGTTGGAGAAGCAAAATAAAACAAAAGGACTCAAAAGAAGACATTACCTTAAAATCGGGTAACTCCCCTTGGTTTGAGCCCAAAGGATTACTTGGAAAGACTTATGCCCAAAGTGAGGCTTCAAGAAGTAATATAGGGATGTGGAGAGCCGAAATGGGAAGGGGTTGGCCGAGCCAAAGGCTTTGGGAGTGTGGGTAAAGAGGTAGATGTGGGGGCCTTTTATAAGAGGAGAGGAGGGGCACTTTTGGAAAGTAAAGAAATATTACATTATTTGAAAATGAGTTTCGGATTTAAAGGGTCCAACATTGATATAATTCGAGGATAAGGTGATAATCTTTCTAAATCCATCCATCCAATTGGTTTTGGACATGTTTAGTTCTTAGATTTTACATTATCTTTCCATTTTATTTAAATTGTTAAATAATGAGTTCATCGCTGCATCATCATGATGTCATAAATAATTTAATTTATTTAGTGTCTAAAAATTATAAAAAAACTATCATGATGTAGGAAATATTTTTAGCTTTCCAATTACTATTTATAATCAAAAATCTGAATTGTATAACCCCATGTAACAATTGTTTTAGTAAAACATGTCATGTTTGTGTTATTTTTACTTTATAATTAAATAAAAAGATATTTATGTCATTTTCCAACCAATGTGGCTCCATGGGGTCCCCATGTTGACCCATGGGTTGTCTTGGTCGGCCATGACACATAAAATGAGGTTATGACATGTTTCAAGTTCATTTAATATTATTAAAACATTATTGTTACCTTAAACTACACTAATTACCTCTAATCGCGATTAAAAACTTATTAAGTTACTATTCACCAAAAAATTATTTTTATCCCATTGAACCAAATTTTACTTCTTAATGACAACCATGTATGTCGTATTTTTGAAATTCAAAACACAGAAGTGGTAAAATTTCATTTAAACGAAAAATCAGCTTTTATAAGTACCACTTAGTGGTTTCACTATTCATCAAAAATTGAAGTTTTTCAGAAAAATACCAAAAATTCACCCTAAGCTATATTTGATATTCCGAATTGAAAAATGAAGTCTATTTTACAAAATTCAAAACATATAAGTCACTTTAATTAATTTAATAATTAATTCCCACTGTCAGAGCAAATAGCGTGTTTTTATGAAACAATAAGTATCAAAAGATTGACACTAGTTTAAGTCTGATTTCAAAGTGAAATTAATTCCAACGACCACTATTGGATTTAATGGTAAAAATATTTTCTAATTTAACTTTAAAACCAATTAAACTGATAATCTAATCATATAAATAAATTATATTAAAAGGAGGTTTTGAATTAAAATACAACATTTTACACTATTCATTAAAAAAATGAACTTTATCGGAAAAATACCAAAAATTTACACAAAGTAAAATTTGATGTCCCGATTCTAAAGAAGAGTTTTATTTGGTCTAAAAGAATGTATAAGAGTGATCAAAACTATATTTAATGACAGTTCGCCATCAAAAGGCGATAAGTGAACCTTTAGTGAAAAATAGGGTATAAAAGCCTAAAATTGAATTCTTTCCGTATTTTAAGCCTTTGGATAAATGTAAAAACATTTAAAAAACATATATAATCATATTTTAGTTATTTATATCCATTCCCGCCAATACAACGGCTATATGTTAACTACCATTTAAAATAATATTATTTTATTATTAGAGTGCAACGTAAGATTCCCAAGAAACTCGTTGTTGCGTGTTGGGTACGCCATCGAGCATAGTGTCCCCTTTAAAGTCATATTAATATTTTATTCACAAATATGGATAAATATAAAAATGTCATATTCTTTATTTACCTGGGGTGTTACATCCTTCCCCCCTTTTGGGAATTGCGTCCTCGTAATTTTAAAATTGGGCTTGGAAACATCCTTGAAAGTCCCACATCGGAAGAAGAGTCGGAAAAACAATCACTTTAAAATAAAGAAAGATAAGTACAAAGGTCACCTGAGTTAACCCATACTAGGATTCCAAGTATGAAAACATGGACATGGAGGAGAAAACATAGGGTCATGTTCTGATGGAGAGTGATAGAAAACATGTTTAGGAGAAAGTTAACCACGAGAAAATCACAAACTTGTGATGGGTTAAACGGTATTTGATTCCCCAGTAGGAAAAGTTAATAGACAACATTTTTGTTTTAAGTTACTTTTTATTGAGGAATTTATTCATAAGGAAACATAATCACTTATCATGTTGACTTTCAACTTTTATTAGATTCCTTACACAAACTCATATTTTCTCCAAAAGACGAGTATTTAGGAAGACTTGTTCACATTAAGAGTACTATAATCAACTTTTAGAGAATGACCTAATCCACAAAAGAGAACTATATACTTCCCATGTCTTTAGACTTTAACCAAAACCAAAACCAAAAAGGCTAGTACAAGATCAGAAAATCCAGAAAAGGATAACCCTTTACAAAAAGAAAATCTATTCTTAATCTCCAAAATTTGTCCAACAAAACCCAAAGTTCAATGAGGACCATTTGTCCATAAAATTCTTCAAAGTAAACCAAACTAAGATTGAAACCCAAATATTTGAAGGATTTAGTCACATAGTCTTCCAAGTAAAATCGTAACATTTATCTCCAAACAATATCAGTTGCTCCTAAAGTCTCGTATTGAAAAGTAATTAACCTAATCACATATCCTCCGTGATAGGTTAATCATTTTCATAAATAACCCAAAATCAACTTACTCTTAATTCATAAAATCATCTAACTAAAAAGAATCGTTCAAACTAACCAGAGACTTCACGTAGTCCAGTGGTAGGCGATAAATACCAGTCGCACTTTGGTTATGGGTTCGATTCCCGCGGCTTTGTCCGACGCAACGGGTTGTCACACGGTCTGTGTGTTGTCCTTTTTCCAAAACTATATAATTCTTAAATCATTCCCCAAAAAGAGATAAAATCATCAAAAATGATCATAACATATTTTAACCTCATGTTTATCTCATGCCTTTCATTTTCTAGCATATCATATAATAACCCATAATTACATCAAAAGTAAGGATCATATAAACTCTAATGGTTACCCTTATAATTATTACCTGAATTTCCACATCGAGTTGGCCATCTCGTACATGATGCATTAGAGAACTCACCAAGGTTGAAGTGGTTGATCATGACTCCTTGATAGTTGGTTTAGAACAACTATGAGATTCCTCATTGAATCCCCCATCTCATCCAGTATCTTAATCAGAGAACCACCACAGTTTCCTTCAAACCCATTGTCACTTTGGTGCCTGCTAGATCCAGCCATTTATTAAAACCAAAAAGGTCAGTGTGAGTATATCAACATAACCATCATGTACTAATGAGGAATATAAACACTAATATATACTTACTCATTCACTTTATCTAAAACTAGGACTCTTTCTAAAATCCTAACCATTATGGTAATGTCACTTGTGCTTAGAGAATACCCTAACCTCTAAAGTTATCTAAACCGACCTTTGATACCAACTATAAGGCCCCAGCCTTAAACCTTACTTAATATTGAATTAAATGAGTAATTCACATTGAGGATCTTTTCAGGTTTAGAGTTTTAGAGAATTAGGACATAACTATTACATCTCAAAAGATAACAAAGTAGTCGCCTCTACTAAATTTCCATAAAATAAAAACTCTTAAAAAGAAACATGTATAGTTCCATGTTTTAGGTAGCATGACTTTCCCTTGATCCCATCCTTGACCCTATTCCACGCTAAGTCCTGTGAAAAACATTTCAAAAACTTGGGATGAGCATAAAAAGCTCAGTAAGGGATACACAAAGAATGAAAACTGTCAGTTTTTCAAAACAACAAGTAAACAATGAATAATTTATCAAAGTAATACTTTTCACCTTCATGAAGTAGTAAAAACTCTTCACTGAAAAAAAAGTATCATTACTTACCTTTTTGTAACCAAAGGATTACCATAAAACCCATATAATGAAAACATTACATATATAAAGGTAACTTGGGACATATACATACTTAAGTGGAATAACCATACGGTCGACTCCCACACATATCACATAATGGAATAGCCATACGGCCAATTTCCATACATACTTAATGGAATAGCCATACGGCCGACTTCCATACCCAATGCATTGGAGGTTATAACGTAACCACCCGTCCTGGTATTCACGGCACCACCCGTCATATGGTTTATCACGTAACCACCCGTAAAATGTCCAAGTACCATCATTACACATAAAATATTGAAAATATAAATATTTCAATAAAAAAATTTCATTTGAAATCACAATAAGTAATTCCCAGATATTGAATTAATCAATCCATTTTCAAAACCCATTTAAAAGAGATTTTTGAATCAAAGTGTCCCATACCACTTTGAAGCTGTTAATGGAATTATAATTTTAAAACATTAATGTTCATATAAATAAATACTGAAAACCATTTCGAAAACATGGACATTAAAGATAAATATTTACAATAATAAATCTTTAAAACATTTAAAACAATATTTTTGTTAAATAGTTTTTAACAAAATCAGAGACTCTTGAATACAAATAATAGCGTAATAACATTTAATCCGAACATTATATTATCATGAGAATAAAGGGATTCATTATATAATATGTCAAAGGACAGTATACACACCATATAAAATTGAATTGGTGCATAACAACAATGAAGTCTCAAAAGAAATGTAAAATGAGATGAAACCCATTATAAAGAAGGTATCCTTAAATTGAGGATAAATCAATCTCATAATTATGTGTGAAAAATATAAATACACCCAATATAAGTGAAAATTAAGTGTAAAACAATCAAAGGGTATTCACACATATTCAAAGGATTCCATATTCAATAACTACATGTTGAACCCAAAGAAAATCGAAATTGGGTTAAAAAGTTCCCTTGGTAAAATTCGACAGCCTAACGGTATCACTTCAAAATTCATAAAATGAGTTGATGAGAGATAAAAAGGGTATCTCATCACTTGGACATAAAATTTACATCAATAATGATATAAAAGAAAATATCCCAACATAATAGTATGTGAATTAAAAGACATAACAAAAGAAGTCTTTTAAAAAGAGTAGGGTGAAAGGTCCCCTTACCGAGTTGGGAAACTTTCGAAAAGTACACCCCATTGAAGAAGTGTCATACAATGAATATGTAAATACCCATAAATGGAATTATATTACAAAAAGAGTTTATTAATGCTCAGTACATAAACTAATCAAAGGAAATTGTGGCAAATGTTTCATAAATCTCACGGGAATAAAAGTGAGATGAAACATCTCTTACGAAAACTCGGCAGCCTAACGACGCCACTTAAAACTTCCAAAAATGGATTTATGAGATCAAATAGGGTATCTAATCACATTAAAACAAAATTTACATCAAGAGGAATATGAAATAACATCCCCCAGAATAACAAATAGGAGCTTAAAAGAGGTTACATAAAGGAGAGTGCTTAAAGAGAAAGAGAAAGGTTAGATCTCTTACGAAAATTCGGCAGCCTAACGGCGCCACTCAAAACTTCAAAAATGGATTGATGAGAGAGAATAGGGTCTCTCATAACATGAACATAAAAATTACAGTAAGTGTAATATATAATAACATCCCAATAACAAGAAAGATTAGCTTTAGAGGGAATGACATAAAAGAGTGTACTTAAAAAGAAAGAGAGGAGTAAGATCCCTTACCTCGGGTCCGACTTGACTCTATCGTTCTTTAACGTCCTGAATAATAAACTTGAGTTAATTTATACTTGATTAAGAACCTTTTTAAAGTTCATTATTCCTTATATATCACTTATTTCCATGTTATAAACATTATGTAACCATTTAAGTTAATAATGTTTGTTTTGTCGATATTTGGTTCTTAAGTCGAAAATGGACTTCTTACAATTACATGTTGTTCGTGTGGTCAAAGGTTATTTATATCCAGAATGACATTCCTGATTTGGATAGCATATTTATCATATATTTCCAGCATATACATTTATTTATAATATTACATAATCATTTAGAGGTAAGAAGTGAAATGCACCGTTCATGGAGACGGTAAGCCGTACGTACGCATGAACGCTACTTTCATTTCTTTCTCATATTAATGGAATTAAAATTAAATGAGAGGTATGTATATTTTAATCACAGAATTATATTCATCATTTATATGTATCATTCATTATATATATCCATTATATACATATACTTTTAATAGTACATTACATTTGGGGATAAGAAATGAAATGCACCGTTCATGGAGACGGTAAGTCGTACGTACGCATGAACGCTACTTTCATTTCTATCTCATACTTTAATGGAAATAAATAATAATGATATAGAGGTATATTATAATTCCAGTATAACATCATCTATAATAACTTTAAATCCATCCTTTATACGTCCCACATATGGCATTAACGAATCACATCACTTTGAGGGGGCGGTAGTCCGCACTTCCTTAAATGGAGATATCGCGTATACCCATAATGGAAGCCATAAAGGTAAGCCACAAATGAAAAATACAGAAGCTTAAGTAAAACCTAAACATATCATATATCATATATAAATATAGTTACATCTTAATGGCCACCTTTTAAGGTGTTATATAAGTGTTGAACAATCATCGTTTCGTGAGGCAGAAATTCGCCATCCACGGAAACAGTATGTTCTTTAACCATTAGATGTAGGTGTGTGTAAGTGTAGCTAGAATACTTCTTATAACAACATCATATTATATTGAGGATACTGTAGTTGTTACAAAATAAAAGAATAAAAAGAGTTTATGGGGTTGGATAAGCAAAATAAAACAAAAGGACTCAAAAGAAGACATTACCTTAAAATCGGGTAACTCCCCGTGGTTTGATCTCAAAGGATTCCTTGGGAAGACTTCTGCCCAAAGTTAGGCTTCAAGAAGTAAGAGAGGGATTTTTAGAGCCAAAATGGGCAGGGTTTGTCCGAGCCAAAGGCTTTGGGAGTGTGGGTAAGGAGGTAGATGTGGGGGCCTTTTATAAGAGGAGAGGAGGGGCACTTTTGGAAAGTAAAGAAATATTACATTATTTGAAAATGAGTTTCGGATTTAAAGGGTCCAAAATTGATATAATTCAAGGATAAGGTGATAAGGTTTCGAAATACACCCATCCAATTGTTTTTGGACATGTTTAGTTCTTAGATTTTACATTATCTTTCCATTTTATTTAAATCATTAAATAATGAGGTCATCGCTGCATCATCATGATGTCATAAATAATTTAATTTATTTAGTGTCTAAAAATTATAAAAAACTATAATGATGTAGGAAATATTTTTAGATTTCCAATTACTATTTATAATCAAAAATCTGAATTGTATAACCCCATGTAACAATTGTTTTAGTAAAACATGTCATGTTTGTGTTATTTTTACTTTAACATTAAATAAAAAGATATTTATGTCATTTTCCAACCAATGTGGCTCCATGGGGTCCCCATGTTGACCCATGGGTTGTCTTGGTCGGCCACGACACATCCAATGAGGTTATGACATGTGTCAAGTTCATTTAATATTATTAAAACATTATTGTTACCTTAAACTACACTAATTGCCTCTAATCGCGATTAAAAACTTAATAAGTTACTATTCACCAAAAAATTATTTTTATCCCATTGAACCAAATTTTACTTCTTAATGACAACCATGTATGTCGGATTTTTGAAATTCAAAACACAGATGTGGTAAAATTTCATTTAAACGAAAAATCAGCTTTTATAAGTACCACTTAGTGGTTTCACTATTCATCAAAAATTGAAGTTTTTCAGAAAAATACCAAAAATTCACCCTAAGCTATATTTGATATTCCGAATTAAAAAATGAAGTATATTTTAAAAAATTCAAAACATATAAGTCACATTAATTAATTTAATAATTAATTCCCACTGTCAGAGCAAATAGCGTGTTTTTATGAAACAATAAGTATCAAAAGATTGACACTAGTTTAAGTCTGATTTCAAAGTGAAATTAATTCCAACGACCACTATTGGATTTAATGGTAAAAATATTTTCTAATTTCACTTTAAAACCAATTAAAATGATAATCTAATCATATAAATAAATTAGATTAAAAAGAGGTTTTGAATTAAAATACAACATTTTACACTATTCATTAAAAAAATGAACTTTATCGGAAAAATACCAAAAATTTACACAAAGTAAAATTTGATGTCCCGATTCAAAAGAATATTTTTATTTGGCCCAAAAGAATGTATAAGAGTGATCAAAACTATATTTAATGACAGTTCGCCATCAAAAGGCGATAAGTGAACCTTTAGTGAAAAATAGGGTATAAAAGCCTAAAATTGAATTCTTTCCATATTTTAAGCCTTTGGATAAATGTAAAAACATTTAAAAAACATATATAATCATATTTTAGTTATTTATATCCATTCCCTCCAATACAACGGCTATATGTTAACTACCATTTAAAATAATATTATTTTATTATTAGAGTGCAACGTAAGATTCCCAAAAAACTCGTTGTTGCGTGTTGGGTACGCCATCGAGCATAGCGTCCCCTTTAAATTCATATTAATATTTTATTCACAAATATGGACAAATATAAAAATGTCATATTCTTTATTTACCTGGGGTGTTACACATTATCCCGAATTTATAGTTTTCGAACCTTGTACGAAAAGTAGTCTTGGGGATATCCTCCTACTTAACCCTTACATGGTAATATCCTGACCATAGATCCACCATGGAGATTTATTGTGCATCATATAGCTGATCAAAATGGTCATAAATTCATGCCAATGATACTTTTTCTTTATCATGATTTTGTTGAGTTGATGATAATCAATGACAAGGTGCATTGATCCCTCATTCTTCTTGACAGAGATGACTATTTCACCCCATGGTGTAGCACATGGGTGTATAATCCATTTATCCAGATTCTCTGATAGTTTTTTCTTTATCTCATCATGATCCATAATATCCTTTCTATATGGATTCATATCTATTTGAAATTCCCCATGTATAAGATTAATTGTGAATTCAACATCTCTACTAGGAGTAAAAAATGAAAATTCCTCAGGAATAACATTTGTGAATTTCCTCACAATAGGCATGTCTTCTAGGAAGTTTTCTTCCTTAGACTCAATCATTTGAGAAATATATGTCTGATCGTAGGGAAGTGATATCCATGATTGAGTTCATGGGGCTGAAAAGGATTCATCAACCTTATTTCACTTTTATAGAATCAGGGGTCAATTCATCATATGGATAGTTATTTCCTTCTATCGACAATTTATATTGGCTAAATATATGGAAAGTCAATCCATTCCATGAATGGAATCAAATTCCACCATGGTAAGTATGATGAGGTTCATCTGAAAGTTCAATTAACTAATTATGAAAGGGGAGGAGTAATATAAATGTGATGTGATAATTTTCCCCTTTTCCGTTTTCATCATCATCTCTTCTTTAATTTTTTGTGGCGATGTTTGGATTTTCCTACAAGACATTCAGGATATAAAAGAATTCATAGAACCAGAATAAAAAGTGTGTTAACTATTCTTGAATGAATAGCCAGCATACCTATCACCACTTTATAATTGGGATTCACTTAAGTGGTTGTGACAAAAAAAGATATCCCTTGCTACCTTGGAGGTTGTTGGTTGCCTCTAAAAACCCTTGGATTAGGGTACTGGTTTGAAAAGTGATCTGTTTCTTTGCAGTAGTATCAATGAACAATTCCTTGAGGATCAAACCAACCATTCCTTTACTCTGTCAAAGTTGTGGGTTTTTCTTTTGGGAAATCACTGGATAGGTTCCCTTCCTTCACGAACCTAAAGCATTACCCCACCCCCTTTAGGAAATTTCCAGGGTGCTTCTTCCTTTCCGTTTGGAAATATGGGTGTTGGAATTTTTTATCACCATTGGATTTCTCCATCAGACGACTAGAATTAAAATCCATATTAAATTTCTTATCCCTATCATACCCTTGAAGATTTCTGATCTCCATCACAACATTTAGGGCACATCATACAATCTAATCATATCTGTAAAAGTTTCGGATCACTAGGGATTTTTGAAGACTATGTTTTAGCCCAATAATGACGCGGTCATCCAAGCATTCAAGGGTAACCAAAATCCATAGGTGTATCATGAATGTCTGGTGAATTTTTCCTCATACACCATAATAGATTGTTCATCCTTTTTCTTGAGTCCATGAAAATATCTTTCTATCTTAAGATGGATAGGCGGTGAAAATATTTATCGAGAAACATTTCAATGAAATCATTCCTACACATTTCCTTGATCTATTCCTAAATAATTGTATTTTTTATCAATGTCCACCATTGATCAACATCACCCACTATATGATAAGCATCCAGAAGAACCTTCTCTTGTTCAGAACATTGAAGGATGGATAATATCTTATCAATGGAGTGGATCCATTGTTCGGAAATTGAGGGACAAATGATCTATTAAATGTAGTTGGACTATGTATCATGAATCTCTTAATTGTGAATTGTTATTTCATGAGGGGGGTGGACATTCAACTTGACCCATGTTCTTTTTTCAGAACATGTGTTAACTGAGAGAGTGTAGAGACAAATTTTGTGATTCCCAATCATATCTGATTGATAAACTTAATATAATAATCATCACATTGATCTTTACATTGGTTGTTATCTTGAGTCCTCATGTTATCGTCCATTGGATAGAATAATAGGAAAATAACGAGTAAGTATTATAAACTATTAAGTACTTATAGTGGAATCCAATGACAAAAAATGATAACTTATAAATTAAAATTATCTCCTTAACATATCAATTTCTATTCTTCAATTTATGAAATCCATGATCTACTTTTAACATATATTCTTAGGGGAATTATTTTTCCCGTAATAATTGTTTATACTAAGCTTAGGAATTTACCAAATAATATCCCTTAGGAGTATCAAACCCAGAATGTATGAAGGCATATTTTCACCCACGATTTCTCATTTGAGTCTATCACAAAGTGGTGTTTTTAGGTTTTACACCTAGATACATCTCTGCCAGAGCATTCTCTACTTGTTCGTATCAAGACAAGGATGTATTTTCTAGATAAACCACTTAATATATACTCACAAAAATTTACATATTATTTTCATATACTTAGTCTTATTCCTAAGGATTTCACTTCATTTTTCTAATCCAAATCCCCAAATAACTAAAACTATCCCTTGATACCAACTATAATAACCCTACTCTTTATTACATAATTAAACATGGATTATTACATAAAAATTCATATAATAAAACATAAAAGACCTAGATTTCTAGTGTCTTGGAAAATTAGGAACATTACATAACATCAGAAAACATAAAATACAATATATTTATTGAAAACTTCTTTTACATGACCACAACAATCCTTCGTACTTAAAACTACATGGGATAACCTGAGGACATGTATAAGAAAAGGGGGAACTATAAATCCTAGTATGGGATTAAACCTACATAACATGAGGAATAATATAAATTTTAGTCAGTAGGAATATCAATGGAGTGAAAACGAATCATGAACATCAAGGCATGATATATAATGATATTCATAACATGAAAATGTGGGAGCAACATAAAACATTGCATCATTACCATAAAACAATCAGGTAATCCCATATCCTAACATGATGGAAAAAGTAAAATAAAGGAATATTTAAACTCCTATCCCAAAAATTGATATCTTGTTACTAAATATTACCCAATTAATTGGATCTCTATCAAGGCACACCCTTCACAAACATTTCACCCTCCGACTAAAGTAGGCCACATAGATCATATAACCTAGATTCATTCAAAATAATCATTTAATCTATGATTGATTAATGTGAAATACATACATGTTAGTACACAATAAATAATTATATTTTAATAAAGGTGATTACACTTGATAGCATATTGGGTATGGTATTCACTACAAGGTGATTTTAGAATGAAAAATCATGGTGGAATTTCAGCAACATAACGACATCATATGGAAACTCATAAAATGGGTAGATGATGGAAAAAGGGGTCTCTCATCATTTTTACATGAAATGGACGGTGAGGGGATCATGGAACATAATATCAAAAAATATGAAATGTAATTTACGATGCATAATAAAAATGAATTTCTTGAAATAGAAATCATAATAGATAAATCCCTTATAAAATTTCCGCATTGTAACGAAATAGGTAGGTGTCTAAATGGTGGTGTATAAATGATCACTCATTGAAATAAAATAAAATTTATAGTAGGAAATTGATTATATAAGTAAGAAAATATAATCAATTGAAATTAAATAGACTAATTTCAAACATGGTTCTTGAACTGAAAGGAAGAGAAAAAGGTGAGGATCCCTTGCAAAAATTTAGTATGGTAATGGGTGTACATAAGGGTTCATAAGAGAGTTAAAAGAATATTTAATGGGATATTATAATTTATTAATCAAATGTGATGTAAGTCGGATATATAATAACATATACCAATAAAGGAATAAAAGAAATTAAAATACAAAACATGAAATTAATGTAGATAACAGAGGAGGGTGGAAGATCCTTTACTAATATGTGTGATCCCAAAGCCTTCGGACATGCATATTAGGTGTTTAGGGAAAAATTGGGAGGAATAAAGGTAGTAGGGGAGGATTTTTTATAGATTCAATGATATTGAGTGATGGGTATTGGGTTCTTGGATGGTTTTATATAGGAAAGGTGGGGGAGTTCTTTATTATTATTTTTTGACCCCGGAAACTAAAATATTAAAAACCACAAACCATTAAATGGTATTTTTCCTATGGTTTCTGGAAAAGGAGAGTACAATTCGTTATTTTAAATTTAAAAGGTATGAATATTTTAAAATATTTTCCTTTCATATGTGGAGGAGAGTCACACTTTTAAGGAAATGATTTTAAAATCATAAAATATTTTGTATGTATTGATGGATTCACTAATTCATTATAAGTTAAATCAAATGAATATAAAATTAAATTATTTTAAATGATTAAATACATTATTATAAATATTAATTTAATAGTATTTTATTACATCAATATTATGTCATTTTTATTTTAAATACTATGTTATATATTTATATGGTATTTTATTTTTACCCAAAATATCAACTGTCTCAAAAAATTAGGAAAAATTCACCATTGGATAATTTTTATATCCTTATTAAAAATTAATATTAATTTTATCTGCATAATTTTATAAAAAATGTGAAATTTTTCATTTTTTTAAAAACTGACATTTATTTAAAATTGACGGGTTTTGAAAAAACAATTTTTAAACTTAATATTAATTAAATTTGACTTCATAAAAAATATATGATCATTTTCATTTAAAAAAAATTAATTTCATATTCATTTTTTTAAAATATTTTTTAATTTAAAAAAATCCGTTAATTCATCTAAACACCTATTTAAATTAAATTTAAATTTTAACCAAAAATATTGTTTGTGATTTAAAAATCATTTAATAAGTAACAATAATATTATAGAAGTAAATTCATTATTCTATAGAAAAATAATTCCCATAATCATAATGCTATGGTATTGTCACGTATCCCTTTATTACACAATCATGCGCCCGAAGAGTAAGGTGTGAGATGGGGGGGGCTTTCATGTGGTCATTCATTGAACATGGTTTGGTCCGTGATCTCAATGATCCTGAACTTCTTCCATAAAAAGGTTCCCTCATGCTTACGTTGTTTAATCTTATCTTGGTATTAAATTTGGAAATTTCCAAAAATTCTATCTTTGTACGAAGCTCTGATAAATGGGCTTCATAGGGTTGGAATTTACCAGTTGAGGCCATCACTTCCATGGTTTTTGTCAATTGGATTTGTTAAAACCCTATATTTATACTAGTCAGGTGAACATTTTTCAACAGCTATATAATCAATGGTAAGGATACATAACAATCATTTAAATTAAAAGCAGTGAATTTTTTTTTCTATATTCGTAATACATTTAATTAAAAGAAAGGGAATATTATTCACAATAGTTTGGGTCATTAAAACCTTCCCCTTAAGAAATTTCACCCGTAAAAATTTATTTTCCCAAACTTAAAAAAGATAATGGTAACTCAACCCCATCAATTCCTTTGGTTCCCACATCGCTTCTTCAATATTTTGGATTCTCGACAACACATTCTTGTGGGGGATTTTTTATATTGTAGAACGTTTTCTCTACGATCTAAGATCTTCACAGAAAAATCTTTATTGGAGAGTTCATTATCCAATGGTACCACCATTGGATTGAGTATATGTGGTGGGCCTGGTATGTATATCCCTAAAAGTGATATATCGAATACATCATGTACTTGAAACCAGTTTGGTGGGAGTGCTAGTCGATAAGTATTGCCCCGATGTGACATACAAAATCAATAGGGATGATGTACCTTGGTTTAATATTTACCTTCATTAAAAATATCATAACACTCTTAAATGGTGTTGTATAGAGTAATATCATGTCTCCAATATCAAAATCTTGGTCTCATAGTTGATTGTCAACATTAATATTTTTACAACTCTGGGTAGCTTTGATGGGCTACTAGATGGTCATAACCTTATCCACCATTTCATAGACCATTTTCAGACCTATAAGTATTCATTCCCTAATATCATCCCAACATGTCGATGTTTTTCACCTTTTACTATAAAGGTTTTAATCAGGACAGTTTTGGATTCCTGTGTGGAAACTATGGTTGTTAGAGAAATCCACGAAAGGAAGATGTTGATCACATCCACATTTGAAGTCCATTGAGCGAGATTTCTACATTTCATCAAGTGTTGGGATAGTCTGCTTATATTTTCCATCATTTAGAGTGTGATAGGTCATGGTAAAGATCAACTCAGTGTTTAGAGCATATTAGAGACACTTCTAGAACATATAGGTGAATATTTGTTTTATATCAAACACAATTTATAGTGGCACTCTTTGCATCCTTACCACTTATCTGATATATATCCATTCTAGTTAATCCAATGAGAAATCCTCATTAAAGGCAATTAATTGTGCTGTCTTTGTAAGATGATTCCCAAAAATCTAAATATCATTGTTTCTATTAGATTTATTCAGATGTACAGTGAAAAAGTTCATGGTTTTGTTTTCCCATTTCGATGATGGTATGGGTAATGGTTGCATCATCCCATTAGGCTTTATCAACTAATCCTTCACTTTTTTACATACCATGAACCTTTATGTATATTTAGTACTCTCTTTTTCATGTTATCCCAACAATAGTGCTCATAGATATCACAATACATCATCATATTTCCTAGGGGAATGGAGAAATTTCAACTATTTGTATCATCCAAAAGATATTTCCTTAACATTGGATTTTATGGAACACATAATCTTGAACCAAATCTCCCAATTCCTTCTTCATTAAAATTGAACTCTGAGGATTTACCTTTTCTGATATTTTCCACTTTGTTTGGAATTCCCACATCATCTTTTTGACCATCCTTTATACATTCAATAGGATAAAATTAAGAAATAATTTTTGAAACGATAGATGATGTTCCATTCTTTATGATTACAATGTCCATATTTATCAAATATAAGAAGATTAGATCCTTTTAAATTATCATTAATGATATAATTGTTGGGTCCTCCATTCATTGAGCATCTACCACCTTGTTCTCCTTCAAAGGGTGGTAATGGATTCAGAAGTAGTAATCCTTGATGAGATCTATCCATCTTCATTGGAATATATTCAACTATTTCTTTGTGAATATATATTTGAGTCTTTTTTGATCTGTATATATTTTACAATTCTACCCAATAAGATAATGCTTCCAGATTTTCATCACAAAGATCATCACTTCCAACTATGGATCCTGTGTGGGATAGTTTTTCTCATGAATTTTCAACTTACTTGAGGCATAGAAAACAAATTTTTCATTCTGCATCAACACAAGGTCCATGCACTCGTTTGAAGCATCCTTGAATATTAGAAAGAGATCCCCACTTGTGGTTAGTGTGAGATCATGGGCAGTGATAAATCAATTCTTAAAATCCATTAAGATTTCTCACAATTGTCATTCAAAACAAAATTGACACCCTTATGGGTTAATATAGCATGAGGGTATGATAATCGTAATTAACATCACACAAACCAGTGATAATATCAAGCTATCCTGAGGATTCTACAAAGAGTTGTCACAGGTGTTGGCCTCGGCCATCAAAAAATTTATTATGTTTTTGAAGGATCGACAAATATCTCATTGTTTGGGATTATACTACCTAAGAATGAGTCTTCATTCAACCATTAAACACACTTTTTTACTGTTCATAGAGATTATTATTTCGTAAGGTCTCTAGTAAAGTGCTTTATTCACCTCAAAATCTTCCATGGTTTTGGTGTATATTAAAATATCATCGATAAATACTACCAATAATTTGTCAAGGTAATATCTAAATGATCTATTCATTAATTTCATGGAGATTTAGGGATCATTGATGTTTTTAAAAGTCAATACTATGAATTCATAGGGTCCTTACCTTTTATGTAGAGTAGTATTGAGGATATCCTCATTTTTCACCCTTACATGGAAAAATACCGACTACTGATCCACCTTGGAGAAGTATTGTTCTCCATGTATATGATTGAAGAAGTGATCAATTCAGGGAAAAGGATACTTTTTCTTTATCATGATTTTTTTATCTCACTATAATGAATGTAAGGGGTCATTTACCAATACTTCTTCCTCACTAAGAGGACTGATTCACCCCATGGTAAAGCACTTGGGCATATAAACCCTTTATTAGGATTCTACTATAGTTGTTTCTTTAGATCCTCAAGCATTATAAGATCCATTATATATTCATTATTATAAATTGGAAATTCCCTAGGTATAAGATCAATTCAGAATTCAACATCTCTTTGAGGAGGAAGACCATACAATTCCTTGGGAAACACAACAACGATTTCCCTCACAATAAGAATGTCTTCAAGGATTGTTCCTTCCTTATAATCAGTAATTTGAGAATGATATGTGTTTTCATAGGGAAATAATAGACATTCTTGAAATGATGGAGCTAAATAATATTCCACCACTTCATTGCAATGCTATAGAATCAAGGTTCGATTAATCATATAGAGAGTGTTTTCCCTATCACGACAATTTATGTTAGCTCTACCTAGAAAAATCTTATCCATGCCCCAAATTTCATAAAATTACACCAAGGGAAGTTTGATGAGGTTATTAGAGAATTTAAATCCACAAATTGTGTCTGGGGATGATTTATTTTCACAGGATGAAATAATTTCACCTTTTTCCATTTTCACTAACATCTCTACTTACATTTATTGTGGTGATGTTTAGATTGTTCTAATAAACTTCCTGAATATAAAACAAAGTTTAGAACTAGAGATAAAGAGTATTTAAGTTATTCTGGAGTGAATAAACAACTTATGTATTCCCACTTCATTTTCCTGATTCACATCAATTATAGTGATGAAAAAATATTACCTGTGCTTCCTTGGAGGTTTTTGGTTGCCTCCAAAAACCCATGGATTTGGACAGTAGTCTGCAAAGTTCCCTGGTTATTTGTAGTTGTATAAATGAACAATTCATTGAGGATCAAATGTAGTTTTACTTTCCTCTTTAGCAGTAGTGTGTTTTCCTTCTGGCATTCACCAGCTATGTTCTCTTCCATCCCACCCCTATGGCAATTTTTCGTCCCCTTCAGGCAATTTATAGGGTGCTTCTTTCAGCACTTTTGACAAGAAGTGTCCTAGAATTTTGTTCCACCATTGTATTTATCAATTGGACTGCAAGAATTAATGCTAACCTTTTACTACATATTCCCATGATACCCCTTGTATTCTCAAATCTCTATATAATCTTTTTAGGAAACATTGGGTAATCCATTCATAACTTTCAAAGTCACAGATCACCAGGGATTTGTGTAGACTATATTTTATCCCACCAAATAAGCTGTCAACCTTGCATCCAGGTGTTATGAAAAAACTAGAGTCCTATCATGAATGTTTAGTGAATTTTCCTCATACCCCCAACATATTTTTCATCATTTTTCTTTTGTGAAAGGAAATCTCTTTACATCTTAAAAAAGGGGAGTTGTAGGTTAAATATTTATAGGAATTGTTTTCTGAAAATCCTTATATCCCATCTCCTCTATCTCTTCCTCAGGATACATATTGTCGATAAATATCCACCACTGATCAGATTCACCCTCCATAAAATTTTCATCTAGAAGAACCTTCTCGTGTTTGGAACATTGGAGGATGTAGAAGAAATTCTCAAAAGAGTTGATCCATTATTTGGTGGTTGAGGGACCAGATAATCCATTGAAAGGTGGTGGAATTTGTCTCATGAATCTATCAATTGAGTCTTGTTCTTTATTGGGGGGAGGTTGGAAATTCCTTTTGACCCATGTTTCTATTTAATACATGAGATAACTAAGATAGTATAGTAAAAAATATTGTGATTCCCACACCCATTATATTGGTCTTCTCACTAGAACATACATCACAATGATAGCTTCATTTGTTGTTAGCACAAGTCATTCTATAACTGGACATTGACTAGAATAAATGGAAAACTAGGGGTAAGTATTTTAAATTATTAAACACATAAAGTGGAATCCAATGACAAAATGGGATAACTTATTAATTAATTTTATCTCCTTAACATAATAATTTCTATGCTTAAATATACATTATCCATGATCTATATCCTAACATATATTCATTGGGGAATTTTTTTATTCCCTTAATAATGTTTTATACCATTATTATGAATTTTCTGAATCATGTCACCTGGGAGTGTCAAACCAAGAGTAAAGAAAGGTCTGTTGGCATGCACCAATTCTTATTTGAGTCTAGCTCATAGTGTTGTTTCTAGGTTTTACCCCTAGATACATCTGTTCTAGAACCAAATGATCGATAGATATAGTGTCTTTGGAAATTATGAACATTACATAACATCGTAAAACATAAAATACAACATCTTTATTGAAAACTTCTTTTACATGACCACAATATTCATTTGTATATAACACTGAATGGGATAACCTGAGGACATGCATAAGAAAAGGGTATACTATAAATCCCAATAATGTAATAAACATGGAATAACATGGGAAATAGCATACATTTTAGTCAATAATAATATCAATGGGGCACAAAAAGAATCATGAACATAGTGTTATTATATAACATGATATTCATAACACAGAAAATGTGGAAACAACTTAAAACAATGAATCATTAACATAAAGGAATTAGGTAAATCCATGTTCCAACATAATGGAAAAAAGACTAATAAAAGAGTAAGGTAAACCCCTTTCCCAAAGAGACTTATCAATATACTAATCTCTATCCAATTCATTTGAGTACTATCAAGTCTCACCCTTCATAAACATTTCAATATCATGCTTAAGTGTGCCTCATAGATCATATAACCTAGATTCATTCAGCATCATCATTTAATACAGGATTTAATAATGTGTAATACGTATATGTAATCCCAAATAAATATGTATATGTGAATAAAGGTGAATACCCTTGATGGATTATGGGGTATGGTATTCTCTACAATATGATTTTGGAATGGATAATCATGGTGAAGTTTTGAGTGCATAATGGTGTGGCATTTTAGAAAATGGGTAGATGAAAGAGAAAGGGGTTTCTAATCATTTATACATGAAATGGAAAGTTTGGGTATCATGGATCATAATATAACAAAATATTACATGTTATTTATGATTAATAATACAAATTAAGTTCATGAAAAGTAAATAAGAAGAGAGAAATCCCATATAGAATTTTGGCATACTAATGGCGTAGGTAAGGATCAAAATGGGGGAGGATAAATGATCCTTCTTTTAAATAATATATAGTGGATAGTAAAAAATTTATTATAAATCGATGAAAATATAAAAAATTTATATTATTTTGACTAATTTTAAACAAGGTTCTTGAATTTAAAGGAAGAGAGAAAGTTGAGGATCTCTTTAGAAAATTCGGCATGGTGACATGTGTACATAATAGTTCATAAGAGGGATAAATAAGAGTTAATGGGGATATAATAATTTATAAATAAAATTTTTAGTTTGGAGGATATTTAATTAAATATCCCAATATTTGAATAAAAGACATTAAAAGACATAACATGAAAAGAAGGATTGCTAAAAGAGGAGGGTGGAAGATCCCTTACATGGATGTGTGAAACCAATGGCATGTGAGGGACTTATTGGGAGATTAGGGGTGACATGGTAAGACAATTGGGAGAAGTGGGAAGAATTTATTTGAGATTCAAATATGTTTAGTGAAGAGGATTGGGTTCTTGGATGGGTTTATATAGGAATGGTGGGGCAATTCTTTATTATCTTGGTTTTAGACCTACACATTAAAATATTCAAAACCACATACTATAAAATTTTTACCCAGGTATTCTGTGAAAGGGGAGTGGTATAACTTATTGTAAATGGATAAGGGATGATGATATTAAAATGTTTCTTTTGATTATGTGGAAGAATTTTACACTTTCAAAGAGTTGATTTTAAAATATTAAAAAAATTTATATATCATCGAGGATTCACTATGTTATTATAAAATAAATAAAATAAACCCTAAATTACATTATTTTAAAAGAAAATTATATTTATCCACACATAACTTTTATATAATTTTATTACATCACTATTTATTCAATATGATCTTATTACACATAATATATTTATACGGTTTTTAATTTTTACCCATAAATTTGACTGTCTCAAAAAATTATAAAAAATTTACCATTAGATAATTTCAACATCATGATTACAAAAATAATAACCACTTTATTTAAATAATATTATAAATATGGTATGTTTCATTTTTAAATTAAAAACATTCATTTATATAAAATTGACTGGTTCTGACAAAAATAGTTTCCAATGCATAATTTAAATTATAATTTATTTCATAAAAATTATATGATCATTTAATTTTAATCAAATTAATTTAATAATAATATTTTATTAAAATATTATTTAATTTATAATTACATTAATTCATAAAAAGATATTTCATAATTGAATTTGAATATTAAACAAAAATATTATTTTTGATTTAAAAATCATTTTCAAAGTTACAATAATAAAATGAAAGTTTATTAATTAATTTATACAAAAATAAATCGGATAATTATAATTCTAGGGCCTTGTTATATATCCATTTATTACACCAACATAAAATCGAAGAGTATGGTGTGCGATGGTGGTACTTTCAGGGGGTCGTTTATTGAACATGGTTTGATTCGTGATCTCGATGTGGTTGAACTTCTCCCGTAAAAAGTTTCACTCATGATTCAGTTGTTGGAACTAATCTTGGTATTTGTCTAAGGAAAAGCCCAAAAAATTTATCTCCCTTAGAATCTCTGATAAATGGGATTCATAGGGTACGATCATACTAGTTGAGGCTATCACGTCCTTTTTCTACGTCAAAGGGATGTGATAAAACCTTATATTTATAATAGTCATGTAATCACTATTAAATGGCTATATTATCAATGGAAAGGATTCATAACTATCATTTAAATAATATATTAAAAATAGGATTGGATGGGTTTTTTATTTCCATAAGAAATTTAATTAAAATATAGGGAATTCAATTCATAATAGTTTTGTTCATTATAGGGACCCACTAGAGTGACTACCTATTTAGTGGTAAGATGGTTCCAAATCATAAAATGTTAAAACTCATGTGTTCTAAATGTAAAGTTAATTTGTTTCGATTAATGGGTTCCAAATTACTACCAATAAAGTTTATGTGAGATTTATGGATTGGTAGTTAGAGACCCATTTAATTGAATAATTATATATAACCATATTTAATATTGAAATGATTAAAATATAAAAGAAACTAAATTTTAATGTAAAAAAAGTGGTTTCTTGTAGACCCATTATGTGAATTGACCATAGTAGATCAATTATTATGTTAAATATTATCTGATAGAACCCATTAAGTGTAATTTTAAAATTTTAATCTATTGACAGTTACCTTTATAACAGATTCTCACTCTAGCACATGAACATTATGATCATGTGGTTAACTCCTAAAATGAACAACTAGACCCCCATAGGTTAATTGAGGGATTTTTTTAGGAGATAACCCATTATGAGTGTTCAAAATTTCAATAATCTAGAAACTACAACTGGGTTGCATTCTGATGAATTTAGGTTGGCTTAACTAGAAAATCATTGGTCTTTTAATCATTTACCAAGTTCTTTTGTTTTATTTAGTAGATGTTGTTCTACATTAATTCTTTTAAATGTTTAATGATTGAAAGTAGATCAATGTAATTAATTGATAATAAAAGCTGAAGTAGTTCCCTTTGTTTAAACCCTCATGTAAGGGTGGTTTAAACCCCATGTTGAGTTTCCTTGGAATTGAAACATAATAATTTTCTATTCGGATTTCTCATTTCTAGCAATGGGGTTTATGATGGGCTCTTAATACTAGTGAGATCTATTTTACGTGACATGTGACAGTGTTGAAACTTCTTATTTTTTAAGGTGCTGGAATGTAGTACCCTTATAGAGTAAAGGTATCTCTAAATGATGTGAGATTTCAGAAATTATCCATCATTCGAGTGTCGTTGTTCCTAATAGTACAATTGAATTATAAATTACACCCTTATTTTTAATGGGTTTTCATTGTATTATTGACCTTTTTATGGGCATATGCATAAGGTAATTCTCGATTTTTGCTGGTTTGACATTCCTTGGGAATGTTTGGTTGCATAATAGGTTGTGTGACCCTTTATTCTTCCTCAATTATGGATGAGTCGGTATGTCATCATCTAAGTTAATTGCCATATGGGGAAATATTAATATGGGTTAAATATCTTCTATAGACCACCAAATGTTGGGATGGAAAGGGTGGAAATCCTACGAATAACATCTAGGATGATCACATCACTTATGTATCGTTGGGGTACTAGGTTTTCATATACATGGTACCCATAAAGTTTCTAACTGATACAGTGAACAAATTGAGTTAGGTGGAATCATTAAGCTTTGGGTTATTGAGTATGTTATTGGGACATATGTAGAGTAGAGTTACAGTTGAGTTAATGGAATTAATTTCCTCCCAATTATTGGGATATTGTTCCAGAGTATCAGCTGTTTTGACACATCGATCAGGTTGGTTTTCTCTTAATGCCAAATATTATAATTTTTAATTTAATGGTGAGTACGACAAACCAAAATTGCAAGGGGTTATTCTATCTCCTACATTTGGACTTCATGGAAACTCCTAAGGTGGAGAGCATCACATAAGTTCTAGTGTATACATGACCCCCCAAGTAGAATGATCACAGAAAAAAGACCATTGGGAAATGATTATTTTTGATTGAATGCATTTGGGGCTGGTGAGTTTTTTAAATGTCAGTGCATCCTCAAAATCATGAAACTAAGGTGGCTGGTTATGTATGTGAACCTTGAGAAACACTTTTAGACATGGATGGACTTTATTGGAAAATATTTAATGATTACAAGTTACCTTAGTCTGTGAAAAAATCATGGTTCAGTAAAGGGAGATGTGATAGTTAGTGAAGTCAATATTCGTTCAAGGGGTGTCATCATGTAGTGGTTCAATTGATCTTCTTGGTAATCAGTGGTATCCCTTTACTATAATTTGGATTTGTGATGAGATTTTCCCATGTCTTGATGTATTTCACAATACAGTAATATAGTGTTGGTTTTACACCATTCTAATATTCTAAAATATTCTATGATTATTTGGGTTCTTTTCTTAGTGTTTCATGTCACATGTGTGGTTCCTATTGCAGATGGGTTTTCATTGAGTAGTAAAATGTTTCCAATGAAGGAACTCCTTGTATAGACTTTTAATCTCTAGTCATTTTAATTTGACTTGAACACTATGAGGATTCCATTCTGGGATCATTCAAAAATATTATCTGGATGTCTTGGATTTTTAACTTTGTTACACTTGTTAGCATAGAGTATGAACTACCATGATTTAGTTCCTTAGACTCTAGTTAAATGAATCTGAGGATACCCCGGACTTGTTTTTAGGCTTGAAGGTAATGCTAAAGGTTGACGATTCCAATGGTTTTGATCTAGGTTACACCGTTATTCTTGGTGAGTCATGATACATTAGGTGGTTAGGTGATTGTTTAACTAGGGAATGTCATCAAAAATTATGTATGGACATCATTGAATGTTCTCACTATAATCACAAGATTCAATTGAATAAGGTGATATGGTTATGTTTTTTTACATTGGCTATCTAAGATGGTAATTTTGAGAATTTTTGGTAGGAGGTGGCTTGAATTGTTTTCCATCATGTTTAATGTATATGGTAGAGGTAACTATTTAAAAGACATCTCTAGATTATGGAGGGTGTGGTGTAAGGCTTAGTAGTGTCTTTTGTGAAGGCTTCCATGACTAATTTCAGGTAGTTCCTTTGGGACATGACCATTTTTTTATGATGGGGGAAGTGATATGGAATCACAAGTAACCGGGTTTCCATAGTCAAATAAATCATGCCAGAAGAATCACTTGAACTCTTAGAGGCGTTTTTAATCATGAAATTATGATGGTGGTGGTATCATGGATCAGAATTTGTCTCTTCATATGTGATGACCTATGGTGGGGGAACCATCTACATGATGGTTAAAGAGATTAATATTTGATCATGTATCTTGATTAATGGTACTGTGTAAGCATCATTTATACGTCTTAATAAAAAACCAAACATTGGATTCGGTATTCATAGATTAAGTGGTGTATGTTTATGTAATGATGGTTGTTATATTTGGAATTTGGAAACACAATGAAAGCATTATAATGAATCTGCATGACTTTTATAGTTCAGGTGGGGGTTTTGTAGTTCTTCATGCCTTCTCTGGGATGATAATTTCTATGGTTGGGAGGCTATAATAACATGTTTTTTAGCCCAGGTAAAATTCAAAGGGAATTTTGATTTTTTAATTTAGTGGATGGATTTTTCTTTTAAAAATTATTTAGAACATAATTCTAAGAGTTGGAGAAATTCTAAATGTTTTTTTCTAAACAATGGTAAAGACTTATGGAGACCTTAGGTGTCTCAATTAGTTTTTGGAGTGTCGGCCCCCAAAAATCACAATTTTGTGAGGTCTAAACTGGTCACATAGATTTTTTGAAACTGTGTGCCCCATGTAGAAAACCACATGGTTTGTTTCAATGGAGTACATGGTATTACACAAGATGCAAATGATTTACCCAAAACATGCACCTATCCAGCAAAGTTAGTGCCACTTAGGCTGTAAATATGGATTATTCATCTAATGGTTGGCACGTAGTTAAAAAAATCATGTGACACGACAATGAAAGGTAGATTTCATATATAGTGGGTGCCCCACAGTTTATGCACGGTTTAGCCAAACCATGAGACCTATTTTTGAGGGTGAAATTAAGAAACTATCCATAGTGAGTTTAATTTCTGTTTTCATGTTCTTTCTTCTTCCTCCAGCAATGTGAGCCTCCTCTTGTGTTCCATGGGATCTTCCACGTCCCTCCTTTTGGTTTTTCTAGATATCCTCCATCTAAAAAACGAATTGAACACCATCAGTAACTATGGATCGATATTGGTAAGATATAGTATCCTATTTATGAAAATCTATGTTTCTATTTTGATCTATTGTTCTATTTTTTTGGGATCTCATTTTACCAACTTTTTGGGAAAATGTTTATGTTTTCAATATCTTTCAAACTATTAAAAATATGATTATGATATTGGATGAGTAGATAATCCAAAGAAAATGGTAGGTTATCTATGATTTTTTCTCTATGTTTTCGTCATTTTATAAATTGCGCCACACGTTGGATAATTTTTTTATTCAATTTAAATTGTAATACACACCTAGTATTCCACCCGTAGAGCCTTGTTATGGGAATTGAAGTTGTGAACGTCGATCATATACACCCCTTGGGTTTTATATATTGATTTAACCAGTTATAATTATTTTTTAAAATTTCACATTTCCTTTTATGAATTCATATTAGATTATTAATTGAATTTTCCTTTGGTGGATTTTAGCCAATTGATAATGGCACCTACTAAGTTCCATGTAGAAATTTATAATGGAATATACATGTTATGGTAGTTAGTCTAAAATTATTCATCAAAGTGAATTGAGTTATGAATCTTATATATGATTCTTGATTATGATTAAATAAATTTATTAATAAAAATGTCATGTTTTTATAAGAAAAACCCCTCGAATGAGGTGCATTGTCTTCTAAACTAATAATTATTGATTAGTTATTTATACAATTCTTTGTCCTATGGATTTGGTGATTCTCTAAGACTAAATGTTAATTATTAATTATGGTAATGTTAGTACATTTCTTATTGATTGTTCTTAAATAGATCCTTCCTCTTATACAAATTCTTCTTGAACTAAAGAACCTATTATGTGATTTCCCATTATGTAAATGGAATATCACCTATAGGTAATTACCTAAATGACATGAGAAACATATAAGTTACTCCTGACCCTTGAAATTTTTTTCCCACATTTTTATAGATTAAAGGAAATGTATTAAATTAAATCTAATTGTCATGATAGATTTCATTAATTAAATTTATTGAATATTTAAAAATTAAAAGTAATGAAATTTTTATAAATTACAAAATGATCATTCATACTAGGTAAATGTTAAAGGTTAAATGTGATTTCATTGATGTTAATTGGGATTAATAAATATTAAGCAATAGAGTAACTACCTCATTGATGTTTTATTATAAAGATGATTATGCCTTATATATAAGATTTGGAATGATGGTAAATATTTTTTTAGTATATAGTTATCATACTTCCTTACATAGTATTTTGACTATGATGTCTCACACTAGTGATATATATGTAATGTGGGCATGGAGAACCTGGTCCATTGTGAGTGTCGACATGATGGTGCACTCACAATTGTGCATGTGTGGATTCGACAAAACACTCACCATCTTTATAGAAGAGCATGAAGTTTCTCACTCAATAAGAGATATAGGGCTTGTACCCTTTGAAGGAGTTTTTTGGATGATTCATATAGGTTATAGATCACTGAATTACACCCCAATCCAGTTATCACTTAGTATTCTAGGTATATGTCCACTTACATCTGTATGTACTTTGTTCATACAGATGTATAAAATATATAACTATATATATATATATATTATTTTTATATATATAGTTACAGATCAAAATCTCTTTATGATCATTAGCTGAAGTAGGTAGAGTCATCCAGGTGTCCTATTAGAACATCAGATGACCAGTTATTATTTATTATTTCTGCATTGTTTGATATCTAATTTATACCCACACACTTATTTACTTTATATTCATGGACTGCAATTAGTTTTAGATGTTTTGGGTGGTAACATACTAGTATTTATATATCAAACCCTTCTTAGACTCCTATTTCATAAGTTCATCCATGTAGATCTCTTGTCTATAGGACCATAGATGTAGGCTTGTTTATCATTGCTTTTACCTAGGAGTTTGGGGTATAGGACTGAGATAGAGATTAGGATTCTCATTGAGTTTTCCCTTAGGGATTTTATTTATTTTCATTATTCATGTCTTGTATAATATCATTTTATCATCTATATTTATGTCTTTTTATATATGTATCACCATTTGGGGATGCATTCATTGCACATCTTTATATTAGGTTTATATTATTCGTTAACTATTATACCTTTCTTTATTACTTTTTTTTATTTTTGCCTATTATTTTTATTCCTATATATAATTTTCCTACAACGATCATGAGGGTATATTCTCCCCATCATAACCTCCATAAACCCTCACTACTATTCAACAACCTATAGAGTGTGGGGAGGAATTCTTGATGCCATGTGACCCACCAGTACAACAACCAGTTTAGCGGTATTTTAGGATAAGACATTACACATTTGAGATTTTTTTCTTATTATAAATCATATTTTTCATCTGACATTTAAAATATTTATCACCATAAGATTATGTACTCATGATATTCATAACATATCATTAAATCCCATAATTATCCATTATGATCATTGATTCAGTATACATTATTGTTCTCTTATTATAGGTTTTAATCATTGAAATATCATCTAAAATAAAGTATCCACATTAAAGAATGATAAAAAAATATTTATTTTATTATAAAATGATGGTAAATTTATTTTGAAAAAACTAATTACATATAATCTCACATGTATTGAATTTTTAGATTCATTATATTACTCTCAAATTTGTTCTGTAAATATGAAATTTTCAATCAATCTACTAAAGTATACATTATTTCCAATGAATGGTTGTTTAGGTCACACAAATCAATGATTTAATACATATTACTTGTGCATTATGAATTTGTGTGTTTTTCCTTTGACTGAGACTAGGGTTTCATGATTTGATCATTTAATCATTTTATATCATAATAGATATCCATTTATATTGAGATGACCTTAACAAGTCCATGTTTGTTCATGAACACATTGGATTCAATAATTTAATTAGTAATTACTTATAATATGATGTAATCTATCTCTATTATGAAAACTTCCAAGGTTGGATGGTAATGACTCTTAAAACTAAAAGAAAAATTACCGAGAAAACAAATTTTGACATCATGAACCAACTTTGTTTTTTGGAAGAAAATATTAGTGTGTCCTTTTATATCGAGCTCTTATTTTTCACTCTATCCATATAATATATCCATGTTTTCTTCAAATATACATACAAGTCTCGTGGCTTTATATTAGTTAATATATATATCTACCTGAGATAATGGAATCATATAAGATTATTCTACCTGTTTATGATAAAGAATATTTGAGAGATGAATTTTTTAAATCATATGGTATTCAATTAATATCACTTCTTCCTAAATCATTTGATAGGCACTAATCCATTATAAGATTAACACCATGGTAATCACTTTAATAATATTTATTTTCAAACACATACCATCCAAATTCATCAAAATATCTCTATATATCCCCATACATAGTAGGCAGGTTAATTCACACATGACATTCATTGAGAAAACATTCCTTACCATACCATCAAAAAATCTAAATTTAAGAAGTATGTTATGAATTGAAAAATTCCATCCACAAATAATTCTTGGAATAAAACAAGACTTATTCAAACATACTTTATACCAAGAAGTCATACATGATCTTATTAAAACCAAACTATTTTATTATATCATAAATCTAGATGCTCTAAATTTGGGAGTCTTGATTAAGACTATTAATGAATAATTTCAATTTTCAACACTTCAAAACACTATTTATATCTTTAATATATTCAAGTTGTATCATAAACACATATATGATTAAATTCCTATTAAAGAATTTTATTTCATTTTCTTTTGACATATCTCAAAATCGTAGAGATATTTTATAGAAATAAATATCTATATAGACTATATCATTTATTCACATTAAAATGTTACTAAATAGTCTAAAAAATAATTTTCAGTATACCCCTTCACCAAAATAAAATATTTTCATGCATAAAATATTTCACCCATTTTATAATTTTAAAAACCCATTAAACTGAATGGTATCACCTCATTCAGTGTATCCCCATTTTTTATATATTATTATGGTATATGAATTCTATCTCATTTATCATGGTATGAAAATTTTTCTATGAATAAAATTTCATAATGGATTCTTAAAAATTATTATGGATATCATTTAAATTTCTAACAACATCATCATCTAACATGAGAAATCCATATCTCTTAGTATCATGGATAATTCTAATAGAATGTAACAACCTACATCATTAATGTTCAGTGATTTAAAATGGAATTGGAATTTTGATGTCTAGGGTTTGGGGAGTTATGAATTGGGATAGTTGAAATATTTTTTAGGGTATTTGGTGTGAAATTAATACTTTAATTATGTTTTTCATGGATTATAGGTGTCAGAGGCTAATAAGAGTCTGTATTGGGTGGTTTCATTGATGATATAATGTATCAACATGTCAATGACTACCTGCTGACTTATCTTAAGTGGAAGTACCTCTATAAGGTACTACAGCTATCATGTGGGTGTGTAAAATGTGGATTGTGGGTACCAAATATTCATTATTGGGTGACATAGTACCCTATAGGATTAGTGAAGATAAATTTTCTCTAGGTAAACCTCCCTTTACATTATGTCAACTATGACTCGCGAGTGAGAATTTTACAGGCCCTCTCTCCCTTGGTGTCTCTTTTAACCACATAATTATAGTATTGTCTATATTTATTTCAATACCCCAAGGCATGAAAATAGCTCAATATATTATTTTTTTCTTCTAATTGTTTTTCTTCTATTTTAGGGGTGGATAATTTTTTAATTTTATAAATATTATATATGAGAAGGGGGGATAATTATAGAATTCTAGTGATTCTTGGTGATATGGATAGAATATACCTAAAGTGTAAGAATTATTAAAATTTATCACCATTGAAAAAATGCAAATCACTTGTTCAGTTTTTTACTGGGATCCATGATGTTTTTTAAAATTAGATATAGTTTTTATCTATTCCTAATAATGTTGTTGTTATGTGTGCTAATGGAATAATGTGGAACAAAAAAAATTCATGGTTTTGATGTCATGGTGTTTCTAAATGATTTTTATGGTCTTAAGCATCTTTTATTAAATTATGAAACTAAATATATATTATTATAATTATTAATTATTTTTTTGTAGGATAGGGGATTCCAATCGTGAAATGTTTAGGTGTTTTGTGGGAATTGGTTGTCTAACATGGATTTATGAATGTGATAAATATTATATGGTGAACGTTCTCACATTAATAATTAATTTCATATAGTGCATATAATTGGCTATATATGTATTATATTGGTTTTGGATGGATCAGATAATTAAATTACTAGGTAGTTTCCCTTTTTATATGGGTGTTGATATAGTACTTTTGTGTAAACAATGTCTTCTACATAGGTTCTGAGAACATGAGATACATATAGGTATCACTTCTCTATTGGAAATTATTGCTAGTTATTCTGAATTATCCCAATAGGTTTAAAATTTATATAATGGATTATGAGTGGCATTGGATGAGCCTCAATGGTTTATATCTTGAAATTAAATTTGGCTTAGTCCTTTGGTATTATTTCCTTATAGTATCTAACCTGTGAGGTATTTTAGAAGGGAATTATGATTTGGAACAATGGACCCCAAAATATCCTAGGTAGTGTATGTATTAATGAGAATGGTTGTTATAGACCTTATTTAACTTTATGGATCTGTGTATTTTGGTGGTTGGGTTACTTAGAGTGAGATGAGGGTGTGACCACAACCTTTGACTATACTTAATATCACTGGGAAGAGAAAGTGGGAATATGTATTTTAATGGGTTATGTGATATCTTGGTTGAGTGGAGTTGGGTTATATTGGAAATGAATCATTATTAGGATATTTTTTGTTATTTTTTAGGGATAAATATGTTTCCATAATATTAGTGAAAAGGATTGTTATTTATGGGATTTAAAAAATGATTATAGAGAATAACCTTGTGGAATATAGTGCATGATGTTCAATATTAATGTAGTCTGGTAATAATAAGTTTATTAAAAAGGTATTAAGAAAAAAATCTCCCTTATGATCAATATTTTACTCACATGAATTAAACCAGTATAGTTTATTGAACCATCTTAGTTTTATAGATAGAACATTGTTGACCAATATATCAAAAACTAATGGATTTCCTAATTTCCATCAGAGATGGTTGTAGTAACATTTTATACATAGTAGTTCAATTTTTGTGAATTTAGTAAGGACTGGTATTCTTATAAATATCATTTAAAAGTGATCTAGATATAGTTAGGTTTGGAATTGGGGGAAAGTAAATGAGATTTGTTGGCCATTCTAATTTGTTCATATAGACTATGTTAATGTAGTAATGTTCATGAAAAATTCAAATGAAATAGGGGCCTTGATTACAAATATTTATGATGTTAAGATATATCACCCTAATACTTTTATTCTTAGGATTAGATATATTACACCATTCCAATATTACTTTTCAATATGTTATGAGATATGAATGCCCACATTGGTCTCTTTACTCATTACCCCTGATGAGTTTCCTATTTTTTATATCCATGTTACCCCTTTCCCATTGGAATTTCTAATTTTTAGTAATGCTTTAATGTCTGGGTCTGGCTATGCTATGGGATATTCCCACATGAATTAGTGTTGTAAATTACGAATAAATAGGGGGTGTGACTAAGTCTGACTTATTTTAATTTTTTTAATTCATTCATTTTATAAATTTATCCCAATCCAATATCGAAACCAATATTATATGTGGGTATAGTAATAGATCTACTTGTCATTTCCCAATTCAAATACACCACATGCAATGGAGAAATTAATGTAAATATTATATAAAGAGTAATTTATATGTTTTAACCTCAATGATAATGACCAAATCCTTTGTGTTATTAGGTCAAGTTAAATAAAAAAAATCCCAATAAAATCAATGACATATTAAAAATGGTATGGAATGGTTTCATCATCTAAGTTTTTTTATGACATGATAAACCATTTCCACTCTAAATATTTATTCTAGGTTTTTTATAGTAGCTCTCGCTAGTCTTGAATGATCCATCTTCTAAACAATATCTTATATAATATCATAGATGTATTTTTATCCCAATATATATACCAATCCATAATAGTATTTTATTGAGTGATAGAGAGTACAAAAGGCGAAAAACATGCACATAAATAGTGTACTATTCAATATTTTGAATTTTTACTTTATGATTCTCCTCACATCATATATCCAAAAATATAGATCATTATTGTATTTTTGTTGTTTTTTATTATCTGAAACATTATGTTACATAACATCTATTTTTTTCATTTTTATTCATTATAATCTTACATTTCAGTTCATTTACATCCAAGATCTTATATTTTGAGTTATCACATACCTTAATACAATAATTAATTGGAATTATTATTTTTTGGTTATGATATTATGGTTGTCTACTAGTTTTTATAAGAAAACATAAAACTATTTATTATTACATTAGATTCATTATATAGTTGTTCTTCACATTAGTTTCATCATAGATTGAATATTTTTTCATACATATTTATGTGAGAACAAATAACTTGATCTTATCATCTTATTAGGATGAGTTAGGTATGACTATCTTCATTCTTAATTTTTTGTTTAATCCTGATATATATATATGTACGTATTTTTTATATAATTGTTAACTATTTCAATTCCAAAAATCATGGCTATACTAGTTCTTAAATGACATTGGGTGGTCTTATCATTTTACAATCACATAGGATTCTCTCACTACTCTACCATCCTTTGAATGTGTATACATCAATTTCACCAACCTCATCATGTTTTCACTACATACATGTTCAATGTGTCAAATTTTTAACAGTTGTACTTCTTTTATTTTATCATCTTCAAACAATACCATAGTTGACACAAGAAATCCTCTTGACATCTATTTATTCAATGAATTGATTGAATTGAGTCTTCTGGTACTTTTCTATAAACCTTCCCAAATTTTGTTTGTTTTAACTTTTATGTTAATGATTCAGAAACTCATAACCAGTATTATGAATATCTACTCCATGATTTATATTCCATACATATTTAGGGAATAATATATCCAGTAGTATCAATAATTTACTAAATTCTTTCCCACATCATATCTCCTTTTATTAATCCAAATTATTGAACATCTAATGATCTCAACATCCTGATACCTAAAATTACACATCTTATAATCTTCTTGTATTTGAATTTTGGTTTTTAAATTGTCCAAATTTTGAGACTCAATAACTTGAAACTTCAATATTCACCATGAAACACCATTTTAGAATGAGTAACATTGATGTTTTGTACATTGGAATATCAACATAACATCATATTACATAAATTCAGAAATATCTTAAAAAAATTCATAAGGCTGTAAATGTATTTTAGTTAGTACACTCTTACATATTATTTTTTCCTTCCCCAATATCTTAAATAATGTTAGTGAAATTATATTCAAATGTATGAAAATATCATATGAAACTTGTATGATCCTTTCCTTTGTAACATTCTAAAATTATTATATTTTTCACGGTTCATATCATCTTATATTTTGAGCCACTCAACTGCATTAACACATCTACAATTAAATTGAACATCTGCTAAACATACATATATTTTCTTTTGATAATATATAAACATGCCTTATGACATTGTATCTACTAGATCACTTATATTATGGTAGTTTATCAACACAGATATCACGAATTATCATATAACTTCCAAACTGTAACTTTTGTGAGTATATCATGAAATTATTATAAAATTCAGAAGTTCATATTATAACCTACGTGAAAAATCCATCTTTTATGTAATGTACAATATTCAAAATCAGTTTAAATAGCATACATAAAAAATTAATGGTTCATACAAATACAAGATTGAACATGTAATTTATTTTCATTCATCAAACAGGAACACTAATAAAATATTCACGCATAATTATAACCCAAAAATCATTAGACTTTAGGGGATTCATTTATTCAATAAGTATATCAATAATCAATTAATTCTTTTGAATGAATCTTTATCAATGTAAAAAATATATAAATACATATTTTAATATATATTTTACATATCTTCAATAGTCACTTTAATTAACCAATTTAATAAAATATCTCAAAAATCAGGGAAAATATAAATCTATTAAATCATAGGGATCTTATGCATCATCCAACACATGTTAAAATCTGTATTAAAGTATAAATTAAAAAATATATACCAAGGGATGGAAAACCTCCATTCACATTATGTCATGTATGACTCACGAGTGAGAATTTGGCAAGCCCTCCCCCCCTTGGGATCATTTTTAACCACATTATTATAGTATTGTTTAGATTCATTTCAATACACAAAGGAATGGAAATAACTCCCTCTATAATTTTTTTCTTTTAATTATTTTTCTTTTATTTTAGGGGTGGCTAATTTTTTTATTTTATAAATATTTTATATTAGTATGGGGGAATAATTGTATAATTATAGTGATTCTTGGTGATATAGATAGAATATTACTAATGTGTAAGAATTATATCAATTTATAACCATTTAAATATAATTAAACCACTTGTTGAGTTTTATACTGGGTTACACCAAGTTTTTTTAAAATTAGATATAGTTTTTATCTATTCATGATAATGTTGTTGTTATGTGTGCTAAAGGAATAACATGGAAACTAAAAAACAGTTTTCATGGTTTTGATGTCATGGTGTTTCTCAATGAGTCTTAAGGTATTAATCCTATTTTATTAAATTATGAAATTAAATATAAATTAATATAATTATTATTTATTTTTTTAGGACTGGGGATTCCAGTCATGAAATGTTTAGGTTTTTTGTGGGAAATGGTTGTCTAACATGGATTTATGAATGTGATAAATATTTTATGGTGAAGGTTCTCACATTAATAATTAATTTAATATGGTGCATATAGTTGCCTATATATGAATTATATTGGGATTGGTTCAATCTGATAATGAAATTACCAAGTAGTTTTCCTTTTTATATGGGTGTTGATATAGTACTTTTGAGTATACAATGTCCTATACATTGGTGTAGATAACTTGAGATACATATAGGTATCACTTCTCTATTGGAAATTATTTCTAGTTATTCTTGATTAACCCAATAGGTTTTCAATTTATATAATGGATTATGAGTGGCATGGGATGAGTTGAAGTGGTTTGTATCAAGATTTTAAAAGTGGCTAAGTCCTTTTGTATTATTTCCTCATAGTATCTACCATATGAGGTATTTCAGAAGGGAATTAAAATTCGGAACTTTGAACCCCAAAATATCCTAGGTAGTGTATGGATTGATGAGAATGAATGTTCTAGACCTTATCTATCTCTATAGAATAGTGTATTTTGGTGGTTGGGATACTTAGAGTGAGATGAGGGTGTGACCACTAAGTTTTATTGTGCTTAATTTCACTTAGAAGAGAAAGTGGGAATATATATTTTATGGGTAACATGCTATCTTTGTTGAGTGTAGTTAGGTTATATTGGAAATGAATCATTATTAAGAGATTTTCTATTATTGTTTCTGTAGGGATAAAAAAATTCTATAATATTGGGGAAATGGATTGTTATAGATAGGATTTACCAAATGTTTTTAGGGAATAACCTGGTGGAATATAGCGTATGATGATCAATATTAATCTATTGTGTTAATAAAAATTTTATTAAAAAAAGTATTAGGAACAAAAATATCCCTTTAGATTAATATGTTACTCACAGGAATTTAACTAGTATTGTTTATTGAACCATCATGGTTTTATAGATGGAATAGGGTGGAACGATATATCAAAAACAAATGGATTTGGTAATTTCCATGGGAGATGGTTGTAGTATCATGTTATACACAATAGTTCAATTTTTGTGAAGGGAGTCAGGACTGAGGTTCTTACAGATATCATTTAACTGAGAACTTGGTATAGTTAGGTTTGGAATTGGGGGAAAGTAAACGTGATGTGTTGGCCATTCTTATCTATTCATATAGACTATATTAATGTAGTAAAGTTTATGAACAATTCAAATAAAATAGGGGCCTTGATTAAAGATATTTATGGTGTTAGGATATATCCCCCAGATACTTTTATGCGCAATATTATATATATTACACCATTCCAAGATTACTTTCCAATATGTTTGAGATATGTATGCCCACATGGGTCTGTGTTACTCGTTACCCCTAATGAACTTCAAATTTTTTATATCTATGTAACCCATTTCCCATTGGAATTTCTAATTTTGGGTAATGCTTGAATGTCTAGGTTTGACTATGTTATGGGTTATTCCCACATGAATTATTGTTGTAAATTATAAATAAATAGGGGGTGTGACTCAGTCTGACTTGATTTATTTTTTTAATTCTTCCATTTTATAAATTTATCCCTATTCAATTACAAAACCCATATTATACGTGGGGATAATAATAGATCTACGTGTCATTACCCAACTCAAATACACGACAAGCGATGGAGAAGTAATGTAAATAGTATATAAACAGTAATTTACATGTTTTACCCTCAATGATGATGACCAAATACTTTTTGTTTTTAGTTCATGTTAAATAAAAAAATTCCCACTAAAATCAATGACATTTTGAAAAGTGTATGGGATGGTTTCATAATCTAAATTTTTTTATGTCATGATAAACCATTTCCACTCCAAATATTTATTCAATTTTTTTTATAGTAGCTCCCACTAGTCTTGAATGACCCTTCTTTTAAACAATATCTTATATAATCACATAGATATATTTTAATAAAAATATTATATACCAATCCATAATAGTATTTTATTGAGTGAAAGAGAGTTAAAAAGGCCAAAAACACACACATCAACATTGAAAGCTTCAATATTTTGAATATTTAACTTATGATTCTACTCACTTCATATAACCAAACATATAATAATTTTATTGTATTTGGATTGTTTTCGATGATTAGAAACATTATGTTACATAACTTCAATTATTTTTCATTTTTATTCATTATAATATTACCTTTCAGTTCATTTACATACAAGATCTTATATTTTGAGTTATCACATGCATTAATAAAACAATTAATTGGAATTAATATTTATTGGTTATGATATTATGGCTAACTAACAGTACTTATAAGACAACATAAAACTATTTATTATTACATTAGATTCTTTATATAGTTTTTCATCACATTATTTTCATCATAGATTGAATAGTTTTTCATAAGTTTTTATGTGAGAACAAATAACTTGATCTTATCTTCTCATTAGGTTGAGTTAGTTATGTCTATATTCATTCTTAATGTTTTTTTTAATCCTGATATATATATATATATAAATGTACATATTTTTGAAAGAATTATTAACTATTTCAATTCCAAAAATCATGTCTATACTAGTTCTTAAATGACATCGGGTTGTCTTAACATTTTACAATCTCATAGTATTCTCTCGCTACTCTATCATCCTTTGAATGAGTATACTTCAATTTCACCATCCTCATCATGTTTTCAAAACTTACTAGTTCAATGTGTCAATTTTTTAATAGCTTTACTTTTTTTATTTTATCATCTTGAAACACTACCAATATTGACTCAATGAATCCTATTGACATCTATTTATTCAATTAATTGTTTGAAATGACTATCCTGGTACTTTTTTGTCAACCATCCCAAATTTTGTTTTTTTTAATTTTTTATTAATGATTACGAAACTAATAACCAGTATTATGAATATCTAATCCATGATTTATATTCCATACGTATTTAAGGAACAATATATCCAGTATTATCAATAATTTACTATATTTTAGCCCACACAATATCTTCTCATATTCATCTAGATTATTTAACATATAATGATCTCAACATCCTAATACCTAAAATTTCACATCTTCTAATATTATTGGATTTGAATTTTAGTTTTTAACTAGAAAAAATTTTGAGACTCCATAACATGAAACATCTAGACTCACCATGAACCACCATTTTACTACAAGTAACATTGATGTTTTGTACATTGGAAAATCAACATAACATCATATTACAGAAATTCTGAAATATCTTACAAAAATCCATAAAGCACTAAAATTATATTAGTTAGTAAACTCTTACATAATATTTTTTCCTTCCCCAATATCTTTTACACTGTTAGGGAAATTACATTCAAATGTATGAAAAAATCTTATGAAACATGTGTGATCCTTTCCTTTATACCATTCTAAAATTATTTTATTTTTCCTGATTTATATCATCTTTTATTTTGGGACACTCTACTTCATTAACACATCTACCATTAAATTGAACATCAACTATATATAGATATATTATCTTTTGATAATATATAAACATGCCTTAGAACATTTTATATGTCAGATCACTTATATATTTATAGTTCATCAACTCAGCTATCACAAATTATAATATAACTTCAAAACTATAAAATTTGTGAGTATATCTTGAAATTAATATAAAATTGAGAAGTTAATATTATAACCTATGAGAAAAATCCATCTTTTATGTAATGTACAATATTCAAAATAAGTTTAAATATCATACTTAAAAAATTATTGGTTCATACATATCAAAGATTGAACATGTAATTTATTGTTTTTCATCAATCATGAACACAAATAAAATATTCACACATATGTATAACCCAAAAATCATTATACTTTATGGGATTCATCTGTTCAATAAGTATATCAATACTCAACTGAATCTTATGAATTAATCTTTATCAATATAAAAAAAAGTCTGAAAACATATTTTTATATATATTTCAACTACTCCAATAATCTATTTAATTACCCCATTTAATAATATATCTCAAAAATTGTGGAAAATATAAATATATTAAATCATAGAGATCCTATGAATCTTCCAACACATGTTGAATTATGTATTAAAATATAAAGTAAAAAATATATACAATCATGTTCTTGTTGGGTTTCCATTATGTGTTTCCACCAATGAGTTTCTTATTCATAGATTTTTCTTGTTTATGACCATCCAACATGTGTTATGGGCTTGTGAAATTTCCAATATATTGGCGCTTGGTTATTTTATATGTTACCCATTTGGTTTTCCTCTATGCATTTTCAGACTGTCTATGCCTCCCCTAAAGGCATTTACATTATTATATTGGAGAACCATGTATGATTACTAGAATTTTTCACTATAGGTGAGGTTGGATGTTTTGATGGCCTGGTTATATCCCACCAACCAAATTTGATTTCTTATGGGATTTACATTAGTAAATTTGATTTATTTATTAAAATACATGCATTAGATATCATGGTGGTTCATAAGAGGCCCCATTTATGTGTCCATGTTGATATAATGTTTTGATACCCTGAATGTGAAAAATAATGGGTGTGTAGATATAATATAGGTATTGTAGGACTATCTATAGGTAATACAGATGATCTTCCTAGAGTAGCTTAATGTTATATAAGAGTTGAGATAATAGAGGGACTTTAGAGTTCCTTTTGTGAAATAACCACCTATAGTTTTCCTTTTTTATTATATTCTCGATCCATACAATGGATGATCTTTTGTAATGG
The DNA here is from genome assembly GCA_963277665.1 of Viscum album. Lineage (NCBI taxonomy): Eukaryota > Viridiplantae > Streptophyta > Magnoliopsida > Santalales > Viscaceae > Viscum > Viscum album. The sequence goes on along the minus strand of OY728153.1, from coordinate 1,663,666,595 downwards.
ATGTATATATTTTTATTATGGCTCCTATAATTACATTAACAAATATCTATTTATTTATTTTGATGTCTATTACTTAGGATTAATTTATTTTAACTACTCAAGTGTAACTTGATGTTAATGTTACATTGTTGTTATTATCTATTTCATTCTAGGCTTATAGTAACCACATGTTGGTTATAAACCCCTACCACTAGTCGGTACCCTCTAACATATAGGGAGAAATGTACAAGGTTAAAAAACACCGAAAAATAACAAATTTTCATATATATAGAGACCAGGGTGTTAAAAAAGGATTTGGGAAAAAAAATTGGAAACATAAATATTTTTAGACTAGGTAAATTGAGCTACGGTTGGTCAAATCTTGGGACATTCACTGAAATTATTCATCAGAAAAAACTATATAGTGAAACCCAAGTTACTAGTGATATTGGATTACTATATTTCCTTTTATCATTATAATAAATAATTTTTTACAAGTGTGATGTACTAAATTTTGGTTGTTATTTACTATTTTACTTTTGGACTAGTGTGGAAGGATTTTTTGAGCTCATACATCATACCTGACACATAGGTGTATTTTTAAATGTATATGATCGTGTGTGAGTGTTAAATGATTTTTAAAATTGAAAATGAATTTTAGAAATGGTTTTCAATTTGGAAAGAGAAGATGTTTTGGAAATAGTTTTATATTAATTAAAACCTAAACAATAAGTAATTAAATACTTTACTAAATATTCTAATAGTGAACAATTAATAAATTAAAATTATTATGGTTGATTTAATGTTTTTGTGATTGGATATATTTTTTTATTTTCAGGCTCATATTAGAAGACAACCATGTAGTGGATTGATCTAGGTAGTGGATTTTATGGTTAAATTTGGTATTTATTGTTTATACATAAAATGCATCTCATTTTATTTAATAATGGTACCCTGATAGGCTTGTATGTGATGTTGCATTAGGATGGTGTTCATTAGGATCATGGATGTGATGTTTTTAGTTTTCCTTTTTGGTAAGTGGGTCTTGTATATTCTAATGCTAGATTAGTTAACCCTTGTCTTCTATAGAGGTATAAAAGAAGGTATCACATTGTATACTGGTTGAATATGGAGATACATCCTATAATTAGTGGAGTGTGGGTAGATTTTTTTAATTTTGGATTATTTTTTTAGGGTATTAGTATCAAGAATTTGGGTTTTCCTATGTGTTATCATGGTTATTGTAGAGTTTAAGGCATAGTCAGTTCCATATAAAGGAGGGGTGAAACTGTATAAAATGGATATAATATATATGTTAATGTGTGGGTTTGGGTTATAATGGAATTTTTAGTACATGAATGGGGTGTGTTATACTTTTATGGATTGTAGTAGTTATGTTCATTTGAGGTAGATGGTTATGAGGGGTAGGAAGAGAAGATGTGATAATGAGGCAAATTTTTAATTACTATAGTTTTTATTAGTATTAATTTATGAATTCTATTAGTTTTTTTATTAATGGTCTATATACGCGATAGATTGGTCATCTTGGTAATAAAATAAGTTGAGACTCTTCCTATGGGCGAGAGATATTTGAATGAAATACACTCTTGTAACTGAATGTGTGATAATGTAATTTATCTAATATGTAATTCCTTAGAGAACTACCTTTTGGAATAGTATGTTGTATATATTTTGAGCTCCTAGAGGTGATTTCATTAAGGAAGATATAAATAATGATTAAATGTGCCTATATTTCTATGTAAATCATTCCATGTACTTTGAAGATTGTGGTATATTGATAATGGATTGAATTTAAATTCCATGGTGAAATTAATTGAGTTTGTTGAGAAATTATGAATGGTTGGGTTATTTTCACATCATTACAAGGGTCTCAACTTAGAGGTGTAGATCAAGTAGTGGAAATTGAATGTGAAATTTTAGAAAGTTATTAAGGGTTGTTGAGATAAGAATTTTGTTTCAACTAAAAGATTAATCATATCCCCAGTGATGATACAATTTATTTTGGAAGTGGAAAAAATTATTAGTTTGAGTTAGTGGTATAAAAGGATAGGTAACATACATCATGGAACATGAAAGAAGGGATCGTTGGTCATGTTTGAGGGGTTTTTACAAGTTGGGAACATGTTTTGAAAATCTAAGTGAATGGATATATTCAAGTGATATGTTATTAAAGAGATAATGATAAAGTAATTTCTAAGGTGGTGGAACTACTTAGTTATCATTTTAACGATCTATTGTATTTTTTAACCTGTCTTTAGATAATTCATGATCAGGGTAGATGAATGGGTTAATGTGATGGAGGTGTCATCAAAATAGTGGTATGTAAAAAAATAAATTCCATCTATATTCAATGTATCCTATATTATGGAAATTACTATGTGGTTTTTTGATAATTTCCTTGTTTTGGGTAGCTAATATGAAAGATTGATTTATTTATCAACTAAATATGACTAAGTGATTTTATTTGTTGGTCCTCTAGGACTGAAGTATGATGGTGGACTATTGAATAAAAAAAATTTCATTAGTGGGTCAGAATTCTCAGGGTGGATTTTTGTATATGTTTCATTAGTTTTTAGAAATGAAACTAAAATAAAGAGATAATTGATCATGAAAACTAATTTTGTTTTTCAATGAACACTATAAAAAACTAGATTCATTTTTCATGTGATAGAGTAATTACTAGTGATTTTAATATGAAATCTGTTATGATGAAATAGTAGTTTAATTAAATATATCATTAATGGAATGATTTCTATGTATGATATATTATGTTATTGTTTGAGTTTAAATCTAATTCAGATTCATTAGCTTAGAATAGAGTCATGTGTAATTCAATTATGAATAAAAATTGAATAATGGATTTGAATTAAAATAAGCGAACATGATGTTAATGAATATTATGGTTTGTTTTAGGGTATGAGAAGTGGTATGGTGGGGAGTTTTTAATTCCTCATACCATTATTGGTCAATGATCTTGGAGAGAATTTGAATTTTCATTAAAAGGATTTGTGTGTTTTGAATTAGTTTTTATAATTTAGTTTTGAAAGATATAGTTCAAAATTGAGGTTTTTTATAAGATTTTTGGGATTTATGAGACATTATGTTCAAGTAGAGTAGAGTATGGGTGGACCTTCTACTAATGTAAAGAAACAAAACTTCACTAGGTACTTTTTATATAGTCATTATGTATCCATTTACTACACTAGGGGGGGTACCATTATATGACCATAAGTCATTCGGTAGGTGTGTACTAGGAATCATTTCAGTATCAAGTACCCAGTATAGGATAATGTGTTTCCTGACAGGATGAAATTGTTTTTTAGTAATTATAATACCATATTTTATAAGTAACCCCTTTCTATTTTTTTTGGGTTTTATTCATTAGAGATAATTCATCCAACCATCTCTAACTTCTTTATTCCCATTGGATCTACTTTTACCATTACAATCTAAGTCTAATATTGAATCATTTTTTCTTGTATAATAATGGTAATCCCTCCCCTTCCCCCATATTCCTCCTATTTTTAATCAATTTTGGATGTGGTTAATTTAGGTATTTTTTTATGAATCAAATTGAATATGGTGAAATTAACTTCTAATGATCTGTATTCTAAAAGTAGTTAATAGATGACTCTAATTGAGAAAGAACACAATTTATTCCTATAAAATTTTACAATGGGAATGAAATATGATTGTTATTCAAATAATTATATACATATTTTTTAAAATTATATATTGATTTTTTATTTATTTCAGGTGATTTTAAAAGTAGGTGTTTCAAAATAATGGGTTAGTCTATTTGAACACCACTGGTTGGGGTTTTTATCAAGATGATGACCAATGAGTTCTCATATAATATGCCTCGATGGGTTTAATTAACTAAATATAAATATTTAATATAATTTAATTGTATCTCATGGAAGGAGATAAGAACTATAGATCATGAAAATGCATGGTACCATTTTTGAGAAGGCTATATAACATGGACAATGAAAGTAAAACACATTGATACATGGTCAGTGGTCCCTATAATACTTTTCCATATAAGGTGTAAGCATGTAATTTGTATGTTAATTATTGGGTATTGGTTTTTATGTTACTTTATATGGACCATGAATATTTAATTGTGAATGGAAGGATAATAAAGTGCCTTTTTAGTAGAGGAGGTCATCCAAATAGTATTTGAGAATTAAGTGGATACTCAAAAACCATATTTCCATGGACAATTTTTTAAAGTTAAAATTTAAAAAAACTACGAAATCCTTTTTTGAAATGGATAATGAGTGGATTTTCATGATATTTAACAATATTTGTTTGGTAATTGGAAGTAGGTATTCCTTTATTTTTATTTCTTCACTCTGTATGACATGTGACATGTTTCAGAACAGAATTAAATTATTGTCTTAGAAAAAATGAATCTTATTATATGGAATTTATTTATATGTATTGATATAATCTAATATTTTTATCCTATGTAGATTTGTTCCTGTTGATGGATGGGTTTCTTAGATGATTTGATGGTGTGACCACTCATCATGAGTATGTAAAATGAAAATAAGAAGGGAAGGTAGGAATATATATTTCTATGGTTAATGTACTATATTAATGTGATAAAGGTATGATATATTGGGGATGAATATTTATTGGGAATCCATATATGAATTTATTAGTTGGAATGAATTCTATTCTTCTAAGTAGTTGGAATGGTTGGTTATGGTTGAGTTTTATTCACGTGCCTTGGGAATGGTTTTGTGGAAAGTAGTGATTTAATATTGGAATATCTAGGTAATGGTAGTACTAGTTATAGTAAAATAAGATAAGGAAAGAGAATGCCCCATTTGATAGATATGATTTTACCCTATATGAGATTGAAATACTGTATTAATTTATTCTAGTGGAAATGGTAGATCAATGTGGATATATTAATCAAATCCCTATGGATTAATTCATTTTTAGGGTTGATGTTTTTGGAAATTAGTTATGTATAATAGTTGGATTTGGGTGATATCGGTCAGGAATGATGTGATTGTTATTATCCTCTATCAATTTTCTAGGTATGTATGAGTTTATTTGTGGGGGTTAAAATATAGGGTATATTTATTATTACCATTTATTATTGATAATTATGTTGACAAAAAAATTTGGTGTATATAAAGGCTTGGGATATAGTCTCATTGATTCTATATATTTAGGGTCTCATGTTACACCAGCTTGATACATTTATGACCAAGATTGGATATGTTATACATTTCAGAAATGGGTTTCTAATATATAATGAAACTAGTGTAACATGGTCCAACTATGTTATTCCATTCTCATTATGGATTTTCTATAAACTTATATTGTTATTTAACACCTTTCCTAGTGGAATTTTAGATACATGATAATTCATATATAGTAGAGTTTAGTTATTTAACACTTGTCCCCTGATAAGTTTAATATATATGGGTCTGGATATTTTAAGCATTCCATAGAGGTGTTATTGTCAGGTGATAATGCTTGAAAAAATGGGTATGGCTATTTAATGATTTTCCCGGATGGGTTTTTTAATATGAGGTTTAGGATATATTAACCATTTCATATATAAATTTCAAATAGGATGTGGTTAAAAACATGTTTTATTTATTACATTATCCATTAAATGTGAGTTCGAGTGTTGAGGTGTTATGGTAAGTTAATAATGACCCAAAGTGATATATTGTGTGTTTTATGTTATGAATTTATTTATTTAGGTACTTATATACATTGGATACCATAATATAAACAAGTTTCACCACTGTTGGATCCTAAATAATATATATTTCTCACACCATGGTGTTAAACATGATGGACTTGTTATCTTTGTGATTGTGAGGTTGGAATATCTATAGGTTGTATAACTTATTGTGATAGAGTAGCTTGATATTTTATTTTGTTAATGAGCTCTAAGAGGGAATCTAGATCTTGTGGTGAATTATAAAACTATATATTCTAATGTATTATTTTTCATTTGATTATAAAAATGGGAATTCATGTTTATTTTATATACATATGGGATCATGGGTCCCAAAATTTTCATAAAAAAATTATGTATATTTATTATTATGATTTAAAACATAGATATATTATATATCACTAAAAATAATGCTACATAATTGTTATTATAGGTTTTTTACTATGTGTATAATTTATCCATGTTTTCTATAGACACTCAATACTATAAAAAAACTTTTTCCAAAGGGGTAGATTTTCATGAGGTAATGTACCACTTATACAAGGGAACCTCCTAGAACCAATTCATCACACCTTTGGAGAACTATAGTTCATCCAATACCTACCCAATTCTCTATCAAACTTCACTATGCCCATTCTAGAGTTATTGGTGTCACCGAAAGACTAATCCTAGATGGTATAAGTTGTTTTCAATTGTGATTATCCTAGAAGAAGATATAAGTCCTAACTAACCTATTTCATGTACATTTATTCTTATTCCTTATTCAAATAATCATTAAACATGTTGAAATAATTACATATTAATATTTATAATACCTTAATGTTGTTATTATTACCACATAAACATGTTTAATCTCATTTTACATCCTATACAAAATAAAAAACATTACTTCTGTATACGTGTGGATTTCAACCTACATGAAGCAATGTGCTTCATTTTTCATCACCACATCACATGGATGGTTGTTATGATTAATTTATATGATATATATTAGATATTAAATAATTATAATTGTTTATGGATAATATATGTTATATTATTTTAACGTTCCATTAATTGAAAAATGATACTCTCATCAGGAGTATGTGTACACTACAACCTCTATGAAGCAATGCGATTAATTTTTCAGTTATGTATTTCATGGATGTTTAAAAATTTGTTTTTAATTTATAGAAAATATAATCATTTCATGATTATGATTCTGTAGGTGATGGAATAATTTACTCCTTGACAAATGTTAGTATGACAATTTATTATAGAACTATGAACTGAACGTCCTCAAAACATCTTATGTAAACATAAATGATGATGTTTCTAAATTAATTATGTTCATAAATGATATAAAATGAATAATTATAATTTTATTAACACAAAAATGGTTCTAAAGTTATTAAATAAGTAAAATTATTTTAGTATACATGTGTGAAATAATGTATGTAGTGATTCATGGCTCAATATAAGGGGTTCCTTTGATCCATTTCCATTCATTGGGTTATACATCCTCTTATGTGGCTATGTTTTTCTAATATTTTTTGTAAATGACCTAGGATAATATTTTTTTAAGGTTTTATATTTTCTACACAAAAACTCTTCATTGATTAATTATAACTTCAATGATAAAATATTTGTAATCATTATTTGTGTCAATATTTTTTACTTTAGACATGTCTTGTAATATGCACTTATTTATTTTTACAATGTGTATATAATATATATTGATTAATTATTTCATGAATAAATATTTTATCATGATATTTAATATTTATTTTTAACATCTATATTTTATGTGATATTTATTCAACTGTTATTAAATTTTCATGTGTTTTTATTATCTAAATTTAAATTAATTAAGTTATATCTCATATTTACCACAATGATATATTTTATATAGTGTTATTACAACATCATGAATTTATTTTAGTGTATCATTTCTTGGAAATTAAGGTTTTCAAAAAATTATATTATATTTAATCATGAAATGTATTATTTATTCAAGAAATAACCATATTGAAAGGGTTTCCCACCTCAATCATCCTTATTTGAGATATATTTTGATTGATACACTGATAATAATTTATATGGTGTACATTCTGAATCCTTAAAACTAATTTCACAAATATTTTTTTATTAATGATATTTTATTTTTTGTTTTTTGTTTTCCATTTCCATAGGTTATTATGAATGATGGTAAATGAATTATACAATTAATTTATTATTCTTTGAATAATTTTATGGGAGTTATGGAAGAAATTTCTATGGAATAACAAAATAGGAGTATAACTATATAAATAATCACTTAAAGACAAGTGAATTGTATTGTTAGAGTTTTTACTAATTCTATAAAAAATTAATCCTCAATGTTTCTTAGGCATGTTAGAAATAAAAAAAATTCATTAATGTTGTATCTTTTTTATGGCTAATATTGGGTCATGTTTATTAGTATCAATTCCAGAAATGTAAACATTAGGCTTTTAGTACATGGACTGGGAGTTTGTGTTCAGAAATTTTATGGCTTTCCCAATTATTTTATGACTATTTAATTTTTTTATACCCCAAAAATAACATTGATATACCAAAATCATATTAGTAATTGAAGAGATATTTCCTAATAAAAATATCATATATAAATCCAAAATATAGATCCCATTACCCAACTATTATTTTATCAGAAACATTCAATACATTTTAATAACTTATTTAATGTTACAAAAAATTAGTTGTATATACTTAAAATTAATATAAGATATATTCAAATGAATATTCATATTGTGTCATGGTATTTTTAATGATAACAATTAATTTATTTATTCACGGACTTTAAAGAAACACTTCAATTTGAACTATTATCTTTCCACATACCCCTATACTCAGAATCAACTTATATTATGGAACTCTACATTAGATAAAACACTATTTTTGGACTAAAATTACACTAAAAATGAAGTAAATATGAATTATTATAGAGTTATAGATTTTTTACCAAACATCAAGGTAACTATAAATTTTTTTATGAGTTTTGTAAATATGAAAATAAGATTATGTTTAGATGCTAATTATCAATTTAAATGTCAATTTTAATTATATATATATTTTATATATAAATATCATCTTTGTAATCTTGAAAATTTGTTATGGGATATATATTAAATTTGTAAAACATTAATTTTTTCATAATAATAAGAATAATTCTTTTTATCACATATAGATACTCCAATTTTTTCTATATAACATTGAAATTATTCTTATAAGAGAAATATAAGGAATTATTATTTAAAAAAATAAAAGGGGTAATATATATGATTTCTCTAAATAATCAAAGGAGACATCAATATATGAAAGAACACACCATTCATCAGTGAGAAGTGAAGTGATATTTTTATTATCCCCAATTAGAAAATCAATATGTTCTAATTACACTAATAGGGTACACATCTTAATATGATATAGATTCAAATTCTTTTATCTATCAAAAAATTTCAACTTTGAATTTTACATAAGTCATTATTTTATAAATATTATCACTAACAAAATTTACAATTTTTTTTAGAAATAAAAGTGAAACCACGTGAAAGTTTAACAAGATCACTAATTATTATAATTATAGGGAGAAATGAAAATTTAAATTGTAATGAATAAACTAAATATATAAAAATGACCCAAAATGATTTATAATTATTTAAATCAAATATAATAAAATATATTCTAATTAAAAAAATTGAATTATTCCAAAATATATAAATAAGGGGATAAGACACGTAAAATAATTAAAAAAACTAGTATAAATATACTTTTGTTTATTTTGAATTTAATTTCTTAATAGGAAATCATTTTGAAGATTTTTTTTAAAAAAACCAAAGGAAAATTTTAATTATACTATAGAAAGGTCAAATTTGAAAATTAATTAACATGTCTATGTTTTATTCAAATAATTCACATATTTCTAGATGAACATAACACAATTTACACTAACTAATTAATAATTATTTATTAAAATATTTAATTAAGGAACTGAAAATTGATTATTTACAAATGATATTTTTCATGAATTTACATTACTAATTTAAATTTAATTTAGGATAAATTTAAAAAAAATATTTATTTGATAGTTAATGAATAATTTATATTTATATAATAATAATATTAAGGATTAATTATAATTTTATGAAACTAATTTAAAATTTTACTGAGTTTACTATTATTATGTTAATTATAATATGTATATAAAAACAAAATTATTTATTTTTATTAGATGTTACCATGTCATGGTTGAAAATAAATAAATGGAAGTTTGTATAAGAAATTTGAAATTGTAGAACTGATAAAGAAAACCTGAAAAATAGGTTTTTTATGTTTGAAAGTGGTTAGGTATGTATATAAGGATGAATCATGAGGGGAAACTAGATAAAAGTTGTTAAATACATTAAGCATCTGTATATCTTCATAATTTTTAGAGGAATATTTTTTAGAGTTTATATAATAATATTCATAGTATAAATAAATAAAATAATAGGATGTGGTCAGCCTAAAGTAATACCCATGGATATCATTATTCCTTATATTAAAATTTTGACTCAAAATATAAGAAAAACAATATAAATGGTCAAAATAAAACTAAATCTAAATGAATAAAAATTTAAATTATCAGGGTATATTATGAATTTAAAATTTTAATATCATGATATTTTAAATATTTAAATATTATTAACAAATGTATTTTTCAATATCATAATTGGTTAAAAAATACTTGGTCTTGGTCTTTATTCACTAATTATTAAAAATATAAGATCCTGAAATTGTTTGGTGATGCTCATGCTCATTTTCAAGTAATCCTTTACTGTTGTTTTGGTTATAACTTAGTTGGGTTTGTTTTGAGGTTTTTTTGGGGGAAATTGGAGAAAATATGGAGCCATGGGTATGTGCATCATTTTTTCATATTTAGGTAAAACCATGAAATTTTCTCAAAATAACAATGTGCTGCTTTTTAAAGGCATAAGAGGTGGCACATAGTTGGAGTATGGTTTAGAAAAACCATGAATCTTCCATCCCCAAACATGAACCGTCAAACAGAAGATATTTTCATGGTGGATGAATAGATTTTCAAACCATGTTTCAGTTAGGAGAACTCATACACCCCATGTGTAGGGGTTTACTATTAAGGTGCATAGTTTGGGAAATAAGGAAAAAGAGATTGCATGTTTTATACCCCATAAAATTTTAATTAAAATTATTAAACCCCCTGGTTTTTTCCCTCTTCACCCTATATTGATTTGAGATGATCTATTTTATTTTTGGATGATCCCCTGGAGATTCCTCGGCTCCTTGAACCTCTTCTGGTGAGAATCAAAGACCAGGTGGAATGATTCATCCTCAATTCCTATATGAAATCTCTTCTCATTGGTTTTCTTTATCTCTTATCTCCCCTAACCGATGAATAGAGACGATCTTTCATCCTTTGGTGATGGTTTAGATATAAATATTGATAGATATTATTCCTTTGAAAATTGGTCTTACATTTGGGTCCTAGATCTTCCATGTTGGTTGTTCGATCATTTTTTATCAATTAGAGATTTAAGATAGGTTAATTTTTTCAATGTCCTTGAGGTAGGTGGTTTAATTTTAAATTATCTTAATCGTTATTATAATTAGATGAATTTAAATTTTTATCTTCAATTTATACAATGGTAAACAACTTTTATTTTCATCCTAATAAATTAATTTATTTCCCATGTGATTGTGAAACCCGTCACATGTCTCATTGGATCCATTGATGATTTTTAGTCCAGACATGAAGGAAACCCATAGGGTTTTCCAATATAATTAAAATTATGATTTATGAATTAATCATGGTTGATAATTGGGGATTTAGAATATGATTGAATAATGAATTGATATAATTGGTTGAATAATGAATTGTAGAAATGGTTAATAAATGATCTGTGATCATGGAACCACAAGATGTGATATCTGTGATAGAGCTATTGGATTTGAAATACTACTCCAAATACCCACGAGCTTCCGTAATTCCACTATATTCCCCCAAGATATATATATATATATATTGTGTGTGTGTATTCCATGTGATCCTTGATTTATGGGATGTCGACTGACTCTCCAAATACCCATGGGTTCCAGAAAATTTCTCTAGGCCCCCAATGTATGAATATGAAATTATAAACTAAAAAATTAATGGAATCCTATAATGTAATGAAATATGATAACCATTTAGTGGATAGTTCAGAATTAGGCAAGATCTGAAGCAGGTTTTATTGGTTAAGGTGGCATAATTAACCAAAGGATTATAGGGTTAATTGAAAAATAATTAAATAAAAAACATTTTATTTCATAATTTATAATGTATACTTTATAAAAGTGAACACACTAGTACATATTGGATCTTTTTTAGAATTTGATGGTTGTGGCCTACTATGTTATACTCACTCCAAAATCAGGGTCCTAATTCTTACATGAATAGACTAATAATTTTAGGATAGGATAAGGTCAAGAGCCCAATGGAAGATGGTTGTATTAGGATTCAGGATTGTGCATATATAAGAGATCTGAACATGATATCAGGACCCTATTAAGATTCATCATTGTGTCTTTATTTTGGGATTTAATTAGACAATTGAGAAACATTTTATCATGATATATCTAAAACATTGGTTTGTAGTCATTTTATGTGTTTAGGAATAATTATGTAATGTAGATATTTATTGATTATGGTATTACCCTTATAATTTTGTATTTTCATTTGGCTGTTGTTTATTTCATTCCACTATTGTTCTACTTTGATAAAGGTGGTATAGTCTCCCCACATCAAACATTAGACACTCACTACTGGTTGAAACCCACTAGAATATAGGGAGGCACTCCTGAGGTCCTATGATGAATTGGCATGGGGAACATACATGTGGATCCTTGTCCCGGACCATACAGAGTGGTATCGATGGCCTTTTTTCAGTTGTCTTACTTACTATGAATGGTTGAAAAGAGTCTAGGATGATTCAAGACTTAGTCATGATTTCATGAATTGATAAATATAAACCATGTATGGGGGAAACCCCATGAACCCAGGTTGGGATTATGTTGCTTGATGTTTTTAGTTACAACTAATTGTTATTCCACCTTCCATAATATACTTGTATTGTGATGTTATTATTTTCAATGATCTTACTCATGACATGGTATATCATCAATGTTTAGTATACATGAATGATTTTAGGAAATCATGATTTTATAAAACATACATCTCATTAGGAACACAATGAATAGAAGGTATTGAGTGCATTGTTAAAAAGAAAATGCTTTTCTTTACTCATATAGTTTAATATAAATTGTGTCAAATGATAAATTTAAATGGGTATAATGTTACAAAATGTGGTAATTATAAATTTTTAAAATGGGTGTCTTATAAGAATCATTATATATGAATGTTTTTACCCTATTAAAGCCATGTCCCATATGAGGGATGGTTGAGGGTAGTGAGAGTGCTTTAGTTTTGACCATTGGTGGAGTATGGGGATGAATTTTTTTGTGTATTGATGTGAGTCCATATTTCTAAAATATGATAGGTTTTTGTTATTTTTCTTATTAAATGTGTTTGTTCATGTTGATACATGACTCAAAGATGATTCTTGTTGATAGGATGATAGGAGGACATTGATGGAAATGTGCCTCTAGTAGTAGTACCAGAGGCTCTTATCGTTCTGGGGGAACAGCTAAAAGGATGTTCCCTGATAACATTGCTCAATTTTTTGGGCATTTTATTGGAAGTGATCAATGGTGGATTTTGTGAAATATTGGTAACCTATCATTGGAGTTATAATTTCATCACCCTTTGACATTCACCAGAGAGAGTGAACCTGATGTAAACTAGTTTTGGATTCATTCTATCCATATGGACGTTCACAATTTATATAATCCTATGGAGAAGAGAGTCAAAAACGATTCTTATACGTTACGTGGTCAATTAAATCATTTATTACACATTTAGAATTAGGATGAGGAGCTAGATAAAATCGTATATAAATCATTTTAGGATAAATTTGTAGAACACTTCTAACTAGAGATGATTAGGTTGGAGATGGATGATGATTTTATATAGTTTACCCAAGGGAGTATGTCCATGATGGAAAATTATAGTTGCATCACTTATTTTTTGTGATTTTTTCAAGTGTTGGTAGGATATGACTAAGTTTCATAAAATCATTTTAAGGATGGGATTAAATGTGAGATTAAGAACCTAGTTATTATCAATCATCTGACGATGTTTTCTGTTGTGGGGAGTTAGTCTCTCATTTATGTGGGGAATATGAAAAATTCTTCTATTGAAATATAGGTGTTTTCGGAAGGGTGACTAGTAGGTACATCTTCTTAGAGTAGGAAGCAACATTATAAAAGTATAAATTATGTAAATGAAAACAAGTTATTACGAAGAAGGATAAGTTACTATAAAAGGTAACTATTTATACTACCACCAGTCTGGTATGCCATCTCATATTCATAGATAGTGTCCTCAAACACAAGTGGAGTGTCAAGCCTATGGCAGGATGGGTCACATGCAAATGTAATTTTAAAAAACTCAAATAATGGGTAATGGAGGAGGATACAACAATAGTTAGAGAACAAAAAGGGGGTCTTTAACCCCATGTTAGTCAGGCAGTTCGAGTTCTTTTAGTTGTAGGGTTTGAGGCAGTGAATGTAGTAATTTAGTGAATGAATTCCCATATCCCAAGAGCGGTGGAGCTTAGGGGGATCATAAGACAACACAAGGAAGAGGTTCAGGATTGTTTCATGAAGTTCAACATATACTTGGGGATAGTGAGTCTAATCCATCGACATTCAGAGGTATTGTTCATTTTGATTTTATAATTTATAGTTCCTTATTTGATACAATACCCTCCCATTATTTTATATCTACACAGATTTAGAATATTTTGAGTCTGATTTTGGTGTTTGTGAATTATTTTTTGATGACCAAAATACCATTTGGTGTATGTCCAAGGGATATCTATTTATTTAAAGGGTGTTTTATCAAGTTTGGAGAGTATCATTTCTATTAATATTATTACATACTTGACATCTCAGATATTGACTTGATTTTTCATATGTGATAGATGGTATCATATCGGTCCAACATCTATTATTACTGATGGCCCACCCAAAGGCATCGTTAATTCCTTATAGAACGAGTCAAATTCAAAATTTTTATGTGTCCAAAAATTTACAAACTACTACGGTGTAGTATAGTAGAATTCTTGGGAGGATTCCATGAGAAGGATGGATTTCTGCATTCATTTGGCCATGAAGGAGGAATTTGCTAGGGCTTGGGCGAGAGAAGACTGAAGGTGCGGCTCGTGGCACTTTTCCTTGTTTTGTTGGTCCTGGGAGTTTCACTTCGGCAGAGAATCCTCATAGGTGGAGATGTGGGTTGGGTTTCCAGGACTTCCTATCCTCTTCCAAAACCCGGCGATTCTAAAGGTGGTGGGGGACTCCTTGGGTGCCTTCCCTTGTTCGGATGATGAGACGGCTCATCTGCAAGCTGAAGCCTATCCCCACATTTGTGTTGAGATGGATCTTTATTTGAAGCTACCGTCAAATGTCATGTTGCGGTCAGAGGAGGGGCTGAGCTGGTGGAAAATGCTTCTCTTCAAAGTTTTTTTGCATTTCTGTGTGGTTTGTGGAATTCACAGTCACACGGATATCGTCTGCAGGAGAAATAGAGCCTCAGCGAGTGCATCCAGTTTGGGCTTGCAGAGGAAATCTTCGCCCCGTCGAATGAGTTTGGGCCTCCGGAGGAGAAGGTTCCTATTGGGGCGGGAAAGGAATTTTTGAATTACGATGGTGGATCCCACACTTCGAAGGATTCGGTTGAGGTCTGCGAGATGGGGGATCTATTTTCAGGTGGTCCCTCTATGCCTGTCAGTTTTCTTTCGATTTCATGGACTTTGCTTCTCGAAGCTGATTTTGCTATGGCCGACAAGCCGTTGGTCGAGGCAGAGGTTTCCTGGGTCCACAAGGTCCGTTCGCTCCTTTGTCCTTCCATGGATTTGTCATTGCCACCATCAGAGTTCTGTATCTCATTGCAATTATCTCCAGAATACATTAAGCACTCTTTGATCCCAGCTTTTCGTCCCCCCCCCCTCTGAGACCTCTGTAGGAGTCTTCTACAATTGTGGTGAGGAACCAGGTTCTAAATGTGAGGGCCTCCCCGCAGAGTCTTTTGTGGGTCTCTCTTCTCCAGGATGATGTGGTGCTCTCTCCAAGGCTGGTGTCTCGTCTCTCGCTACTGGATGTCTCGGAGAGTCCTAACAAGACGAAGGTGCGGGAAGATATAAATGAAGCGTCCTCTCAAGGGGTCGTTGGCCCCATCACTAGGTAGAAATCAAGGGAGTCAAGTTTGCTTCTTTCTTTTTCTCTGCATAGCGCTTCTAGTTTGAAGGCCATAAGGGATCTTAGTCAATTTTTTCGGCGATTATATGGAACGCCTGTGGGTTGGGGGCGCATGCAAAGCGTGATTTCTTGGCGGTGGATCCTCAAAAGAACCGAGCATCAGTTGTGGTTATTCTTGAGGTCAAGGTGGCTCCTCGGAAGCTTCCTTCCATGGCGAAGAAGATTGGTTTTCCTTTGTTTTCGCATGGTGCATCGGTTAGCTCGCATATTAGGATTTGCTGGAAAACAGATGTACAGGTGGAGATCATGAGGTTTTCTTCTCAATGCGTTAATACGAAGATCTATAGGGAGGGGAGAGAAATGT
Organism: Viscum album; assembly: GCA_963277665.1. NCBI lineage: Eukaryota > Viridiplantae > Streptophyta > Magnoliopsida > Santalales > Viscaceae > Viscum > Viscum album. Next base: position 1,663,650,126 of record OY728153.1, on the reverse strand, counting down.
TCTTCTCTTCTGTGTATTCTAGCAATGATGCGCAGAGGAGGACAGAACTTTTGAGCTTTATGGGGTCCTTCCAAACAGGCACCCTCTCTTGGTTTGGGGGCGGGGATTTTAACACAATTGTGGATCCGGAAGAGAAGAGGGATGGAGCATTCATTTCGGTGGATGCCATGCAATACTTCCGTGACTTCATCAATGCGACTGGCCTGCTTGACTTGGAGTTCAAGGGCAAGTGGTTCACATGGTGTAATAGTCATAGGGGGTCACAATGTATTTGGAGTCAGCTGGATAGATGCTTCATGGACACCCAAGGCCTTGAATCCTTTTCTAAGACGACAGTTGATCATTTATCCCGCTCTTTATCGAATCATGCCCCGCTACTGGTGGAAGTCAGGAAGGACAGTGCTCGGAGACAAGCTTTTCACTAATCTAGTAACTGGAACCTGGCTGAAGGCTTCATGGAACTCATTAAATCGTCCTGGGATCGTGAGGAAATGGATAACGCATGGCATAGTCTAGAGAACCATTTGAAGCATCTGAATAAAGACATTCAAGGATGGCTGGACAATAGGGGAAATGACTTTTCGGGCGTGAACACTATTTAGGAGGACATTGAGAACTTGGAGGAGGAGATTAAGAATAATTGGGATGATAGTAGGTTCACAGTTCTATGCGAGAAGTGCATATTTATTGCGGAAAAACTGATGGAAGTCGAGTGTGATTACAAAGAGAGACCCGGGGTGAAATGGCTGAAAGAGGGGGATCGCAACACCACTTTTTTCCATGTGTGTGTCAATGAATGATGTAATATGCGGCTCAACATAAACCTGGGTAACAGAGACATCTCTTCTGAAGTAGATGTGGTAGGACGATTAGCGCTGGATCATTTCAAAGAACTCTTGGTAGGACGAGATCCTTCCAGGTACGTGGATCCGGAGGATAACTCAATGGACTCGGACTTCTGGCAAAGCATACGCCTTTTGGTCGAGGGTACTGACAACACCCTTTTAGTGGATCTTCCAAGTTAAGAGGAAGTTAGAAAATAAGTTCTTACTTTTCCCATGGATAGTGATCCTGGTCCAGATGATTTCTCATGCGGTTTTTATATTGCTACATGGGGTATTGTTGGTCCTCAGGTGGTCAGGGTGATCCAGGTTTTTTTCAGTGTGGTGAGCTCAATTGTAACACCTCGAGCTTCCACAATACACCTCTCTTTCAATAATGCAATAGCTTGCATTGTACGCAACTTCGAGTTCTAAAACACTGCGACTATCAAAGTAGCTGTTATGAATAGTAATAACCACTTTTTAAAATTATAGAAATTTTATATTTCAAAATGGACTTCATTTTTGTATTCGTAATATCGAAATTAGCCTATGTTGAATTTTTGGTATTTTTCTGAGAACTTCTAAATTTTTATGAATAGTGAAAAATACTTAAAAACAACTTTTTTAATCAAAATAATTTTAGTGATAAATTATAATATTTAGTGGTTTTAAAGTATAATTAGAATATATTTTTACCATTTTATCCAATGGTGGTCATTAGAATTAATTTAACATTGAAATTGGACATAAACAATTGCCAATCTTTTGATATAAATTGTTTCATAAAAACACGCTATTTGTTGTAACAGCGGGAATTAATTATAAAATTAATTAATACAACTTATATGTTTGGAATTTTTTAAAATAGACATCATTTTTGAATTCGGAATATCAATTATAGCTTAGGGTGAAATTTTGGCCTTATTCTGAAAAACTTCAATTTTTGATGAATAGTGAAACCACTAAGTGGTTGTTAAAAACTGATTTGTCGTTAAAACGAAATATTACCACTTCTGTGATTTTATTTTCAAAAATCAGACATACATGGTTGTCATTAAGAAGTAAAATGTGGTTCAATGAGATTAAAATAATTTTTTGGTGAACAGTAACTTTTAAGTTCTTAATCGCGATTAGAGTTAATTAGTGTAGTTTAAGGTACAAATAATGTTTTAATAATATGAGATGAGCTTGACACTTGTCCTACTCCTATTGGATGAGTCATGGCCGACCAAGACAACCCATGGGTCATCTTGGGGACCCCATGGAGCCACTTTAGTTGGAAAATGACATTAATATATATTTATTTAATGTTAAAAGTAAATTGACACAAACATTAGTTGTTTTACTAAAACAGTTTTTAAGTAGGGTTAAACAAGTCCATATTTTGACTATAAATATTCATTAGAAAGCTAAAAATATTTCCTACATCATAATATTTTTTTTATAATTTTTAGACATTAAATAAATTAAATTATTTATGACATCGTGATGATGCAGCGATGACCTCATTATTTAACGATTTAAATAAAATAGGAAGATAATGCAAAATCCAAGGCTTACACTTGTCCAAAGCCAATTGGATGAGGAGATTTCGAACCCTTATCACCTTAGACTCGAATTATATAAGTTTGGGACCTTTAGAATCTGAAAAGCATTGTGTAATAATGTAACATTTCAATCTTTCCAAAAGAGCCCCTCCTCTCCACTTATAAAAGGCCCCCACCTCTCCCACCTTATTCACACCTTCAAGCCATTTGGCTCGGCCAACCTCTGCCCAAATACTCTCCCAACAGTCCTAACTTACTCCTAGAATCCTCACTTTGGTCAGAACTCTTCCCAAGGAAGCCTTTAGCTCAAATCAAAAAGAGTTACCCGATTTTGAGGTAATGTCTTCTCTAATGTTGTTTTGTTTTATTTTTCTTCTCCAACCCCCTAAACTCTTTTTATTCATTTCTTTTGTAACAACACCAGTATCCTCAATATACTATGATGTTGTTATAAGAAGGATTCGAGCTACACTTATACACACCTACATCTAATGGTTAAAGAACATACGGTTTCTGTGGATGGCGAATTTCTGCCTCACGAAACGATGATTGTTAAACACTCATATAACACCTTCAAAGGTGGCCATTAAGATGTCACTATTTTATATATGATATATAATATTTTTATGTTTTACTTATGCTTCTGTATTTCTCATTTAAGGCATACTTTATGATTTCCATTATGGGTAAAACGCGATAATTTCATTTTAGGAAGTGCGGATTACCGCCCCCTCAAAGTGATTTGAATCGTTAATGCCATATGTGGGATGTATAAAGGATGGATTAAATGGTATTATACACTATATTATACTTTAATTATATTATAAATTTATATCATTATGATTTCATTCCATTAAATACGAAATAGAAATGAAAGTAGCGTTCATGCGTACGTACGGCTTACCGTCTCCATGAACGGTGCATTTCATTTCTTACCTCTAAATGTTACGTGACATTATGAATGAATGTATATACTGTATATATATGATATATATGATATCTACATCATGAATATAATTCTGGATATAATGGATATTTCACCACATGAACAACTTGTAATTATAAGAAGTTTATTTTTGACTCAAGTACCAAAGATCGACAAAACGACCGTTATTAACTTAAATAATTAAATAATGTTCATAACAAGGTAATAAGTGATATAAATGGAATAATGAACATGAAAAAGGTTCTTAAGTAAATAGAAATTAACTCTAGTTTATTATTCAGGAGGTTAAAGAACGGTCGAGTCAGGACAGAACGCAAGGTAAGGGAATTTCTTAACCCAATTTCCATTCTTTGGGTTAATCTCCTAATTTCAAATTATGTCATTATAATATTATGTCATATCTTGTATTTTTACTTTATTTATGTGTACTTATACTGAATACACATAGTATATCTATATTATTTTAAAAATGATCTTTGTATGTGACTTCGTCTCAATCTCCTTTCATTGAGGCATATTTTATTTTATACACAACTTTCTTTTATACGGTGTATAAACCCCTTTGACTTTTACGTTTATTCAAAAGGAATCTTTTTTATACGAAGCGTTTTTCTAAATGACAAAAGGTAATGTTTTTCTTTCCGTACATATGCGGTGACAACGACTTCTCCGCCGCCATGACCATTATTTGAGTTTCGGCTTCCTCTACAAGCCATCTTTTTTTTAATGATAAATAAATACAAAGTTTTATCTTTCTTTTATTTTGCTATTGAAAATGGTTTTGAAAGCGTTTTTATTATATCAATGTGTTGTATTGATATCTTGTGATTGAAATGTGGAAATGTTATGTTTCCTTTATGCATGTTTTATGTGATACGATTATGTTATGGTTTATGATATGTTTAAACCTATTCATATGAGGAATGTATTGGACTTAATAAGTGACGGGTGGAGCCCGCTATAGCTCCTCGATGCATCGGTAGGTCTCATGAGACAACTAGACGTGGAATTGGCCGAGGCCCTTTCCCAATTTGATTTATGGTTTTGGCCGAGTCCTTAATCATTTTAGACGTCTTGGCCGAGGCCTTGACAAAGTGTTTCAGAATGTCTGGCATTATACATTCCCTCATTACGAAAGTGGTTATTCATATTGCATGTGATTATTCGACCAGTAGAATATCCATGTGAAGAAGTAAATGGCATTATCTCATTTTACTTTTGCCATATTATGTTGATGTGCAAGTTTAAAAGGCTACTGTTTTAGTTATACATTGCCTTAAATGTTTATGTTTATTTATGAAGGCTTCCGCAATATTGTTATCCTTACTGAGCATCTAAGCTCACCCCTTTCAATGTTTTAATATTTTCCAGGATGTGAAGAAGTATTTTATGAATGACCTACAGGGATTGTCAGAAGAGGATATGAGAGTGGACTATGGAGACTTTGTTATTGTAGTTTTTCACTTTATGATGTAATGTAACGTTTACGAATGTATCTAGTGTTTCCAAGGCTACTAAACTAATCGGTCTTTCGAGACTTGATCTTTTGTGATCATGCCAATGTTACGAAGTAATGCACCGACTCTGGGTAGCTGGGGTCGGGGCGTTACATCAATCAAGGGATCACTTCTTCTAGAGTGTTGATGATTCCAAAGGATAAAGATCATACCATCATCAACCAGTATAGGCCCACTTGCCTGTGCAATGTGTCATATAATATTCTGGCTCGCCTAATTGTGAGTAGGATGAATCGGCTCATCCCATGGTTGGTGTCCAAAGAGTAGAATGGGTTTGTTAAAGGCCATAATATCCAAGGGGTGGTTTTTATTGCCAGTGAGCTGGTTTATGATCTAAATAGAAGAGAAGTCGGATCAAATGTCATCTTCTAGGTTGACATGAACAAAGCATATGACAAAGTGGAATAAGGCTTTCTTATTCGAGTAATGAGACAGTTTGGGTTCCATGAATAGTTTTGCGATCTTTGTTTCAGGTGAATATTTTATCCATGGATCACCATATCTCATAAAGGGAGGTGCTTTGGTTTTTTCAAATCGGTCTGTGGAGTCAGGCAGGGAGACCCCCTTTCCCCAAATCACTTTATCTTAGCGCATGAGGCCTTAACAAAGAATTTACATAGGGGAATAGAGAATGGAAGGCTATTTTTGTTTCTCAGCAGCAACAACAGGATTGACGTGTCTCACTTGATGTTTGTAGATGATATCTTGATCTTCATTAATGGCAGGCGGCATTCTTGGAGGGGACTAATAGATATTTTCAATGTGTATGGCTGTTTGAGTGGGCAGCGTATCAATTCAAGGAAGAGCCATGTTTTTATTTCCAACAAGTGCCCAGGAAATCGATGCAGGAGTATCCAAGACATACTGGGTTTTCCAAAACATCAACTCCCTGTGTTGTATCTTGAATTCCCTCTAGGATGTGGCCACATCAAGAAGTTTTTTTTTGAGGATGCTCTTAATCAGGTGTTTGGGTGAATTTTTAACTAGAAGAACAAGTTGCTATCATTCGATGGGAGGATAATCTTGATTAACAGCGTGTTTTCCGCCATCCATATGCACGTCTTCTCAGTTCTTCGACCCCCGAAAGGGACCAATATAAGGATGGAGAATATTTTTAATGCATAATTGTGGGATTCTAATAATACAGTTCGATTCCACTAGGTGGCTTGGTCTCGCCTAGAAAAGCCAGTTGAAGAGGGGGTGCTGGGTTGCAAGAATTTACCAATACCATACAGGGATTGCAAGCAAAGCTGGCATGGGAGATCATTGATATCAATTCACTGTGGGCCTCTTTCTTTAGATGTCGATATGGGGAGCAAGGGGGGTTTCTAATTCCCACAAGCCACCGCTGATGGCACTGGAGAAGCGAATGTGCTCGTGTATGGATGAACTGCAGGGATCGTCCAGGTGGATTATTGGGAAAGGAGACATCAGTTTTTGGAAGGATAATTTGTCCAGAGAGCAACTGTTTTTTCCAGGGTGTCTGACTCTGGACATTACCTTCAAGGAAGCATCAGAACATCCGTCTCTTATTCAATTAGTTCTAAATCGGGACCAAAAAAAGCTTTATGAGGAAATTTCCATTAACAAGGAAGAAGAAATGTGCTTTTTTGCGGGGTTGAGATCAGGTAAGCTATTTGTTCAAGATTACTAGAAGTTAGTTCAGGGGGAGCTGGTTTCCGATGCATGGTCGAAGTTCTGGTGCAATGAGATCCCCCTAAAAATGAACCTACTAGTTTGAAGCATCATCAACAGTGCGCTTCCCACGGAGGATTGCAACCAGAAAAAGTGAGTTCAACTTGCCTCTCATTTCCTTTCATATAGGAATCCTCAGGTCAAATCTGGGGTGCATCTATTCTGTCAGAGTTATTGGTCGTTTTTTCTTCGGTCTCATTTTTCTCCTATGCCACACATTGAGCAGACTCTACCCACCCTTCAAGGTTTTCTGGCTGCCTGGTTTCAGGATCTGGATGGAAGGTCCTTGGAAGGTATTTTAGATGTTTCATCTTCTCCTCTATATGTTGGGTCATCTGGGAAGCTCGGAACCTTTCTCAGTTGGGCTATGGGAATCCAATTACCTTTCTCTTGGTACGTTTGAAAGCTCTTCCCTTTGATTTCAGTCTGCTATTATAAGAGTGCCAGTATATTATAGGACATTCTTGTCCAAATGTTGCAAACAGGCATGGTATACAGAAAGGTCTATGGATCAGATGGAAACCTCCGTTGATTGGTGTCAAATTGAATGTGGATGGGTCCCTGATAAATAGGATTATGAGAGGTGGTGGGATGCTACGAGATTCATGTGGATCAGTGTTGGTGGCCTCAGTGCATACTTTGGCCTAGGAAGCTCCGTGGGGGCGGAAGCGCGTGCGCTTCTCACAGGGATCAATGTTTGTCGAAGAGCGGGTTTTCAGGTGGATTAAGTGGATTCGGACTCGGAAGACCTGGTCATATAGGTGAAAGGTATTTATGAACTACCCTGTGACCCTGTGTATGTCATTAAAAAATGTGTAGTTGCAACATATTTTGGGAGAATTGTGAAGCACTGTTGGAGGGAGTCTAATTTTGCTACTGATGCGCTTTCACAGGTATGCAGGCAGGAGGAGAGGGTCATTGTTTAAGATAGAATTGGCTCCCTTCCAGTGGATTGTATGTCCTTTGATCGAGGGGATTCCCTTGGTTTTCATCATTTTCTCCCCCCTTGAATGCTTGGTTGGGTGGTATGTTGTGGCCACCCGTTAATCTTTTAATAAAAATAATTTTTCAGTCAGTCTGATGGTCATGGTACAATTGCACAAATGGGGGTTGACCATTGGTTTATATCATAATTACTAATCCATATTGGTTTCCCATTATTATAACTAGAGATTTATTTAAGCGTCTAGATATATTGAATCATGATCCCTACCCCAATGCGTTTATCTACCAATGATGGAAATTAATGTAATATTTGGGGTAATTGAATTCATAACAAGGATAATAGAATTTAATATATATTTGATGAACATGCTTGAAAATATTAAATAAAACATTACATAAATGGAGTGAAATAGAAATGATGTGATGTGTATAATGACCCATAATTTAAATACATTATTATTACTTCAGAATTGAAGCGTACTCATTACAACATATAACAAATCCGTGATAGGATTGTATCAGCACAGTGTCTTTCAAAACTAGGAAACATAAAAAACCGGTTCATAACTCATCTATATTGTCTCCCATTTAGTTCATCATATCTAGAGTCCCTTTTGGCATATCATACTTAATACACTTCTTCCTAACCTGGGGAAAATAAAACATACAAAAGGGTGGGGTCAAATGCTCAGTAGGGGTAAACAAGGAAAATATCAATCATATCATATTCATAAGAAAAAAATATCTTGAAAATCTTAACCTGCTAAAGAGATCATAATATCATGACATGGAATAAATCATAGTAGTGAAATGTAATCCCCATAATCATAAATTCAAACATGAAACATTGTGTCATACACACATAATCATATAAATTCATTTCATATTAGTCAAGACTCATTGCCAAGACCATCATAGCGGACAATGTCCATTACTAAACCGAGTTCACTCCTCGTTCCAGCCATGTATCACTGAACCGGATAAACATTCCATTCCATCCATGTCTATCTCATGAGGTATAAATCATTACCCAATGCATTGGAAGGAGATATAGGTCTCACCCATCTAAAAATGAAACCATTATTATGTGTGCCACAAAATTATAATCATACATCATAGCATAACCCATGTAATAAAAATGGGATTCTTAAATATCATGTCATCATAACATAATCCATATAATATAAAGGACTTCATAAAATATAAATGCATCATAAAAAAATTAAATCAATTTAATAATAGGTATAGAAACTAATCCATATATCATCTTCTATGGAAAATAATTTTGATAACACACTTGAACTCAGTTCTTGAGAAAAATATCCTTTCTTCTTCAAAATCATTTTCTTTTCACAAAATGAAATACAATTTTAAAGAAATAATTTTTTTTTGAAAATATTCATGAAATATTTCATTGGAAGATTCATGTAAATAAGGCATTATGAAACCTTAATAATCCATTCATGCCGTATAAGTTAAAAAAACATTCTTCCCGTACTTTGGTCGAAAAAGCCAAAAATTATCTCGTACTAAAAATGACAAAAGATTACTTTCATATATTTTACAAAAAATTTCACCAATAGGTAAAATTGGATTTAAAAAATTGTAGGAGGATATAAATAATATTACATATTGAGGAAACAGGGATGTGGATGATAAATATGCCCTAGTAAATACTGAAGTATAAACAATCTCGGATAAAAATTAATATTTTGAGATTTTCCCTTACCTTAGGTCTGATATGAATCGTATGTATCCGAAAAACCTATATAATGATTTAAAAAATTTTACAGATCTATTAAAGAATCATAATTGTTTTTATGATAAAATTTATGATCCTATTTTCATCTGTTTGTTAGTAACATTTCATTTTTACTCATTGTTTGGGTATTAACTGCTTTATTTTCATATGTATGTTTTGTTGGATAAGTTCATATTCCTATTTTAGGTTATAGTTATATCATTTAAATAATTGTATTAGTATAATATATATCATATTTATTCATTCAATTCGTTTATATAATCATGGTTTAATGAAGATCATGTAGAACGAATCACATCGCACCGTGGAGATGGTAAGTCGTACGTACGCACGGGTGACGATATCATTCCCATAATTATTGAATGTTATTGGAGTAGATGATAGAATATCTAAGAATTAGTATCATGTTCTAATAATAATATATAGCTATTCTTTACACCATTATACCCATCCATGTAAGGTGGTTGTGGAAAACAGATTACACCACAGTGTTGAGATGATATTCTGTACGTACACACACGCGGTGATTTCATTTTTCATAGGATGGATAGAAGGTGAAATAGGGTTGTTTAATATTTATAATAACATGTCAATATATTATTGATACCTATGTTATTAATTTATATTGAAACAACTAAATAAGATGGAGTATAAGAATAATGAAACTTGAATGAATCGGTAGAAGAGATTACCTCTTCCTCGAAGCACCTCATTTAAACTTCCTCATAAGGGACTAGAGTTGGTCTTTTGAGAAGACCAGAACCTCTAGTATGTTACTAGAAAAGTTTAGAAGATTAATGGTCAGGTTCTTACTGATCTTTAAGGATCGAATTTTTGTGAATATGAGAGGGAGGAGGTTCCCTTTTATAAGATATGAGAGGGGCACCTTTTAAAACATAAAAAATATTAATTTATAATAAATTAAAATACCAATTAAAAACCTCCAAAAATGACTCAATTTGAAGATAATATGAGATTGGGTTGTAATCACATCAAAAAATAAAATTTAGACATGTTGGAAATTTATTTTAAACCTTATCTACTTGATTTATCATTATTTAATCTGTTTAATTTTATTTGTGGTAATAATATTCTATATTTTGAAATTGTGATTAATAATTACTTATGTGTCATGAATTTTCCATAATTGGATACTTTATGACATTTTTTACCATATAAATTTCAATTTATATTTTTTAAATATTTTTGTGATATTTAAAAAAATTTATAATGTGTTATTTTTATAAAATAACAATAGTGTCAATTTTGACACTTTTCGTTTATTTTCATTTAAATAAAATCCTCAAAGAGAATATATTCGAAAAAAAAATATCTAATAGATTTCTAATATGTCATATGAATATATAAAATCTTTTTATTACATTAATTAAATCAAATAATATTTATTTTAATATTTTTAAAACAATTTATTTGATATTTCAATCAATAAAATAATTTCTACATCACTATTTTGTCATCCTTAATGATAATTATTTAATCCCTAAATATTATAAATAAATTCTCATGATGTAGATAATTTCATTAGGTTTATGTAGACTATTTATATTTGATGTTTTATTAATTTTATCACTAAATTAAAATTATTACACTTATAATATATAAGAGAGTGACATGTGGTCACTTTCTTTGGTTTTAATAAGCATTATATCATTTTAATGGTCAAAAGTCCATGAAACGAATCTATTACGACCCTTAGGTGATATTGGTTTACTTTTATTCACCCAATAGAATTTTGGTAGGTGGTAGGGTAATTTTATAATCTTATTTTTTATCATTGATTACCCGATTTACCTTTAACTATAGTAAATAAAAATTACCACGGTTACTATTCATAATGTCAAAAAATTAATAGTAACCTATTAACATAATTTGGACCCACTATATTTAAATATGGAATCATTTTTTTTAATTCAAAACAAAAAAGGTGCAGCAATTAATTTAATATCAATCTCTTTTTACGAAAACACGTTGTAAAAGTTAAAACATTGTCAAAGATTGAAATGTTTTTACCTATGAGTTCAATGTAAAATTAATGGTAATGAAATAAATTATATTAAATGGTAAAAATATATTATATTTATTATTTGAAACCATTAAATTTTATCTTTTAACCATATAAATTATCTTGATGGAAAAAGTTTTTTTATGAAAAATTTAGCGTATTTTTACTATTTATCAAAATAAAAATGTTATCCGAAAAGTATCAAAAATTTATCCAATGTAAATTTTTATATCATAATTCAAAAGAAGAATTTTATATGTAAAATATAACTTATAATATTGTCAAAAATTAGATTTAAAATGGGTGTTCCATTAAAAGGTGGTAAAACTACATTATATTGAAAAACACTTCTTTCATAGGAAAAATTCATTTTGTTTTCATACCTCATTAATGAAAATGTGTAAGATAAATTATAATGTTATAAAATTAAAAATTCTGTTGATTCTATTCACAATGGATAGTTCATAATATTATAATAATATATCAATTTTTTAATGAGACTCGGTATTGCGTACCACGCAAGCTATCGAGGAAGGTTGCTCTTGCATGTAGCACAAACTAAGCTATTGTTGTGTGGAGTGAAATATTCCATTGGCGTTGCTTATAATATACGACATAAAAAATATATATTTCTCATAAAATATCTAGTTGTTACATTCTACCCCCCTTAAAATGAATTTCTCCCTTGAAATTCGTCACTTTGTAACAAACAGATGAGGATACCTCTCCGTTATAATATCCACAAGTTCCCATGTAGCTTTATCTAGTTGGTGGTTCCTCCATAAAACTTTAACCAAGAGAGTGGTCTTGTTTCGTAGAACTTTTTTGCTATAGTACAGAATCTCTATCGGCTGTTATTCATAAGAATGATTTTTCGCCAACGGTATAACATCTTAGCTTAGTACATGTGATAGATCTGGTATGTACATTATCAGGAGAGATACATGGAACATGTCATGAACTTGATAGAGATTTGGTGGAAATGCCAATCGGTAAGCTACCTTCCCAACATGATCCAGTATTTCGAATGGACCGATATATCTGAAAATCATCTTGTCCTTGTTTCCAAATCTCATTACTCTCTTCCAGGGAGATATTCGTAAGAAAACGTTATCACCAACATTAAACTCTTGGTATTTTCTTCGGTTTTCGGCATACTTTTTTTGTTGAATCTGAGATGCTCTTATGTGTTGTTGAATAGATCTGACATTTTCTGCCATCTCATTAACAATATCAAGTCCTAATAGATTTCTTTCCCCAACTTCATCCCATCATGTTGGAGTTCTGAATTTCTTTCCATAGAAATCTTTATAAGGAGCCATCTGAATACTTGAGTGAAAGATATTATTATAAGAAAATTTCACCAAAGGTAGGTGTTGATCCTAACCACCTTTGAAATCCATAGAGCAAGCTCTCAACATGTCTTCCAATGTTTGAATTTTCCTCTCAGACTAACCTTCTATCTGAGGATGATAGACAGTGTTGAAACATAACTTTTTATCGAGGGCATGCTGAAGACATCGCCAAAACATCAAGGCAAACCTCGGATCCCAATCAAATATAATGGAAAGTGGTACTCCATGCAATCTTACCAATTCTTTTACATGTATCTGGGAAAACTGATCAAGAGATAAATCTTATCTAATAGCAATGTTGTGTTCCGACTTCGTAAGACGATATACTATAACCCAGATAGAATTATTTCCTTTGGAAGTTTTGGTATGTCTGATGACAAAGTCCATAGTGATGTTTTCCCATTTCGATTCTGGTATGGGTAATGGTTGTAACAACCCATTATACTTCTGTATCTCATCTTTAACTTGCTGACAAACCAAGCATCGAGAGACATATTCTGTGATATCTTTCTTCATGTCATCCCACCAAAAGTAATCTTTTAGGTCACTATACATATTTGTACTTCCAATATGAATAGAGAATGAAGAACTATGAGCCTCATCCAGCATCTCCTTATTTAATTCTGTTATGGGAGGAATACAAACACAGAACCTAAACCTTATTATACCATCATAATAAAGGTTGAATTCGGGAACATTTATCACCTTTTTTTTATCCCAACATCCTCCTTTTGTGCCTCTTTAATCATCACATGTATAGATGGTTGAATATTTATTTTATAAAGATAATATATCTCCCCTTTCATTAAAATTCCAAGATAAATCCTTTGTAAATCCATAAATATTGGATCTTTTGTCATCCTCATCATGGATAAGCTAGCACGGTCTGGTTGACATAATGTGTCATGCCACCTTGTTTTCTTTCCTAGGGTGGCAATGTATGGAGCAGTTGTATTCCTTAATCTGCTCCAACCATCTTCTCTTGTGCATATTCATCTCCTTTTGTGTGAAAATATACTTTAAACTTTTATGATCAGTATAAATATCAAACCTTTCACCATAAATACAATTCCTCCAAATCTTTAATGGAAAGATTACCGTGACTAACTCCAAATCATGAGTTGGGTAATTTTGATCAGGGATTTTCAACTGTCGTGAGGCATAAGCTATCACCATATCATTTTGCATGGGAACACACCCCAGCCCATTCTTGGATGCATCACTGTAGATAAAAATCCTTTCTTCACTACTAGGATGTATGAGAACAGGTGCACTTGCTAACCTTCTTTTTAACTCTTTGAAATTCACTTCACGTTCCTCCGTCCAATCAAACATAACTCCTTTCCAAGTCAATTTGCTAAGTGGGTTAGATAATATTGTAAAATCATTCACAAAACGTCGATAATATCCAGCTAAACCAAAAAAACATCGGATTTTAGTTACTGTTATTGGTATCAACCATCTTTCAATAACCTTCATTTTTGTTGGATCCTCAAATATCCCCTCTTTTCAGATTATGTGACCCAAAAATGAAACTTTTTTAAGAAAAAATTCACACTTTGTAAATTTAGCATAAAGCTTCTCCTTTCCCAGGGTCTTCAATACAATTCTCAAGTCATCTTCGTGTTCTTCCTTAGACTTTGAATATACAATAATTTCATCTATATAGACTACCACAAACTGATCAAGATTGTCTCTAAAGGCTGTACTCATTAGATCAATTAAGATAGCAGGGGAATTAGTAAGACCAAAATGAATCACTATAAATTAATAGTTTCCATACCTTGTACGGAAAGCCGTCTTTGGTATATCCTCATTTTTTAGCCATAATTGATGATACCCTAAACGAATATCAATCTTCGAAAAATATTGAGCTCTGTGTAGTTGGTCAAATAAGTCATCAATATGTTGGAGAGGATATTTGTTCTTGATAGTGATCTTGTTAAGTTCTCGATAATCAATGCAGAGTCTCATTGATCCATCTTTCTTCTTAACAAACAGAATAAGTGATCCCCAATGTGATGCACTAGGGTATATGAATCCCTTATCAAGATTCTCTTGGAGTTGCTTCTTCAATTCCTGCAACCCAATTTGGGCCATTCTATAAGGTTTCATTGAAATGGTCATAGCACCAGGTATGAGTTCTATTTAAAACCCAACTTCACTATTTGGTGGAAGAACTAGAAATTCCTCTATAAAGACATCATCAAACTTCAATACAATGGGAATATTATTAATCTTGAGTTTCTCTCAAACCATTTGAGATAAATAACCTTCATTTATTCGAATCAAGACCCATAAGATGGAAGAAATTTTCACTTGAAGGTTATATTCATCCTTGAATAGATAAATGATCATAGATTGATCAGGAATATGAAATATGGCATCCCTTAAATGGAAATTGATAGGAGATCTATATAAATGATTTCAATCCATTCCATGAATCACAAAAAATTTCACTATAGGAAGGATCACAAGATTTGCAGGAAGAAATTTCCCACAAACATCTATTGGAGAAGAATTGAAAACATTTTATGGGACTATTGTACCATTAAGAGTTGTGACATCTAACTCAATATCTAATTGTTGAGGCAGTACATTGATACCCTTATAAAATTATTCAATAATAAAAGATTGGGTGGATCCAGAATCAAATAAAAAATTTTCTACTTTAGAGTGTATGGTAAGTGTACCTTTCACCACTTCGTTATCGTACTCCACATCGACGATAGAAATTTCATTTGAACTTCCTTTGTCTTTTTAATTAAGAGTTTGTTGACATTGATCATCATAAAAATCTCTTGTATTATGGAATTAGTTAGCATTAGGCCCCATTTCCTTGCACTTGTAACATTGAAGTATAGGAGGTGCATTATGTGTATCCCTTTCATTGTTCGCATCATTAGAAATATTCTTCCCATTACATCGATATTCAATTTCCCAATGACCTTTTTTCACATTTAAAACATTTACATGTCTATTTAAGACAATTCCCTCCATGTTTCTTTCCAAACATTGATAATAAGTGAAAACTCATCTTCTTTTTAGTGTGGTCTTTATATTTTCCTTTGAATTCCATTTTCCTCTTCTTATCAAACCCATATGACTGATGGGTTTCAACAATATTAATCTCTAACTTGAGAGCACATCGAACAATTTCCTCGTAGCTATTGAAGTCCTATATGGGTAACGCCCTTCGAAGACTTGGATTTAAGACACTTAAGAATTTATTGATCTTACTCTTAGCTTGGATAATAATTCAAGAAGCGTACCTTGAAAGTCTTGTAAAAATTTCTTCGTAGGTACCAACAAATTCATCATCCTTTTGATTTAGTACAAGAAACTCCTTCTCCATCTTTGTATGAAAAATACAAGGGAAGTACTTATTGAAAAATAAGTTCTTGAACTCATCCCATTCCATGAACTCAATTTCATCAATTTTCCTCATATTCTTGATAAAATTCCACCATTTATTAGATTCACCATCCAAACGATATATTGCTAAGATGACTTTATCATATTCATAACATTGTAGAACTGAAAATATCTTTTTACTGGTATTGATCCATTGTGCAACCACTAATGGATCAGAAGACCATCTGAATGAAGGTAGACGTTGTCTCATGAAGGATTCAATAGAATGTTACTCATTATGTTGCTCGTTTAGAATCCATGCATGATTCATATCTTGAGAAAGTTGTGTGATCATGGATACAAGATTTTTCATTCCAGCTCCCAAAATGTTTGGTTGCTCAGGGGGACAATCATTAAATTTCCCGTCACATTCATCATTTACATGGTTCCTTCATGTTCCAGCCATTGACTAAAACCACGAGTCATAGTGTGAGAAACAATAATTACAACTGGAAAACCAGATAATCAGTAATATAATTTCACACTTTAGGTCTTATCATAGGTTATTAATGGCCCTTTCTAAAACACTAATATTGTGTTCTATGCTTATACATGTCCTTAGTGTTCTTACTAAGGAGTTCACAACCTAGTATCCAAAGGTTAACTATAACTTTCCTCTGATACCAACTATAACGACCCATACTTTAAATACATTATTATTACTTCAGAATTGATGCATAATTATTAAAAAATATAACTAAACCATGATGGGATCGTATAGGTATAGTGTCTTTAGAAACTAGGAAACATAACAACTTGTTCATGAATCTTTTACATTATCTCCCATTAATTTCATCATATCCAGAGTCCCTTTTGGCATATCCTTCTTAATAACCTTCTTCCTGACCTGGAGAAAATAAAACATACAAAATGGTGAGCTCTAATGCTCAGTAAGGGTAAACAAATAAAATATCAATCATATCATATTCATAAGAACATAACATCTTAAAAATCTTAACCAGCAAAAGAGATCATAATATCATGACATGGGATAAATCATAGTAGTGAAATGTAATCCCAATAATAATAACATAAGACAAGAAACATTGTCTCATACACACATAATCATATAAAGTCATTTCAAATTAGTCAAGTTTCATTTCCAAGACCATCATAGCGGACAATGTCCATTACTGAACCGAGTTCACTCCTCGTTCCAGTCCTGTATCACCGAACTGGATTAACTTGCCATTCCAGCCATGTCTGTCTCATGAGATATAAATTTTTACCCAATGCATTGGAGGGAGATATAGGTCCCACCCATCTCATAATTAAACCATTCTTATGTGTGCCAAAAAATCATAAGTAATATATCATAGCATAAACCATGTAATTAAAAGGGGATTCTTAAACATCATGTCATCATAACATAATCCATATAAGATAAAGTAATTAATAAAAATAATTAAATCATAACATAATTACATAAATGTAAAAATAGGGATAGAAACAAATCCATATATCATCTTATATGGAAAATAATTTTGATAAAACAGTTGAACTCAGTTCTTGAGGAAAATATCCTTTTCTCTTCAAAATCATTTTATTTTCTCAAAATGAAATAAAATTTTAAAGAAATGATTTTTTGTTGAAAATAATCATGAAATATTGCATATTAATCTTCATTTAAATAATGTATTATGAAACCATAAAAAATTTCATGTCGTTTAAGTTAAAAAAACATTTTTCTCATACATTGGTCGAAAAAGTCAAAAAGTATCTCGTACTGAAAACAACAAAAGATTCCTTTCATATATTTTACTAAAATTTTCACCAATAGGTAAAATTGTATTTAAACAATTTTAAGAGGATATAAATAATTTTAAATATTGAAAGAACATGTATGTGGATGATAAATATTCCCTAGTAAATACCGAAGTATAAGAAATCTCGGATAAAAATTGAGATTGCGAGATTTTCCATTAACTTAGGTCTAATATGCTTCATATGTATCCGAAACTCCTGTATAATGATTTAAATAATGTTTGGGATATATCAAATAATCATAATTATTTTTATGATAACATTTATGATTATATTTTCATCATTTTGTTAGTAACATTTCATTGTTACTCATTGTTTGGGTACTAACGGCTTTATTTTCATACGTATGTTTTGTCGAATAAGTTAATATTATTTTTTATAGGTTATAGTTATATCATTTAAAGAATGGTATTAGTATAATATATATCATATTTATTCATTTAATTTGGTTATATAATCATCATTTAATTAATATCATGTAAAAAAATCGAATTACACCGTGAATACAGTAATCCGTACGTACGTACGAGCGACAATATCATTCCCATAATTACTGAATGGTATTTGAATAGATGATAGAATATCTAAGAATTAGTATCATATTATAATAATCATATATATCTATTCTTTACATAATTATACCCATCCATGTAAGGTGGTGGTGGAAAACATATTACACCACGGCTTGGAGACGGTATTCCGTACGCTCGCACGCGAGGTGATTTCATTTTCCATAGGATGGATAGATGGTGAAATTGGGTTGTTTCATATATATAATAACATGTAAATATATTATTGATACTGATTTTGTTACTTTATAATGAAACAACTAATGAAGATGGAGTAGAAGAAAAAAACTTGAAATAATCGGTAGAAGAGATCACCTCTTCCTCGACGCACCCTGTTAAACTTCATCTTAAGGGACTAGAGTTTGACTTTTGAAAAGACCAGAACCTCTAGAATGATACTAGGGATATTGAAAATAGTATTGGGCAGGGTTTGGTCGAGATTGAAGGCTCAAATTTATGTGAAGAGGAGAGGGAGGAGGTTTCCTTTTATAAGGGAGGAGAGGGACACATTTGGAAACATAAAAAATATTAATTTATAATAAATTCAAAACCCACCTAAAAACCTCCAAAAATGACTAAATTAGAAGATGAGATGAGATAGGGTTGTAATTTCATCAACCAATAAAATTTAGACATGTTGGTATTTTATTTTAATCCTTATCAACTTTATTTATCCTTATTTAATCTATTTAATTTTATTTGTGGTAATAATATTCTAAATTTTGAAAATGTTATAAATAATAGCTTATGTGTTGTAAATTTTCCATAATTGGATAATTTATGACATTTTATACCATATAAATTTAAATTTGCAATTTATAAATATTTTTGTAATTTTTAAAGAATTTTATAATATGTTATTTTTATAAAATTACAATAGTGTCAATTTTGATACTTTTCATTTATTTTCATTTAAATAAAATCCACACAGAGAATATATATGAACCAAAATATTTAATAGATTTATAATATGTCATATTAATCTAGAAAATTTGTGGATAACATTAATTAGTTCATATAATATTTATTTTAGTATTTTTAAAACCAATTATTTGATATTTCAATCAATAAAATAATATCTACATCACAGTTGTGTAATCCTTAATGATAATTATTTAATCCCTAAAAATTCTAAATAAATTCTCATGATGTAAATAATTTTATTATATTTCTTTATAATATTTATATTCTATGTTTTATGAATCTTGTCACTAAATTAAAATCATTACACTTATAATATAAAAGAGTGACATGTTGTCACTTTCTTTGGGTTTAATAATAATTATATCATTTTCATGGTAAAAAGTCCATGAAACGAATCTATTCTAACCCTTAGGTGATATGGGTCGAATTTTATTGATCCAATAAATTTTTTTCAGGTGGTAGGGTAATTTTATATTCTTATTTTTACACTTAATTACCCGATTTACCTTTAACTGTAGTAAATAAAAATTATCGCAGTTACTATTCATAATGTCAAAAAAATAAAAGTAACCTATTAACATAATTTGGACCCACTAAATCCAAATATGGAATCCATTTTTTCACAATTTAAAACACTGATGTTGTTGTGATTAATTTAAAATTAATCTCATTGTTAAGAAAACGGATTTTAAAAGTTAAAATGATATCAAAGATTGAAATGTTTATAACTATGAATTCAATGTAAAATTAATGGTAATGACATAAATTATATTAAATGGTAAAAATATATTCTATTTATAAATTAAACCCATTATATTTTATCATTTAACCATATAAATTATCTTGATGAAAAAAGTTGTGTTTTATGAAAAATTTAGCATATTTTTACTATTCCTCAAAATATGAACGTTATCAGAAAAGTATCCAAAATTTATCCAATGTAAATTATTATATCCTGATTCAAAATAAGAAGTTTATTTTTTAAAATTGAACTTATAATCTTGTAAAAAATTTGATTTAAAATGTGTGTGCATCAAAAGGCGGTAAAACTGCATTATTTGAAGAATACTTTGTTTATCCGAAAAATTGATTTTGTTTTACTACCTCATTAAAGAAAATGTGTAAGATGAATTATAATTTTATAAAATTCAAAATTCAGTTAATACTATTCATAACGGCTAGTTCATAATATTATAATAATATATCATTTTTTAATGAAACTCGGTATTCCGTACAACACAAGCTATCGAAGAAGGTTGCTCTTGCATGTAACAGAAGCCAAGCCAGTGTTGTGTGTAGTGACTTATTCCTTTGGTGTTGGGTATAATATAAGAAATAAAAAAATATTTATTTCTCATAAAATATCAGGGTATTAAAATGCTGGAATTGAAGGTGTTTAAGAAAAGGAATCCACGACTTTTCTATTTCAAATGTAATATAATTACAATGAACTAAATTTTTTAAGAGAGGGAAAGGAGAATGAAATCTAGAAATGAGTCTAAAAGTGAGACTGTTCTAATACAAGAATGATGAAATGTGATGCTGAGCTACTCATTATATAGACGGAAATTATCATGACATGTACTTGATCGTCACGTCATGAACCCTAAATCCACGTTATTTCGATGAGGATCGCTAGTGTGTCATGCCGATCATCCATGGATTAATGATGTTAAACCATGGTCATGTTGTGTATAGGTGGCTCACGATGTGTACCCCATGGCCCATTGGCTTTACATATTGAATGCTCAAGGCATTCATGGCATCCAGTTTGACTGGTGTCGCGACAAGTAGGAGGGACTCATGACAAGAGTTAAATATTTTTTCAGTCTTTGCGGTTGGTCACGACATAAGAATCATGAATTGATGTAAGCTTTGTTCATCATGAACAATATGTTAACAAGGGCACAACGATGTGTATTAAGCAATTTTTGTAGTTTTTTGTCATTCGTCCTTGGAATCTTGTGATGTTATGTTTCCTGCAAAATTGGACAACTACCACATGTAGTATCCTGTATATTAATGAAAAACAATGGAAAAGTGCAGGAAAATTTAATATAACATTTAGGCTCATCGAATCCAACCACACATGAATAATTTCGTGTAATCAAGAAAAATATATCAACAAGGATTTTAAAATGATAATAAATTTTCAAAGCATGAAATTCTCATTATTTCCAAGAAATTAAATTAAGTGTAAGTAGAAAAGTTGTAAAGTTCAAGTTTTAATCATACCTATTAAATTAATCATTTCTCATAGTTCAAATTTTCAAAACAAATTCTTTTCTTTTAATCGTAATCATTTAATTGTTTCTTAATCTATATTCCCAGTTGCAATTTACCACACCATGATTTTATCTCATCACTCATAGTAAAATGTAAGTATGGTATTCTCATATCATGGGTTGATGTTCCTATCCATAGGATTACAGTAGTCCTATCATCTCCATAGTGTAAAGAAAATTATTAAAATAATATTTAGTACTATTATCGACAAGGTTCTGATGACTCTACGTCTGTAGGTAGGTAGGTAGAATGTGAAAATCATGCTCAAAAGGATGGTTATCTCTAAAGTAAAATAAAAATGAAATAAGATAAGTGTGAAAAAATTCCTTCATCTAGCGAGTTAGGTTCGTACACCATCAGCTCAGGTTAGATCCATATGTATCGCAAGTAAGTAGATAAATAAATTATTTTATTCTTTTCCTTTTTCTTTTGAATTTTTATTTTTTGAAAGTTATTCCTCGGATAGATCTTACATCTATTAACTAACCACATATGATCCATTGAGGGATTCATCTGTCTAGATAATGGTTATTTTGACCCTCCTAGTACAAAACTCATATAAATTTTATTTATTTTCTTTTGAATTTCACAAAATAACATAATAAAAATGAGATTCAAAAAAGGTATATGGATCACATACTGGTAGTCAAGTGAGTACACCACTCATCTCGTAAAGTGAAAGTATCACATGTTGTCTAAATGCCTCTCACACACTTGTTCAAAAAATAATCATCAAGAATGGTACAAATAGAAGGGTAATAAGGGAAATATGCTTGAAAAATAATTTCTTCTATCATGTCATTCATTGAAACTATGGTCTAAAAAAAGGAAAATTTTCATTTGGGACTCAGGTAAAATGGATATCAATAGCTACCTCAATCATTCTAAAATTACACTTGTTCAGTCATCACTTTGATAAGATCCCGGTGCATGTTTTATTTGGTGTCCATGTTCCTGGTATCTATCAAGAAATATGATTAAAAAATAAAATGATATTAAAGGCTTAGAATCATTTCTGATACTGAGAATACAAATAAAAATTGGAAATTTCAACGGTAATAGATCATATGTAGTGAAAACCAAAAAAATAAAGTATAGCTCTATGTAAATATGAGCCAGACCCCCCCCCCCCCACACCCATACATAAAACGAGGTAGTTTCCCCAATGTCTATGAAATAATGTGTGGGACTGGTGTGGAAGTGATTTTTGAAAATTGAATTGACATGATAGTGATGAAAAAATTTAAAAAGGTGGGAATAAAGATCTCCCTGAGATAATGTGGTATGTCATGGGGTGTCTGAGATATTTTTACATTTACATTTTTATGCACCTATAAAATAGGTTATTAGAAAAATCCTATACTATAGAACAAATGTTAATCCAGAGGTTTAACCATTTTAATAGATGAAAAATAGGCATGTGTAAATTGAAGGAATAACAATAACCATTTATTTATTGAATGGTTGTTTGTAAAAAATTCTACAATGAAACAATAAAAATTCAAAGACTCAAAAAAACTCAATAACAATAATGGTTTGCATCCCATAAAGTGTTAAATTTTCATCATTAGCCATACCTTCCTAGTGTTCAGTTGAATGTGAGGTTGAGGACATATCCCTCATGGAAGGGTTCTTGAAAAATCCTCAACCATTGAGCATTCACTTTGAATGGAAGCTATCAATCTCATTGAATTTCAATTTATCCATACATGAAAACATGGATAACATCATAAGGATGAGTCTATCTTGATTTCATCTTTCCATAGAAAAGATTCAATCATGATATGAATAGAAGAACATTATTCCCTAATAGGAAGGTGTGTCTTGCAATTTGTCTCCCGTGCCATTAATTTGATTTTTCATTATAAATTTGTGATTTATTGAATGCATATTTCTTTAATTATTCCAATGTGTTTAATTACAATAACTGCTTATCTCCTACTTTTTCTAACTCGAAATTTAGTTTATTAAGCCCCAAAATGATTGGTGCTCTATCTCAAATTGAAGATGGCATGGGTTTCCATAAACCAGTGGAAATGTGGTGGTGTCGATGGGTGTTTTATAAGACATTCTATACACCCATAACACATCATCCAGTTTCTAAATCCAATCATTTATTCATTTATTGACTATTTTTTCTTGGATCTTCTTTACCTTTTTATTAGACAGTTTGACTTGCCCACTGATTTTTGGTCGATAGATGTAACGCCCCAACCCCAGCTACCTAGAGTCGGTGCATTACTTCGTAACATTGGCATGATCACAAAATATCAAGTCTCGAAAGACCAATTAGTTTAGTAGCCTTGGAAACACTAGATAAAATCGTAAACGTTACATTACATCATAAAGTGAAAAACTACAATAACAAAGTCTCTATAGTCCACACTCATATCCTCTTCTGACTATCCCTGCAGGTCATTCATAAAATACTTCTTCACATCCCGGAAAATATTAAAACATTGAAAGGGGTGAGCTCAGATGCTTAGTAAGGATAACAATATAGCGGAAGCTTTTATAAATAAACATTAACATTTAAGGAAATTTATAACTAAAACAAAATCCTTTTAAACATGAACTTCAACATAATATGGAAAAAGTAAAATGAGATAATGCCATTTACTTATTCACATGGATATTCTACTGGTCGAATAATCACATTCAATATCAATAACCACTTTCATAATGATGGAATGCATAATGCCAGACTATCATAACCACGTAGCCAAGGCCTCGTGCCAAGACCACAAATAAGATTTTGTCAAGGCCTCGTGCCAAGACACTAGTTTGTCTCATGAGACCTACCGATGCATCGAGGAGCTATAGCGGGCTCCACCCGTCACTTATTAATTCCAATGCATTCCTCATATGAATAGGTTTAAACATATCATAAACCATAACATAATCGTATCACATAAAACATGCATAAAGGAAACATAACATTTCCACATTTCAATCACAAGATATCAATAAAACACATTGATTTAATAAAAACACTTTCAAAACCATTTTCAATACCAAAATAAAAGAAAAGTAAAACATGGTATTTATTTTTATTTTAAAAAAAAGTATGGCTTGTAGAGGAATCCGAAACTCAAATAATGGTCACAGCGGCGGAGAAGTCGTTGTCGCCGCATATGTACGACAAAAACATCCCCTTTTGTCGTTTAGTAAACGCTTCATATAAAAAAGATTCCTTTGGAATAAACGTAAAAGTCAAAGGGGTTTATACACCGTATAAAATAAAGTTGTGTATAAAACCAAATAAGCCTCAATGAAAGGAGATTGAGACGAAGTCCTTAAAAAGATCATTTTTAAAATAAAATAGATCTATTATGTGTATTCACTATAGGTACACATAAAGAAAGTAAAAATACAAAATAGGACATAATAATATCATGACATAATTTGAAAGTATGAGATTAACCCAAAGAATGGAAACTGGGTTAAGAAATTCCCTTACCTCGTGTCTGACTTGACTCGTTCGTTCTTTAACCTCCTGAATAATAAACTAGAGTTAATTTATAATTTCTTAAGAACATTTTTCAAGTTTTTTATTCCTTTTATATCTCTTATTACCATGTTATGAACATTATGTAATTATTTAAGTTAATAACGGCCGTTTTGTCGATCTTTGGTACTTGAGTCAAAAATAAACTTCTTATAATTACAATTTGTTCATGTGGTGATATATCCATTATATCCAGAATTATATTGATGTTGTAGATATCATATATATCATATATATCAATTACATACATTCATTCATAATATTACATAACATTTAGAGGTAAGAAATGAAATGCATCATTCATGGAGACGGTAAGCCGTACGTACGCATGAACGCTACTTTCATTTCTATTTCATATTTAATGGAATGAAATCATAATGATATAAAGGTATATTATAATTACAGTATAATATCATATATAATATCATTTACTCCATCCTTTATACATCCCACATATGGCATTAACGATTCAAATCACTTTGAGGGGGCGGTAGTCCGCACTTCCTAAAATGAAAATATCGCGTTTACCCATAATGGAAACCATAAAGGTATGCCATAAATGAAAAATAAAAAATCATAAGGAAAACAAAAACATAATATATATCATATATAAAGATATTTTCATCATAATGGCCACCATTAGAGGTGTTATATGAGTGTTGAACAATCATCGTTTCGTGAGGCAAAAATTCGCCATCCACAGAAACAGTATGTTCTTTAACCATTAGATGTAGGTGTGTGTAAGTGTAGCTCGAATCCTTCTTATAACAACATCCTAGTATATTGATGATACTGGTTTTGTTACAAAAGAAATAAATAAAAAGTTTTTAGGGGATTGGAGAAGAAAAATAAAACAAAACAACATTAGAGAAGACATTACCTTAAAATCGGGTAACTCTTTTTGATTTGAGCCAAAGGCTTCCTTGGGAAGAGTTATGCCCAAAGTGAGGCTTCTAGGAGTAAGAGGGGGAAGTTGGGAGAGTATTTGGGCCGAGGTTGGCCGAGCCAAATGGCTTGAAAGTGTGAATGAGGTGGTAGAGGTGGGGGCCTTTTATAAGTGGAGAGGAGGGGCACTCTTGGAAAGTAAAGAAAAGTCACTTTATTATAAAACGAGTTTCGGATTTTAGAGGTCCCACACTTATATAATTCGAGTATAAGGTGATAAGTGTTCGAAATCTACTCATCCAATAGGTTTTTGACAAGTTTATGCCTTGGATTTTACATTATCTTTTTATTTTATTTAAATCGTTAAATAATGAGGTCATCACTGCATCATCATGATGTCATAAATAATTTAATTTATTTAATGTCTAAAAATTATAAAAAAATACTATAATGTAGGAAATTGTTTTATCTTTCTAATGACTTTTTATAGTCAAATATATGACTTGTATAACCCCATGTAAAAATTGTTTTAGTAAAACATTTCATGTGTTGTGTCATTTTTTACTTTAACATTAAATAAAAGGTATTTATGTCATTTTCCAACTAAAGTGGCTCCATGGGGTCCCCAAGTTGACCCATGGATTTTCTGGGTCGGCCATGACACATCCAATGAGGGTAGGACATGTGTCAAGCTCATCTCATATTATTAAAACATTATTTTTACCTTAAACTACACTAATTACCTCTAATCGCGATTAAGAACTTAAAAGTTACTATTCACCAAAAAATTATTTTAATCTCATTGAACCAAATTTTACTTCTTAATTACAACCATGTATGTCGGACTTTTGAAAATCATATCACAGAAGTGGTAATATTTCATTTAAACGAAAAATCAGTTTTTTTATTAGTACGACTTAGTGGTTTCACTATTCATCAAAAATTGAAGTTTTTCAGAAAAATACCAAAAATTAACCCTAAGCTATATTTAATATTCCGATTTCAAAAATGATGTCTATTTTACAAAATTCCAAACATATAAGTTTCATTAATTAATTTTATAATTAATTCCCGCTGTCACAACAAATAGCGTGTTTTTAAGAAATAATTTATATCAAAAGATTGGCAATTGTTTATGTCCAATTTCAATGTTAAATTAATTCTAATGACCACCATTGGATAAAATGGTAAAAATATATTCTAATTATACTTTAAAACCACTAAATAGTATAATTTATCACAATAAATTATTTTGATTAAAAAAGTTGTTTTTAAGTATTTTTCACTATTCATAAAAAATTGGAAGTTCTCAGAAAATTACAAAAAATTAAACTTAGGATAATTTTGATATTACGAATACAAAAACGAAGTCCATTTAGAAAAATAAAATTTATAAATTTTCAAAAATTAGGTATTACTATTCATAACGGCTACTTTGATTGGTTGTGGTGTGTGTTAGAACTCGAAGTTGCGTACAACACACGCTACTGTATTATTGAAAGAGAAGCGTATCGTGGAAGCTCGGGGTGTTACATTCTCACCTCCTTCAATAAATTGTGTCATCGCAATTTGAAATTTTTCTTTGAAAATAAAAGGTTGAAAATATAAAATACCTTTGTGGAAAACCCAAATCGGAAATAAGGTTAATAAAAATATAACATGAAAAGAAAGAAAGAGAAGTACAAAGGTCACCCGAGATAGCCCATACTAGGATTCTATGAAAATATGGATATGGAAGAAAAAAAAACCATCAAGGTCTGATGGAGAGTTGTAGAAAACTGGATTAAGAGAAAGTTAACAATAAGAAAATCTCAAACTTGTGATTGGTTAAATAGTCATTGAATCCCCAGTTGGAGAAGTTAACCAGCAACGTTTTTGTTTTAAGTTACCTTTTATAAAGTTGAGGAATTTATTTAGGAGATTTACTAAGAATGTAAGGGAATATACATACTTGTTATGTAGACTTTCATTCTTTAATAAATTTTTACCACAAACCCATATTTCACTCAAAAAGATAATAGAACTCAAAAATATTATATTTATCCTAATCGTACAAGGTTCAAAATATTAACACATACCATTTAGATTACAAAAACTTATTTTTTAATAACCAGGGACTTCCTGTAGGCTAGTGGTAGGTAATAAAGGCCTGTCGCACTATGGTTGTGGGATCGATTCCTGCAGCTTTGTCCAACGCGACGGGTTATGCCCCGCCCTGCAGGTTGTCCTTTTCCTAAAACTATAGTATTATAATATTCCAAAAATAATCTTCAGAAATGTTTTAACCTTAAACAATGCTATCCAAAGATAAACTTAATCCATTCCAACCTTTATAGTTATCCAAAATACTTCTGTCCAACTCACAGTCCAAATTTTATAAGGAAGGTAAACATAATGAAGATTATTTTTTCCACGTAACAAAATGTGAACACCTTCATTGTGTATTCTTTTTAAACATACTGAATTACCATGATCCCTTATTCCTTATAGAATACTAGATATACTCCTTCTATCCAAAAATGTATACAAATCATCAATCAGTTTCAAGGAAGTTAAGAATATCCAATATAATTTATCCAAATCAATCACGTCTTATTCCAAAATCACAATCTCGGTATCAGAACCATATTATGGTTTATCTTTCTCTTAACCATATATTTTCCAAAAATTTAACTTACTGTGGAGTCACTTTTCTTGGTTCCACACAATCTCAAGTCCTTGATGAAATAGTACTGCAGTACAATCCTTATATACTCCATAATTATTATAACCAGTACATCATTGATACAACACTCAAATTACAAAATTCTTTAATAACAACATAAGAACTCTAATCATTACTCCTCATCTGTGGTAGTATCATAACTTGATTATTATCCAATAACATCATTTGGGGCATACTCTGATGATTTGGACATTGGTTTGCGTAGTGTCCCCAATCCTTGCAGAAGAAGCATTGTACATTTGAAACCATTTTCTTACCCTTGCAGTCACGCACTTTGTATCCTCTTTCTCTACACTTATAATAAACTCCCATTCCCTTTAGGCAAGTTCCATGATGTTTCTTCCCACATTTACCACATATTGGAAAATTCTTCTTTCCCCTCATCCCTTTATCCATCATTCTCTCTTCCATCCCTTTCGTCTCTTTCTTCGCTTCAAAGACATAGGACTCAGAGAATTCTTTACTTATCTTATTAACACATGATACTATTTCTTCATATGTTGAGAACACATGGGAGGCTATTTCCCTTCGAAATGTTGGCTTAATACTGTGAAAGATACGATCCTTCTTACTCTTTGGATCATACGTATTGCTGGAGTTCACATTCCTTCTACTGGGCTTCATTTCTATACAATGGCATAAACTAGGTTAGTTTATGAATTACAATGAATAATTCCAAACATTTAAAATACTTAATGTAAATTGAACGGTTTATGGATATAATCCATAATCATAAGAATGTGTTCTTTGAAGAAGTATATACTCATAAACCCTACATAATGGTTTGTAAAGAAAATGAGAATTATCCTAAGCAAATCCCCCGGGAGTGTCGTAACCAAGAGTGCAGCAGGGCCTGTTATCGTGCATCAGTTCCCGTTCGAGTCTAGCTCAAAGCGGTGTTTTTGGGTTTTACCCCTAGGTACATCTGTGCCAGAGCCGCCTCTACCTGCTCGTATCCAGACAGGGATGTATTGCTCGGAAAACTCACAAAATCTCTATAATACCAAAATTCAAGGAAGTTATTCTATACTAATCCTCAAAGTATATCTTTGGGCTATGTGCTCTAATCAGAGTTTATCTAAATCTAGCTTCCAAGGTTAGTACTAAACTGCCTCTGATACCAACTGTAACGCCCCGACCCCATCTACCCAGAGTCGGTGCATTACTTCGTAACATTGGCATGATCACAAAAGATCAAGTCTTGAAAGACCGATTAGTTTAGTAGCCTTGGAAACACTAGATACATTTGTAAACGTTACATTACATCATAAAGTGAAAAACTACAATAAAAAAGTCTCCATATTCCACACTCATATCCTCTTCTGACTATCCCTACAGGTCATTCATAAAATACTTCTTCACATCCTGGAAAATATTAAAACATTGAAAGGGGTGAGCTCAGATGCTCAGTAAGGATAACAATATAGCGGAAGCTTTCATAAATAAACATTAACATTTAAGGCAATGTATAACTAAAACAAAATCCTTTTAAACATGAACTTCAACATAATATGGAAAAAGTAAAATGAGATAATTCCATTTACTTATTCACATGGATATTCTACTGGTCGAATAATCACATGCAATATCAATAACCACTTTCATAATGATGGAATACATAATACCAAACTATCATAACCACGTAGCCAATGCCTCGTGCCAAGACCACAAATAAGATTTTGTCAAGGCCTCGTGCCAAGACACTAGTTTGTCTCATGAGACCTATCGATGCATCGAGGAGCTATAGCGGGCTCCACCCGTCACTTATTAAGTCCAATGCATTCCTCATATGAATAGGTTTAAACATATCATAAACCATAACATAATCATATCACATAAAACATGCATAAAGGAAACATAAAATTTCCACATTTCAATCACAAGATATCAATAAAACACATTGATTTAATAAAAACATTTTCAAAACCATTTTCAATACCAAAACAAAAGAAAAGTAAAAAATGGTATTTATTTTTCTTTTAAAAAAAGTATGGCTTGTAGAGGAAGCCGAAACTCAAATAATGGTCACAGTGGCGGAGAAGTCGTTGTCGCCGCATACGTACGACAAAAACATCCCCTTTTGTCATTTATTAAACGCTTCGTATAAAAAATATTCCTTTTGAATAAACGTAAAAGTCAAAGGGGTTTATACACCGTATAAAAGAAAGTTGTGTATAAAACCAAATATGCCTCAATGAAAGGAGATTGAGACGAAGTCCTTAAAAAGATCATTTTTAAAATAAAATAGATCTATTATGTGTATTCACTATAGGTACACATAAAGAAAGTAAAAATACAAAATAGGACATAATAATATCATGAAATAATTTGAAAGTAGGAGATTAACCCAAAGAATGGAAACTGGGTTAAGAAGTTCCCTTACCTCGTGTCCGACTTGAATCGTTTGTTCTTTAACCTCCTGAATAATAAACTAGAGTTAATTTATAATTTCTTAAGAAAATTTTTCATGTTTTTTATTCCTTTTATATCTCTTATTACCATGTTATGAACATTATGTAATTATTTAAGTTAATAATGGTCGTTTTGTCGATCTTTGGTACTTGAGTCAAAAATAAACTTCTTATAATTACAATTTGTTCATGTGGTGATATATCCATTATATCCAGAATTATATTGATGTTGTAGATATCATATATATCATATATATCTAGTACATACATTCATTCATAATATTACATAACATTTAGAGGTAAGAAATGAAATGCACCGTTCATGGAGACGGTAAGCCGTACGTACGCATAAACGCTACTTTCATTTCTATTTCATATTTAATGGAATGAAATCATAATGATATAAAGTTATATTATAATTCCAGTATAATATCATATATAATATCATTTACTCCATCCTTTATACATCCCACATATGGCATTAACGATTCAAATCACTTTGAGGGGGCGGTAGTCCGCACTTCCTAAAATGAAAATATCGCGTTTACCCATAATGGAAACCATAAAGGTATGCCATAAATGAAAAATAAAAAATCATAAGGAAAACAAAAACATAATATATATCATATATAAAGATAGTTTCATCATAATGGCCACCATTATAGGTGTTATATGAGTGTTGAACAATCATCGTTTCGTGAGGCAAAAATTCGCCATCCACAGAAACAGTATGTTCTTTAACCATTAGATGTAGGTGTGTGTAAGTGTAGCTAGAATCCTTCTTATAAAAACATCCTATTATATTGAAGATACTGGTTTTGTTACAAAATAAATAAATAAAAAGTGTTTAGGGGGTTGGAGAAGAAAAATAAAACAAAACAACATTAGAGAAGACATTACCTCAAAATCGGGTAACTCTTTTTGATTTGAGCCAAAGGCTTCCTTGGAAAGAGTTCTGCCCAAAGTGAGGCTTATAGGAGTAAGAGGGGGAAGTTGGGAGAGTATTTGGGCAGATTTTGGCCGATCCAAATGGCTTGAAAGTGTGAATGAGGTGGTAGAGGTGGGGGCCTTTTATAAGTGGAGAGGAGGGGCACTCTTGGAAAGTAAAGAAAATTCACTTTATTATAAAATTAGTTTCGGATTTTAGAGGTCCCACACTTATATAATTCGAGTCTAAGGTGATAAGGGTTCGAAATCTACTCATCCAATAGGTTTTTGACAAGTTTATGCCTTGGATTTTACATTATCTTTTTATTTTATTTAAATCGTTAAATAATGAGGTCATCACTGCATCATCATGATGTCATAAATAATTTAATTTATTTAATGTCTAAAAATTATAAAAAAAATACTATAATGTAGGAAATCTTTTTATCTTTCTAATGACTATTTATAGTCAAAAATATGACTTGTATAACCCCATGTAAAAATTGTTTTAGTAAAACATTTCATGTTTGTGTCATTTTTTACTTTAACATTAAATAAAAGGTATTTATGTCATTTTCCAACTAAAGTGGCTCCATGGGGTCCCCAAGTTGACCCATGGATTTTATTGGTCGGCCATGACACATCCAATTAGGGTAGGACATGTGTCAAGCTCATCTCATATTATTAAAACATTATTTTTACCTTAAACTACACTAATTACCTCTAATCGCGATTAAGAACTTAAAAGTTACTATTCACCAAAAAAATATTTTAATCTCATTGAACCACATTTTACTTCTTAATTACAACCATGTATGTCGGATTTTTGAAAATCATATCATAGAAGTGGTAATATTTCATTTAAACGAAAAATCAGTTTTTATAAGTACCACTTAGTGGTTTCACTATTCATCAAAAATTGAAGTTTTTCAGAAAAATCCAAAAAAAAACACCCTAAGCTATATTTGATATTCTGATTTCAAAATTGAAGTCTATTTTACAAAATTCCAAACATATAAGTTGCATTAATTAATTTTATAATTAATTCCCGCTGTCACAACAAATAGCGTGTTTTTAAGAAACAATTTATATCAAAAGATTGGCAATTGTTTATGTCCAATTTCAATGTTAAATTAATTCTAATGACCACCATTGGATAAAATGGTAAAAATATATTCTAATTATACTTTAAAACCACTAAATATTATAATTTATCACAATAAATTAATTTGATTAAAAAAGTTGTTTTTAAGTATTTTTCACTATTCATAAAAAATTGGAAGTTCTCAGAAAATTACAAAAAATTCAACTTAGGATAATTTTGATATTACGAATACAAAAACGAAGTCCATTTGGAAAAATAAAATTTATAAATTTTCAAAAATTAGGTATTACTATTCATAACGGCTACTTTGATTGGTTTTAGTGTGTGTTAGAACTCGAAGTTGCGTACAACACACGCTACTGTATTATTGAAAGAGAAGCGTATCGTGGAAGCTCGAGGTGTTACAATAGAGGGTTCCAGTATTGTAGTAGATCCCATATCATTGAAACATTTTTCTCAATGGTTGATTGAAACATGTGTTCCGAGATCACTAATGAGAAGTTGTGGAAATCCAAAATGTGCAGACACATTTTTCTGAAAGAAATTTACATTGATGTTGTCAGTTTCACGAGTTGTTGATTCAAATATGACCCATTTAGACATGTATTCCACTACACCTATAATGTATTTGTTTCCATGTGACGTGGGGAATGGTCCCATAATGTCGATTACTTAGACATCTAAAATATCAACTTTTAGAATAAGGGCCTATGTAATTTCATTTCTTTTGCTGATATCCTATGTCTGTTGGCATCTATCAAAGTGGCAGAAGAATCTCCTAGTGTCTTGATGTAATGAGGGAATGAAAATTCCACTTTTAGGATCTTAGCCATTATGAGATAAGGCCCATGATGTCTGCCAGTTTGTGATGTGTGGCACATTATGACCACAGTATGCACCTCTTCATCTAGAATTCAAGGTCTTAAAGGCCATCAACACTGCGCCAAAAAAGTATAGGTTCATTCCAAAAGTAGTGCTTGGATTCCAAAATCTACTTTTTATGTTGTTGATAAGAAAACTCTTGATGGAAGATTATTTTTTCAAGAAAATTGGCTATGTCGGAATACCATGGCTGTGTTGAGATATAAAATAGGGTCTCATCAAGAAAATCTATATCAATATCAGCCTTCTTGTCATTGATGAATCTAAGAGGTTGTCTAGAGAGGTGATCTGTAATGACATTTTATGTTCTCTTTTTATATTTGATTATTACGTTGAATTCCTAGAGCAAGAAAATCATTCATATCAACCTTGGTTTTTCACATTTCTTGGTCATCATGTACCGAAGGGCAACATTATCTGTATGAACAAAACAATTTCATAGGATAAGGTAGGAAAAAATTCAATGGAATACTGAAAAACTAGGAGATCCTACTCCATGATCTTGTAATTAATATGTGATGCATTTATGTTGTGGAATTCATAATAAATTAGGAAGAATTTGTTATTTTAATGATTCCCAAGAATAGATCCTATAGCAAAGTCGCTGGAATCACACATATGTTCGAAATCATTTTTCCATTTGGGTTTAATGATGACTGGAGATAACTTCAAGCAATTTTTCAATGTATCAAAATCTTTTCATCATTCCTGATTGAATTCAAGTGAAATATAATTTGAATATAAGTGGGTCCAAAAATGAATGACATTAGAAAAATCTTTTATGATGTGTCTATAGAATCTAGCATGCCCAAGTAAACATTTGATATGCTTAATAGTTTATGGATCAGGAAGAACATTGATATATTTTATTTCTGTTGGATCTACTTTGATTCCTTATTTGGAGATGTTGTGGCCGATTTTGATTCCTCCATGCCCTATGAAGTGACATGATTCCCAATTTAGTACCATGAATTTTTCTTCACAGCATTGAAGAACTAGTTCGAGATTGCTGTGGGAGACATCAGATTCTCTTTTATAAAATGAAAAACTACACATGAAAATTTCGATAATTTCTTCTTCCATACCATGTATGATGTGTGTCATCCATATTTAGAATGTTTCTAGAGAATTACACACTAAAGGACATGAGTTTGTATGAAATATTACTAATAGAATAGGTGAAGGTGGGTTTTTTCCAGTCATCAGGGTAGACTGCAATTTGATTATATCCAGAACAGCCATTCAAGAAACAGTATAAATAATTCACCACTGGTCATTCCCTGCATGTTTGGTGCATGGTTATCCAATCCATTTGTTCAGAGCATGTGACTATTTAAAAATTATTAAATGATTATTTTTTCCCTTCTTTCTTTAAAGTGTTTCCCCCAAATTTCTCCTCCCATATGCGCACAACAACAACACCCTCATTAAGAACTTCTTATCCTCTAGGAATTGTAATATCTCCATTGTTTGAACTCAATTTTTTTGTGTTGTTCATCTGGTTGAAATTATATATGATATTCTCTAACTAAACATTCGTATATTGTTTGTTTCACTGCATCTTAAATGTTAAAGTGGTGTGATTTAATAACCCATTTTCTAGAGAATTTGTCTGTTTCATCAATTTATATTAACTCATATCGAATAAAAGCTCGATATTGGATGATAGAACCATCCTAATAATGAAGTTGTTAGTCTACACATTTCCTTATAAATTTTAGTTTATTTATAAATTATTTCAGTACACATATCATTGGTATTTCTGTGTGATGCATATTAAATAAGAATTTATGTATATATAAACTAATTCATGGATTGATTATCTATTGTGACATAAAAATTAACTATTTAAGGTTGTTTTTATTTTATCGAATCATCACCATGGGATTCTTATCTTATGTAGAGTTCATCCATGTAATGAAATGACCCTTATTGGGTATGTTTTTATATTCTTATAATTATGATGCAAAACATTGTTTTTTTTTTCTCAAGGTTTTTTATTTTGGATATCTTTTAAGAGTATTATAAATCATATCAAATGATATTTTTTTTCCCATTCACCATTTTTTATAATAAAATCACCATTGAGGTTCACTATCTTATCTAACCAAAAAGGGGATAGTAAATATTAAATGAGAGAGATGATAAAATAATGTGTATGTACATTTCTGGTACAGTTATGATGGAAAATATTAATTGTCATGGACTACTTTTTATATTGGAGTTATTATGTAATGTTTATGAATATGTCATCTTTTGTAATTGAACATTAATTATTATATTATTCGAGTACGCCTTGAGTGATACTTGGATTCCTTTTTACGGAATTCCATAGATGGATTTATAGGATATTATTTTCTATATATAATCCCTGAGTGATACTTGGACTCCTCTTTATATAATTATAGTGATGGGATCAATGGAATACTCCTTATTTTCAATGAGTGATACATGGATTCCAAGGTTATAATTCCATGGAGGGGCAAATAGACAAATTAAAATTATTATATCCAAGAGTGATACTTAGTACCCTAGGGGATTACCTTGGAAAGATCCAATGGAAAATTTCTATATATCATGCCATGAGTTACACTCGGTCCCGTTAATGGTGTACCAGGGATGGACTTTGTGGGTTATTCCTTTACACCATACTAGGTGTGATACATAGGATTCCCCTTTAAAGATCCCCGTGGACGAAATCTTATTGTGATGGGTAATGGTATGGCTCTTGGTATGATACATGGGTTTCTTTATAGGAATTTCATTGGATAGTCCATGGATCCATTCCTATTGATAACACTAATGAATCTTATTTAATTATCTAATTTAGGCCAGTTTATCGGTTTTAAGGATGCATTCTCAAAGCCAAATAACATACTTGGGTTCAGTCCGTGATTTTATTCATCCCCAATAAAGGCCCAATTTTGTTCCCATGTGCATATATGTGGAAAATATAAGTACATATAAATATAATTATATATATATAATCAAAAAAATATATATCTATAAATATTCATTGTGTTTTAAAATATTATGGCTTAGGTTCAATAAGGTATGGTCAACGAGGTCTCCTTACAAAACCTAAGTAGAAATGTTTACTATAATATATTTACTACTTAACTTTCATACACAAAAACTAATATATTTTATTTTCATAGACCAGATATATTTAGACACCACTGGTGTTCCCTAATAATTATATCTCATGCACTGTTCGGACCTCCATTACATTGGGGGACCCAAATAGGGCTCATGATTTTAGGTTCCTGTTTATGGATTTTTTCTATTAATGTTCATTATTCATGGGAGCTTAAGAGAAAATGACTGAGAAGAAGATTAGTATTCTCTTGGAGATTTAATTTGAGGCTTTTATTCTTTTTATTTATGCATGTTTTGTATTGTATCTCCTAAAGTTGATTACTTATTTATTTTATGTAGTCTCATTTCTATATGCATCCATGATTATTTATTTGGTGTTGACCAGTTCCTTAGTTTTTATTATCTTCTCCTAATTGTTCATTTATTTATAATACATATATTATTTATTGTTGTATTTATTTTTATACCACTATAAAAAAATTGTTCATCAAGGTATAGTCTTCCTACTGAACCATCTTTTGATCATCTCTCCTAGTCAGCAGCCTCTGGTGTACATGAGGCGCAATTGATGCCCAATGGAAAACTATCTTAGGGAACCATTCAAAGTGCCTCCTAGGATGACATTCTACAAGTGGTAACAGAGGTTATATTACTTAAATTTATTATTTTGGAATTGGTATATATGATATTAGGATTTTATTTGGACATTTGGGGAGTAGCCATATCTCAGATTAATCAACCCACACATGGAAAAAAGTTCAAGTGGCCAAGTTTGAGATTGTTGTTTATGATTTTCGCTATTATAAACTATTATTATTCACATAATTTTATTGTTGTACTTTAGGTTGAATATTTATTTTTGATATTTATTGAATTTTACACTTGTCCTAGTATATCAAGGAAGTATTGATACATGAATTTTTAAAGGCATGTAGAGATTCCCATTTCCTGCTAGTTTGGATAAATTATATTTGTGATATGTTTCTTGAGTGTTATTATATGCATTTTTTTAATTAGAATTTATATATAATTACCCTTATTAGGTAATTAATTTCCATGTTTTATAGTATTTACAACTAGTGATAGCATATATTGTTATAATTGTGATTTAATTTTTTTATTAAAGTGGCATCCTCAACCTAAATAGTGTTTTCCGAAATATCCAGATGGTTTCATGTTAAATAACCAATTATGAAGTTTTTGATACATGGAAAATTGGTTTCATGGATAGAAAAATATTGATTTTGATTAAATGGGATCATATTTTCAATATGTAATGGGTATGAGTGCTTTATAAACTAGAAAATCATTACCCATATAATCAAACCAATGTGTATGAGCTTGATATTCCATAATACCATAGTATGAAAATCAATTATATTAATTTTTTTAAATGAATTTGTTTCTTATGGAGCCAAACGTGACTTGACCCATGTAAGTCAGTCTTGACCTATTTTTTATTGGATAGACCGAACTCAACCCAAGTAGGTTGGTCAGGGTGCTAAATTCTTATCAGATGAAACCACTAAGGTAGTTTTGGAATAGTAAGGATTTAAAATGATTTAGCATGAATTTAGATGACCCCTTAATGTATTAACATGACCATCATAGGTTGACTTTATTTTGAAATTCCTTAGTAGTTAACCCAATGGTGGTATGTTTTTTTTATATGGATGGTTATTTAATTCTTCCACATCCACTTATATGGTGTTACATATAAACTCATTGTGGCTTGTTGCTCGAATAGTCCCCTCATTCATTATTAAAAGGATTATAATTAAAATTTTAACATTACTATATATGACACTTTATTTAATTAAAAATAAAATTAAAAACTAAAGGTGGTTTTCCTCTTTATATTGGGATTGATATTTTCTTTAACTAAATTAAATTATGATAACCTTGTAGATAAATATAATATATTAATGAAAATTATTTTTATACATTTACTGAAAATTAAGGTATGTCTTTTAAATAAATAATTCATGAAATAAGTTTGGTAAAGCATTCCTACGATTCATTGTGGCTTTAGATAAATAAAGTAACACACACTTTTTCCTCTAGACTGTTAATAGATGATCATTTAAACTGAGACTTGAATTTATTAATTAACTAAATATGAATTAGGATAATACCTAAAAATGAATCCATAAAGTTCTATTATTATTTTCAACCCTTTTGTGAGGGTAGTTTAAATCATTCCCTTATATTTATCTTGAAACAAGAATGTGACTATTACTAACATGCCTTTACTTATATATCTTTAAATAGAATGATATGTAGTATATCATAGTGACCTTTTTCAAGTGTCACTCCCCTTTTATAATGGAATTTTTTATAGTAATGGGATAGGTTGAGGAGGTAGCTCTTGCAGAATGTTATTGTATTTCAGAATGCTTATGAGATGTTTTTAATGAAAGGTATTGTTCAAGTACCATTTTTCCACTGTAATAATATTATTTATTAAAGTGAATCCCATGGTGGATAAGTGTCCATTATGTTATTTAGATGTTTTAAGGTTATGAGCAACATTTAATGCTCATTTGGTGTGGGTTCTACATAGCTATAGAAGGATCGACCTCTCAATGGGTTGGATGAGCCTTATTTTCATCTTTGGTAAATCACACAATTAGTCATCAGAAGTATTTTCTATGAAACAAGAAAATATGGATCAGAGATAGTTATTTGTATGGTTCATTATATACTAGGATACATAAGGCTGGTAATACTATAGATAGTATCATGGATGTGTTGTTTTTCTAATGAAATCTTGTGGTAATATGTTTTGTTACATGTGGTGTTGTCAAGTAGGTAAAAAGATAGAGCAATCCATTTGAGTCATATGATAAATATTTGATCCTTGAAATTCTCCACTTTGATTAATGGTAATATCCACGATAGATTTACCTATGAGTTAAACAAAATATGACTCATTCAAATGATTGGGATGAGGTTTCAAATATGATCGTGTGTTTTTGAATTGCTGGATGGGTTGTTTGGACTTATGAAAAATTGTACTGAGGTAAGTGAGCATTACAAAGATGAGTGACATGTGTTTTTCTAAAGTGAATATAAAATTATTTCACTTATAAGAAGATATTTTCTCTCTCCATTAAATTTTAGTGCTTCATTAAAGTATGATATCCATGTAGGGGACCTGCATCTAGTTATTAATGGATTGTGTTCTATGGAATGAATTTTTAGTTATAGTAATTAATGACTCAGACACTCCAAAGGAAGGCGAGTCACTACAATCAAGTTAAAATGTTCGCACATCTAAACATAGAGAATGAAATAGTACAAGACCTATGAAAACCCTGCTTTTATTACAAACTTAAACATGATTTATTACATAAAAATTCACTTGATACAACAAATAAGATCGAGAGGTTTAGTGTCTTTAGGGCCATGGACCATAACATAAAAACTTAAAACATGAAATACAACATCTTTATTGAAAACTTCCTTTACATGACCACTACATTCCCTCATACTTAGAATTGCATGGGATAACCTGAGGACATGCATAAGAAAATTAAAAAGTCCAATCTTCTTATAATATTAGGGTTGCTTATGTGGAGGTGAGTCACACTCCCATGGAAATTAATTTAAAAAGGCAAGGTGTTGAATAAGTCTTGAAGGGGTCCATTAATGCTTTGAAAAGTAAGTTAAACAAACCCAAATTCACATTATTTTAATGTTAAAACATATATTGGATGAACATAAAGATTATAGTATTTTATTACATCACTATTGGGTCATTATGATGTCATAAAACACATTATATATTTAAACGGTATTTAATTTCTACTCAAAAATTTGACTGTCTCAGAAAATTATGAAAAATTCACCATTGGATAATTTTGACATCCTGATTCCAAAAATAACATTTATTTTATCTTAATAATTTTCTAAATATGTTAATTTTCACTTTTAAAATAAAAACCGACATTTATTGAAAATTCACAGGTTTGGACAGAAATGGATTTCAAACCTAAATAAAAATTATAATTGCATTAATAAAATTATAAGATCATTTATATTTAAAAAAATTAATTTAATAATAATAATAATAATTTATTAAAATATTATTTGATTCAAAAATCCCTTAATTTAAAAAAATAGATTTCTTAGTTAAATAATAACTAAAAACACTATTTGTACTTTAAAAACTATTTACAATGTATCAAAAATGACTAGAAATTATATTCATTATTATATACAAAAAAAATAATGTACATGAACATAGTACTACTTATTTGTTACATAACCCCTTAAAACAGCTGCATAAGACCTAAGGGTAAGGTGTGCGATGGTGATAGACTCTTGGGGTGGCTCGGATAGCATCGCTCGAGTGGTATTTTCAATCAACTTCCACTTTTACCATGGATGGTCACATTAGAGCTTGACAAGATGAATATCAGCTTGGGCTTGGTCAAGGGTGATGCCCAAAGTCACCACCTCTTTTCCAAGCTCCGACAAATGGGCTTTGTACGGAGCAATTCTACTGGACGAGGCCATCACTTCTTTTGTCTAAGTAAAATTGGATGTGTTAAAGCCCTATATTTATACTAATCATGTGATCACTGTTCAACAGCTATATTAGCAACGGTCAAAATTCATAACATAAAACCAATGAAGTTGACATTTTATATAAACATAAAGAGACATTTAATTAGATCAAGAGGTATTTCCATTAATGAAACTTTGGGTCGTTACAATATTCCCCCCTTAAGATATTTTGCCCTCGAAATTTTCCTTTTCCCACACTAAAACAAATGTGGGTAACTCAGCTTCATCATATCCTCTGATTCCCAAGTTGCTTCTTCAAACTTGTGGTTTCTCCACAACACCTTGACAAAGGGAATTGTCTTATTTCGTAGAACTTTTTCTCTACGATCTAAGATCTTGACTGGTTACTCCTCATAAGAAATATCATCTTCCAATTGTATCACCTCAGAAGAGAGTACATGTGAAGGGTCTGGTATGTACTTCCTTAAGAGGGATACATGAAAGACATCATGTACTTTGGACACAGTAGGTGGAAGTGCTAGTCGATAGGCCACATCCCCAACACGATCAAGAATCTCGAAGGGGTCGATGTACCTTGGACTTAACTTCCCTTTCTTTCCAAACCTCATGACCTTCTTCCATGGAGATATGCATAGAAAAACCATGTCTCCAACTTTAAACTCAAGGTCTCGTTGACGGTTATCTGCATAACTCTTCTATCGACTCTGAGCTGCCTTGATATGCTGCTGAATGGTTTTCACCTTATCCACCATTTCCTCGACCATTTCTGGTCCAAGAAACTTACGTTCACCGACCTCACCCCAAAATACCGGTGTTCTGCACCTTTTCCCATACAGGGCTTCATATGGTGCCATTTGGATGCTTGAGTGGAAACTATTATTATAAGAGAACTCAACAAGAGGAAGATGTTGATCCCATCCTCCTTTAAATTCCATTGATCAGGCTCTCAACATATCCTCAAGTGTTTGGATAGTCCGCTCAGATTGGCCATCAGTTTGAGGATGATAGGTCGTACTAAAGTTCAGTTCAGTATTCAGAGCATGTTGAAGACTCTTCCAAAACATAGAGGTGAATCTTGGATCTCGGTCAGACACAATAGATAGTGGTACTCCATGCAACCTTACCACTTCCCTGAAATATATCCGTGCCAGTTGATCCAATGAGAAATCATCCCGAATATTAATGAAGTGTGCAGTCTTTGTAAGACGATCCACAACAACTCAGGTTGCATTGTTGCCTTTGGATGTCCTTGGATGTCCGGTGACAAAGTCCATGGTGATTTTCTCCCATTTCCATTCTGGTATGGGCAATGGTTGCATCATCCCCTTATACTTCTGCCTCTCTGCCTTCACTTGCTGACACACCAGGCACTTTGATGTATATTCAGTGATCTCCTTATTCATATTATCCTACCAAATGTTTTCTCATAGATCTTGATACATCTTTGTGCTCCCTGGGTGAATAGAGAAATTTGAACTATGTGTATCATCCAAAAGTTCCTTCTTCAGCTCCAGACTTGATGGAACACATAGACTTTTCCCAAACTGCACAATTTCTTCTTCGTTAACATTAAACTCTGAGGATTTCCCCTTTTTGATAGCTTCCACTTTTTCCTGAATTCCCAGATCATCCTTTTGAGCATCTTTTAACCTTTCCAAAAGATATGGATGAGCAATAATTTGTGAAAGTATTGATGATGTTCCCTTCTATATGATTCCCATGTCCATCTTCATCAAGTCTAAGAAGATTTGATCCTTCTAAATTCTCATCATTGATAGAATCGTTGGATCCTTTCTACTTAGGGTATATGTCACCTTGTTCGCTTTCCCAGGGTGGTAATGTATTGAACAGTAATAATCTTTTATGAGCTTTATCCATCTTCATTGTCTCATATTAAGCTCTTTTTGTGTGAATATATATTTAAGACTCTTGTGGTCAGTATATATCTCACATTTCTCTCCATAGAGATAATGCCGCCAGATTTTCAAGGCAAAGATCACATCCGCCAACTCCAGATCATTTGTTGTATAGTTTCGCTCATGTATTTTCTACTTTCTTGAGGCATAGGATATCACTTTATCATTCTGCATCAGCACACAGCCTAATCCCTTCTTTGAAGCATCACTGAATACCACAAAAAGTTCCCCACTTGTGGGTAAAGTGAGCACGGGCGCAGTGATAAGCCTCATTTTCAATTCCTTGAAGCATTCTTCGCATTCATCACTCTAATCAAACTTTACTCCCTTCCGAGTTAGCTTGGTAAGAGGGTTGGAAAATCGTGATAAATATCTCACAAATCGTCGATAATATCCAGCTAACCCCAAGAAGCTGCGGATATCGGTTACCGATGTTGGCCTCGGCCATCCCTCAATTGCATCTGTTTTGGAGGGATCCACAGATATCCCATTGCTTGTGATGATATGGACCAATAATGAGACTTCCTTCAATCATAACTCACACTTTTTGTACTTTTCATAGAGCTTCTCCTTGCACAAAGTCTCCAATACAGTTCTTAAATGCTCCTCATGATCCTCCTTGGTTTTGGAGTATATTAGAATATCATCTATAAAGACTACCACAAATTTGTCTAGATAATCTCTAAAGACTCTATTCATTAAGTCCATGAATATTTCTGGAGCATTGGTGAGTCCGAAAGGAATTACTATGAATTCATAGTGCACGTATCTTGTACGAAAAGCAGTCTTGGGGACATCTTCCTTCTTCACCCTTACTTGATAATATCCTGACCGCAAGTCCTCCTTGGAGAAGTATTGTGCTCCATGAAGCTGATCAAACAAGTCATCGATTCTTGGGAGAGGATACTTGTTCTTTATCGTGATTTTGTTAACTTCATGATAATCAATGCAGAT
Organism: Viscum album; assembly: GCA_963277665.1. Lineage (NCBI taxonomy): Eukaryota > Viridiplantae > Streptophyta > Magnoliopsida > Santalales > Viscaceae > Viscum > Viscum album. The sequence goes on along the minus strand of OY728153.1, from coordinate 1,663,605,610 downwards.
CCTCATTTACCCATCCTTCTTCTTGACGAAGAGGACTAGTGCACCCCATGGTGAAGCACTTGGGCGTATAAACCCTTTATCTAGATTCTCCTGTAGTTGTTTCTTCAGCTCTTCAAGATCAACAATAGCCATTCTATATGGAGCCTTAGATATTGTTAGTGCCCCAGGTATAAGTTCAATTGAGAACTCAACATCTCTTTTAGGAGGAAGACCAGGCAGTTCCTCGGGAAACACTTCAGCGAATTCCCTCACAATAGGCATTTCTTCAAGGATGGTTTCTTTTTTGGACTCAATCATCTGAGCCAGATATGTGTGCTCATAAAGCAGTAATATACATGCTTGAGATGATGAAGCTAAAAGAGATTCATCTTCCTCCTGACACTTGTAAATAATCAGGGGTCGATTCTCTATATGGAGTGTGATTTCCCTCTCCCGACAATTTATAATGGCTCTATATAAGGAAATCCAATCCATGCCAAGAATTGCATCAAATTCCACCAGATGGAGTATGACGAGGTTCTCCTGGAAATTTAATCCACAGAATATAACAGGGGAGGACTTATATTCATGGGATGCAATGATCGCCCCATTTTCCGTACTCACCGACATCTTTACTGCCATGATTTGTAGTGGTGTTGGGATTGTTATACTAAAATTTAGAGATATAAAATAATGCGTAGAACCTGAATCAAAAAGTACGTTCGATATTCTTGAATGAATTGCTAGCGTACCTGTCACCACTTCGTTGTCGGGGTTCACTTCGGCATAAGTGATGGAAAAAGCTCTTCCTTGCTGCCTTGGAGGTTGTTGGTCACCTCCGAAAACCCTTAGATTAGGGCACTGATTTGAAAAATGACCCGGTTCTTTGCATTTGTAGCATTGAACAACGCGTTGAGGTTCGAACGGATCGTTCCTCTCCTCTGTTGTAGTCGTGGGTCTTTCCTACCGATAGTTAACAGCTAGGTTCCCTTCTCTTCCACACCTGAAGCATTTTCTCATCCCCTTAAGGCAATTTCCAGGGTTCTTCTTTCCGCACTTTTGGCAAGTGGGGTGCTGGATCTTCTTAGCACCGTTGGATTTATCCATCAGACCACCAGCATTGAAGTCCACCTTACGCTTCGTGTCCCCATGATACCCCTGTGATTCCCCAATCTCTATTTCGACCTTGAGGGCACATCGGACAATTTCCTCATAGCTGTCGAAGTCACGGATCACTAATGATTTCCGCAAGCTAGGCTTCATCCCACCAAAGAAGTGGTCAACCTTGCATTCGGCGGTAACGACAAAGCCGGAAGCGTATCGTGCAAGCCTTGTGAAGTTTTCCTCATACGCTCCAACAGATTCTTCATCTTTTTTCTTGAGGGAAATGAAGTCCCTTTCCATCTTAAGCTAGAGGGTGCGCAGAAAATATTTATCGAAAAATATCTTCCAAAAATCCTTCCATTCCAGTGCCTCGATCTCCTCCTCGGGCTTCGTATTTTTGATCAACGTCCACCATTGATCAGCTTCACCCTCCATACGATAGGCAGCCAGGAGAACCTTCTCTTGTTCAGAACAATTAAGGATGGAGAAGATCTTTTCAATGGAGTTGATCAATTTTTCAGTGATCATGGGATCAGATGATCCACTAAAAGTATGAGACCTTTGTCTCATGAAGCTCTCGATAGTGACTTGTTCTTTCTTAGGGGTGGTTTAACATTCCTCTTGACCCGTGTTTCTATTCAATTCTTGATTTAGCTGAGAGAGAACCATGACAAAGTTCATGATTCCCACTCCCATTGGATTGGGCATCTCATTAGTACAGTCATCACACTGATCTTCACAACGATTGTTAGCCCGAGTCCTCCTATTACCGACCATTGGCTGGAATAAAAGGAATTTTAGGGGTAACACATAAAGAGTAATCCAAAGACAAAAGTTGATGACTTATAAATAAACTTTCATTTCCTTAACTCATGAGTCTATGGGCTTCAATCTAGGATTTTCATGATCTACTTTCTGACATGTATTCTAAGGGGCATTTTTTCCCTTAATAAGGGTTCATACTAAGATTTTGAATTTATCAAAACATATCCCCCGGGATTGTCGTAACCAAGAGTGCAGAAAGGCTCATTGTCATGCACCAGTTCTCGTTCGAGTCTAGCTCAAAGCGGTGTTTTCGGGTTTTACCCCTAGGATACATCTGTTCCAGAGCCGCCTCTACCTGCTCGTATCTAGACATGGATGTATTTGTCTGATAAACCACTTACTCAGTACTTACCAAAACTTAGGGATGTTTTTATTATACTTATTCTTGTCTCTAAGGCTTTACAAGGGTTTCCTAATCCCAAAAATAACTAAACCTATCCTCTGATACCAACTATGACAACCCTGCTTTTATTACAAACTTAAACATGATTTATTACATAAAACTTCACTTGATACAACAAAGAATATCGAGAGGTTTAGTGCCTTTGGGGCTTAGGAACATTACATAAAAACTTAAAACATGAAATACAACATCTTTATTGAAAACTTCCTTTACATGAACACTACATTCCCTCGTACTTAGCATTGCATGGGATAACCTGAGGACATGCATAAGAAATGGGTGAGCTATAAAGCCCAGTAAGGGAGTACACATGGAATAACATGAGGAGTACAATACATGTTAGACAATAGGCATATCAATAGATCATATAAGAAACATGAACATAAAGTCATGATAATGCATGATAATCATAACATGGAAATGTGGCAACAACGCTTAACATGGAATTAGCATGAGTCAAGGCTCATTGCACATGGAGCATGAGTAAATCCTCATTGCACATAAAGCACGATTAAACCCTATTTGCAATTGAATTAGCATGATTCAACACTCATTGCACATGACGTATCATGATACTATACTTTACCCAATGCATTGGAGCGCTATAAGGGCTCACCCTTCTTAAACATTTCATTTCATGAATAAGTGTGCCACATGGATCATAAAACATGGATTCATAAAACATAATCATTTATTCCATGATAAAGGAATGTGGAATTCATACATGAAACTTTACAATAAATAAGTAAATGTGCATAATGGTTAATACCCTTGATGGAGAAATGGGCATGGTATCCACTACACAATGACATTGGCTTAGAAAATCGGTGCGATTTTGACAGCGTAACAGTGTGACATAAGAATTCATAAAAAATGGTTGATGAGAGAGAAATGGGTTACTAATCATATTTACATGTAATGGACAGTAAGGAGGTCATATAGATACATTTCCCAACAATTTAAATGGAATTTAGATTCATGATACAAAAGTATTGCTTGAATGTAAAAGAAGAGAGAGAAGTTCCTTTCGGAATTTCGGCATAGTAACGGGTGTACATGGGAGGCATTTAATGAGAGAGAAAGTGATCTCCCATCATTCAAACAATAATAGGGAATTATGGGGGAGGTGGGAAAACATACCCCAACATTCATAATTGAAATTAAAAGGGCAATACAACTTAAAGAAAATTGACAAAAATGAGAAAGGAAGAAAAAACCCTTACTTGGAGGTGTGCTTCCAAAGGCTAGAGAGAGGCTTTTGAGAGGCTTCTTGGGAGATTGGGTCACCTTTGGAGGATTATAGAGAGAGTAGGGCAGAGTTTTTAAGAACTCCAAAGGCTTTGAGTGAGGAGGAAGTGGGAGCTTGGGTGGGTTTATATAGGAAAGGTGAGGGAATTCTTTATTATTTAGGATTGGGACCCCTTATATTAAATTAATCCAAACCAAAAACCATCACATGGTTTTTGCCCATGTTTTTTGGAAAAGGGAAGAGGAAAACAATATTTTATAAGGCCAAAGTCCAAAATTCTTAAAATATTAGGGTTGCTTATGTGGAGGTGAGTCACACTCACATGGAAATTAATTTACAAAGGCAAGGTGTTGAATAAGTCTTGAGGGGTCCATTAATGCTTTAAAAAGTAAGTTAAACAAACCCAAAATCACATTATTTTATTGTTAAAACATATATTTGCCGAACATAAAGATTATAGTATTTTATTACATCACTATTGGGTCATTATGATGTCATAAAACACATTATATATTTAAACGGTATTTAATTTTTACTCAAAAATTTGACTGTCTTAGAAAATTATGAAAAATTCACCGTTGGATAATTTCAACGTCCTGATTTCCAAAAATAACATTTATCTTATCTAAATAATTTTCTAAGTATGTTAATTTTCACTTTTAAAATAAAAACAGACATTTATCGAAAATTCACAGGTTTGGACAAAAATGGCTTTCAAACCTTAATAAAAATTATAATTGCATTCATAAAATTATAAGATCATTTATATTTAATAAAAATTAAATTAATAATAATAATAATATTTTATTAAAATGTTATTTAATTTAAAAATCCCCTAATTTAATAAAATATAATTCTTAGTTAAATAATAACTAAAAAAACTATGTGTACATTAAAAACTATTTACAATGTATCAAAAATGACTAAAAATTATATTCATTATTATATACAAAAAAAATAATTTACATGAACATAGTACTACTTATTTGTTACATAACCCCGTAAAACAGCTGCATAAGACCTAAGGGTAAGTTGTGCGATGGTGACAGACTCTTGGGGTGGCTCGGATAGCATCGCTCGAGTGGTAATTTAAATCAACCTTCACTTTTCCCGTAGAGGGTCACGTTCGAGCTTGACAAGATGAAGCTCATCTTGGGCTCAGTCAAGGGAGAAGCCCAAAGATGCCACCTCATTTACGAGCTCCGACAAATGGGCTTCGTACGGAGAAATTCTACTGGACGAGGTCATTGCTTCGTTTGTCTAAGTAAAATTGGATGTGTTAAAGCCCTATATTTATACTAATCATGTGATCACTATTCAACGACTATATTAGCAACGGTCAAAATTCTTAACATAAAACCAATGAAGTTGAAATTTTATATAAAAATAAAGATACATTTAATTATATCAAGAGGGATTTCCATTAATGAAACTTTGGGTCGTTACAAGACCAGTTATAATTTTCCAGAATTATTTTTTAATTTCCATAGAGCATGTGAGTTTCACAATATTTGTGTGCTTTTAAGGTAACATGAAAATGAAATGGTTGTATGTTTATGAAAGCATTTAAAACAATGTTACTCAATGATGGACTCTAATGGATATGATTTAGTGATCAAATAATTCCTCATGTGGTAAAGGAATCACAGTTAGTTAATGGGGACGTGTCCGCATGAATAACCCAAATTTTAAAATAAAACCAACTAGTGGTAGTTTGGTTATTTCCATCATGTAGTTGTATATGGTTTGTTGGTATACATAATGAGAACATTTTTTTGGAGATGACTAGATATTCTTTGGTATTATTGTAACATCATGATGTAATTATATTGTACTCGTGTATTAGTGAAGATAATTTCCCCTATCTACATATCATCAAGGATAAACTAACAAAGAATTGACTATACACTAATCCAAACTAAAATTCCATTCTTTTTCTATAAAATACCCCATGGATTTTCACATTATAAAAAAATTTTATAGAGGTATGGTTAGTCCTTAGTGATACATGGGTTCCCATGTAGGAAATATTTGATCATAATCACAAACATCATATAGTTCATTGAATTTGCTTCCACTATGCTAAGTTAATGATTTGATATTCATGCCTCTCCAAAATTTACCGACATCTCACTCATAAACACCAATTTATGGACTACCTTGGATGAGATCCATGGAATCCAATTGATGATTTCATGTTTGCCTCATACTTCAGTCAAGATCACATGGTATTTCTATGTGTGAGAGTCCATGTGTTATGGGTTGTGTATAAACCCATATTTGTTTGATGATGAGAATATAAATGAATGATTTAGCATTATTCATCACTGAATGTAACATATAGGCTTTGGTGGATGGTTTTTAGGTAAATGAAAAGTTCTTTGGGAGAAGGCATCATGTTTTATTATGTGATATTCCGACTATCTAACTTGTGTATTTTTTTAAAAATGTTTGTTGGATGTGTATTGACATACTTCCTCTTGTTCTATAACTCGTGAAATGTAATTGAACTTTAAATTTTTGAACTTATGGTGGAAGAGAACTATATGACAGTTTATTAAAGAGTAGATGATGTGATAATGTCTCTATATTAGGGGTAATTCTTAAGTAGAATCTCAATGATTTAGTCTTGAATTTGAGAATTGACTCACGTTTTTGCAGTTTATGTATCATATACTAAATGTGATGTTTGGTGGTGTGTTTGGAATTAGAATTGAAATGTTCATGATTAAAATAGACCTCCTGGCCTAAATCATCCAAGTGTTGTTTTCATGGTTTTACCAAAAAATCATGGGGATGTAATGTTCCATGGTGGAAAGGTTGTCCATACCTTGATTAATCCTTGTTAATATTTCCATGGGGAATTTTAATTTTACCATTTTTTATGGCCCATTCTCTAAAACAGGCATTGAAATATAAATCTGAGCATTAGAACACTTACAAGTGTTGTTTCAGGGTGAGAGTATATCTTGAGAGGTTACCTAGGATTTCAGTAGAGTTGTATATGTTTCAAACACAGAAATATCCAATTTTTAGAAAGGAATCATGTGGCACATAGTTGGTGCATAGTTCGTTTATCTATGTGAACGAATAGTGAAACCTCTTTTCATAAGGTTCCTTAATATTTTTTTTAAAAACAAATGTATTTGGGAGTGACTGTATTATATAGTGTAGGTGTGAAAGGAGGACCCCCATGGACTATGCATGGTTTTCCCAAACCATTCCCCTATCCCACACCCTTAGTGCCACTTAATGAGTAGCTTCACATAGTTAGGTTCATGGTTTATCTAATTTTAGACCCCATACATGAACCCGTTTTAAAAAGGGATGGATTTCGGATGTTTATCCCACAATGTTTGTTCACTGTTATCCAAACCATGTTTCTGGAACATGTGACTCATAATATAGTTAGAAAATATGATTCTACACCATCTTTATTTAATGGGTTTCCCCTTATTTATCCTCCCCACTGTATGTAGTAGAATCAATCTCAGGTATCACCACTTATCCTTCTCTAGACAAGGAATTATTTCCTCTATCCAGAATCTTTTTCATGTTCCTCTCATCTTGATGGTAGCGTATCGATGAGTCTCAGGCTCCTCTTTCCTCTATTCTTTATTTCACATTCTATCATAAATTCTAATGTTCTGTGAGCTAATATGCACTATTTTCAAGATTATTTCCCATTTCATGGATTTATCTCAAACTATACTTAATAAAAGTTTGATATTTGATTATTTTACAATCCTAAGAATGAGGTAGGTGGTCTATTGATTTTCCCCTAACGATTTATTTATTTATAAATTAATTCATTGTATTGCATGATATAATTTTTGTGAGACAACTAATAAATTTTAATTTATGTATGTATAACATATTTCTCCAATTTATTATCCATTTTCCTAAAAATTTAAGTATTTAGGTTTTTATAGTCTCAAATCATCCCTGTGAGATGTTTTTCTTTTATTATGTGGATTATACTTTATCTAAGTAATGTGATCACCCATATAGGGTGTGGTTTTAAATGATTATAATTATAATGTTTTTTATTATTTTAATTTCTTTATGTTTGTTTTTTAACTCTCATATAATGCATTTATAAATCAACTCTAATGATATTGTTTTTTTAATTGACCCATTTTTATAATAATAATACCATTGATATGTGTTTCCTTCCCTAATGAAAGTGTGATAATAAATATGAGTTGAGAAAGAAAATAAAAGGCATTCTATATAGAACTTTATTTTATGATTGAAATCAATAATGGGAATGATGATATTTCTATAAATGATTGGTGATAGTGTTTTAATGAAGATGAATACAATTGTAATAGAATATAAATGATTAGATGCTATTTGTATTCCTTGATTGAATCATGTATTCCATTTTATGAAATTCCATGGACATGATCATGGGATGTTAGAGATTATATGTACACCCTAAGAGATACATGTGGTCCACTACATGTAACACCATTGATGGGATATTTGGACCATTTCTTTAAATCCTTAAAAAATACTCGGATTTACATGTAGGAAATTATTGGATGTGATCATAGTAAAAGTGATATTATTATAGCAGTGTGTGATACCAAGTACCCTCTTAGGATACCATAGATGGGCTTGGTGGGAAATCATTATATACCATGAAACAATAAATAATTAGTCTTATAGGTGGTGTAACTGGTATAGAATAAGTGGGTAAGGCCTTTGTACCACATTAATGGTGATACATGGGATTCCACTTAATAGATCACCTTGGATGGACACTTATAGTGATAGTTAATTACTGTTCTCTAGGTGCGATACATGAGATTCCCCAAATATATAAAATTTTATAGGATAATGATTTTGTTTTATTTAGAAAAATAATTCATATTCATCAATGATAATGGAATTATATTTTATCATATTAAAGGATGCACCCTATAAGCTAGAAAACATTCCTGGGTAAAGTGAATGTTTGTATTCGACCCTTATTATGGACCAGTTATGTTCCCATGTGTATAAAACTGGAAAATAAATGAATATATATATATATATATTTAATAATGTAAAATATAACAATAATGGTTTACCATGCCTTGAAATAATCTGGATTATACTGAATCAAATATGGGTTTCTAGGTGCTTCTGAGGAACCTATGCCGACTGGTTTACTTTTATTTATTTACCGCATATATGTCATACTTGCTCACAACAATTTTTTAAATTCAAGTAATAGATAGATTTAAACCCCATTTTTGTTTACCTATTGAGTATAACTCACATGTATTTCAGTCCACCAATATATTGGGGTAGTAATGATGCCATATGATTGTAGGATATGGTTTATAGATTTCACTTGGGCTATTCATTGTACATTGGATCTTATGAATAGAAGGATAATATAAAGCTCAAGATGACCATGAAGATAGACCTTGAGGTTTTTCTATTTTTATATATAAATGTGACTGATTTTATCACATTCCATATGTTTTTTTTCTTAATTTTATGTAGTATCATCTGAACATGAGTGCATGATTATATATTTGGAAATGACAACATTGTTAGTTATTATTATCTTCCACTTCTCTATCTTTTATTTAAAATAATTCCATTATTGATTGATATATATATATATATATATATATATTATAACAGAATAATAATTGTGTCATGAGGGTTTTGTCTCCCCACCATAACATTTTTAGACCCTTGGTGCCAGTTGGAAACCTCTTGCATATGGGGAGGCATGCTTGAATCCCAATAACATACCGGCTTGGGGTATCCTTCTAAGTGGATCCTAGGTCAGGGATCTAAATGTATAATAAATTTATAAAAATTATAAATCTATTATATAACCATAATTATATATATATATATATATATTAATATATTATATACTAATGACTATTTATGTCCTATTTATTAACACTTCCATGTTAAAGTCACATTTCAGGCAATATCTTCGTTATTTTTTGTTTATGTTTTGATTTTTTATTTTTGGTCCAACTACATTAATCATCGTTCCATAATATCCAAAATATTATCCATGATATAAATATCATATATATTTAGTATATATTTATATATAGTGATCCATATAATTCAGTTATAGAAAATAAAATACATCGTTTGTGGATATAGTAGGCCATATATATACATGAATGATGCTTTGATTTTTTTGAAATGAATGGAAGAATTAATTGTCAAAAATATATTACCAGTAATGTTTTTTACATTTTCACATATTTAAATAAATAACATCTATATTACCATCCATTTAATGTGTGAACGAATCACATTGATTCATGATCTAGTAATTCATCGTACACATGACGGGTGTTATTTTATTCCCACAAAATAAAAATTATGAAGGAATATGTGATATACTAATTATATAAGTATAATAATTCCATATATAATATATATATATATATATAAATTAATACATCATTACATCCATCCCCGAGATGCAGTTATGTAAAATAAATATCATCGGTTTATATGGTTGTAGTCCGTCATACACTCAAATTATGATTTCATATCCCATTAGATACAAGAGGAGAAAAATACAGGTAATGAAATTAACATAATTTTTTTTATAATTTGGATTAAATTTCGGTTATTTTTTCATAATAGTTTAATAATAATTTAAAGAGTTAGAGGAATAAATAAAATGAAATGATTTTTAGGGGTATTAGATCTTTTTCCATTCAACTTTTCTTGATTCGCACCCAAAGGATTCATAGGATTTATTTCTATCCAAATTAATTATTGTAATATATGGGTAAGGAATTATGTAATTTATTTGGTTATATAATATTCAAAACTATAGATTTAGAAAATGTGAAGAGGAGAGTAGAGTGGGTGTCCATTTGTTGGTGAGGTGAGTGTGCCACTTATAATTATTGAATAAAAGGATTACCCACATAATTCATATGAAAAACACATAAAATATTTACCATTAAAGAACCTTGAAGATATTAAGTATACATTTTCCATCCATTTTATTTGAAAATACTTTTTGGTCATTTTTAACCCTTGTTATTTTTTTAACAACCTGGTAATCACATTTTTTACTTCAATCGCGGTAAGTAATTTTTACTATCTTTACAGAAAAGTTTGGTTAAATTTTTTTTTAACTTATTATATAATATAAATTATGAATAATAAAAATATTTAACACGTTTTTTCAAATTCCATTTACATAACTTAAAATTTCTAATTTAAAATTAACCTCGCAAATGCGATGTGAACGTTAGTTTTCAAAGAGAAAAAAGTTCAAATGATTAAGATGTTTTTATATCAATATTAAATATTAAATTGACTAAAATGGAATAAATTGAATATATATATTTATATAATGAAAAAAATTTACTTTTAAACACATATTAAAATATTTTTATGTTTTGAAATTCATTAAAAAATATAAACATTATTAAAAAAATTATTAATTTTCACCATTCATAAAAAAATTAATCTTCATAGAAAACTAAAAAAACTCACCCTAATATTATTTTGACATGATTATTCGATATATGAATTATATTTTTACACAAAAAAATTATAAGAGTAAAAAATTATTTTTGAAAATAAGTGTGCAAAAGGCAATAAAACAATTTTTTATATAAATAATATTTTTGAGCGTTAAATATTATTTACTATTATAAATTATCTAGGAAACACATATGATGAACGTTAGAATTTTTATTTAATATAAAATATAAAAATTTAATTTAAATATATCAGTAAATTTTATATTTTTAATTTATTTAGGTAAAACATTTTTAGTTTGAATAAAAATAGCTTTCCAAAATAGATTTCCTTTACATCTAACAAGATTTTATTTTCTTTTATAATTAATTGGTCACCAAATAATTCATTTAATATACATATTTCGACTATATATTTCACTAATTTAGTTAATATTATTCAACCCCTCCATTCCAATATCTTACACATTACTATCATATTAAATAAAAATTTCATAATAGTAAGTCAAATTTCATTTAAACAAGGCAATGCGTGAAACATAAGAAAAAATAAGTGTTGTGTGTAACACAAGATATACATAGTGTTGAGTGTAATGAAAATTTCCAAATTATTAAATTTATTTGAAAAACAATTTTTTCACGTTATATTGTAGTTTTATATTCAACCCCCATAAATGAATATCTTAAAAAATTCAACACTTCAGTACTAAATTTCGAGGACAATTCTTCCTTATCAAATTTTGAGGTTCTCACGTAGCTTCTTCAAAATATTAGTTCATCAAAAAAACATTTACCAGGTTTTTGGTATTTTTTAGGACATTATATCAATTTCAAATCTCTACTTGTTGTTCCTCGTAAAAAATATAATGTTATGGAGGCATGGCAGAAGAGTTTAGTACATGTTATGGAGAATGTATATACTTCATCCGGATAGATACGTGGAACACATGTTCAACATCATATTGATTCAGTGGAAGTGCCACATGATAAGCTATTGTCCCAATGTGATCAAGTATTTTGAAGGGATTGATATTTCTACGGCTATGTTTTCCCTTTTTTCTTCAAAGGATAAATCCATAGAAATTCCTTCTCACCAAATTCAAATTCGAGATCATTTCAATGATTATCGGAAAACAATTTAAATCACCTTTGTGCTATGATTATGATTTACTGAATTGATCTAACCTTATCTACCATCTCATCATCTTTTATAGGTATTAATAGATTTATATCTAAAACATCATTCAATTATTATGGTGTTATACAGATATTTACATAAAGGGATTCATAGAAATCTATCTATATTCTTGACTAAAATCTATTATTGTACAAAAAACATGAATAATGATTTGATCCCAAACACATTTTAAATACATATAACTAGATCTCAAAATATCCTCAAAGGTTTTGAATTTTTCTCAAAGACTAACCATCTGTACGAGGATTATACGTATTGCTAAACTTTAATTTGTATCATGATCAAACTGAAGAAATAACCAAAACATTGAGGTAAACATTATATCCCTATAATATAAAATTGAATTTTGTGATCCATGTAACCTTAACACTTCCTTAATATTTATTCTATAATGGAGAACGAGAGATAAGGCTTCTCGAATATCAATGAAGTGTGATGAATTCATAAGGAGATCGACAACAACCCAATATTACCTTAAAATAATAGACAAGATAAACCATAAAGGCCCCCAGTACCATTAATCATATTTTTACAAAGTGTAGAGGAATTTATCCTCAAATAACATTATTACTAAATCATATACAAAACCAAAAGGGTTTTATTTCAATAAATAGAACGTAAAATATACTTAATCTAAATAAAAACCCACCATATATAATATTAAAAGGGGTTTCAACGGATTTCAGATTTATGATCAACCATAAACTCATAAACCCATGACTGAAACCATTATTCTTTCATAAATATTCTATTGAGACTTAAATGATTCCAAAAGTTAATTCACCAGGTATTCATTATATGATCTCTTATCCTATACAAAAATTTCATTCAAATCATGGGTTCATACTTATACAAATAGAATATCTTATGTGATTTCATTATTCCATAACCCATGTAGAGGGAGAAAATAACATGGAATTTCACTAACGGATGAATAATAATATTCTAAAAGGGATGATTCATACAAAATCATACATAAAACTCATAACTAATGAGGTTAGGATCAGTGTTCCCTAATTATCATGGTTCAAATCATCCATTGTGTTTGCATAATATTTTTCATCTGTTATTTTTCTTTATAGGTTGTTGTGTATTATCAACCACATTATCCATCTTATAGGAGCGTTGATTCTGAAAATCCCCAGAAAAATCCACTTCAATCCCTGGAGTATGGGTGTTGAATTTTATATAAATTTCCTTATTTTTTCATCAGTTCTTGACCTCTTCCTACCATATAAACAATAATCTGTTGTATGAACTTACTTCCCATATGTAAAACATTTATTTATCACTTTAATATAATTTCCTCCAATATTACATCCTCAACTAGAGTATTAATTAATTCTCATCTGGTTATTTCTATCTTTTTTATAGTTTCCCATGAATTCCATAATTATTTTATTATCAAAACCATATGATTTATGGGTAACATAAATCTTCATTTCATCTATTATAGTAGATCAAATTATTTATTCACTGCTATCAAAGTACCTTATGGCTTATTCCCATCAGAGACTTGATTTTAATCCACTGAATAATTGATCAATCTTTGTTTTAGGTTGGTTTTTAATACTTTATGTAGACATAAAATGTAACGCCCCGACCCCAATTACCCAGAGTCGGTGCATTATTTTAATACATTGGCATGATTACAAGGAATAAAGTCCCAAAGGACCAATAAGTTTAGCAGTCTTGGAAAAATAGAAAACATACATGAATATTACATTTACACTTTATGACGTACAAAACAACATAAATAATCTTTATGAACGCCATTATTCCCTTGGCTTAACCCTACATATCAATCACATTACACTTCTTGGAATCCTAGGAAAAATAAAACATAGAAAGGGGTGAGCTCAAATGCTCAGTAAGGGTAAGAAATACAATGGACACTTTCATAAATAAGCATAAACATTTAAGGCAATGTATAAATCTAAAACAAAATCCTTTTAAACTTGAACTTTAGCATAATATGGAAGAAATAAAATGAAATAATTCCATTTAATTATTCACATGGATATTCTACTAATCGAATAATCACATGTTGTAACACCCCGAGATTTTATGAAAAATATTCTTTTTAATTTCATTAATGTCTTGTGTTGTACGCTACACCAAAAGGAGCTTGCACAACATGCATCCTTGACTTGCCTTGCATTACACGCAATCGCGACCTTCCTCGATAGCGTGTGTAGTACGTAATAACGAGTTTCACTAAACAACAATATTCTATTAAAATATTATTAAAACTAGCCGTTATGAATAGTAATAACCACTTTTTGAAATTTTTTAAATTTTATTTTTCAAAATGGATTCATTTTTGGATTCGGAATATTGAAATTAGCTTAGGGTGAAATTTTGGTACTTTTCGAATAACATTCATTTTCTGATGAATAGTGAAAATTACTAAATTTTAAAAAAACCTTTTTAATCAAAATAATTAATAGTGATAAATTATTAATTTGAGTGGTTTTAAAGTATATTTTGAATATATTTTTACAATTTAATACAATTTTGTTCATTGGATGTAATTTCACATTTAAACCAGACATAAACAAGTGTCAATCTTTTGATAGTTATTATCTCTTAAGAGCACGCTATATGTTTTGACGACGGAAATTAATTTTTAAATTAATTAATGCAACTGACATGTTTTGAATTTGGTAAAATAGACATCATTATTGAGTTCATAATATCAAATATAGCTTAGGCCTAATTTTTGGTATTTTTCTGGAAACTTTCATTTTTTGATGAATACTGAAACCACTAAGTGGTAGTTAAGAAAAATGAATTTTTCATAAAACTTAATTTTACCACTTCTGTGAGTGGAATTTCAAAAATCCGAGAGACACGGTTGATGTCAGTAAGTAAAATGTGGTTCAATGAGATGAAAATAATATTTGGTGAATAGTAACTTTTTACTTTTTTTACCACGGTTAAAAGTAAATAGGGTAATTAAGGGTAAAAATGATATTTTTATTACCCTAAAAAATGTCCTAATTCTATTGGATAAGTGTAATTCGACCAAACACAACCTTAGGTATAAAATATGACCATTTAGGCCCACTTGGATTAGATTAGGACATTTATTATTAATTTATTTAAAGAAGGGTTAAAATAGTTAAAATCAATGTTTAATAAGTAGATAATTTTTAATATATGGTTATACATAAGATAAATTCGACTATAAATATTAAATTAGAAATATAAAAAGATTTTCTACATAATGGTATTTTATTTGTAATTTTTAGACATTAAATTATTTAATTTATTTATGAAACAAAGATGATGCAGTAATTATCTTATTAATAAAATATTGACATAATTGATGTTATAAATACCCAAATAAATGTAATTTGAGACTTTTTATGAATTCCACTAATTTTATAGGTTAATATGACATGTTAGTATTGATTTAATTAACTGTTTTCGAACTAATCATTCTGTTATGACTTTTACAAAAATCAATTACTAAATAGTGTCAAAATTGACATAAAATAGTTTTTAAAACAAATATTATATTATTAATTGTTATTTTATTCATAAAAATCTAAGGTTTAGCCAAATGACTTAGATAAGGTTATATATATTAATAATAAACAACTTGGGGTTCTTTTGTCTTCTTATAGTAAGTTTATTAACCTTATAGTGTAAGGACACAAAAAGACACGGTAAAAGTAAAATTATCTATCTTAAAGTTAAATATAAATGATAAGGTTAAAATGGGAACCTAAACTTGTCTAAATTCTATTGGATGAGAGTATTTCTACCCATCCCCACATTAGCTTCGAAATAACTCAATTTGGAGCTATTTAGAACCGAATTTGGATTTATAATAAAATAATATTTTTAGTTTTTCCAAAGGATCCCATCTCCTCCCTTATAAAAGGGAACCTCCTACCTCTCTTCCTCACACCACTTTGAGCCTTCAAGCTCGGCCAACCCCTGCCAAATTCTCTTCTGCACTTCCATAGTAGCATCCTAGAGGTTCTGGTCTTCCTCAAAGACCAATTTTAGTGCCCTAAAAGGAGATCTCAAAGAGGCGCTTCAAAGAAGAGGTAATGTCCGTTACCGATTATTTCAACTTTATTTCTTATACCACTTCTTCTTCTTAGGTTGTTTCATTTTTAAGTAATAACATCATTATCACTCATATACTGATATGTTATTATAATTATTAAACAACCGTATTTCACCATCTATCCATCCTACGGAAAACGAAATCACAGCGCGTGCGTATGTACGGAATACCGTCTCCACGCCGTGGTGTAATCTATTTTCCACCACCACCTTACATGGATCGGTATAATGGTGCAAATAAACAACTATATATGATTATTTTAAAGTTTTATTACTTCTGAAATAGTATTCATACACTCCAATACAATTCCACGATCATGAGAATGATATCATCGCTCGTGCGTACGTACGGACTACCGTCTCCACGACGTGATGAGATTCATTCTCCACGTTAACCATTCATGAATGATTATAAAGTATATATAATAAGTAATCATGAAATATATGACATAATAATGATACTTAATTTTTGTGTATATATATGTATGTCATCTACTTAATTCCATTCAACTCAATAAGGAAACGAAAACAGCGTTCATGCGTACGTACGGCCTACCGTCTCCATGAACAGTGTATGTCATTCCATTTACTGATCTATTATATATATGTATATTCTGAATATATATTATATAAATCATATTTTATATTTTGGAATTAATTAATCATGATCTAATTAATCATATGAATAATTACAAGTCAAAACACGGACGACAAATGAAACAATTTTACCCAAAACGCTCATTAACATGGAATTTACAAAAGAACGTGTAAAATAAAGTCATAAGTGAACCATATATGATATCATAACAATGATTATGATTCTGGAATAAGTAAATGACATTATTTAAATCATTATACAGGAGGTTCGGACACTTACTAAGCAAATCGGACCTAAGGTAATGGAAATATCACAATCTCATTTTTATCCGAGATTGTTTATACTTTGAAATTTACTGGGGTGTATTTTATCATCCACATCCATGTTTCCTCAATATGTAATATTTATATCCTTATACAATAGTTTATATCCAATTTTACCCTTCGGTATGTTTTTAGTAAAAGATATGAAAGGAATCTTTTGTCGTTTTTCGTACAAGGTACTTTTTGACTTTTCCGACAAAAGTACGAGAAGAATGTTTTTTTTAACTTATATGGCATGAATGGATTTTTAAAACAAAATTTCCAAGAATATTCTTTTACAAGTTTTCAAGTTTATTTTTAATCAACTTCTTTTAGTTTAAAATTGTATGACATGTTAAGAAAGGAAAAATGTTTTTGAAGTAGAAAGGATATTTTCCTCAAAAATGGAATTCAAGTGTTTTATCAAAATTATTTTCCATATAAGATAATATAGGGTTCTGTTTCTATCCCTATTATTACATGGATTTGATTATGTTGTGATGGAAATATTTTTATGAATTCTTTTATCTTATATGAATTGTTTTATGATGTCACGATGTTTAAGATTCCCATTTTTATTACATGGGTTATGCTATGATGTATGGTTTATGATTTTGTGGCACACATAAGAATGGTATCATTATGAGATGGGTGGGACCTATATCTCCCTCCAATGCATTGGGTAAAGATTTTATATCTCATGAGATAGACATGGCCGGAACGGCAGGTTAAACTTGTTCAGTGAAACAGGACTGAAATGAGGAGTGAACTCGGTTCAGAAATGGACTTTGTCCACTAAGATAGTCTTGGCATTGAGTCTTGACTAACAAAAAATGATTCTCTATGATTATGTGTGTATTACACAATGTTTCATTTTTTAAGTTATGATTATTGGGATTACATTTCACTACTATGATTTATCCCATGTTATGAAATTATGATTTCTTTTGCAGGTTAAGATTTCCAAAAGTTATGTTCTTATGTTATTATATTCCGAGTTTCCAAAGACACTAAACTATTACGGTCCTTGTGTGTGTGTTTTTGTTATGTACTAAGTATTCCGCAAAAGTAATGTAATGTCCATGTACGTCAATCTTAGGGTCTCTACAGTTGGTATCAGAGGAAAGGTTTAGTCAACCTTTGGAAACTAGGATGCGAAAACGTTAGTGAGATCCCTAGAGATATTTCTAAGGTATGTCTAGGGATGTCCCTAAGGTTAAGTATAAGTATAGGTTATAGTACTAGAATTAAGGTAACCTAAGATTTTAGATATTGAAGGTACTCCCCCTTTATTATGTTGTTTTCCCTAGCGTGATTTTTTCCCTCACACTATTCCTTTTGGATTTTAGACGATGGCTGGAACCCGAAGGAACCGTGTTGATCAATGCAATGGACAATGCAATGATTGTCCTCCTGAACAAATAAATGTTATGGGATATGGAGTGTAAAATCTTATTGCTATACTTACACAAACTATGAATCATTCTGGACTTCCAAATGAGCAGAGAAGGGAACAATATTCTATTGATTCCTTCATGAGGCAACGTCCACCTTCTTTCAGTGGGTCTTCTGATCCACTTGTTGTTGAACAATGGATCATTACCACTGAAAAGATATTTTCAGTTCTTCAATGTTCTGAACATGATAAATTCATCTTAGCTGTATATCGTTTGGAAGGTGAAGCTGATCAATGGTGGAATCTTATCAAAAATATGAGGCCAAGAGATGAAATTGAGTCCATGGAATGGGATGAGTTCAAGAACTTATTTTTCAATAAGTACTTCCCTCGTATTCTTCGAAAAAAGATGGAGAAAGAGTTTCTTAAACTAAAGCAAAAGGATGATGAATCTATTGGTGTATATGAAGAGAATTTTACAAGGCTTGGAAGGTATGCATATGGCTTTATCATCCAACCTGAAAGTAAAGTTGATGGATTCTTCAGTGGATTAAAACCAAATCTTCGAAGGGAATTAGCTATAAGAGACTTCAGTAGCTATGAAGAAATTTTACGTTGTGCTATCAAGGTAGAAATGGAAGTTGGTGTTACTTATCCATCTCATAGTTTTGACAAGAAACGAAAGATGGTGTTCAAAGAGAAATCTCAGAATAATGGTGAAAAGAAGATGAATGTTTCCTTATGCTCAAAGTGTGGAAAGAAGCATGGTGGAGATTGTCTTAAAGGGACTAAAAAATGTTTTAAGTGTGGAAAAGAAGGTCATCGAGTATATGAGTGTCGAGGTAATGGAAAAAGGGTTGCTAATGGTGTGAATAAAGAAAAGACTACAGAGAACGCACCAACAACACTTCAATGCTTCAAGTGCAATGAAATGGGGCATTATGCTAATCAATGCCCTAATCCAAGGGTTAATGATGATTGACATGAGCAACCACTTAAGGCAAAGGACAAAGGGAAGTCACATGCGATCACTATTGGCGACGTTGAATATGACAACGATGTGGTGGAATGATTAAGTGTTTATGTAATGTGATTCCAAAATAATGTTTCATATAGTATCGTGGAATATTAGAATATTTATGTATTGGTCTATTGTGTTTTTCAATAATTTTATGGTACCGGTAACATGGAAAGTGATTGAGATATTTTTGGTAAGCAGATGATATGCGCATAATGAAGGGATAAGAAGATAATGAGATGTTTGATTGTATTCATGAGCTCATGATTGATATAAGGACTAAGTGATATCATGGTTTGAGTATAAATAATTTTGAGGATTTTGGTTTGTGGAAAGTGTTAACTTTTAACTGCATTCATGTTTTCACTAAGTTTCAATGGGTATACATGATTAAGGTATTCACATGTTTTTAATTTGACCAACAAGATATATCTTATGATATATGGGGGATAAATGATGGCATTCACGTGATTGTTATGTGACATTTCAATTAATCATTTTCTTTATACTATGAGCTTGGACCGAAGTATTTTGGATAAGGCTAAAGATTGGGACGGATTATGATGGACATAAGTTAGTATTGTTTAAGGATAGAAGTTTTTTCGATATTATTTATGGGATGTTATAGTAATTTAGTTTTAGAAAAAGGACAACCTACAGGATGGGTGACAGCCCATCACGTCGGACAAGGCTGTGGGAATCGAACCCACAACCGAAGTGTGACTGGCCTTTATCGCCTACCACTGGCCTACAGGAAGTCCCTGGTTAGTAGAAACTAGTTTTATTTTATTAAGCGGTATGATATATTAAGTATAAGTTCATTTTTGGAATCGTATATGATTAACCTCACCATAGATGGACTTATGTATATTTGATAATGTTTGCTAACCTTTTGTTTGAAACAGATGGAATGACCCATCATTCTATCACATGATCTATTAACACTTCATGAATAACAAATTCAACTTCATTTCTTTAAGAGATGAAGTGGAAATTGTTCAAAGCACAAACAACAGTGATATTGTACCAAAATAAAGTAAGTATTTATTCTAATTCAAAATCTTCAACTTTAGTGAAATGATCTTGAAAACCAAAAATGTTGTCCTATTGCTCTTATATCTGATGAATCAAATGGTACCTTATATCGTCACAAATTTATGGATTTGTGATTGCTGGCTTTTCCATATCCATTTTCTCTACCACTCTCCATCAGAACATGATGGTTAGATTTCTCTTCCATATCCATATTTTCACCTATGTGAAAACCCAGTGATTAGTATATTTGGGTAACCGTTACGTTTCATACTTTTGTTTTTAAATATTGGTTTTGGTATTCCTTTTTACGATGTGGGTTTCTATTAAAGAAACTTTCGAGTAGTAAACCATTTATAACCCCGAAGAATTTCGAGGGCGAAATTCATTTTAAGGGGGGAAGAATGTAACACCCCAAGATTTTATGAAAAATATTCTTTTTAATTTCATTAATGTCTTGTGTTGTACGCTACACCAAAAGGAACTTGCACAACATGCATCCTTGACTTGCCTTTCATTAAACACAATCACGACCTTCCTCAATAGCGTGTGTAGTACGCAATAACGAGTTTCACTAAACAACAATATGCTATTAAAATATTATTAAAACTAGCCGTTATGAATAGTAATAACCACTTTTTGAAATTTTGTAAATTTTATTTTTCAAAATGGATTCATTTTTGGATTCGGAATATCGAAATTAGCTTAGGGTGAAATTTTGGTACTTTTCTGATAACTTTCATTTTCTGATGAATAGTGAAAATTACTAAATTTTAAAAAAACCTTTTTAATAGAAATAATTAATAGTGATAAATTATTAATTTGAGTGGTTTTAAAGTATATTTAGAATATATTTTTACAATTTAATATAATTTTTTTCATTGGATGTAATTTCACATTTAAACCAGACATAAACAAGTGTCAATCTTTTGATAGTTATTATCTCTTGAGAACACGCTATATGTTTTGACGACGGAAATTAATTTTTAAATTAATTAATGCAACTGATATGTTTTTAATTTGTTAAAATAGACATCATTTTTGAGTTCATAATATCAAATATAGCTTAGGCATAATTTTTGGTATTTTTTTGGAAACTTTCATTTTTTGATGAATAGTAAAACCACTAAGTGGTAGTTAAGAAAAATGAATTTTTCATAAAACTTAATTTTACTGCTTCTGTGAGTGGAATTTCAAAAATCTGAGAGACATGGTTGATATCAGAAAGTAAAATGTGGTTCAATGAGATGAAAATAATTTTTGGTGAATAGTAACTTTTTACTTTTTTTACCACGGTTAAAAGTAAATAGGGTAATTAAGGGTAAAAATGATATTTTTATTACCCAAACACATATCATAATTCTATTGGATAAGTGTAATTCGACCAAAAACAACCTTAGGAATAAAATATGACCATTTAGGCCCACTAGGATTAGATTAGGACATTTATTATTAATTTATTTAAAGAATGGTTAAATTAGTTAAAATCAAAGTTTAATAAGTAGATAATTTTTAATATAGGGTTATACATAAGATAAATTCTACTATAAATATTCATTAGAAAGATAAAACTATTTCCTACATAATAGTATTTTATTTGTAATTTTTAGACATTAAATGATTTAATTTATTTATAACACAACGATGATGCAGTAATTATCTTATTAATGAAATGTTGACATAATTGATGTTATAAATACCCAAATAAATTTAATTTGAGACTTTTTATGAATTAAACTAATTTTATAGGTTAAAATGACATGTTAGTGTTTATTTAATTAACTTTTTTTGAACTAATAATTCTGTTATGATTTTTACAAAAATCAATTACTAAATAGTGTCAAAATTGACATAAAATAGTTTTTAAAACAAATATTAAATTATTAATTTTTATTTTATTCATAAAAATCTAAGGTTCGGCTAAATGAATTAGATAAGGTTATATATATTAATAATAAACAACTTGGGGTTCGTTTGGCTTCTTATAGTAAGTTTATTAACCTTATAGTGTAAGAACACAAAAAGACACGGTAAAAGTAAAATTATCTAACTTAAAGTTAAATATAAATGATAAGGTTAAAATGGGAACCTAAACTTGTCTAAATTCTATTATATGAGAGTATTTCTACCCATACCCACCTTAGTATCTAAATAACTCAATTTTTAGCTATTTAAAACCGAATTTAGCTTTATAAAAAAATAATATTTTTAGTTTTTCCAAAGGAGCCCCTCTCCTCCCTTATAAAAGGGCACCTCCTCCCTCTCTTCCTCACACCACTTTGAGCCTTCACGGTCGGCCAACCCCTACCAAATTATCTTCTCCACTTCCATATAAACATCCTAGAGGTTCTTGTCTTCCTCAAAGACCAATTTTAGTGCCCTAAAAGGAGATCTCAAAGAGGCGCTTCAAAGAAGAGATAATGTCCGTTACCGATTCTTTCAACTTTATTTCTTCTTCCACTTCTTCTTCTTAGGTTGTTTCATTTTGAAGTAATAACATCAGTATCACTCATATACTGATATGTTATTATAAGTATGAAACAACCCTATTTCACCATCTATCCATCCTACAGAAAATGAAATCACCGCGCGTGCGTACGTACGGAATACCGTCTCCACACCGTGGTGTAATCTATTTTCCACCACCACCTTACATGGATGGGTAAAATGGTGCAAATAAACAACTATATATGATTATTGTAAAGTGGTATTAATTCTGAAATAGTATTCATACACTCCAATACAATTCCACGATCATGAGAACGATATCATCGCTCATGCGTACGTACGGACTACCGTCTCCACGACGTGATGAGATTCATTCTCCACGTTAACCATTCATGAATGATTATAAAGTATATATAATAAGTAATAATGAAATATATGACATAATAATGATACTGGATTTATGTGTATATATATGTATGTCATCTACTTAATTCCATTCAACTCAATAAGGAAACGAAAACAGCGTTCATGTGTACGTACGGCCTACCGTCTCCATGAACGGTGTATTTATTTCCATTTACTGATCTATTATATATATGTATATTCTGAATATATATTATATAAATCATGTTTTATATTCTAGAATTAAGTAAACATGATCTAAGTAATCATATGAATAATTACAAGTCAAAACACGGATGACAAATGAAATGATTTTACCCAAAACGCTCTTTAACATGGAATTTTTAAAAGAATGGGTAAAATAAAGTCATAAGTGAACCATATATGATATCATAAAAATTATTATGATTTTGGAATAAGTCAATGACATTATTTAAATCATTATACAGGAGGTTCGGACACTTACGAAGCAAATCAGACCTCAGGTAAGGGAAATATCACAATCTCATTTTTATCTGAGATTGTTTATACTTGGAAATTTACTGGGGTGTATTTTATCATCCACATCCATGTTTCCTCAATATGTAATATTTATATCCTTCTACAATAGTTTATATCCAATTTTACCCTTCAGTGAGTTTTTAGTAAAATATATGAAAGGAATCTTTTGTCGTTTTTCATACGAGGTACTTTTTGACTCTTCCGACAAAAGTATGAGAAGAATGTTTTTTTAACTTATACGGCATTAATGGATTTTTAAAACAAAATTTCCAAGAATCTTCCTTTAAAAGTTTTCAATTTTATTTTTAATCAACTTCTTTTAGTTTAAAATTTTATGACATGTTATGAAAGCAAAAATGTTTTTGAAGTAGAAAGGATATTTTCCTCAAGAATGGAATTCAAGTGTTTTATCAAAATTATTTTCCAACTAAGATAATATAGGGTTCTGTTTCTATCCCTATTATTACATGGATTTTATTATGTTTTGATGGAAATATTTTTATGAATTCCTTTATCTTATATGAATTGTTTTATGATGTCACGATGTTTAAGATTCCCATTTTTATTACATGGGTTATTCTATGATGTATGGTTTATGATTTTGTATCACACATAAGAATGGTATCATTATGAGATGGGTGGGACCAATATCTCCCTCAAATGCATTGGGTAAAGATTTTATATCTCATGAGATAGACATGGCTGGAACGGCAGGTTAAACCGGTTCAGTGAAACAGGACTGAAACGAGGAGTGAACTCGGTTCAGAAATGGACTTTGTCCACTAAGATAGTCTTGGAATTGAGTCTTGACTAACAAGAAATGATTCTCTATGATTATGTGTGTATGCCACAAAGTTTCATGTTTTAAGTTATGATTATTGGGATTACATTTCACTATTATGATTTATCCCATGTTATGAAATTATAATTTCTTTTTCAGGTTAAGATTTCAAAAAGTTATGTTCTTATGTATATGATGTGATCGATATTTCTTTTGTTTACCCTTACTGAGCATTTGAGCTCACCCTTTTATGTTTTCTTTTCCCCAGGATATAAAGAAAGGTTTTAGGGGAAAAAAGATCTTTATGGGAGATGTTGAAGATCTTTCACCACGATTAGAAGATTATATTCTGAGTTTCCAAAGACACTAAACTATTATGGTCCTTGTGTGTGTGTTTTTGTTATGTACTAAGTATTCCTCAAAAATAATTTAATATCCATGCACGTTAATCTTCGGGTCTCTAAACATGAAATATCACTAACCACTTTCATAATGATGGAATGCATAATGCTGAACTTTAATTTCTTTATCAAGGCCTCGTGCCAAGGCCTAGGGGATAACTATAACCGGAACCCAACCCGGAGTGCCTCAAATAACCGGACACCAACCTGGATTGCCTCTAAAAACCGGACACCGACCTGGAGTGCCTCTAATATCCGGACACCAACCCGGAGTGCCTCTAATAACCGGACACCAACCCAGAGTGTCTCTAATAACCGGACACCAACTTGGAGTGCCTCTAATAACTGGACACCAACCCGGAGAGTCTTCTGTAACCGGACCCCAACCCGGAACATACTAGTCCAACACATTCATCTTAAGAAGAGGATAAAATATGACATAAAAATTGTATTAAAACTAGCATACTAAATGTCAATACTCTACCCATAAACCATGAATGGTATAAAAATATCACTTCCGCAGTCAAACATATCACAAAACCTTAAACACAATATGGAAGATTTGTATCATGATAAATCAACTTCAAAACAAGTTTAAAATCCATTAAATAATTTTGACATAGATGAGATTGATTTGTAAAAATCTTTGAGAGAAATACCCATTTTTCATGAAAACATTTAAAAGTCACACAGTTTAGTAAAGAAGTCATTTAAAGACATTTTTGAATCAAATTTTCCCATACCACTTTGAAACTTTTTAAATGAATTAACATTTTAAAAACATTCATGTCCATATAAATAAATCCTTAAAAACCGTTTTGAAGACATGGACATTAATGAGAATGATTTAGAAGAATTGATATTTAAAACATTTGAAATGATGTTTTAGTAAAAGACTCCCTTAAAATAATCCCTTTGAAAACTCTTTAATAAAACATGGACATGGATAATAAATATGTCCCAGTAGATACTTACGTAAAAACAACCTCGGATAATAAAGATATTGTGAAATTAACCCTTACCAATTTGGTAACTTACGAAACATACAACCCATGAAAGAGGTATCATACAATGAATATGTAAAGACACATAAATTAAAGTTTATTACATAAAAAATACTATTATGGGAAGTACATAGACCACACAAAAGGTAATAGTGGAAATATGGCATGAATCTCACGGGAATAAGGACTGAGATGAAAACCCCTTACCTTGCACTTTCCTTTAGTCAAGGGTACGTTTATCCGCCTGTACGAAGATCTTAGTATGTTATTAAATTATACCAGAACCATATTAATATTTATGATATCATACATTATTCATTTATGACTTTATATTACCCATTTAATAATAATTTCCATGTTAAGTTAACATTTCGGGTAATAATCACTTTCTTTATCGTACGTGTTTTAACTTGTCACTCTTGGTTGTATCACTTAGTTCATGATTTAAATACATCCAGAATATAAAACATGATAAATATATCATATATATTTAGAATACAAATATGTATAATAGACATATATATGAAATGGAAAACACCGTTTATGGAGACGGTAGTTCGTACGTACGCAAAAACGTTGTTTCTGTTTTCATATAGTATTGAACGGAAGTAAGTGAATAAGATATATGTAAGTAAATAAATCATTATATATATATATATATCCCTAGTATCATTATTATATCATATATTACATACTTATTAGTAATATATATTTTTATAATCTTCTATGAATGGTGAACTAGGAAATGAATCTCATCGCGTCGTGGAGATGGTAATCCGTACGTACGCACGAGCGAAAATATCATTCTTTTGATATTAAAATAACATATAATTGGATTTTATATCATATATACAGAATAATTATCATGTGATATTTATTATTTACATGAATTAAAAATCATTATTATGCCCATCCAAAATAATAATATATTGAGTAACAATTACACCACGACATGGAGACGGTAAGCCGTACGTACGCACGTATGGTGACATGTCCTTCAAAGGATTGATAGAATACTGAATATGGTTATACCATTTTTATAATAATATAACATTATATAGGAGATACTGTATTCATTATTTTATAATGGTAATAACAAAGAAAGAAGAAGTGGAAGAAGAAAGGAACTTGAAAAAGGGTGGTGAAATCATTACCTCTTCTTCGGGTTCATCCTTTTGATTTGATCAAAAGGGCTCTTTAAGATGGCTTTCTGACTAAAGTAAGGCCTCTAGGATTAATTGAGCGAAGTTGAGAGAGTATTTGGGCAGGGTTTGGCCGATCCAAAAGGCTTTTAAGGTGTGAATTAATGAGAAGGGGGGGTGTCCTTTTATAAGAGGAGTGAGGGGCACCTTTGGAAAAGCTAGAAATATTATTTTATAATAAATTCATATTCGGTTTCTAATGGCTCAAAAGTGGATTATTTAAAGGTTAAGGTGGGGATAGGTCAAAAACCACTCAACCAATATAATTTTGACAGGTTTCGGTCACTATATTAACCTTATCTTTAAGTATTAACTCTTAGTTAATTAGTTTCACTTTTACAATGTCTCTTTGTATTTTTATATTATATGGTTAATAAACTTACTATATACATCCAAGAGACCCCCAAGTGGTCCCTTAATGATACAAATATCATTATATAAGTCTCTTGGCTGAACCTTAGATTTTTAAGAATTTAATATCAATTAATAATATAATATTTTTTAAAAAAACTCTTTTATGTCAATTTTGACACTATTCAATAATTGACTTTTGTAAAAATCATACCAGAATGATTACTTCGAAAAAAGTTAATTAAATAAATATTAATATGCCATATTATCCTGTAAAATTATTTTAATTCATTAAAAGTCTCAAATTATATTTATTTGGGTATTTATAATGTCAATTATTTTAATTTTTCACTATTATGGTAATTACTGCATCACCATTGTGTCATAAATAAATTAAATTATTTAATGTCTAAAAATTATAAATAAAATATCATTATGTAGGAAATCTTTTCATCTTTCTAATTAAGATTTATAGTCGAAAATCCAATATATATAACCCTATGTAAAAATTGTTTTTCTAAAAGATATATGCTTATGTCATTTTTGTATTTATTTTAACTTAATTAAAATAAAGTGTCTCTATCACCTACACGTGGATCCATGGGGTCCCAAAATCGACCCAAAGATGACAATGGTCAGACATTTATCCACCAATATGGTTAGGATATGTTTTAGGGTAATTTAGTATTATTATAATATAATTATTTAACCCTTATTTACCAGATTTACCCTTTAACCATGGTAAATAAAATATTTACCGAAGTAATTATTCAAAATGTCTAACAATAAAAGTTACCTATTTACACAATTTATACATCCTGATTCTAAAATATGGAATCCATTTTTCCAAATTCAAAACACAGAAGTGGCAGAAATTAATTTAAAATTAATTCCCGCTGTCAAAACAAAAAGCGTGTTTTTAAGATATAATAACTATCAAAGGATTGATACTTGTTTATGTCTGATTTAATTGTGAAATTATGTCCAATGACCAACATTTTATTAAATGGTAAAAATATATTCTAAATATTATTTAAAACCACTCAAATTCATAATTTATCCCTATTTATTATTCTTATTAAAAAAGTTGTTTTTAATTAAAATTTAGTAATTTTCAATATTCATCAAAATAATAAAGTTATCTGAAAAGTACCAAAATTTCACCTTAGGATAAATTCGATACTCTGAATCCAAAAATGAAGTCCATTTTGAGAGATAAAATTTCCAAAATTTTAAAAAGTAGGTATTAATATTCATAACGGCTACTTTGATTGGTCGTGGTGTGTGTTAGAACTCGAAGTTGCGTACAACACACGCTACTGTATTATTCAAAGTGAAGCGTACCATGGAAGCTCAGGGTGTTACATTCTCCCCTCCTTCAATAAATTGCATCCTCGCAATTTGATATTGTTCTTTGAAAATAAATGTTGAAAATAGAAAATATCTTTGTGCAAAAATCCACATCTGAAATTTGGTTAATAAAATTTAGTCTTAACAAGATGAAAAGAGAAATGAAAGGGTCACCAAAAAATTATGATCTCGATTAGGAGGACATTTGTGGAAATTATAGAAATATAATTGGAGGAAAAACGTAAATATTTATAGGTAGTGATTGACGTCATCAATCACAAACAAGTTTAAAATTGAGGTCCTTAAATTCATCAATCTATGATGATTTATAATATAATCGGTTCAAAAAAACATAAGGTATTAGGATAACAAATTTTTGATGTTTCAAAATATCTTAGTTGAAATCCCACATTGAAAAATGAATTAATGAGGCCCCTATTTAAAATAAAGAGTGTAAAGTATGAAGACTTCCGAAAATAACACATACTAGGGTTCCATGTAGGAAAATATGGATATGGAAGAGAAATCTAACCATCAATTATCTGATGGAGAGTGGTAGAGAACATGGCTATGAAAAGGCCAACAATCCCAAAGCCATAAATTAGTGATGATCTAAGGTACCATCTAGGACAACATTTTTGTTCTAAGTTCCTTTTCATAATGTTGAGGAAATTATTTATGAGATTGGATAAGATCATAAGGAGATATACTTACTTTATAATTAGAGTTTTATCCATTAATAAATTTCTACCACAAACTCATATTTCACCCCAAAGCATAATACAACTCAAAAATACTCTATTTATCCTAATCGTATAGGGTTCCAAATATAATGAATTTATAATTCACATATTAGAACCTTTATGTAAAGAAACTACATTATACCATCCAGGAACTTCATGTAGCACAATGGTAGGCGATAAATCCCAATTGAACTATGGTTGTGGGTTCGATTCCCGCAGCTTTGTCTGACAAGACAGGTCATCACACGGTCTGCGTGTTGTCCTTTTATAAAAATCGAAAAAAATAACCTTTCAAACTTAATCCATTCCGACCATTAGACTTATCCAAAATACTATTATCCAAACTCACAGTCCTTAATTTACAAGGAAGTTAAGCATAATGAGGATCCTTTTTTCTAGGTAATAACATGTGAACGCCTTCCTCATATATTCTTTTACAACACCGCAACATCCTGAATTACCAAAATCAACCATCTCTTATTCCAAAATCACTACCTCAATATTAGGACCATATTAAGGTTTATCTTTCCTTCAACCAAGTAATTTCCAAAAAATATTTAACTCGCTGTAGAGTCACTTTTCTTAGTACCATAAAATCTCAAATCCTCAATGAAATAGTACTGCATTACAATCCTTATATACTCCATAATTATTATAACAAGTAAATTTCTGATACAACACTCAAATGACATAATCAACATAAGAACTATAAGCATTCCTCTTCATCTGTGTTAGTATCATAACTTGATTGTTATCCAATAGCATCATTTGCGGCATAGTCTAATGGTAGGTTCGCGTAGTGTCCAAACTCCTTGAAAATAAAGCATTGTAAATTTGAAACCATTTTCTTACCCTTGTAGTCACTTACTTTGTACCCTTTTCCTCCACACTTATAACAAACTCACATTCCTTTCAGGAAAGTTCTAGGGTGTTTCTTCCCACAGTTATCACATATGGTAAAATTCTTCTTTTCCCTCTTCCCTTTATCCATGTTTCCCTCTTCCATCCTTTTCTTCTCTTGCTTCCCTTTAAAGCCATAGGTCTCAGTAAACTCTTTACTTATCTTAAAAACACATGATATTATTTCTTCATATGATGATAATACATGGGAGACTATTTCTCTTATAAATTATGGCTTAAGACCATGAAGGATATGATCATTCTTTCTCTTTGGATCATGTGCATTGCTGGAGTTCTCATTCCTTCTACTATGCGCCATTTCTAAACAATGGCATACACTAGATTTGTTTATGAATAAAAATACCTAATCCCAAACATGTAAAACACATAAAATAAATTAAATAGTTTATGGATATAATATATAATCATAAAAATGTCTCCTTTGAGGAAGTATATACTCATAAACCCTTCATAATGGTTTGTAAAGAAAATGAGAATTATCCTAGGCATATCCCCCGGGAGTGTCATAACCAAGAGTGCAACAAGGCCCGTTGTCATGCACCAGTTCCTGTTCGAGTCTAGCTCAAAATGGTGTTTTCAGGTTTTACCCCTTGGTACATCTGTGCCAGAGCTTCCTCTACCTGCTCGTATCCAGACAGGGATGTATTGCTTGGAAAACTCAAAAAATCTCTAAAATACCAAAATTCTAGGAAGTTCTTCTATACTAATCCTCAAAGTCTATCTTAGGGCTATGTGCTCTTATCAGAGTTTATCTAAATGTAGTTTCCAAGGTTATTTCTAAACATCCTCTGATACCAACTGTAACGCCCTGACCCTAGTTACCCAGAGTCGGTGCATTATTTTAATACATTGGCATGATTACAAGGAATCATGTCCTAAAGGACCGATAAGTTTAGCAGTCTTGGAAAAATAGATCACATACATTAATGTTACATTTGCACTTTAAGACGTACAAAACAACATAAGTAATCTTTATGAACGCCATTATTCCATTGGCTTAACCCTTCATATCAATCACATTACACTTCTTGGAATCCTGGGAAAAATAAAACATAGAAAGGGGTGAGCTCAAATGCTCAGTAAGGGTACGCAATACAATGGAAACTTTCATAAATAAGCATAAACATTTAAGGCAATGTATAAAACTAAAACAAAATCCTTTTAAACATGAACTTTAGCATAATATGGCAGAAATAAAATGAAATAATTCAATTTACTTATTCATATGGATATTCTACTAATCGAATAATCACATGCAATATCACTAACCACTTTCATAATGATTGAATGCATAATGATGAACTTTAATTTCTTTATCAAGGCCTCATGCTAAGGCCTAGGGGCTAACTATAACCAGAACCCAACCCGGAGTGCCTCAAATAACCGGACACCAACCCGGAGTGCCTTTAATAACCGTACACCGACCTGGAGTGCCTCTAATATCCGAAAACCAACCCAGAGTGCCTCTAATAACCGGACACCAACCCGGAGTGCCTCTAGTAACCAGACACCAACCCGGAGTGCCTCTAATATCCGGACACCAACCGGGAGTGCCTCTAATAACCGGACACCAACCCGGAGGGTCTGCTGTAACTGGACCCCAACCCCGAACATACTAGTCCAACACATTGATCTTAAGAAGAGGATGAAATATAACATAAAAATTTGTATTAAAACTAGCATACTAAATGTCAATACTCTACCCATAAACCATGAATGGTATAAAAATATCACATCCACAGTCAAACATATCACAAAACCTTCAACACAATATGGAAGATTTGTATCATGATAAATCAAATTCAAAACAAGTTTAAAATCCATTAAAGAATTTTGACATAGATGAGATTGATTTGTAAAACTCTTTGAGAGAAATACCCTTTTTTCATGAAAACATTTAAAAGTCAAACAGTTTAGAAAAGAAGTCATTTAAAGACATTTTTGAATCAAATTTTCCCATACCACTTTGAAACTTTTGAAAGGAATTAACATTTTAAAAACATTCATGTCTATATAAATAAATCCTTAAAAACCTTTTTGAAGACATGGACATTAATGAGAAAGATTTAGAAGAATTGATATTGAAAAAATTTGAAATGATGTTTTAGTAAAAGTGTCCCTAAAAATAATCCATTTGAAAACTCTTTCATAAAACATGGACATGGATAATAAATATGTCCCAGTAGATACTTACGTAAAAACAACCTTGGATAATAAAGAGATTGTGAAATTAAACATTACCAATTTGGTAACTTGCGAAACATACAACCCATGAAAGAGGTATCATACAATGAATATGTAAAGACACATAAATTAAAGTGTATTACATAAATAATACAATTATGGGTAGTACATACACCACACAAAAGGTAATAGTTTCAATATGGATGAATCTCACGGGAATAATGAGTGAGATGAAAACCCCTTACCTTGCACTTTCCTTTAGTTGAGGGTACATTTATCCTCCTGTACGAAGATCTTAGTATGTTATTAAATTAAAACAGAACCATATTAATATTTATGATATCATACATGATTCATTTATGACTTTATATTACCCATTTAATAATAATTTACATGTTAATTAACATTTCAGGTAATAATCACTTTCTTTATCGTACGTGTTTTAACTTGTCACTCTTGGTTGTATCACTTAGATCATGATTTAAATACTTCCAGAATATAAAACATGATAAATATATCATATATATTTAGAATAAAAATATGTATAATAGACATATATATGAAATGGAAAACACCGTTTATGGAGACGGTATTCCGTACGTACACATAAACGTTGTTTCAGTTTTCATATATTATTGAACGGAAGTAAGTGAATAAGATATATGTAAGTACATAAATCATTATATATATATATATATATATATCTCCAGTATCATTATTATATCATATATTACATACTTATTAGTAATATATATTTTTATAATCCTCGATGAATGGTGAACTTGGAAATGAATCTCATCGCGTCGTGGAGACGGTAATCCGTACGTACGCATGAGCGAAAATATCATTCTTTTGATATTAAAATAATATATAATTGGATGGTATATCATATATACAGAATCATTAAAATTTTATATTTATTATTTACATGAATTACAAATAATTATTATACCCATCCAAAATAATAATATATTGAGTAACAATTACACCACGACGTGGAGACGGTAAGCCGTACGTATGCACGTATGGTGACATGTCATTCAAAGGATGGATAGAATACTGAATATGGTTGTAACATTTTAATAATAATATTACAGTATATAGTAGATACTGGATTCATTATTTTAGAATGGTAATAACAAAGAAAGAAGAAGTGGAAGATGGAAGGAACTTGGAAAAGGGTGGTGAAATCATTACCTCTTCTTCGGGTTCATCCTTTTGATTTGATAAAAAGGACTCCTTATGATGGTTTTATTACTAAAGGAAGTCCTCTAGGATTAAGTGAGGGAATTTGAGAGAGTATTTGAGTATGGGTTGGCAGAACCAAAAGCCTTTTAAGGTTTGAATTAATGAGAAGGGGGAGTGTCCTTTTATAAGAGGGGTGAGGGGGCACCTTTGGAAAAGCTAGAAATGTTATTTTATAATAAATTCATATTCGGTTTCTAATGGATAAAAAGTGGATTATTTAAAGTTTAAGGTGGTGATAGGTCGAAAACCACTCAACCAATAGAATTTAGACATGTTTGGGTCACTATATTAACCTTATCTTTAAGTATTAACTCTTAGTTAATTAGTTTCACTTTTACAATGTCTCTTTGTATTTTTATATTTTATGGTTAATAAACTTACTATATACATCCAAGATACCCCCAAGTGGTCCCTTAATGATACACTTATCATGATATAAGTCTATTGGCAGAACCTTATATTTTTAGTAATTTAATATCAATTAATAATATAATATTTGTTTTAAAAACTCTTTTATATAAATTTAGACACTATTCAATAATTGACTTTTGTAAAAATTATAACAGAATGATTAATTCAAAAAACGTTAATTAAATCAATAATAATATGTCATATTATCCTATAAAATTAGTGTAATTCATTAAAAGTCTCAAATTATATTTATTCCGGTATTTATAATATCAATTATTTTAATTTATCACTATTATGGTAATTACTGCATCACCATTGTGTCATAAATAAATTAGATTATTTAATGTCTAAAAATTATAAATAAAATATCATTATGTATTAAATATTTTCATATTTCTAATGAATATTTATAGTCGAAAAATCCAATATATATAACCCTATGTAAAAATTGTTTTGCTAAAAGATATATGCTTATGTCATTTTTGTATTTATTTTAACTTAATTAAAATAAAGTGTCCCTATCACCTTCAAGTGGCTCCATGGGGTCCCAAAATCGCCCCAAAGATGCCCATGGTCGGAAATGTATCCACCAATAAGGTTAGTAGACGTTTTAGGGTAATTTAGTATTATTATAATATTATTTTTTTAACCCTTATTTACCAGATGTACCCTTTAACCATGGTAAATAAAATATTTACCGAAGTAATTATTCAAAATGTCTAAAAATAAAGGTTACCTATTTACACAATTTGGACATCCTGATTCCAAATATGGAATCCATTTTTCCAAATTCAAAACACAGAAGTGGCAGAAATTAATTTAAAATTAATTCTTGCTGTCAAAACAAAAAGCGTGTTTTTAAGATATAATAACTATCAAAAGATTGATACTTGTTTATGTTCGGTTTAATTGTGAAATTATGTCCAATGACCAACATTGTATTAAATGGTAAAAATATATTCTAAATATTATTTAAAACCACTAAAATTCATAATTTATCATTATTAATTATTCTTATTAAAAAGGTGTTTTTTAATTAAAATTTAGTAATTTTCACTATGCATCAAAATATTAAAGTTTTCCGAAAAGTACCAAAATTTCACCTTAGGCTAAATTCGATACTCCGAATCTAAAAATGAAGTCCATTTTGAGAGATAAAATTTCTTAAATTTTAAAAAGTAGGTATTACTATTCATAATGGCTACTTTGATTGGTCGTGGTGTGTGTTAGAACTCGAAGTTGCGTACAACACACGCTACTATATTATTCAAAGAGAAGCGTACCATAGATGCTCAGAGTGTTACATAAAATGACTTTTAATTTTTTCCTCATAGATACCAATTTATTCTTAATAATTTTGTTTTAGCTCAAGAAAATCCTTTCCCATTTTTTGTAAAAAGTTTATTAGGGAATTTATTATTGAAAAATAATTTCTTAAAATCATACCATTCCATGGAGCCAATTTCATCATGTGTGATTGTATATTTACTATAGTCCACTATTGATCTACTTCACATTACAAATGATAGACAACCAAAATGTTTTTTTCATGTTATGAACACATGATAAGGTAAAATATCTTTTCAGGGATACTTATCCATTACTCTACTACTAAAGGATCAGGGGAACCACTGAAATAAGTTCTCAATTTCCTCATTAAAGAATCAATAGATTATTGGCCCCAAATTTTCTTGTTTGAATGTTTATCATGATTCATTGATTGAGAATGTTATGTGAGAAGAGAAAATATATTTTTCATTAAAAATCCTCTAACATTGGGTTTATTATGAAGAAGATAATTGAATTTTCCATTATATTCATCATTAAGATGATTCATTAATGTTCAATCTATTGACTAAAACAAAAAATTATAGTGTATGAAATAATACTCATAGTGGGATACCAAATAATCATTGAAAATAACTTATATGATGTCTAAATCATTAATAATTATTTTCAATCTATGAAACCATAAGTTTATCCTAGGTCATTAATAGTCATTATTCAAATCCTTCATGATGGTTCTTAAATATTTTAATAATTTCACAATCATATCCTCTGAGAGTTTCAAACTATGTGTGTACAAAGTTTCATTATTATCAATCACGTGATGATATATTCAATCTTAGTACACCCTTTTTGGAGTCAGTACCCATAGGTACCTCTTTTACACATCCAGATCTACTTGTACTATTTATAAAGGGATTTTATTTCTTAAAAACACCTAACTCTATCATTTTCCAAAATTCCATGACATATTCCTATAGTATGACACATCATTAGACTTTTCCTAAAATATATTACAAGACATAGAAATTGAAATATCCCTCGGTATCTCCCTAGATTTTTCCCATTATAATTTCGAAAGGTTAACAAAACCATCCCTCTAAAACCAAATATAATTGAAAAAAAATTCATAAATAGATATTAACTTTTTTTATGAATATTCAATACATTACACAATAACATTCCTAAAAACCATAGTAGTTCAGTGTATTTGAAGACTTGGTACATAGTATTCTAATCTGGTGTAAGGTCTTCAACATATCCCATAAATAACTTTCACTTTATTAGTCTTCATAAATATATCCTAGATAAAATATTTCTCCATAATCTTTGAAATGTAAAAATATGAAATTGTAAAATCAGATACTCAGTAATGGTAAACATGGGAGATACATAAGCATAGCATGAACATAAGGGTATGAGAACCTGGTCATAACATTTGAAAACCATATCTTTCAAATCAAATATCATATGTATGTGTCACGTTATAAAAATTTGAATTTCATAAGACATGAATAATAAGTGAATCAATGGACATGATCAATGATATCATAATAGTGGAATTAGAAAGAAAATTTTGGAATGCTTTTAATAATAGAAAATATTATGTCAAGGATACCCACAAAGACATCAATAAGACATTAGTATTGGTCTAAACACCCATTTACTTACATTATGATCGGTAAAACCTCTCATGTACCCTCTTTGAGGAATGAGATAACTTCCCATATAACCTCATTAGGGTTTTTGATAACCTGTAGTATACCCTCATTTTGTCATCTAATAACATCTCGGCTACCCTTTAATCTTATATAACATTAAGAATTCTCAATACATTGAAAGAAGATATTGGTCCCACCAATCACATGACAAAAATAATTTGAAAATGTTACAAGAGATCATAAAACATTTATGATAATGAAATAAATAAAAATAAAATGGTTTTATAATCATTTTATCATTTCCTCAAAGCATAACATGCCTATGAAGTAGCATGTTTTATAGTAATTTTATCACAGTATAACTCGTGTAACAGAAATTAGATTCACAAACATATTTTCATCATAAAAATACCCCATATAAAAAAATAATTATAATATTTTTCTTGGTTCATATATATAAGAACATATAATAATCATCAATGGATGTCATCTTAAATGAATAATGATTTTGAAAAAAATCCACATGGAACATTTCTTTTAGAAAATATTCTTTCATTGAAAATAATTTTTTTATTTAAAATAATAATAAAATTTCATAAAATATTATGGAAATAATTTCACATAAAAATTAACCTTATAACATATAACTGAATATTCAAATAATATAATGGTCATGATGAAATTAATTTTATTTAATCCTTAAAAATTAAAAAAAAATATTCCATTCACATTTTTAGCAAATACCAATTGGGAATTATTTGGGAAACAACAAGAAGATTCATTTCAATTTTTTGTAAAAATTAAAAAATCGTTAAAAATTTCATTATTAAATAATGTTAATAATGTAAAAAAAAAGATTTATAACAATTTAAAAAAACTTTATTTTAGAAGAAATTGGGTTTTAAACTAAAGAGGGAAAAAAGGATAAATTCTCTTATAAAAATTCTTTTAAACTATTTAGTACAAAAAGAGTGAAATGTTACGGAAAATATATATTCTATAGAAATTACCATATTAGAAGAAAATACCTTATTTTTTTCAATATATATAATATTATTTCATTATTGAAAACATAATCATGAGAAATCTTGATAAACGTTGAGATTGTATCACAAAACACTTACTAATGTTGTAACAATGAATCATAAGCTCCATTAAAGAGTAACAATAAATGAAACCTATAATATCATGAAAATAAAAAAATTCATTATATTACACATTAAATGGGCTATATATAAACCTCATAAAATAATGCAGGTTCATGATATAACATTTGTCTCAAAGAAAGCAGTTTTAGAAGAAAATACCTAACCATTTTGGTAACTCATGAACTATAAATATCCTGAAAGAGATATATTCAAATGGATATGTAAATAAAAAAATTATAAGAATAATAATCAAAAAATAAATTATTGGGCGGTATATACATGATATATAATAAATAATTGGTTGATATAGCTTCTGTCTCTCAAATGTAAAAATGCGAGACAAAAAATCTCTTACCACCTTAGTAATATTTATAATCGTAAGCCCCTAAAAAATTATTCCTTAAATATAATGAAAATAATTATATTAATGATATAAATTTTAAAATGGATATTTATATACAGTACAAAAAATAAATTAGTGCTGAATTTTTATTTGTCTCACTGAAATAAAAGAGTGACTAGAAATCCCTTACATTATGTATCAACTTGCTTAGTATAAATTTAAACTTCTTTATAATAAATATAATTATGTTAAAAATATATTAAATATACATAATTATATATATCATAACATATATTATTTACTTATGAACTTTTATTTCCCATTTGTTAACAATTTCATGATAAATTCCCGTTTTGTGAAATATCTGCTTTTTTATTCGTGTATTATTTATTTTTTATTTTTTTACTATTACGTTGATCATTGTTTGATCATATGTATAATATTAAACGTTATATAATTATCATATTTATTTATGATATATATATATATTCATAAGGATCCATTAAATTTAATGATAGAAAATAAAATACAGCACTCATTGAGATGGTAGGTCATACGTATGGATGGACACCATTTCATTTTAATAAAAAATTGAAATAAATAATAGTAAATAATATATTAAAATTAAATAATCATTTTTATGTTATATAATAAAATATTTTAATTAAACTCATTCTTATTATCTTCTATGTTATGTGTGAGCATATCACATCACTCAACGAGGTGGTACTCTACCATAAATTTGTGGGATGTTATCATTTTCCCACAAAATTGATAGAATGAAGTAATATGTGATAAAATAATTCTAGAAGTATAATAAAATAATAAATTTAATATATAAAAATTTAATATATAATTCTACACAGCTTTTTGACATGGGGATGGAAAGTAAATAACATCAGTTTGTGAGGTGGTATTTCACTATATGAATGAATGTTGATTTCATATCCCTTTTTATAGAAGAGGAAATGGTTATTTTTCATACCCTTAACAGAAAAGAATTTAATTATATGGAATATATTTTGATCATGATTTAAACACTTCAAGAATATATAACATGATTTATATAATATATACATATAGAGAATATAAATATGTATAATAGAACGATATATGTAATGGAAAACATCATTTATGGAGACGGTAGGTTGTACGAACGCATAAACGTTGTTTTCGTTTTCATATCATATTAAACGGAAGTATGTGAATAAGATATATTTGAGTACCTATATATATATACAGTATAATTATTATTTCATATATTACATACTTATTAAAAATATACATATTTATAATAATCATTGAATGCTGAACTTGTAAATGAATTTCATCGTGTTTTGGAGACGGTAAGTCGTATGTACACACGAGCTAGGATATTATGTTTTTTAATGAAAAAAAGATGTGGAATTGGATTTTATATTAATTGAAACCAAAAACTATCATGTTAATTTCTTTATTTATATACATATTACTCATCATTATATCCATCCAAATAACATAGTTTTGAATAACAAATTACACCATGGTGTGGAGACGGTAAGTCATACGTACACACACATGGTGAAATTATCTTTCATATGATGGTTAGGATAATGAATATGGTTGTACTATATTTATAATAACATCATATTATTTAAAAGGTTCTGGATTTTTTATTTTGGATTGGAAATATCAAATAATGAGAAAGTGGAAGTAGAAAAGAACTTTGAAAAAGTGATAAAATAATTACCTCTTCTTCGGGAGTGTCCTTTTGATTTAAGCAAAAGGGCTCCATAGGTTGGCTTTATGCTAAATGGAATACATCTAGAATGAATGAAGGGATGATGGGACGATATTTGGGAAGGGTGTGGCCTATCCAGATGGCTTTGCAGGTGTAAATTTGAGAGAAGGGGAAGTGCTCTTTTATAAGAGGGGTGAGGGGCACCTTAAAAAAATGAAATATTATTTTCTTATAATCATATCAGATTTCTAATGGATAAAAATTAATTTTTTTCTAGTATTAGGTGGTTATGGGTCGAAATAATCTCATCAAATAGCTTTTAGATAAGTTTAGGTTACCATATTAACCTTATCTTTTAGATTTATCTCTTAGTAAAATAGTTTAACATTTACCATGTACCCTTGTGTTTTTATATTATATGGTTAATAATCTAACTATAACATTCCAAACGAACACAAAGTGGTTAATTAGTGTCATTTATATTATTATACATGTACTTTGGATGAACGATATATTATTATGACTATAATATAATTTAATAATATAGTATTTGTTTTAAAAACTCATTTAAGTCAATTTTGACACTATTTAGTATTTTATTTTTTCTATAGTCATAATTACTTTATCACTTTGAAAAAAAAATAATTTATTCAAAACTAACATGTCATATTAACCTATAAAATTATTGGAATGCATAAAAACTTTAAAAGTTTATTTATTTTAATATTTATAATAACATTTATTTGATTCTTTTATTAATAAGGTAATTACAACATCATAATTGTGTCATAAAAAAATACGATGATGTATAAAATATTTTTTTCTTTATAAAGATTATTTATAGTCGAATTTAGCTTATGTATAACCCTATATTAAATATGGTTTAGTTATTAAACATTGAATTTTAAACTTTTACCTATACTATAAATAAAATAATAATAAATGTCCTAATATATTCCATGTGGACCAAAAGAATCATATATTATACTTATGTTTGGTTTTGGTCTAAATACACTTATCCAGCATAATTAGGACATGAGTTAGGGTAATTATAATACTATTGTTACCATGAATTACTATATTTATTTTTAACCATGGTATATAAAAGTCAAATGTTTCTATTCCCCTAAAAATATTTATATCTTATTGAACCAAAATTAACTTACTTATGTCAACTATGTCTCTCTTATTTTTGAAATTCAATTCACAGAAGCGATAAAATTATTTTTTCTACAAATTTTGTAATGTTCCAAGAAGTTGGGTAAAAGATGTTAAAAAGTACACAAATTTTTTATACACCTAATTTTATTATAAAATGACTCCAATGAATTAAATTGAAATTAAAATTGGTACTATATATCCATTTTGACTTAAAATAAATTTAATTAAAATAAATAATTATTTAAGTAAAAAGTTAGTTTTAAACAATAACGTTGTGTTTTTCAATATTAATCAAAAATTGAAAGTTTTCAAAAAAATACCAAAAATTCACTGTCAGATAATTTTGATATTAAAAATTCAAAAATAAATTACATTTTACCAAATTCAAAACATATAAGTTTCATTAATTAATTTAAAATTAATTTCTACTATCAAAATTAAAAAGTGGTTTTTAAAAAGAAACACTATCACAATATTGAAATGTTTTCATGTAAAATTTAAATGAAAAATTACATATAATTACCTACATTGTATTAATTGATAAAATTATAATCTAATTATAATTCCAATCCATTTAAATTCCTAATTTAACAATATACTTTATGTAGATTAAAAAAGTTGTTTTCAATTAAATTTTAGTATTTTTCTTTATTCATCAATATATAAAAGTTATAAAAAGTACCAAAAATTATGCAAACTAAATTTATATTTACCTCTTCAAAAGAAAAAATTAATTTCATTACATTTCATATAAAAAACTATCAAATATTGGTTTTAAAAAGGGTTCTCCAATAAAAGGTGGAAAAATTGCATTATTTGAGAAATACTTCTTTTATCTAAAACAATTAAATTGTTCTTATATTATGTATATGAAACACATAATATGGATTAAA
This sequence comes from Viscum album, assembly GCA_963277665.1. NCBI lineage: Eukaryota > Viridiplantae > Streptophyta > Magnoliopsida > Santalales > Viscaceae > Viscum > Viscum album. The sequence continues at coordinate 1,663,562,785 of OY728153.1, read as the reverse complement.
AAATTATATATAGTATATAAAATTCATAATTCAGGTAATACTATTCATAACTACATTTTGAACGGTTTTTTTGGTAAGTCGTGGTGCACTTGAACTCGGTGTTGCGTGTAGCACAAATTATTGAATTACTTTGAAGAGATAATGTAATATGAAATCTTGGTAGTTACATTCAGACCTCCTTAAATAAATTTTTTCCTCACAATTTTAAATTTTTCTTAAAAACTAAAAGGTTAAAAATATAAAAATACCTTTTGTGGAAAACCCACATTGAAAATTGGGTTAATAAAATATAGACTTAAGAAGAGGGAAAGGGAAAAACATAGTCACCAAAAAATTATGATCTCGATTAGGAGAACATTGGTTAAAATTAGAGACACATAATTGGAGGAAAACATAAATATTTATAAGGAGTGAGAAAGGTCATCAATCACACACAAGTGTAAAATTGAGAGCCTCAAAGCCATCAATTGATGATGATTTAAAATATCATCAGTTGAAAAAAACATAAGTTATTAGAATAACACATTTTTATTTTTAATATACCTTCCCTAAATTTTAAGAATTAATTTATTCATATAATAATAGGGAAAAATATAATTGGAAATTAGAGTTTCATCATTCAAAAAATTTCTACCACAAACTCATCTTCCACTCCAAAAGATAATAGAATTAAAAAATAATCTATTTTTCCTAATTGTATAGGGAACTGAAAAAAAATAAATTTACAATTCATTTTTTAGACTATTTAAAAAAAATATATTATATATACGTGGTCATCATATAAACCAGTGGTAGGTGATGCACCCTTGTGGACCTTCAGTTGCAGATTAATGTCTCACAGCCTTGTCGGATACGGATGGTTGTAGCACGACCTACATGATGTCCATTTTATTACAATACATAAATAATATTAGAAAATTATTTAACCTTAAAAATTGTATCCAATTTCAAACATAATCCACTACAGCCTTTATAATTATCCAAAATATTTCTATCCAAACTTAGAGTCCAAAATTTATAAGGACGGTAAACACAATGAAGATCTTTTTTTCCACATAATAACTTTTTAATACATTCATCATGTATTATTTTAAAACAAGGTAACACCCTAAATTATCATAAAACCTTATTGATTATAATAATTCTCCCTTATTGCATATAGAATCTGGATATACTCATTGTATCTAAAAAAGTTATAAACTCCAACAATAATGAAATAATCCAACAATTAATTAGTTTCAAAGTAGTCAATAATATCGAATATAATTTATCCAACTCAATCATATCTTATTCATAAATTACTACCTCAGTATCAGAACCATATTATGGTTAAGAATTCCTTCATCCATGTATTTTAAAAAAAGTTTAACTTGTAGTGAGTCACATTTCTTAGAACCATATAATCTCAAATACTCTATGAAATAGTACTGAAGTACAATCATTATTTATTTACATAATTCATATAATTAGTAAATCGTTGACAAAGCACTCAAATATGTCTTTAATAAAAACATAAGAACACTATTCATTCCACTTCATATGTGGTAGTATCATAACATTATTATTGTCTAATACTATTATTTGGGGCATACACTGATGATATGGACATTGATTCGTGTAGTGTACCGACTCTTTGCAGATGAAGAATTGTACATTTGAAACCTCATACCCTAGAAATCATGTACTTGGTTTCCATTTCCTCCACACTTATTACAAATTCACATTACCTTCAAGAATTTACCAATGTGATTCTTTCCATAGTTATCACATATGGAAAGTTCATTCTTCCCCTCATCCATTTATCTATCTTTTTCTCTACCGTCCTTTCTTCTCTTGCTTCCCCTCAAAGACATAGTACTCAAATATTTCATTATGTATCTTATTAACACGTGATATTATTTCTTTATATGATGAGAATACATGGGAGACTATTTCCCTTCAAAATAATGGATTAATACCATAAAAAGATATGATCTTTATACTCTTTGGATCATCTGTATTGTTGGAGTTCTCATTCCTACTACTGGGTGACTTCAAAATAATGGATTAAAGCATGATATGATTTCTTTATATGATGAGAATATGTGGGAGACAATTTTCTATGCATATCCCCTAGGAGTTTCATAACCAAGAGTGCAGCAAAGCTGGTTTTCATGTACCAGGATGACCCAGGTCAAGCCTAAAACTCATTTTTGGAGTTTTCAATACCAGGTATATCTGTTCGAGAGCCGAATCTACCTACTCATATCCAGACTATGATTTATTGCTTGGAAAATAAAAAAAATATCTATATTACCAAAATTATGGGATGTTTTTCAATACTAATCCTCAAAGTCTATCTTAGGGTAATGTCCTCTAATAAGAGTTTATCTAAATTAAGTTTTCGTGGTTTTTAATAATCATACAATAATAACAACTGTAACGCCCAAACCCCAGAATCTCGGATTCGGTGCATTATTTTAATACATTGGAATGATTACAAGGAATCAAGTCTCAAAGGACCGTTTAGTTTAGTTGTTTTTGAAAATATATTACATACATGAACGTTACATTACATATTCATTCATAATATAAAACATAAATAATCTATTGAAAACACCATTATTCCCCTAGCATAAACCTACATGTCAAACATAATACACTTCTTGAAATCCAGGGAAAACAAAACATAACAAATTTGTGAGAACAAATTCTCAATAAGGGTAAATAATTTAGCGGCATCTATAACCTTTTAAGGCAAGAAGTGTAATAAAAACAACATCCTTTTAAACATAATCTTGAACACAATTTGGATAAAATAAATCAATCATTTTCATACAATTATTTACATGGATATTCTACTAGTAGAATAATCACATGTAATAATTAATTTCATAAGGAATGAATTCCTAACGCTATACATCATTACCACATAATCAAGGCCTTGTTCCAAGACTACAAATATAATTTTTGTCAATGCCTTATTCCAAGACACCAGTTTGTCTCATGATACCTACTGATGCATTAAAAAGATATAATGAGCTCCACCCGTCACTTCATAAGTGTGCTTCATTCCTCATATGAAAATATAGAAACATATCATAATCATTCGTATTAAAACTAGCATATAAAATTCTAATACTTCAACCATAAACCATGAAGGGTATAAAAATAGCACATCCACAATGAAAAATATCATAACCCATTCTATAAAATATGAAATATTTTATTATAATAAATCAACCATAATCATTAATAATATATAGTAAAGGATGCGGACATAGTTGAAAATGATCAATAATCCTTTTTGAGAGAAATATACTTTTTTGTAAAATCATTTAAAAGACACACATTTATTAAGTAAGTCATTTAAAAGATATTTTTGAATCAAATTATCCCATTCCACTTTGAAACATTTGAAATTAATTAAAATTTTATAGCATTTATTTCCATATAAATAAATCCTTAAAACCATTTTGAAAACATGGACATTAGTGAGAACGATTTTAGAGAATTAATATTTAAAACATTTAAAATGTTGTTCTAGTTAAATAGTACCTTAAAATTATAATATTGAAATTTAATTTATGAATCACGGACATGTATAATAAATATTTCCTTGAAAATACTTACACATAAACAATCTCGGCTAATAATGAGATTGAGGAATTAACCATTACCTTACATTTTCCTTATGTTGAGAGTACAATTAACCTCCTGTATAATAAACATAGCATGTTACAAAATTATACCAAAACCATAAAAAAAATTATTATATCATACATGATTAATGTATGACTTTAATTCCCCATTTAATAGTGATTTCTATGTTAAATTATCATTTCGGATAATAATTGCTTTATTTAGTATACGTGTTTTAACTTGTTATTCTAGATCGTATCATTTAGATCATGATTTAAATAAATACAGAATATAAAAAATCATTTTTATATAATATATATTTATAATATAATTATGTATAACAGATAGATATATGAAATAAAAAACACCATTTATGAAGACGGTAGGTCGTACATACGCATAAACGTTATTTCTATTTTCATATTATAATGAACAGATGTATGTGAATGAGATATATGTATATTAATAAATATATATATATATATATATATATATCTTTAGTATCATTATTATGTCATATATTACATACTTTTTTATAATTTATATTTTTATAATCATCATTCATTAGTGAACCTGGAAATGAATTTATCGCACCGTTGAGATGGTAAGTCGTACATACACATGAGTGAGGATATCATTTCCTTAATGTTTAAATGGTGTGGAATTGGATTTTATATTAATTTTATAGAAGCATTATCATTTTATTTTAATTATTTATATAAATATTACCCATCATTATATCCATTCGAAAAACATAGTGTTGAATAACAAATTACACCACGATGTGAAGATGGTAAGTCGTACATACTCATGCATGTTAACATTATCATTCATAGGATGGATAGGATAATGAATATTGTTGTACCATATTTATAATAACATCATAGTATATAGAAGGTAGTAGATTTATTATTTTGTTATAGATAAAACAAAGAAAGAGAAAGTGGATGAAGAAATGAACTTTGAAAGAGGTGAAAAAATAATTATCTCTTCTTCAGGTGTTTCCTTTTGATTTGAACAAAAGGGATACTAAGGATGGATTTATGTTCAATTATAAGGCCTATAGTTTTAATTTAGAAAATTTGGGAGGAGATTTTTGCAGGGGTTTGCTGATCCAAATGGCTTTGGAGGAGTGGATTTTAGGGAAGGGGAAGTTTCATTTTATAAGAGGGATGAGGGGAACCAAAGGAAAACATGAAATATTATTTTATTATACAATAAAATTATATTTATAATGGATCCAGATGAATTAATTTCAAGAAATAGGTTTTTATGTGTTGAAATCATCTCAAAAAATAGGTTTTTGAAAATTTTAGGTTATCATATTAACCTTCTCTTTTAGATTTTACTCTTAGTTAAATAATTTTACATTTACCATGTCTCTTTGTATTTTTATATTATATGCTTAATAAAAATACAATAAAATTACAAGAGAACCCAAATTGGTTCATTAATGACGTATATTTTATTATATAAGTCTTTTGGCCGGTCCTTATGTTTTTAAGACTATTATATTATTTAATAATTTAGTATTTGTTTTAAAAACTCATTTATGCTAATTTTGACACTATTTGTTATTTGATTTTTGTTAAAGTCACCTCAACATTATCACTTGGAAAAAAAATTATTTAATCAATACTAACATGACATATTAACCTTGAAAATTATTTGACTGCATCAAAACTTTCAAATTATATTTATTTAAATATTTATTGTATCATATATTTGATTCTTTATTAATAAGGTAATTACTACATCATCATTTTTCCATAAATAAATTTAATTATTTAATGTATAAAAATTAAAAATAAATTACCATGATGTAGAAAATATTTTTTATCTTTCTAAAGAATATTTATTATCTAATTTACCTTATGTTTAACCTTATATTAAAAGTGTTTAATTTATTAAGCATTTAATTTTACCCTTTTAACTCTTCTTTAAATAAAATAATAATTAATGTATCAATATAATACAAGTGGATGAAAAGGATCATATTTAAATAGCATGGATGGTTTTGGTTGATATAAACTTATCCAATAGAATCATGACATGTGTTAGAGTAATTATAATTTCATTTTTTACCTTTAATTAAATTATTTACATTTAACGGTGGTAAATAAAAGTCAAATGTTACTATTAACCCAAAATTAATTTATCTTACTGAACAACATTTATCTTAATAATGAAAACCATGTGCCTTGTATTTTTTAAATTCAATTTAGAGATGCGTAAAAATTATGTTTTATTCAAATTTGCAAATGTGCCTAAGAGTTGGCTAAAAGATGTTAAAAAGATCATGAAAATTTTATAGATATATTTTTATTATAAAATGACTCCAATGATTTAAATTGAACTTATATAGGTATTATATAACTATTTATACATAAAATAAATATTAAAAAAATTAAAATAAAATGTTGGTTTTGAACAATAACGAAATATTTTTCATTATTCATAAAAAATTTAATGATTTCAAAAAATTACCAAATATTCACCCTATGATAATTTTGATATTTTTAATTCAAAAATGAATTCTATTTTATGAAATTAAAAACATAGAAGTTTTATTAATTAACTTAATATTATTTTCCATTGTCAAAAACAAAATGAGGGTTTTTAAAATTTTAAAACTATCCAAAGATTGACATGTGTTAATGTCATATTTAATGTCAAATTACATATAATGACATAAATTTTATTAAATGATCAAAATATAATCTAATTATACTTCCAAGACATGAAAATTTATAATTCAACACTATAAATTATTTCGATTAAAATTGTTTTTTTCAATTAAAATTTAGTATTTTTCATTATTCATCAAAGTATAAAAGTTATCAGAAAAGTACCAAAATTTTATCCAAACTAATTTTTTATGTACCTCTTCTATAAACTAATTTAATTTAATTAAAAATAATATATAAATGTGTCAAATATTGGTTTTAAAAAAGGGTTCCCCATTAAAAGGTTGTAAAATTTCATTTTTTGAAAAATAAATATTTTATCTAAAAAAAGGAATTTGTTCTTATATTAGTTATATGAAACACATAATATAGATTATAAAATTATATTGAGTATATAAAATTCATAATTCAGTTAATATTATTTGTAACTAATTTTTGAATATCTAGTTTGGTAAGTCGTGGTGCACTCGAACTCGGTGTTGCGTGTAGCGTGTGTTATTTAATTACATTGAAGAGATAACATACTATGAAATCTTGGGGTGTTACATTTATTTTTTTAAATAAATAATATTATAATGAGATATTGTATCCGAGATGTCCTTGAAATGAAATATGAAATTTACATGCTCAAAATTTTTGTTATGTTGTTGACATGTCTAGTGAGAGTAATTAAAAAATATTTGAAATATAATAATTAGATGAAAAATAAAATATATTTAATTTAAATTAATTCTTAGAATTAATAAAGGGGAAATAAGAAATAAATAGATGGATGATATTTTACACAATTTTAATTTATTAGATAAATATATTGTTCCCTATTCTATTTATACATAATTATATAATATAATTCTAGTGGTGTGATGGACTAGAATGAAATGAGATAAAAAATGAACATTACTACTAATGAATTGTCTAGAGATCATCAAATGATTAATGGATTTCATTCATCATTGAATCAGTGTACGGGCTATGAAATTTAATCCCATTTAAAATCCCTATTAATATAATATACTTATGAAAATCCATTTTAAGATGGAGATTCATAATAATTTGAAAATGACTACACTATAAATTTAAATTGGAAATTTCAAATGAAAATTTTATTAGTTAAATGGTCATTCTTGTTCAACAAATTAAATAAGTTAGATTTTAAAAAAATGAGGTATTATTATTAAAATTATTGATTTTATTAATGTGTTTTATAAATTTTTATAAAAACCTTTCTATGAGTATATAATATTTATTTGATAGATATGAATAAATTAAAAAATGGTGGATATGATTATGAACTGATTAATTTCTTTTAAAAAGTGATTATATTTCCTAAGTGAATTATTTGATATGTTTATAATGAAGGTAATTAGTGATGGTATTTGTTTATGGATATTTATAAAATATTATTTGTATAAAATATTAATTTATATCGAGGTATACTGAAAATTAATAAAAAAATCTACGTGAGGAGGGTGAAATTTTGGAACTACGGAATGACATGTGCTAAAATGATATAGGTATAGGGATGAGGATTATTTTTTTTAAAAAAATTAGAATATTTGGAGGTTGATTAGGGATGAAGGGGAAAACATTAAATATGGTAATTCCATATATTTCTGAGGTATAATACACATTGTAGAATTTAAGGGCCTATTTTGAAGTAATTTAGGTTGGGTAGTGTGAATTTACCATGGTTGTACCACACTGGCTTGGGGTTGTTCCAATTCTATTATTGGGTGTCTAGTTAGATTATGTTTAGATATGATTATTTTGGAATGAGATTATAATGTAGGATATAATAAAATCTAGTATGAAACACCATATAACCACTATTGTGTGAATAAATAACGGTGTAATTGATGTATTATGCACCATATGGGGGGATTTCATTGATTGAGGTCATTTGATCGGTTTTAGATATGGAATGAATTTTTTTTTAAATTACTGTATGCATATGATATGTGAAATGTAAGTATCATGGTGTTTTTATAGTCCACAGGTCCATATTTTGGAATAAATAGGATAGAAAATGTGAATGATTTTTTGTATGATTAGATTCTTGTGCTATATATTAGTGGGGTCAATTACCTGACTACATACCAAACAATGTGTTATTCTAATGATGATAGTGATGGTGATGATGATGATGGTAGTGAATGATAAGTTTTTTCGTAGATGTTATGTGATGTGGTGATGATTTCATAGTATTAATTGGGTACACTCCCATGAGGGTGGACACATGATAATATAGTGAGAGTTATTGATGGTGGAAAATTGCCTAATGATAAAGGTTGTAGTGGAGAGAGTCCCTAGTTAGGGAAATATGGAAAAAATTAGAATAATAGTGGTGGGAATCGAAACAAACTAATATATGTGGATTATATTGTGGACACTACCATGTAACTGGCTGGTGCACATATTAATTTTTTTCTATCCATTATATTTTTTGAACCATTCTGGGCATGTGCGTAGTATAGAAAAACAATGCAACATTAATATTAAACTATGTAGTTTTTTGTTTTCTGGGAGAGTAGTTTTTTTACAATTGTTGAATGGTTTTCCGAATTGTTTGGCCAAACGATGTGAATTATCGAGTGTATAGAAACATGTGTATATTTGGTTCACGATTTACAAAACGGTGTTTCATGATTAAATTCATCCTATAATTATTTTTTGAATATGAAAGAACCCTATTAACCCCATTATTTCAAAGAGATCCACTTCAATCTACCATAGGAATTCCAATTGGAGTTTTTAGAGATCCTAAACCATTCTGAAAGGGATTATAATAGTTCTTAAGGCATTGAATATATGAAACTCAATGTAAGAATCCATCCTCCAATTTTTCATCATTATTATTTATATTCTATCATTTTATTGAATGTAAGAATATACCATGGATTTTATGAATAGATCTATCTATTTCATGATCTTAAAGATTTTTATATGTATTTTTTTATAATGGAAGGTAGATACAATATCTATGTGATTGGTGTGCCTCACATCAAGAACAATATTTTTAAGTGGTTCTCCATTTCAAGATTTTTCTATTGAGAGTTCAACTAGGGTTTCTTGATATGGGTTTCACATTTTAAGGCACTTATTTTCTTCATAATAACCCTAATTTCTAATGGAATGTAGTTCCCAATCAATTTTTGTGTATAAAAACTGTTTAAGGTTGATGGTCTCAGAAAAAGTATTTTGTTATAAAACATTACCTTACTTCTCAACATAAATAGGTTTCTAAATTGTTTAATGGAAAAATAATGATTTATCTAAATGTTATTGTTTTGGGTACTTTTTTGAAATATATTCCTCATTTTACATTGTTTTTTAAAATGTTTTTATAGTATTTATTATTTTTTTTAACTGTTTCTTTATAATTTATATAAAAACATTTCTTTAAATTATTTAATCCATGAAAATCAAAGACTCTAATTGTGTGATATGAAACAAGGGGACCTAGGGTAATAATGAGGGGGATGAATTAAGAATGGTATGCTAGTATGCTTTATATCTACCTATCATAGATTTATGATACAACACTAATTAATCTTTTCAATGAAACGAGGTTCACTAATTGGGGTGTTCTCTCATCCCTAAGACCATGTTCCATAAGCCTATATATAGTTAGGCTTTTAGTATCTTAGGTGTTAGAATCCTAACTAGTCTGAACCTAGCCTACTATATTACTAGTTATTATGGTTCTCCATTGGAATTTTATTTTTATAAATTCTTAGAGATATGGTTTATCGGTAAATTCATTAATGATGAGATATTTATTAAATATTTATAAAATATTCTAAATATGGTAGATTTATGTGATTTATTTAAAATTATGTAAATATATATTTCAGTAATTTTCTATCACTAAATGATCATAATTGGTTTTTTCAATTATTCTTAATAAACACTTGGTGGGAATGTACTTAGCTTTCCTTTCTTACTCCATGGAGATACATTTGGGTGTGTGTAGTTGTTATTTATAAGACACAATAAATGGAAAGTAACTGCATGGTGGTGGTGGGTGTACATATTAGTGGGGTGTTATGGTTGGTTGTGACATGATGGGTTGTTGGCTCACATATCACATGAACAAGGGTTGCCAAATATTTTATGTATTATGGTTCTTATATTAAAAATCTTCCACTTTTATTTTTTTGGAGCCCTTTAACTACAACTTTATAACTTTATATTAGTATATTATCTTTATTTTATATAGTTAATATTTTTATTATTAGTTTTATTATTTGAAAAATAAATCCCATGGTAGTTCTTGATGCCCAAAAAATACTTTCTAGCCCATGGGGATCAAGAATGTCAATCGAGGATTTCCAAGGGCTGACTTAGGTGTTCGGTTTAGGGATGACCTAGGATGTGTTGTGAAAAAATGGCATCTAAGGATATTTTTTCCCATGTCCTTAATATATTTTTATATTCTTATAGTCATGAGATAGGATTTGGTTGAAATTAGGTAAAGGTTATAAGAATTTTCTTGACATATGATAATTATAATAAGCCTTAAGATACCAAGAGTAATTAGGATGTGTGTATCTACTATTGAGTTTTGTACTATTATCGGTTTTTCTTATGTTTTCTTGGCTCAAAATATCATTTCACACCTAAATTATGGACTATATTTCTTATTTGATGTCATATCATTATCCTTAAAATAATTCCTATAATTACATATAAGGGTGTAGGGGATGATGTTTCTTTAGAGAACCCTAATGTTGATTAGAATCTTGTATAATTAGTTGTGTGAACTATCCAGGCAATTTAACTGGGTGTTCTTCAAAAACCATCTGATGCTATAGAAGTGAAGAAATGAATGGGTTAGAAAAATATCGAAACCAAGATTTTCTCATCCGGAAAATACCTTACATCCAAGGATATGTTGATCGATATGAAATATGGGAATTGTAAGAGAAGATCATGTTGCTTTTAAAATTTTGATATGCATCATATGATAACAAATTAAAACATTCTTCATTAAGTATCGATGGAATTTTCATGAGATGGTGGAGAACAAAATTTTAGGGAAAATAATATGAAGGTTTTTATTTGAATGACTTAATGAACTTATTTTTTTTTAAAAATTATACTTTATTGATTACAATGCCTAAATCCATTTAGATTTTCATAATTCAATAGGGTGATTGGAAAATACTAGAATATGCCAACCTCTTCACAAAAATTCGTTGTTTCCAACCAAAGATTTTATTAATTAAAAATATAAAAAATTGGTTTTTTTGAATGGGATTTTAAAAAGATACCCAATATCATGTTTTCATGCAAATTATTACCACCTATGATGAGGTTGTGGATAGAGAAAAAATGTTATAAAATGACAATGAAGGAATGTTGACACTTTTTATGATTCCCCCTTTTCTTAGAGGTTGTTTTAGAAACTCATATACAATGAATGGGATGTAGAATGATATGTTAATGTGTGGTGGTAGTGGATACTAAAAATAGACTTATATAACATCTTTGAAAATTATTATATGGGGTGCATTAATGTTTTTAATAGCACGGAATGATATGGAACAAAGGAGGTACCTTCCTCAAACAATCTAAAATATATTACTTGTATATATGTAGTTTTCACTTATTGAAGTTCAATAAGTATATTTTCATGTTCACATTATGGAATAGGATTTTTGCAATAAAATGGTATGTATTTTAATTATATTATCAAAGACTGTAGATTTTAAATTCATGTTTCATGAATGAAGATGTTTCATGATATGGAAGCATATATTGTTGAAGTTGATGTATTACCTATAACTGTGAGAGGTACTATATTTATTTCATCATTTTTTTGAAACCAATTATTATATAATGGTCCTCTCATTCATTTCAATCTAGCATCATTTGAATGTTTTAAAATATCAAATAATACTAGGGTACTCTTTACTTAATTACATCCAATGCATTCACCGTGTAAAACAAATTAATATGAATTCAATTCTTTGTTAAAATTACTTATTAATTTATAAAAATCAATATTCATTAATTTCTCTATACAGACACATTTTTACACGACCTACAATTATTTTCTTTATGAAACATATAGTCTATGTTTGTCACATTTTTTTAAAATAAATCTAAATCACATTCTCCTTATATAAAATTTTACAAACCAATTTACCAAAATGTAAAGGGTATTTAATTGTCTTTATAAGGTAAAATTTTAATTATTTTACACAGGTTACTTTCAACAATTTCAATATCATTGAATTTTTTTTATCCAAAACCTCTTGGGAATAAGAATGAATAGGGGTTTGGATGTCCCTCTTGTTTTCTTTTGATCTTAGGATTTATGGGAGTTTGTTATTTTCAAGTTCTTTAATTTAGTCTATTTTATGTTAATAGCATTATTTATTGGTATGTTGACAAAAAAGATAATATTAATTTATATAATAGAATGGTTTTGATTAAAATCACCGATGAAAGCTCTTGTGTTTTTTAAGGGTAGTGAGATATGAGAACTACTCTAACCGGGCCCCCTCTATTGAAACATGGAAAATATATTTCATATTTTTCATAATAACATTTAGATGAACACACAATCCATGATATTACTTTTGAGGTAAAAGAATTTATTTATGAGATTTCATATGTTTTGTTTTGTTTTACACTAGAGATAAAAGTTTATTTTTCAAATGATTTTGTTCTAGGAAATCAGTTAATGATTATTCCTTCATACATTATTGATATAAAATAATTATAGGAATTAAATATTAACTTAGAAATATTGAAATATGAATGATTCATTCATCCTAGTGTATCACTAATTAAAACCCATTTCTTTTCACCTAAAAGGTTTATAGGGCTCTCTATTGTTTATCAAATACTATAATATCAACTAGGTAATAATTAATAATAAGAGTCCTCTTAAAATTTCTAATGAATTATTTGACCTTTTAAATCGATAAAAATGGTTCTTAAAAATTTACATTCAACCTCGATTTCATAATCTTAGACATAATGGGTCAGATATATCATTTAACACTTATAAGAGATGGTTAGGACACATAGAATATAATATGCCACTATTTTTACTAACAGAAATTCCAAATATTTTCATGGACTAGATGATTCATATTTTTCTATAGTACCATGATTACTTTGTTTTTGAATTCATTAGTGATAATATGGGTTACTAGTTAACTAATTAATATAATACTGGTCACCTAAAAATTATTCTTGAAATATTGAGGGGTAACTTTGTAACTACTAAGTTTTAAAAATGTTTCTTATATATTTGAGAAGTTAAGTCCTCAGGGAATGTTATTTTAGAAAATAGAATCTCTATTTATCCTTATATAGTGAAATATATTTTATCATTTGATGATTAATGAAATGTATTTGCTATTCAAGGATTTATGGGTTTATATTAATATTATCGGTTGTTTGTGAAGTAATTATTAAAGATTGTTTCTCCATTGATCAATCATACTATGATATGGATCAAATTTTTAAGGAATTATAAGTTTTATACATTCATCAATTAATTAAAATTATGTCTTACCTCATCACCTATTTTTATTTTTATATAATATTGAAAGTGGTATGTGGTATTTATGATTTCTTATGTGGTTTGATTGGGTTATATTTTTATAAAATACAATCATTTATTGGAGTATTTCCATCATTATTATTATTGAAATTAGAAGAAATATTGCACACATTATTTAGATGTTTTAGTACTTATGAATTATCTCAAGGGTTAGTGATTTTTACTCTTTATGTAATGGTTAAATTTCTATTATAACCATAATATTATAAGTTAAATATTATCTCAAATGGACTTTATATTTATTAATAGTTTATTTATAAATAATTTTCAGTCATTTAACATCAATATCACTGAGTACCAAAAGAACATGATTAATATTGTTGATTATATGAGTAAAAATTAACATTATAAACCATTAATATAATTGAAAGTTGAATATAATATAATGGGACTATTTTCTATGATGCATATAGATATTAAGTTGTAAGAGACTAATATTTTTCTATAATTTTCTTACGTGATATATTCTCTCCTCAAGTTTATTTTTCTTGAAAAACTACAAGATAAAGAGTTCAAGAGTATCTGGAACTCTAATATGATGGGGAGATCATTTTTAAGTGGTCTTCTTCCCCAAAACGAATTCTTTATTAGATAAACTAAAATTTCATTCATTTATAGGAATGATATAGTGTAAAATTATAATTATTTTTAGTGGAAATCAATATATGTATAATAAGGATGTACTGCAACATGAATCATCATTTTTGGTGTCCATGTTTGAAATGCAGCATATCTAATTTTGTGTCTCATTATTGTAATTATTAAAAGATTAAGGATGAACAAAAAAGAATTCAAGGTTACATCATCCTATCTTAGTGCTTATATGGAATTGTGTTTGGGTATTTATATATTTAATCATAGGGTTACCACAAGATTTATGAGTGAAGGAATCCATATGGGTGGTGATTGATCGACTAACCAAGTCAACTAATTTCATTTTGATTTGAGAGACAACCATGCCTAAGGATTTTTGGAAAGATATAGATTCAAGAGATCATGATGTTTCATGAGGTGTTATATGATATTATTTCAAATAGGTACCCATGGTTTACCTCTCAGATTTGGAATGGATTCAAGGAGGCTATGGGTTATCATGTTAAATTAAGTTTCACTTACTATACATAGAATTTTGAAAATATAATGTGAGAAATTTTTATTTCATAGGATATTATCTATGCTTGATTCATTGCATTTATAGGGTCTTTAGGAATATATTTTCAACTTAATTAATTTTATTATAACAATGGTTGCTAGTCAACTACCATAATGGATCCCTTTGAGGTATTATAAGGACAACCATTTTAAAAACCTCTTTATAAGTAAGAGGTGGGAGTGATTTTTTTTCAATCACTTTATAATATAAATTAATGAAAATTCATATTACTAATAAATTATTATATAAATATAAAAGGTGGAATAAATATTATGTGTATTTCTAACATGATCCTATGAAATTTCATATAGGTGACTTGGTGTTATTATTGATTTTTCTAATTGGGTTGTCATTGGCATTGAAAACAAGGTAAATTACATGTGATATATTACGTACAGTTTGATATCACTAATATTTATAGAAAGGGGTATTATCTATTATCATTTAAAGATCATAAAAATTCTAAATAGGGAGTTTTCCATGATTCATATCTTTATAAGTATCATCTTGATAGCTCTCATGTTTGGAACATGGAAGTTCTTGATTTGGTACCATATATGTAAGTAGTCAAACAATTTGTTCATGTTTTTTATTCTACGAAATGGATTCGATGTGGGAAATCTATTATTTTTTCTATGAATTTTGGATATAGAAAATGGATTCTCATGAACATGGGAATGTGAATCGATGATGTTGGAGTAGTGACCTCATCCATTCTTATATTCATATTATTCATCTTGACTTTATGAGGGATAAAGGTAATATAGTTATGATATTTATCACATAAAAGTATCAATATTATGTATATGTTTTCATTTATTTACCGTCTTTTTTTGAAAAACCATTTTAGATTTATTCTATGTGAATTTTGGGAAATTTTAATTTTTTTTGGAATGCACATGATTTTTCAATGGGTAATTAGATCGTAAAACATTCCGCTGAAATTGTGTGATAGGTTGAGGCTTTGGATTATAAAATTTCACTATGTTGGAATATTTTCTTCCAAAATATGTTCCCAAACCATTTGACTTATTCAATGTACAAATATTGGAAAACAATTTTCCAAAATTTGTATCAAAATAATTCAATAAGAAAAATTTAATCCATAAATTGTTTTTCTAACATGAAACATCCCCCATTAGCACCATTTTCTCCCATAGCCTTGTATCCCAACTCTATAGATTCCCATGGTATTTCATGGAGATTACCTTTTTTTGAGAGAGAGTGATCTGGGTGGATATTGAGGCATTGTTTCTAAAAACACAATGAAATATACCTTTGTTAATTATTCCTTTGAAATCATAAGGATAATATCTCTTTTTTCTGAATGGGACAATGAATATGGGATATAATTATTATATCTTTGGGTTGTTTCCTAATATAATGGATTTCCTTATGGATTCATTATGACAAGTGAATTTAGAGAAAAAATTTACCTAGATTATTGGTCATATCTTGGATAATTTTCTTGGTATGTGTTTTAACATGTCTATATTGATCTATAGTTTCAAGAATCTGGGATTCATGAAATGTTTATTATGGTTTTGGGATCATCATTGTTTATTAAGATCCATTTCTCCTCTTGTCACATGGATATTATTTAGTTGTTATGTTATCCATGTGTTTGATGTAGATGGTTTCATAAAAAGAATTTATTCTTTGAAATTTTATTTCTCGGTCATCATAAATTGTTTTCTAAATTATTTTATTCCATGAATCAATATTTTACAAAATTTGGTTATTCTGGAAAATTTTATGAAATTGATTTCCAATTTTTTTTAATATTGATGAAAGGAAACTATTTAATTATTTATGTGTATAATTCCCTTTTAATAATTTAATCCTTGAATATTATAGCTTCAAATTGTGGATTGTTTTTTAAATTTTAAATCCTCCAAATGTAGACTATGTAAAAAGGAAAATTTTTGTAAAGAGGAGGGGAATATATGTGGAAAACCATACTTGGACAATGTGTAACAACCTAGAATGGATTTATCATAAAACCATAACAAAATTGTGTAATGATATGGGGTTCACTTATAAAGGTGTTCTCATATACCTATGATTGTCTTGATGTACATGAGTGCACTTATTAATTTGATAACAGACATATGAAGATCCAAAATAGATTAGACTTAACATACCAAAATACTAGTTTTAATTATTCTTTATTTTGATTGGTTATTTATAAATTCTTTGAGAAATATTTTATTTTCAAATTATTTGAAGATGGGTTGTTTATGAATTCTTTAAATTTTATTCTAAAAATGGTTGGTTGCCATGATTTATTAAAGGTTAAAAATGTATATATCATTTATTGTTGTTCATTAAATGATCATAATCATTTTTCTTTGTACAAGATACTTTTGAAACACTTGGTGGGATTCTACTAGGCTTTTCTCCCTAACATCTAATAGATACCTTTAGGCCTGTATAGATCTAGTCTTATCCTACATTAGTAACGCAAAGGTGTCATATAGTGGTGGTAGGTATTTTTGTAAGTGGGGTGTGCGTGTTTTATGGTTTTAGGGATGAATTTTGACCCACATAAGATTTTAGGAAGGGATTTCAAATGATTTATATAATACTGTTCATCTGTTCAAAAATTTTACTTCTATTTTTCTGGTGCTCTTTGACTACCATTATCTTTCATCGTATTGTCATGTAGCCTTTCATTGTTTTATGCCACATATTTATTTTTTGGTTTCTCCAGGAAAAACATTTTTCCCAATGGATCTAATTGATGACAAAGAACTTGTTTCCAACTCATGGGGATGAGGAATTACCTTCATGCTTATCCATTGGATGACTCGGGTGTCTAATTCATGGATGATATAATTTGGTTCATGGAATTATTTTAGTCTGTTCCACTCATGTAGATAGACATTTGTTTACCATGATGATATTATTGTAAGTTCTCTATGGGTGGATATATCTACAGTGACAAGCTTGTTAATGTATATATTTTTCAAATTACCTATATCAAGATTGCTTTTTATAAGGTGTAATGTATTTCTAAAGTTCCCAATAGATGGATAGCTTTTGGGTACTAGTTATATTTAGTGAGTTCCTTATGGGTGAAAAAATATAACATGACGATATAGGTTATTAAATATGGGTTTAAAATTTAATATATTTAGATATTGAATTAAGAAATTATTAAGTGGTGGTGGTTATGAAGTGATGTATTATTTGATATGTTATTCTCTTAATAATTTGAGATGGCCATGTGGTTTAGAATGTAAGTGGTTGGATTTTGGATTTTTGAGATTTGTTTCTGATATAATATAGTGTTTTCTTTATTACATACAAGTATATTGTCATATTATTCATGTAAAGGGACACATGAATGTTTTAGGAAGGAACCTATTGTGTGTAACTATTTTCATACTCATAGTGTATAAAATTATGTTTCAGATTATTAGGATATAGATGGTGAAATAATGAGGAAACCATGGATATTGATATTTGAAACTTGTTAGTGGAGGAGGATTACAAAATACCTTTCCAAATATATATATAAGATGATTGAATTATATTTATTTTCCTATTGGGGTTTGAATTGTATGAGTTAACCTGGATTTTTATACATTATTTGTATATAGATTTTTTATTGTCATATTATAATTATCCTAATAATGAAATATTATAACAATAAAGGGTAACACCTTCTATATATGTGTGATATTATACCCTTGGTTCTAGTTTCCAACCCTTGCCCTATAAAAGGTAGAATTCTAGGAATATAGTATTACTCATTGAAAGATTTGGTGGATTCCCAATGAGGTTGATTAAAAAAAGGTTATCCTAAAAACAAAACTCTACTGAAAAATTTCCATCTTGTAATGGTTTCTATGTTTTTACTTTATTTATTTGTCGAAAAAGTGAAAAGATAATTTTCTAGTGTATTTGATAAAAAAATACTGATAATTATATATAAAGGAATATTCCATGAATAGAAGGGTGTATATGAGTTTATAAGATTTCATTATTTTCAATTTTTTATTATATTTATTGGTGTGAAATTTTGGGAAATATTCAAGATGATTCCAGAATCATTTATTGGTGTTTTCATGAAAAATGAAAAACAAAGGATTCTTACATAGAAATTACACATACCATATAACAATTATCAAGATCACATAACATGCATGTTATGTCTGATAACATATTTAGAAAAGTAATTTTATAAATCGAAAAAACTATGAGTAGAAATTATATTAATCATGTAGGAAGTCTGTGATGGAGTAGTTTCATTTTCAAGAGAAAATATGTAATTGAGATCCATCCAGAAAGAAGTGATAAAGATATAAATATTCAAATGAGTATCAATATACAAATGGTTGTTCATAATGGTAATGAATAATACATTCATTATTACAAGGTTTTCAAAATTTCTCCTATATAAGTGCCCCTAATAAAATAATTTTGAATAGAAAATGATAACTTATAACTGAATTCTAATAATACAAAAATCAATTCACATTTGGTAAGAGTTTTCAAAATTTCTCAAGAAGCATGAAGTGTTTCATGATGAATAAATAAATTTATAGGGTATAATTATTCACAACTCATAGATTAATTTATGAAGGATGTCAGTTTGAAAATGGATTTTCATTCGTAAAGGGAATGAAATTTATGATGTAGTTATATGTTACAACAATGAATGTCCATGTTACAACTCTATATCAGAAGATGAAATACATTATATAATAAATAAATATTTCATAATGAAATTATAAAATCCATAAGGGATATCTCATATGATCATCTCAATCTTTGACTCAGTCCTTTAATGCTAATCTATCATGTACAAAGGTCACAATATAAGTAGAATACATAAATCTAAAATGAAGATATATGGTTTATTCGGGTACCCCAATGCAAGGACGACTTAATCATGGTGTGACATATACTATGTAGCACACCAGAAATGGTGTCTAATTTT
This sequence comes from Viscum album, assembly GCA_963277665.1. Taxonomy (NCBI): domain Eukaryota; kingdom Viridiplantae; phylum Streptophyta; class Magnoliopsida; order Santalales; family Viscaceae; genus Viscum; species Viscum album. The sequence goes on along the minus strand of OY728153.1, from coordinate 1,663,542,794 downwards.
AGACAATATGTGGAGGTAAAATATGAAAATGAATCAGTATAACAAATATTGGACAAAATAAAAATCCACGAACAATTAGACATTGGTTTCTAGGGGACCCCTGGCGAACAGTACCTACATTGAACTCAATTGGGATGCCTATGGGAATAAATATAGATAAATATGGATATATTTATATATATATGTGTAATATTTACATAGGAACATTTTTATGCAATATATATATATATATATACATGTATTATCTATGACCTGAGGAGTAACTCAAGTGTCCATACATAACACTACCCATAATAATAATAATAATAAGAGTCTTATAATTATATAGGATGTTTATCAGGAAACATGATCTTAATCAAAATAGTATGTCATGTCGATTATCATGAACCATAATGAAGTGGGTCATACCCAACAATCAAATCATGGGGCATAGAATGTCATTCCTAGTGACCCATGGGATTTGAATTTCATGAAAACATCATAAACCATGGGGGTGTGACACATCATAGAAAGTAACCCAACTCAAGTTTCATTAATCAATTATATCTATAAATGTGATCCAAATTCAACTATGATCCCTTATCCCAATTTTTTGTCAGGAGTCTTCCAACATCACTCAAGCAAGAATGGATCATTTTCAATATAATTCATCTAATATTTATTATTATAGGCCATGTGTTCAACAAATCCATTAATAAAATTAAATCATAAATAATAATGAATTCCATGATCATAAGCATTTAATTTAATGTTTAATAATAAATAAGTATAAGTCCATGTCTATAAGCATTCAATTTAACATTTAATTAACTACATTTGATTCACCCATTTTTTAGAAAAGACAATGCACTTCAAAATTTCTTTTATTATTAATGGGGGAAAGGATTTCATGTTATATTCATTTAATTAAATTCCATTAATCGATATAATATGAGTCATTCATTGCATCAAAAATGAAAATGAATATTTGGAAATACAATGAATTATAAATTATGTATAAAATGAAACATCTATAAGAGTGATTTAATTTATTAATAAAAATGTAGGCCATATGAGCTAGATGATGGACCTGAATGATTGTTTAGTATTGATTTAAATATCCTCCAATGGTTCATTTTTTCACAAAATGTCTTTTTAATTTTAGGATTTGGTTCTACATATTTAATTACATTTTCATAAGTAAATGCTTGGAATTTCCATTGCACAACACAATAGATTAGTTTATAAAAAAGAAATAATTTCTAGAAAAAACATGAGACCACCTACCATATACTAAGAGTGGTCCAATAATCCAATATCAATATTTTATTTGATTTAGTTAGAGAGAAAAAAATGAAAAGGAAATGTTCCCAAAAAATTATGTTATTTATGTTTCATAATGTTATAATAGGACATAGTAAAAGTAACTGAGAAAAAGAAAGGAGGAGTTTTAGACTCTATGATATTCTTCGAACATGATGAATGATACTCGAATAAGAGGCCATGTGTTGAACATATCACCGTGTATAGATAAGGATAGGGGGATCACCATGAGGGGCATCTACATCACACAAATTTTGGGAGAAAAATGGGGGAGAAGCGGTAATGGAGGAATAGAAAAATTGTTAGTTTACCATATCTTAAATAATCACATTTCCTTTGTAAACCCCTAACACACCTCCAAACATCAATTTTATTGTATGATACATAAACCATTAAAACACATTCCAATGCTTGTATATAAAACCTAAACATCGATATGGAAGTTACTCAACCTCGTAAAATAAGAGACACAAACAAATTTTTGTCTCTTTAGTCATTCGGCCTATGTAAATCCCCACCATATGTTCTATAATTGGAAGTAAAATTATGTGTCACAATATCTACCCCATTTGAATTATTTCAAAAATAACACCCTATGAAATCTAACTACTCTTCAAGCATGATTCTCTAATCATATCAAGCCCAATTACATATGACAACATAACATGGTCCTCATTAGATAAAAAAGTTTGAATTCCAAATGACCATTATCATAGTAGTTTCACATGATTTCCATTGGAAAACCATATCCAAAATTGACATTTCAACCATATCAACCCAAAAAAATGTCCAAAATATTTCCTCACCAACAATATTCATTGAAGGAAGAGGAATCAAGTTAATCCACATCTGAATTATTATTCATAAAATGTTTGACATAGACTGTCAGTATATCTCATCCCGAAACACAATGGATTCTCATAATACACCTAAAATTTACGTTAAAAATGTCCACTAAATCCCATTAACATATTTTAGTGATGTATGAAGCCCAAAAGTTCATTTAATTTGTTATTCCTCAGCAAGAACTTGGGTATATACCCATTCCTCAAAACTGGGATTATTACCCTTAAACAATATCTCCTATGCTCGACTAATGTGTGGTGTAACCATTGAATAGTCAACAAGATCCTACTAATTCAACACATGTTAGTCCATACATAGGTGTTTACAAGTGATATTTGGATGAAAATCCAAAACATCCAAATATGTAGAACACTGACTGGGTCCAATGTGGCATCCACTTGGTGGTCAAGTCCCATGAAAAATGGTTGGTGTCCTTGAGTCCATCCAAGGTGTTCCTACATCATATGAAAATTCTCACTCAATAATAACCATGCCTCTATAGTTATTCATGTTTCTATAATACAATTTCCATTGTGTCATTTTATCCATACAACCTGTATCTTGATCTTTTTCATTATCTCTATATATAATTTATTATCTCTCAGTGTACCCATGATGATTTCAAGATAGGGGACAAGGTCATCTCTAAACAAATATTACACAAATAGGACACTAAATATTCTCAATATTACCAAAGAAACTCCCATAAAAACCTATAATAAGTTCTAAATATGGTTTCTAATCAACTATATCCAACTAAAAAAACTATCTGTCAATCAACCACTAGTTGATTTCAATTACAATTGCATGGATGATCTTGCCGATGTGTGGTCTTTAACTGATCAAAATGATCTCACATTCAAAACATTACATTATTACTTATTAAAATCATGAGAGTATATCCCATGGGAATGTGGTTTTCAAAGGTTGCGTACATGTCCAATGATATCATTATCGTACTACCCTGCAAGAACCAATATATTCTAAAACTCACCAGCACTATGGGAATTCAAATTAAAACTGACCAATTACAAAGTCATCATTCACTATTATGATCCATCTACATATATGGATACACTACTTCACATTAAAAATGATGCTCCCCACTATCGGAGTGTCCCAGTCTCTGTTTATGGAGATTGGGACTCACCCAATGACCAACACTCTACCAATTTGTAACCACTTGTTAGGTAAATTAATGACACACATGTTGATATAATTTTATGAAAACGAGAGATATAATAGTTATATAAAAGTTTGATAGTTCATATTTATTTTTGATTCGTTCATGATAATACACTTTTCCATTCTCATAGAGTTTATTGGAATCAGGTATGATAGCCAAAAGAAACAAACTAGCACATCTAAACACATGTTCACATAACAACATCATCCCAATAATTCAGAAGAGATAGATTTTATTTAATTGCTAGTCCACCCTAAATTTTAGATTAATGTTGATTCATGAAAAATATCTAACGATTTAGATGATTATCAAAGAACTCATACAGTTTACTATACCAGTTTACCAACATGTTGGGTATCACTTTTATCTATGCATTCTAGCTTATGGTCTCATTATCATAATGAAAAATAACTTTATACTATCCATAGGCTTATTATGACTTCTTCGTTCAGTTTCTAATAGACCATAGAAAAAATTTAGAACATTTTTGTATTATTCCTTTTCATTTTTAATTTGGTTGACAGTCTCCCAAATCATCCAACACCATAGAGGAAGAATGGTCACATGACATAATAAGAATCTAATAATGCCCTAGGAATTTATAACCCCTTGATACTAAGGATTACATGATGATCATGACAATAATAAGGTTCAAATTATCACATTACCACCAATCCAACCCAAATGCTATTATAGAATAGTGATTCATACTTGGGACCAATGACACCTAAATGGAGTCGCATGTCTAAGATAGTTCACAACAATTTAAAAGGGTATTTATGTTATGAGGTTGTTACCAACCTCAAGATAACATTTTATAAATTATGAAAGCATAAAAAATATTTCAAGGTTATACTGAATAAATCAACTAGTTGTATCGCCTCTATTAATGGTCTACAAAACCTAAGAAAGTGAATTGGGATCCCAGGAAATGTCCATGTTCTTTTCCCATAGTATCAACAAGGAACATTCTAAGGTTAACCATTATATGGGTTTTCATGATAACAACACATATACCAATTTCAATTATGTCATTAATTTAATTCAAATAAGTTATTTAATCATATCATGGGTCATTTTGAATGAATATCAATCACCAATTACAGGGAAAAATAATTTGGAACTATATTTATAAAATTCCACAATGCACTCATGAGCGTTTCATCAAACATCATTTTTTGTATTATTATTTAGATTCTATACTATTAAATTTATGTAGTTCATCATATAAACTCCATTTTAAATCTCATTCATTAATTAATAATCTATAATAATAGGATTAGTTAATAAAAATTTCAATTACAATCTATGGAGGAAAGAACCAGTTTGATTTTAATTAGAATTAGAATTAAATGACACCTCATAACTAAAAATGATCAAAATATGATACAAATATTTTATTAATTATGGATGAGATTATTCAACTAATATGGAACCATATATTTATTTGTAACACTATATAAGTTGCTTTAGACACTTTAAATAATCTTCCAAAAATAAAATTAACATACCCCCTTGGGGTATGTACTAAGTCATTACAAAAAAAGGGAAACTACAATGATAGAATTAATTACTAAAAAATTCAATTACACCTTTAGTGGGTTTATCCCAAAATCACAACACATAATGACTTATCGACATAGGTTGAGTTAGGTCGATCTAATATTCTACATGCCCCATCTTACTTACTTTGGTCTAGTTATTAATTTTGGAATTTATTAATATAGGTCACCATTCCCCATGTGATAGAGTTAAAAGCTATTATATTGGAAACCATTTTTGAAAATAAATTCATTTTATTATAAAAATATAAGAATTGTGGTTTAGTTTGTTGAATTACCATTTTAATGTTGTAATTTTACTTGCCCTTATAAATTATAATTAAAGTTAATATATCTACAAGTAGGTTTAAACAATAATTTAGGATTATAATGAGTTCTTATGTAATGGTTTGATAATATAGGTTACCCTTCCCATTTTTAAGGGGAAATACTCCTTATAAATTTATTATTGGTTCCCCATTTAATCAGATCCTTAAATGTTTTGGCCCATTTGACTAATGGTCCATGTCTCAAACACATCATAATCGATTAGTCAAAGAGAATGCCCCCATTAAGCTATATAGGAAAATAATATTTAGATTGATATGTAAAGTTTATTTTTCTAACCATGTGTTATAATTATTACAAGGCATGTTTTAAAAAAATTAAATATTGGTAATATGGAAATTAATTACCTAATCATGATATGGCACAATCTAAAAAATTAATCACAAAATCATGGTATAGAATAAATTATTACTAATTAATAAGATAACATGATATACTGATAAAAATTATAAACATTTCAAATAATTCACTAAAAAAGTTGTACAAGAAAACATGATTAGAAACTACACATCGGGTTATACGAACTAGAATGGGGAAAAAATTTGACAATACACTTCTATCAATGGAACTAAATTGCATGACATATTCATGGAATTTCAATCACTATGTTCATATAATTATAAATATAATGAAAATCCCTTTACCTAATGGTCCAATATTGAAATAACATAAAAACTAAAAAATAGAAGATATTATAATGTACACCAATCACTAAATGAGAAATAATAATCAACAGTCATAACACAAAACATGACCAATAGTCATATCCCTGTCCATTTTGTATCCTCCCTGTATGTGGGTTGATCACTCCAAAACATGGATATTTTCCAAATTATGACATGTTTATATTCGCAACTCTATAAACATAAAATATTTTGAAAAGGGGAAATAAAACTCCTCTTATACCTCTTTATAAAATCTTTATACAAGATCAAGTAAAATAGTTCCCCATACTAGTTGGTCACATGGCCTCAATTGAGCCTCCTCATACACCAGAGGCTACCGAATATATGTGATTGTTCAATTATACTACAATGGGGATAAAATAACCTCATGGATAGATTTTCACAATGTTATAATTAAAATAAGACAATAAAAAAATACTAATGGATGAAAAGAAAGAGTAATTGAAGAACAATAATAACGGAAGACCTAAGAAATGTAAAATACCTTATACACATAACTTTACGCCCGTGCAACAAAAAATATATTAAAAGATAAGATTAAATTGATAATAAATAAACATTTCCAAATTATGGGAAAAATATCCAAGGGTTATCCCCCATGAGGAACTTGAGCTCTGATTCAATCATGAGCACCTAATCTCCCATGTACTGGTATCACAACATAAGTAGAACCCATAAAACAAACTTGCAGACATTAGGTCTGTTTTGGAACCCCAGTGCAATAGATTCATAAATAGGGTTTCAGATATACTTAGTAGGGCACCACAAATTGTTTTAAATGCTATTCATTCTGTGAATGTAGAATAAGATAGTGTATAGTTATATTAAATAATCAACAAAATTGAAAACAATAAATTGGATGAATTATGTTCTTAAGGGACACCTGGTTGATGCTATGAACATTGGCCTAATCTAGGATACCTCTGAGTATAAAAATAGTTTAATATTTAAATATTTATGTATATATAGTTTCACTATATACATATTAACGTTTTTAGAAATATATATAGACAATTAGTATTAGCTAGGCCAAAGTTATAAATCAGGATTCCATGCGTAATAAAACTCATAATAATTAAAAGAGTTTTATAATAATAAATAAGTGTCGTCAAACCTGAGGATCATAATAAAAACCAAACGTCCTGATGAGTGTCATGAAAAATAAGTTGGATGATCATTCACAATCTACAAATCATTGGGGGATGTAATATCATTCTCATCAACTGAAGGGGTGTGAATATCATTCCAAAAACCTCTTCAAATGGGGTGTGACACAACATGTAGAATGACCCTAATCAAGGTCCCTTATGTAGTTATTTAAAATAAGGTAATCAACATTTCCTTATGAGGCTAAATCTTGACATTCCGTAAAGATTCTTTCAGCATCCCTCAAGGTGTAGTGGATACTTGTTAGTAAAATTCATTAAACATTTATTACTTGGATATGTGTTTATCCAATACATAAATACCATTACATCATAAATAATAATGAATATCATTCCCTTAAACATTCCATTTACCATTTATTTATAAAAAATGTGAATTACATGTCTATAAGAATTATCTTTACCTTTTAATTAACTCAATTTTATTTTTTTATTTCCTTAGAGAAAACAGCACACCTTAGAGGTGGTTTTGATATTATCAGGGGTGAGGATATCATGTTATGTTCTTTTAATTAAATTCCATTAATACTTATAATAGGAGTAATTAGTCACATCATAATGGATAACCATGATTAAGAAAGATGAATCATTATAAATTAATCATTTAATTAAACATCAATAATTGTAACTTGATTATCGATGAAAAATGTATTCTAATGGAATATAGATGAAACACCCAAATGGGTGGTCTATATTGAGTTATATATACTAAAAATTTTCAATTAATCACAAAAATTATATTATAATTTTTGTGATAGGTTCTTCATATTTACATTCAAATTTATATGGAGACACATCGAATGTCCAAAACAAAATAAAAAAATATAATTTTTAAAAAATCAAGACATTAATGGAAAATAATGTGGAAATATATCTTATACCAAATACGGTCCACTCAAACAATATCTATATTTTATTTGATCATGTTCAGTAGAAATTAAATAAAAATATAAACACCCTGAATATTAAAAAAATTATTTCACATGAAGATAACATAAGATATGGTGAAAGAATCTGAGAAAGAAGAAAAGTGGAGTCATAGACTCAATGATATACTTCCAACAAGAAAACCTAAACACGAATTGATGTCTGGATGGTGATGATATCACCATGTCTGGAGAAGGAGAGTATGATCTCCATGAGGGTGTTGCTACTACCCATTAATGGGTGAAGAAGAAGGGGGGAATATTTAATGAAGGGAAAATTTATTATTTTCAACCATTTTAAGAGTCGCGCTATTTTGACACACAGTTTGGATAACTGTGTGCCAAATGTATGAGGTTAAATTCCCAAATAAATATCCCTTTTAAAAGGGATTCACATATAGGATGCACAGTTTGAAGAACCATGTGTTGAACCATTCATAACTTCTAGTTATGTTTCACAATGGGTGTGATATAAGGGAAGGATTTGGGAAAAGTATTCATAGCACGTGCGGGTCATCCCATGTACAGTTACACCAATATGAATTATAACATAGTTCCCTCACAAGGTTGATAAACACCATGAACCTCATGAAATGGGGCCACATGATTTACTAGCATGGTAAAACAAATTTTCTCATGTCACCTTTCCCAAAAGAAAATCCTTCGGTTCTCAAAAGCATTGAAACTCAACAAAACATCCCTTGAAACCTCCTAAGACATTAACCACATCCAAAAACAACCCATTTTATTATTCCAACACTCATAATTTGTTTTCATATATTATATTAATTATTTTTCATGACTTTTAAAATTTCACATTCCACCTGCAAATTTTAGCAGGTCTAAAATATGATACCAAACATTTCATTCCATTATTCATCCATCTCAATGTATTTAACCTAAAAAACATAACACAATAACACCCTATGTAATAAAAAAAATAAAATTTAAAAAATAAGTTTTTATGAAATTACATATCCTAACATATCAATCAAAAAATCTTTTTACATTTAATTATTCCTCAAAACATTGATAGAAACAATGAACACCCATGGGGGATCATTACTTCTTTGTGGGATTCATGTTTATAATTTAAATTTTACACTTACAAACTACAAACAAAAAATTCATATTATATGGTTATTTTGAGTTCAAAAACTCAATGATGTGTAATCTTTTTACTAATAAATTGATTTAAATGTTTAGGAGAATTATATAAATGATAGAAACAAAAATAAAACTGATTAAATGAACTTTCAATGAATGAGTGTATATTGAGAATTTAAAATTCCTAAACAATGAGATATTAATGATTCTAATATATGTAATGAGAATTTTTCTCAATTTTTGAATCAGATCTAAATAATTTTTTGGTATTAGTTTTAATATCTATTTATTAAACCACTATCTTTTTATGATGAGTTATTTTGTTTTTTAGTTGATTTGTTGATACAAAACCATTTTTAAACCTATAAAACTCAAAATCATTCCTTGATTAATAAAAAGTTAATGTTTTTTAGTTCATTCTTTTAATAAACATTCATCATTAAATAAAAAAGTACTATATTTATTAGAATATTAATAAATAGACACCAATTAATATAATTCCAAAAAAACCACCCTAAAAAATATTTAACTAAAACATCATATCACACATTATTATAAATTTCTACATAACACATTTCACCCAATATTATCACACAAACCAAATCATCTGTTAATGTTATACAACAGTTATTCCCAAATTTTATCCAAATTAATGAAAATTAGCTTGATTAAATCTTCCTTAATATCTAATAATAATCCTCTAGTCAATTGATTTTTTCCAAGTATAATCCTCCTCTACAAATAAATTTTTTTAATGGAATATAAATCCATGTTTAATTGTGTAATCTATTTCTTAGTTTACATCCTACATTAAATCATCAAAAATATTGGTGAAATATCTAAAAATTTTGGTTATGATTAAATTTCCTTATCATTATATATTTTTATATTAAAAATAATTTATGTTGAAATATTTAAAAATTAAAATTTTATTTTAATGTTGTTTTCTATTGATAATATTTCATTATTCTAAATACACTATTGTAATCCTTCATAATTTCACATTTGTAGTGTAGTTATTCATGAATTATTCATTAAAATAAAATTTAACTAAGTTTATTTTATTATTTATAAATGTTTCTTTGGTATCCATAACATCAATTTATCACACGACAACACTTTCCATTCATTGAAGCAAGTAATCAAATAGAGTAATAGTCTTGTAATATGCATCTCATACACAATAATATTTTAAATGCATATATAAATTTTGATTCACTAAATTATAATCTTATAATGGAATAATTTGGATCCACAATTTTTTCATTTAGTTAAAATGATTATGGACTTCTCTAGGACCATAATAATGACCAATTCTATTTTCAATATTTAAAAACAATGAAATATGGTAGTAAAAATCCTTTATAGTTAAAATTTAGGATATAATATCTATGATTAAAATTGGTGTCACATGACTTCTAGAGGATGAAAGGACAAACTCAAGATCCATGATTATGTGTTGGTGTGATACTCATCGATAATAATGGATGATATAAATAAAACATGTCATACCTTATAAAAAATCATGTATTTAGAAAATATGACATTTCATAATCCTATGGTTTTTTATTTTATAATTACTTCACACTATTTCATCATAAATAACCTAATACATCAAATTTTTTTCCTAGTTTTTTCATTTTTACTCTTCTCACACAAAACGTCATGTAATTACATTACACAACATGTATTCTTTTAACTATATATAAAAATAAATATTTTTTTAAAATATTAGAAATTATAATAAAAAATTTATAATATTAAAAAAATAAAATAGTATATCCCACAATATAATGATGCCCTCATGTTAATATTTTCCAAAATTATAATTTAAAAAAAATTCAAAATTGTGCTAAATTAAGTTAAAAATATAACTTAAATTTCATAAAATATATTTAAATGTTGAATAATATTAAACAAAAAATCTTTGTTGTACTCAGTTATATATCATAAAAATATATAAACAATACATCATGATTATGGTTAATTATCATCCTAATGGAATATAAAAAAAATTAATAAGGGTCTATTTTTGAAAATATCAAAGAAATTATTTTAAACTAATTAAATTTCAAAAAGACTAATCAAAAAAATTACCTAACTTAAAAAATTTCAACATAAAATATTGCTGGAATTAAAATTATAATTTTTTACTTGGTAATGAATTTCACATTTTTTATCCCCATGCATACATTTTAATGTGTCTTAAACTAGTTTTTTTAGTTAAAAATTTTAAAATATAATTCATACTTTGAAAAAGTTGGAGGTTCTATAATTTACCTTTATCCAATCACAAAATGACACTATTTTTTATAGATAAAATATCATTTAATATTGAGTGTGATTGGTTATTAAATAATCAATATTTTCATATAAGTCAATATATTTCAACAATAAAATTTTCACTGTCAATCTTCTTTAAAAACCATTTTTGAGATTTAATATTTTATGATGGATGGTATATGTTATAAAATACAGTAAAAGGTAATTATATTATTTTTTAGAACACCATATTTTTTTTCTTGATTTAAATTAATAATTATGAATCTTAATTTTGAAACATTTACATTCATTCCAAAATCACTCAATACAGTGTTTTGAAAAAATATTTTAAATGAAAAATTCTATTTAAAAAAATTAGAAAAATAATGACCGTTATTATCCGAATTCATATGAATAAAACATCAAACCACACATTATTTTAGTCCATCAACTCTATCTATAAGGAAACATAGAACATGGTACGACGGTATTCATATGAATCTCATGGGATTATAAAAAAACATATAAAAAATTATAATGAAATTTAATCTATTTCATAAAATTTACACAAACAAAAAAATTAAAATAAAATATATATAATGTAAAAATATAAAGAATATTTGAAAGGTAATAGTTATAATCATGATGTAACAAAAGTGGAAATAACTTATTAAATACCTATAATCTATTATATAGTTTTTTATGATAAGAGGATAAACTTGTAGTAAATATTTGATAAATTCATGTAATGGTGTATTCATTTATGATATCTTGGTATTGATATCTTATAATAATTTCATTTTATTTTCGAATATTTTTTACAATTGAATGGTAGTGACCCATTATGAAAAAATGAAATCATTATGGTGGTCATACCATTTTCAATAACTAGTTGGTGACCCCTTGTGACATAAAACACTCATAAGGCCATATAAAACCCCCATAATACCAACCATCACATATCCTATATGGGTTTTTATAAAGACATTCGATAAAAATATTATGTCATTACTAACACTATGTTTATTACTATTTATGGAACATATCCATTAGTTTATGAATTAAAATTTTATATTAAGTTGAATCATTTTTTAGTAATTATTTCCCTCTCTCTAATGGTTTATTGCAATATTATATTTGACCTATGGTAGATCCATTCACAAATTATTCTGATTATGGATGTCCAAGCCTCTTTAGTTTCCCAAAATTCTCATTCAAAATCATTTTTTATACGTCATTATCTATCGATGAATATTCAATCAGGGTGTAATATATAGATATATGTCAAAGAAGACTAGTTCACTATAGACATTTGTACTCTTCGTATCGAGGATGTATTCAATTGATTTGAGATGAATCATGGTATATCAATCTTATCAAAAGTCCATTACCAGCAGTATTGTACCAATTTTAGTAGAATCCATAATATCTCTCATAGTATATTTGAAGAGATTAATTAATTAATGAGGGATAGAACCTATTTTAATTTTTCAAATTAAACTGGGGTAATCAAAGGATTATATAAAGGTGATTTGATAATGTACAGGATTTACAAATATTATTTATTATTTTAAATTTTGGAGTGGAGACACAGGACCTCATTATTCACAACCTCTACACACTAAATATAAAACACAATTTATAGATACCCAATCTTCTCAATCATAGATATTACATCACATTAGATGAAAATTCATTAAATTAATAAAACACATGCCTATGGATTGTAACAGTTTTGTTCATTTAGAGACATATAATAGAAATTTATAATCTAGTGAAATATGATAAATTTCTTAATAAATATCTTTCCTTTTATTACAACTCATAGACATACCCCGCCAAATTTATTTCATCATAACCTATTAAATGGAAATATAATAAACAGTGATCTCATATACCTTGTATGAATAAATAATTGAAATGATTAATCATAACATGATAATAAGGGTATGAGAATGTGATAAGGACATATAATTAACCCAACTAGGTTAAAGACTCTGAGAGGGGGAGATTGAATCAGGGTATGACATATTAAAATTAATACCCATTATGGTCTTATTTCATTGATAAAACAAATTACATTCTATTAATTTACCATAGTAATGTAGGGGAGTAAATGGAAGAAAGAATGAGCCATAATAATTCTACTTGGTTCCCCGTTACTAGGATATCTCTTATGAGCCTAAAAAGGAAATGTGATATTGTAAAAATTATACTAAATCACATTTATCTTACAATTATTAGAGTGAAATACCAATACATCCATGTTCACAACCATTTACAATTTGAAATCTCACTGCTCTATCTCTTATATGACAACACTAATCCTTTGGTAGACTTTTCAAAAAATAATTTTTTATTTGAGTCCCAATTGTTTTTCTTTATGATATTGTTTTATCAATAGATTTACAAATTAATTTTTGTGAGACATTTTCATAAGTCTCCTCCTTGAGATTCAGGAACATAACCCCTTTCGCAAGGTCATAGGAGATGACCCTTTCAAGAGATCATAACATTAGAAACATTTAGCGATATTCCGACATTATACCCTTTTCACAAGATCCTGATGTGTGATCCCCTATACAGGATCCTAGTGGAAGAATCCTTTGTGTAAGAATCTAGTGTGAGATTCCATTTCACTAATCATGTGATCTTGGCATAAGAATCATTATCACGAGATCCAAGTGCGAGACCTTTTTGCGCTTTGTGAGATATCATAGATCACGACTCCTTTGCATGAGATCCTATAATAAAAACAATTTTCTCATTGTGTCAGATCCTCGCATGACAACCCTTTGTTATTTGTGGGATATCTTGGCATATGACCCACTTATATTAGATCTTCGTCCAAGAATTCAGGGTAAGAGACTTTATTCAGATCAAGTGAAACACTTACGTGATGTCAGTCGTATATACTCCTTCACAAGATCTATGTATGAAAATCCTTCTTGTTATCTCTCTATGATAATCCTTATTAGATGTTTCTTTAGATAAATCAATTAAGTAAAAAATTATAATATTTTTAGGTATATTTAGGGGGTATTTATAGGCGTAAATCCACCGCATTACCTCCGAAAATCTTGGTTAGTCATTCATTCCTCTACCTCATCAATCAGCATCATGAACAATGATGGATTGATTTATGATATCACAATAAACATGTTAAAATATCTTTCATTATATGATATGCATTACATTTGAGAGAGTCATATGATCTCATCATGAGATCCCATTAAAATCTTGTAGTTGGTGACATTGTCTTCCAGCAATTCGTGAGATCTCTTCATGTGATCCTTTGACAATCATGATTTTTCACCATGCCCTTTATAGGATCTCAATATGTGAACAAATAAAAATATTTTGGTGGTTCCTAATAATAGTATATAATTTTTTAGAATAGAGATTAAAAATTTCACACTTCCATGAGAATTGAAATCTCTACCTCCATGAGATCAAACATCTCACCCTTCACAAGAACAAATATCTAGCGCTCCATGAGATCAGACATATCAACTTCCGCAAGATTATACATCTTTTACTCCCTCAAGAAATTATATTTTTAACTTTCATAAGATAATAAATTTCATTCCTCAATCATGTAATGTTTTTCAGATATCAGAAATTGTTTTCTTGTGCGAGATAAATAATGCTATTCTCCAGACTTTTAGCACCTATGAAAGATAAAATATTTCACTATTGTGTGAGATCAGAAATATCACAATCACTCTCAATGTATTCATTGGAAACAAGCCTTCTTCAATGACGTCAATACTTTCCCACAAACTTAATCATCCAAAAATATCAATCTGTAGTTGTTTTTCTAAACAATCTTCCCTTGTGGATTTTTTGAGAACACATATAATATTAATGAATCAAATTTTTTACAAATTCATGCATGTGAAACCATATTCATTATGAAACCCCATGTTAGTAATCATGAAATTCCTTAAAACATACTTTAAGAACACATGAGCTATTTCTGGCATGAGAAACTAGATTACCATTCCAATTTCACTAATGAATACCTTCATTCCCAAAAACAAAGGACATTTTTCTCTGTGAACCCTACATATCCTAATATATATCCATTGATTTATCATATTTAAAATATTCATATTTAAAAACCCCTATAATTTTTTAATACCTTTATCATTTTCTACCCATATATTTATTAAGACACACCCTTATATATATAACTTCCTCTCAATATTCGAACAAACCCAAAGGTTTCCTCTTTGTGGTCTATAACAGGGTAAACAACACATAACAACACTTTAGAGAAAAATGAATCTTATCTCTAGGAGAGTGGGTTTCACATTAGCACGCTATCAAGTGTGAGATGTAGAATAAATTCCAAGTACTTTTCAATGCCACTCAAATTCCTATTTGGGGAAGGCCTTCATTAGGATGTCATAAAACTGTAGTTTCATATGCGTATAATTCAACTTCACAAGCCCATTCTCCACATTCTCCTTGATAAAATGGTACATGATTTTAATTTTATTCATATGTGAGTGATGGAAATTATTTTTTCAATTATTTATAGAAATTTAATTATCACAAGGAATTATAATCAGATATGTCACTTCATCTCCAATATAATCAAGTTTTTTCTTCATCCACAACAGTTGTGTGCACCCTTGAGTAACAAAAATATATTACTGGATCTTGAATATATAGATTATACACAAGAGGGGGGGTGAATTGTGTCTTTCAGATTTTTTGTTAACTCTTCGATTGATTGAGTTCTTTCCACTATACTTTATCATATTTTATCATGCAGCAGAATAAGTAAAAGCAGAGACACACAGATGTGTAGTGGTTTGGGGAACATAAGGCCCCTAGTCTACTCCACCAACGCTCTACTCAACGAGCTTGGTGGTTTTCACTATCTGGTCATCTTTTCCACAGACCTTCCAACAACTCAAAACAGGCAATTTACACCTTTACAATTTTCAGGCAAACAAAGCCTTCTGGTTCAAACACAAACTTACTCAGCTTAGTATGAGAAGTTGTTCACTCAAGATAAAAGTATTTTTGTTGAGAAAGAACTTTTCCAGTTGATATTTATAATTGCAACAGAATGCAATTGATAGCAGATGGATCTTCGTCTTCAGAAATATTGACCTTCAAGTCAAAGCAGTTCTGAGTTGATCCGGTTTCAGTAGATATAGAAAATATAATTGCAACTTAAGCAGCAGCAGATTCACAAAAGATTGTCATTGACAAATAGATGAATCTTCTTTGGTGTTCCTTCTTCTTATTCAATAAAACATAGCGTAGTCACTCTTCGTAATCATTAGATCTTTGTATATTGATTTTTCTCTATTTTCGCTCTTCAGAAATAGCGTTGTCTGTGCAGCAGATCTTTCTTTCAACTACAATGATTATATCTGCACTTGTGTTCTTGATCGCTATGTGTTCTTCTTTCAAATCTTCACTATATCGATATCTAGAATCTTTTCTCCATATATCACATTTTTTTTCTGTTATGATGTGTATTGTTATTTTAAATTCAAAAATGAGAATAGATATACCGATTTATTCCTCTGCAAAATCTGATCCACAAATATCACCCTTTGACTCGCAATATTCAAACATGTGAATTAATCCGAGCGTCGTAATACTCCACAATATTCTACATGAAAAGCTCTGGTTAAATCAATCCTTAAAATGGTTCTAAATCTGTCAGGGACAAACTTCAAAATCATCATTTATTCCAGCTTAAAATTATCCTGATCAATCACTTGCAGACCGTTGAACAAAAAATATCAACTTCAAATTCCCGACGCCAAACGTAAGGTTGAGTTTCACTTCATGCATCCTCTAAAACGTAACATTGATCAAACATAGGGTTGATGTCGCATTATTCAAAAGTAAGGTTGATGACGAATGTATGGTTGATGACATATGGTTGACCACAAAAATAGGGTTGACCATCCATATTTTCTCTTCCATGTCCAAACATATACCATACCTTTCTAAGCATCCATTCATAAGGTTTACGATCCATACTTTTTAATGTAACGTAAGGTTGTCTACAAAAGTAAGGTTGATTAATCATACTTTTGAGAAACAAACAAAACATTAAAGACTTACGTAATGTTTCTTCTTCCATACTTTCTCAATATCCCAAATGTAGGGTTCCTTCCTAAAATGGTGTTCTTCTTCACGTAGGGTTGCTTTCTTTCATACATTGCTAAAAATGTATGGTTGTTTAACCATACTTTTTTGATAATAAGTAAAGAGTAAATATCTGGTTCCTTTCATTCTTTATGCTATGCTTTCCATTCATTCTTTACGCTATGCTTTCCAAACGTAAGGTATGAATAGTGTTTCCAGAACACTTTAAATTGATTCCCAAATGGTTTAGCAATTGTTCCACACTGTATAAACACTTGAATATTCTCCCAAGAATGAGAGTATATAAAATATATAATTCCTAAAAAATAAATAATGTAAAATCATTAGAAAATAATTACAGGGTATTTGTGAACATAAAAATCATCATAAAGAGATTGAGTATTATTCTCAACAATACCCCCCTTATTAATAATAAAATGTATTGTAGAAAACAAAACTTTCTCAAAAATCTCCCCATTAAATATGTATTGTTGAAAATAACATGTGCTCAAAAATCTCCCCCTTTTGATGATCACAATACCCATAAAATTATAAGAATAATTAAATGAAATTAACTTTCAAAATTAGTTACTTATAGTTTAGAATTTTGAAAAGATAAAACAATATTTAATTTTAACAAAATCATTTCAATAAATAAACATTGAATTATCATTAAAAATAAATTTCCCCTCCCCCTTTATTTATAATAAAAATAAAATAAAATTATTTTTCATTAAAAATAAAATTAAAGAATAAAATAAAAGTTTTTAGTTTTATCCAAATTTCTCCCTCTAAATAAAATACATTTATTCAAATTTCCCCCAAATAAAAACTAAAAGAAAATTTCCCCTTTATAATAAATGAGTTTTAATAACTTAAAATAATTTGTTGTATAACTATAAATCTGTATAAATCCAAAACATTTTTAAAAAAAATTAAAATATACAATAAATCATTTAAATAAGGTTTTAAAATTTTAAAATAAAATGTTGTGTTTATCCAAATTTCTCCCCCTTTTGTGATATCAAAAAGAATGATAAATCATGGATTTTAACAAATTCAATGTTGCACTGAACTGTAGGTAAATGCTATCATTATCTGTTTATCAGTAAGGTAATCAAGTATACTGGCATATTTGAACTTAAAACAGTAAAAAAATATACAAATAAAAAAAATAAAAAATGTAACAAATTTTCATTCAAAAATAGCAGTATGTACAGGATAATGATATACACAAGAATCAAGGGATATTAGGGGTACGATAGGTTCTATCTTCTCTAAAAAACATCCTGGATTTCTGTAAGTTGTTCCCTCAATCGCTTCATCATCCCATATCCAAGTTTGATAATGAGCTCTCTATTCTCCTGAGTCATATGAATATCCTCGATTAAATTTACTCTGAAAAACTCATGCATTCTTTCTTATTTTTCTATAAACACGGACAGCTTCTCTGACATCTGATTTAACATTGTTCTAATTCATGGCTCACTGGATGTCACCAGATCCACTAAAAATTTCTGATTTTCCAGCAACACTGATAATGGAGCACTGTTACACTGAAGATCAGTAAACCTCTAATTCATATTGCTCATTACAGATATAATAGCCTGAAATCTTCGTATGAGGTCAGGTGATGTACCTGAACCACTGGCTCCACTAGACCTTAAGGATTCAAACTGAGATTCCATATAATCTTTAAAACCAGATAGATCTGATTTCAAAACCATTTTTGATTTCATTTTGACCACTTCTGTCAACATTTCCTTTTTGAAATTCTCAACATCATTTCTTGAAACCGTGCTCGATTTTAGTCTCTGAAATTTCAACTTCTCTAATTCCAAAGCTCTCCTTAGAGAAGTATTCTCAGTTTCTAGTATTTGTAACTTCTTGTAAACTTCTTCAACTTCTTCATTCGGTGAAGTAGATGTACTTTGTGCTTGATTTTCTTCTTCAGTTCATTGATTAATCAAAACTAGGGGAAAAGATTCTGTAACTATTTCTTCATCTCCCTTTTCAGCTTCGTCTACGGATTTTTCCTCAAAGTCCATCTTTGACTCTTCCAAAGAAATTTCTTCCTGCAACACTTTAGTGTGAACATCTGATGCATCATCAGCATGTTCTTCAATAATGATATCATCTTGAACAAGATTTTCAACATCATTGTCTTCCTGAATAGCCTGAGGACTGGAGACTTCTCCTCTTGGCACTCCCTCTTTCACAACATCAATTGTAGTCTCATTTTGAATTTCATCCATAGATTCAACTCTTTCAGGTTCAATAACATCAGTTTCAGGTTTCTCTATTTCAACATCCATTGCAACTTGAGCTACCTCTTCTTGAGGTTCATCAATATTATCCTTATCCCTCACAATACTATAGCCCAAAATATCTTTAACAAATAGTGGTTGAGAAACCACTGTTTCCTCATAAACTCTTATAGCTCTTTTCCTTATTACTTGAAGTCCTTCCTAACTTCTTTCATCTTTAACCTCTTCAATTTCAAAATGAATTTTCCATGAAGTTGTATTTTCTCTGGTTTCAGGTTGTTTATATTTAGCGGTTTTAGGCTGAGCCTGAGCCATCTCATGTTCTTCCTCTTCTTCATCTTCTTCCCCCAATGGAAAGATTTTTCCTTTTATGGTGCTCCAGAAATAACCAATTTGTCTTAGTGTCCCAGCACTAAAGGTATTACGGTGATGTTGTTCTCGCATCTACAAGCCTTACCAATCCTCTCTTGAGAAACAACTTTGAAATGAACCTTCAAAAAGGATAAAAGTTTATTCTTACCTCACTCTGGTAGTAGTAATTGAGGTACCTTACTATGTACCTTGGGAAGTTTAATTTGATGTCACTTAATAGAAGATACATTAAGTACTTATCAAGGTACAAAATCGTTTCCATTTCTGACATCCTGGGAGCTATTCCAGTCTGAAAAAATATAACCAAGATCATATAATTCGGTTATAAATCCTTTACCATCATTTTCTTAACAGTAGTTATTCCAAACAAAAATGACATAATGTCCTCTGACTTATGCACAACATCTCCAATGTTTTTCAAATCAAAATGATATACTCATTCATGCGGGAAATTCAGGATTTATCCTATTTCAACTAAAGAAATTGAGAAATATCTATCCTCAATCATTGTAATCATAGTGTCTTCATCCTCACCTAGACCGAACTGAACTTTTCTGAGGAAATAACATAGTTCTACCTCATACATAAACTCATACCTTTCACTATTGAAAGTCTACTCAAGGTTTTGAAGAGAAAAATCTTGTTTCAACAACAAATTAGTCTGGAATAGCCATTCCAGATCATTAACTTTACCTTGCAAAATTTTTTGCCCAACTGACTTTTGCTTCTTCGCGTCACTGCTCTCGGCCTCATCTGCTCACTTGGTCTTGCCCATTATTGATTATATTTCTAAAGGTTTGAAGATTTTAGGGTTTGAATATTCGAAGATCAGGGGTGTACAATAGTATGCGGTTTTTGGGATCAAAAAGGATTTTTTTATGTGCAAATGAAACAGTTTCGGATTCGAAAGGGCTCTGACAGCTTTGATTCCCATGTAATCACTAATCATTACATTTATTAAAAAAATTGTATGTGGGGACTTTAACATAAATTTAAAACAAAATTTAAAACTTTTTTGAAAAACAAATAATTAATTGATTTTAAACAGTATTTAAAAACAAAATAAAATTTACATATTTAAGAAAATAAAAATTAAATATATAAAATTAAATAAATAATATTTAAAATTAAATTAACCTAGCTCCCCCTTAATAAAATCAAACCTTGCAGTGGGAAGTGGTTTAGTAAAAATATCTGCTAATTCAATATCTATATTTATAAATTCAAAAAATATATCCTTTTTAATAACATGATCTCTTAAAAAGTGATGCCTTATATCAATGTGCTTAGTTCTAGAATGGCTAATATGATTTTTGGAAATATTAATTGCACTTGTATTATCACATAAAATAGTTTTATTATTAAAATTCAATCCAAAGTCCTTAAGAGTGTTTTTCATCCACAACACTTGTGCACAACAACTGGCAGCAGATACATATTCTGCCTCAGCTGTTGACAGGGCAACTGAATGTTGTTTCTTACTAGACTATGACACTAAAGACTTTCCTAAACAATGACATGTTCCTGATGTGCTTTTTATATCTAATCTACAACTTCCAAAGTCATCATCTAAATATGAAATCAAATTAAAATCAGAAGTTTTAAGATAGAGTAGAGATTTAAAAGTAGTTCCTTTTAAATATCTAAAAATTCTTTTAACAACAGTTCAATGAGATTCTTTGGGATTTGATTGAAATATAGCACAAAGATATACTGAATACATTATATCTGGCCTGCTAGAAGTAAGATATAACAAACTACAAATCATACCTCTATATAACTTGTAGTCAACTGATTTCCCAATTTCATCCAAATCAATTTTTATATTAGTACACGTAGGAGTTGTAAATGTATTACTGTTTTCAAGTCCAAATTTCTTAAGTAAATCAGCAATGTATTTTATTTGATTTAAAACATTTCCAAAATCTTTTTGAAATATTTTATGTCCCAAAAAGAAATTTAAATCTCCCATAATGCTCATTTCAAATTCTTCTTGCATTAATTTTGAAAATTCATGACAAATTGTTTTATTAGTTGATCCAAAAAATACATCATCAACATAAATTTGAACAAATTAAACATTATTTTTCATAGTTTTCTTAAAGAGTGTTGGATCTTCCAATCCAACAGTAAAATTATTTTTCAAAATAAAAGAACGTAATCTCTCATACCAATATCTAGGTGATTGTTTAAGGATATAAAGAGCTTTAGTAAGTTTAAAAACAGAATCAGGTTTTTAAGAGTTTTCAAAACAATGAGGTTACTCGACGTAAACTTCCTCCATTAAATAATCATTTAAAAAGGCAGATTTGACATCCATCTGAAATAATTTAAAATTAATATGAGATGCATAGGCTAATAGGATTCTAATGTCTTCTATCCTAGCTATAGGTGAAAAGGTATCATCATAATCTATTCCTTCTTCTTGATTATATCCTTTATCTACTAATCTTTATTTATTTCTAGTTATTATACCTTGGTCATCCTGTTTATTTCTAAAGACCCATTTAGTTCCTATTACTGGATAATTCTGAGGCCATTCCACTAATTTCCATACTTCATTTCTTTTGAACTGGTTTAATTCATCTTGAATTGCTATTACCCAACATTCATCATCTAAAGCTTCTTCTATAGTATTGGGTTCTAGTTGGGATAAGAAGGCAGAGAATTCCACTAGATTTCATATGATTATTCTAGTTTGAATACCAGTTTCTAAGTCACCTATCACAGTTTCTAAAGGGTGATTCTTTAGGGTCCTAGACTCTCTAGGAAATATAGCTAATGGTTCTTCAGTATCATGTTCCTCTGAACTCGACTGAATTTCTTTTATATCATTTTCAAAATCATTCTTTATGTTATCAAGTATCATTTTATTATTAGAGTCAGGTTCATCTATTTGATCTGTCATTTTCTTAAAGGGATCAGATTCATCAAATTTCACATGAATTGATTCTTCAACAATCCTTGACTTTTTATTAAAAATTCTATAAGATTTCGAAACAGTAGAATATCCCAAGAAAATTCCTTCATCAGATTTTGGATCAAACTTAGCAAAATTTTCCTTGGTGTTTAAGGTGTAAACCTTGCATCCAAAAACATTAAAGTAATTTACTTTAGGTTTTCTGTTATTCCATAGTTCATAGGGTCCCTTTTTCAAAATAGGTCTTATTAAAACTCTGTTAATTATATAGCAAGTTGTATTTATAGCTTCTGCCCGAAAATATATATGTAGGCTATATTCATTTAACATAGTTCTAGCCAATTCATAAATTATTCTATTTATTCTTTCTATAATCCCATTTTGTTGAGGTGTTATTGGTGTAGATAAGGTATGTTTAATACCCATTTTTGAGCAAAAGGAATTAAATTCCTGATTCTCAAATTCTCCACCATGATCACTTCTCAATGAGATTATATTAAAAACTTTTTCATTTTGAACAGATTTGCAGAAACTTTCAAATAAAGTAAAAGCTTCATTTTTTTAATTTCAAAAATAAAATCCAAGTAAATCTAGAATAATCATCAACTAATACATAAACATATAATTTACCATCCATCCTTGCTACACTTGATGGTCCACACAAATCCATATGGATAAGTTCTAGAGGTTTAGTTGTAGAAACATTGTTAACAGATTTGAATGATGATTTGTGTTTCTTGCCCAGTTGGCATGCATCACATAATTTGTTACTTTCAAATATGAGACTAGGAAAATCAGATACTAAGTGTTTCATAGATAACTTATGTAAAAAATATATATTACAATGTACAAGTCTCCTATTCCAGATCCAATATTCACATACTTTAGCAGTCAAGAAATTTACTTGTTGTTTACACAAGGAATTTAAATCCAAAGTATAGACATTGTCAGTTCTTTGTGCCTTTAATTTAAACAGTTTATCTTTAAAAATAGTACATCAATTGTTAGTAAAATAAACAGTATATCCATCATCACAAAGTTGAGAGATACTTATCAGGTTGTGTTTTAATCCTTGTACATAATGAACTTCGTTGATTGAGACTGTTTTTGGATCTCCAACAGTTCCAATGCCAATGATTTTTCCTTTGGCATTGTCACCAAATGTGACAAGTCCTCCTTCCTTTTGAGTGAGAGTTATAAAATTTGTTGAGTTCCCACTCATATGCCTTGAGCAGCCACTATCCATGTACCATATATCTTTTCTGCTTTGGTGGCCTGCTACCTGCAAAGTCATTTAAACAAATTGCTTTGGTACCCATATTATGTTGGGTCTAGGGGTGTTAGCTAGCAATGATCTGAGTATCCATATTTTCTTTGTTCTTATAAAATAAGCTGAATCATATAAGTCTTTTGAAAACATGGGCTTTCATAATACCACAAATTTTAGGTTGTCTTAAGAAGCAGTGTTTAGCTATATGTACCTTTGTCCCAAAAAAGTTACAATTAACCCTTTTAGTTCTAGGAACAAAATAATTTTTTTATAGCTTAGGTTGTTCTCCTTTACTTCCAATTCCAAATCTTTCCTTTTTAATGACAGTTTTTCCAAGATTTTCATTTTATGAATTCTCTCCTTTCGTAAAAACCAATGCAGCCCCTTTGTAAGATTGTACTTCATCCTGCAGTTTTTTTATTCTTGATTCAAAATTAACATAGTTTGTGTTAATAGAATTATATTTTTCAGTTAATTCCTAATCTTTTTCCAGCATTGTATCTCATTCATCTGAAACAGCCTTATGTATGTTTTTTAGTGACTTATGTTTCTTAAATAGTGAGTCATATCTTTTTTCATGCATATTGTACTAGGCTGCATGTTTTTCATTTGTGTATCTTGATTCAGAATTTGACTCATTATTTGAGTCAGAGGAGTAATATGATTGTACCTCATCTATTTATGCCATGAAACACATGTTTTCTTTCAGATTGACTTCTTCTTTCTATAATCTTGATTCTGGAGAGCTACTGGAGTCTTCATATACACTCCAAGTGGCTTTCATAGTTTTTTGTCTTTCTGCTCATAGTCATTTCTATTGAATAATTTATTCTTCTTTGCATGTTTCAATTGTGGGAAATCTGGTCTGATGTGCCCCATATTCTTGCATTAATAGCATCTTACTTCTTTATCATCTTTCTTACAGGATTTTTTGAAACCACTTTTCTTGCTGTAGAATTTTATGAATGTTCTTCCTAGCTGAGCTAGTTCTTCATCTGAGTTTGATGAGTCAGGGCTCTCTGATTTGGCTTTGACTTCTCTTTTTTTCATCTTTCTAGTATTTTGATGTGAAGTTACCTTCAAGGAAGTATCATAATTTTTTATGTAGACTTTATGTTCATTTTCCTCATCTTGAATTTCAGCTTCGTACATCATCAGTGTACCAATAAGCTCTCTCATGGTTAGATCTTTAACAGGTGTTGGTTGTATGATTACAGTAGAGATACCATTCCATCGAGTAATAAGTACCCTTAGTACTTTTAATACTTGATCAGCCTGCTTGATAGGATCTCCTAGAGCTGTTATATTATTGAAAATTTCTGTCAACCTCCCATTCATTTGGGTAATGCTTTCACATTCAAACTTTCTGAAAGTGTCAAATTTCAATTTGGCAATAGCATATCTCATTTGTCTCACACTGTATGTTCCTTCATACGCCACAGTTATTGTTTGCCACATCTCATATATTGTTGGGCAATGAGATACTCTGTTAAATTAATCTAGTCCTAGACCACAGGTAATTGCATTCACAGCCTTCAAATTCATATCATATTCTGCCTCTGTAGCAGCACTCCATGTATCAGGATTTTCAAAAATTTCATAAGGAGTCAGAATCTTTGAATAGACTTTATATCCGAGGTTTTTCATATATATTATCATGCGCGATTTCCATCAGCCATAGTTTTCTCCATTAAAATATGGTTCTCTGACCATTGACATCCCTTCTCTTGTATCGGTCATGATGCTCTGTTGTATAATATTTAAATGCTTCTCGCTTTATAAGGCTTTATCAGAAGCTCCACATCTGATACCAATTATTGGATCTTGAATATACCGATTTTACACAAGAGGGGGGTGAATTGTGTCTTTCAGATTTTTCATTAACTCTTCGATTGATCGAGTTCTGTCCTCTATGTTTTATCAGATTTGATCATGCAGTGGAATCAGTAAAAGCAGAGACACAGAGATGTATAGTGACTCGAGGAACAGAAGGCCCCTAGTCCACTCCACCAATTCACTACTCCACGAGCTTGGTGATTTTCACTATCGGTCCTCATTTCCACAGACTGTCCAACAACTAAAAACAGGCAGTTGACACCTTTACAATTTTCAGGCAAACAAATCCTTCTGGTTCAAACTCGAACCTACTCAGCTTAGTAAGATAAGATGGTCACTGAAGATAAAAGTGTTTTCATTTAGAAAGAACTTTTCCAATTGATATTTACAATTGCAATAGAATTCAATTGACATCAGATGGATCGTTGTCTTCAGAAATATTGATCTTCAAGTAAAAGAAGTTCTGAGTCGATCCGGTTGTAGTAGATATAGAAAATATAATCGCAACTTAAGCATCACCAGATTCACAAGAGATTTCCATTGACAAATAGATGAATCTTCTATTGTGTTCCTTATTCTTCAATAAAACAGAGCGTAGTCGCTCTTCGTAATCAGTAGATCTTTGTATCTTGATTTGTCTTTGTTTTTTCTCATCAGAAATAGCATTGTCTATGAAGCAGATTTTTCTTTCGACTATAATGATTGTATCTGCACTTGATTTCTTGATCGCTATGTGTTCTTCTTTCAAATATTCTCTATATCGATCTTTGTACACTTTTCTCCGTATATCACACTTGTTTCTGTTATGATGTGTATTGTTCTTTTAAATTCAAAAATGAGAATAGATATATCGAGTGCTTCCTCTACAAAATCATATCCACAAATATCTCCCTTTGAAAAGCAATATTCAAACATGTGAATTAATCTGAGCAGTCTTAATACTCAATAATATTCACCATGAAAAGATCCGGTTAAATCAATCCTTCAAACGGTTCTAAATCTGTCAAGGACACACTTCAAAATCAGCATTTTGTCTGGCTTAAAATTATCCTGATCAATCGCTAGCTGACCGTTGAACAAAAAATTTCAACTTCAAATTGCCGACGCCAAACGTAAGGTTGAGTTGCACTTTATGCATCCTCTGAAACATAACATAGATCAAATGTAGGGTTGATGTCGCATTCTTCTAACATAAGGTTGATGAAGAATGTAAGGTTGATGACATATGGTTGACCACAAACATAGGGTTGACCATCCATACTTTTCTCTTCCATGTCCAAATGTATACCATACTTTTCTAAGCTTCCATACGTAAGGTTTACAATCAATACTTTTTAAAGTAACGTAAGGTTGATTACAAAAGTAAGGTTGATTAACCATACTTTTGAGAAACAAAAAAACATTAAAGACTTAGGTAATGTTTATTCTTCCATACTTTCTCAATATCCCAAATGTAGGGTTCCTTCCTAATCTATGGTTCTTCTTCACGTAGGTTTTTCTTCACGTAGGGTTCCTTTTTTACGTTGGGTTTTATTCATGTAGGGTTCCTTTCTTTCATACTTTTCTGATAACGTATGGTTGTTTAACCATAATTTTCTGATAATCTGTAAAGAGTAAACAGTGGGTTCCTCTCTTTCTTTACGTTACGCTTTCCTTTCATTCTTTACGCTATGCTTTCCAAACGTAAGGTATGAATAGTGTTTCCAGAACACTTTAAATTGATTCTCGAATGGTTTAGCAATTGTTCCACGCTGTGTAAACACTTGAATATTCTTCCAAGAGTGAGAATATATAAAATATATAATTACTGAAAAATATTTAAAGTAAAATCATGATAAAACAATTAAAGGTTATTTGTGAACATCAAAAATCATCATAAAGAGATAGAGTGTTGTTCTCAAAAATACCCCCTTATTAATAATAAAACGTATTGTTGAAAAAAAAACTTGCTCAAAAATATCCCCATTAAATATGTATGGTTGAAAACAACACGTGATCAACAATATCCCCCTTTATGATGATCACAAAACCCATAAAATAATAAGAGTAATTAAATAAAATTAACTTTCAAAATTAGTTACTTATAGTTTAGAATTTTAAAAAGATAAAACAATATTTAATTTTAACAAAATTAATTCAATAAAAAAACATTGTACTATCATTAAAAATAAATTTCACCCCCTTTATTTATAATAAAAATAAAATAAAATTATTTTTCGTTAAAAATAAAAGTAAAGAATAAAATAAAAGTTTTTAGTTTTATCCAAATTTCTCCCTCTGAATAAAATACATTTTTTCAAATTTCTCCCAAATAAAAAGTAAAAGAAAATTTCCCCTTTATAATAAATTACTGTTAATAACTTAAAATAATTTGATGTATAAGTATAAATCTGTATAAATACAAAACATTTTTAAAAAAATATTTAAAATATACAGGAAATCATTTAAATAAGGTTTTAACATTTTAAAATAAAATGTCGTGTTTATCCAAATTTCTCCCCCTTTTTGTGGTATAAAAAAGAATGATAAATCGTGGATTTTAATACATTTAATTTTGAACTTAACTGTAGGTAAATGATATCATTAGTTGTTTATATGTAAGGTAATCAACTATACTAGCATATTTGAACTTAAAACAGTAAAAGAAACAAACAGATAAATAAACAAATAAATAATGTAACAAACTTGCATTCAAAAACAGCAGTATGTACAGGATAATGATATACACAGGAATCAAGGGATATTAGGGGTAAGATAGGTTATATCTTCTCTGAACAACATCCTTGATTTCTGTAACTTGTTCCCTCAGTCGCTTCATCATCCCATATCCAAGTTTGATAATGAGCTCTTTGTTCTCCTGAGTCATATGAATATCCTCGATTTAATTGACTCTGAAAAACTCATGCATTATTTCTTCTTTTCTATAAACACTTACAGCTTCTATGACATCTGATTTAACATTGTTTTGATTCCTGGCTAACTGGATGTCAGCTGATCCACTAAAATTTTCTGATTGTCCAGCAACACTGATAATGGAGCACTGTTACATTAATGATCAGTCAACCTCTCATTCATATTGCCCATTACAGTTGTAATAGCCTTAAATATCCTTATGAGGTCAGGTGATGTACCTGAACCACTAGCTCCACTAGACCTTATGGATTCACACTGAGTTTCCATATAATCTATAAAACTAGATATATCTGATTTCAAAACCAATTATGATTTCATTTTGACCACTTTTTCCGACATTTACTTTTTGAAATTCTCAGCTTCATTTCTTGAAACTGTGCTGGATTTCAGTCTCTGAAATTTCAACTTCTCTAATTCCAAAGCTCTCCTTAGAGTAGAATTCTCAGTTTCTAGTCATTGAAACTTATTGTAAAATTCTTCAATAGCTTCATTCGGTGAAGTAGAAGTACTATTTTCTTGATTTTCTTCTTCAGTTCGTTGATGAATCAACACTAGGCGTAAAGATTCTGCAACTGTTTCTTCATCTCCCTTTTCAGCTTGGTCTACGGATTTTTCCTCAGAGTCTTTATTAGACTCTTCCACATGAAAATATTCTTGAAACACATCAGTGTGAACATCTTATGAATCATCATCATGTTCTTAAATAATGATATCATCTTGAACAAGATTTTCAACAGCATTGTCTTCCTGAACAGCCTGAGGACTGGCGACTTCTCCTCTCGGCACTCCCTCTTTCAAAACTTTAACTGTAGTCTCATTTTGAAGTTCATCTAAGGATTCAACTCTTTTAGGTTCAATAACAACTATTTCAGGTCTCTCTGTTTCAACATCCATTGAAACTTGAGCTACCTCTTCTTGAGGTTCATCAATATTAGCCTTATACCTCACAAAACTATATCCAAAAATATCTTTAACAAATAGTGGTTGAGAAACCATTGTTTCCTCGTCAGCTCTTGTAGCTCTTTTCCTTGTTACTTGAAGTCCTTCCTGACTTCCTTCATCTTCAACCTCTGTAATTTCAAAATGAATTTTCCTTTAAGTTGTAGTTGCTTGGGTTTCAGGTTTTTTTCATTATCTTTTTAAGGCTGAGCCAGAGCTATCTCCTCTTTTTCCTCTTCATCCTCTTCTACCCCCACTGGCAAGATTTTTCCTTTTATGGTGCTCCAAAAATAACCAGTTTTCCTTAGTCTCCCAGCACTAATGGTATTACCGTGATGACACCTTGTTCTCACATCTACATGTCTTACCAATCCTTTCTTGAGAAACAACTTTGAAATGAACCTTCCAAAAGGATAGAAGTTCATTATTTCATCGCTCTGGCATCAGTAATTGAGGTACCTTACCATGTACCTTGGGATGTTTAATTGGATGTCACTTAATAGAAGATAAATTATTTAAATATCAGTGTACAAAATCTTTTCCATTTCTGACATCCTGAGAGCTATTCCAGTCTGAACAAATTTAACCAAGATCTTCTGATCCGGATCTAAATCCTTTACCATAATTTTCTTAACAGTAGTTGTTCCAAACATAAAAGACATAATGTCCTCTGACATATGCACAACATATCTAATTTTTTTCAAATCAAAATGATATACTCCTTCATGTGGGAAATTCATGATTTGTCCTATTTAAACAGAAGAGATTGAGAAATCTATATCCTCAATCATTGCAATCATAGTGTCTTCATCCTCACCTAGACTGAACTGAACTATTCTGAAGAAATAACGCAGTTCTACCTAAAACATAAACTCATACCTTTTACTATTTAAATTCTGCTCAAGGTTTTGAAAAGACAAATCCTATTTCAATAACAGATTAGTCTGGAATAGCCATTCCAGATCTAGAAACATTACCTTGAAAAAATTTTCACCCAACTGGCTTTTTCTTCTTCGCGTCACTCCTCTCGGCCTCATCTGCTCACTTGGTCTTGGCCATTATTTAGTAGATTTCTGAAGGTTCAATGATTTTACGGTTTGAATATTTGAAGATCAGGGGTGTGCAATAGTATAAAGTTTTTGGGTTGAAAAGGGTTTTTTATGTGTAAATGAAACCATTTCAAATAAAAAAGGGCTCTGACAGCCTTGATTCTCGTGTAATCACTAATCATTAAATTTACTTTAAAAAAAATTGAATGCGGTGAATTTAACATAAATTAAAAACAAAAGATAAACCTTTTTTGAAAAACAAATAATTAATTGATTTTAAATATTATTTAAAAACAGAGTAAAATTTACACAATTATGCAAATAAAATTAAATAAATAATATTTAAAATTATAATGAAAAAAATTATTTAAAATTAAATTAACCTAGCCCCCCTTGATAAAATCAAACCTTGTAGTGGGAAGTGGTTTAGTAAAAATATCTGCTAATTGAATTTCTGTATTTATAAATTCTAAAAATATATCCTTTTTAATAACATGATCTCTTAAGAAGTGATGTCTTATATCAATGTGATTAGTTCTAGAATGAATAATAGGATTTTTTGAAATATTAATTGCACTTTTATTATCACATAAAATAGGTGTATTATTAAAATTCAATCCAAAGTCCATAAGAGTTTTTTCATCCACAACACTTGTGCACAACAACTGCCAGTAGAGACATATTCTGCCTCAGCTATTGATAGGGCAACTGAATGTTGTTTCTTACTAGACCATGACACTAAAGACTTTCCTAAAATGTGAAATGTTCCAGACATGCCTTTTCTATCTAATCTACAACTTCTAAAGTCAGCATCTGAATATGAAATCAAATTAAAATCATAAGTTTTAGGATAGAGTAGAGATTGAAAAGTAGTTCATTTTGAATATCTAAAAATTCTTTTAACAGCAGTTAAATGAGATTCTTTGGGTTTTGATTGAAATATAGCACAAATACATACTGAATACATTATATCTATCCTGCTAGTAGTAAGATATAACAAACTACCAATCATACCTCTATATAAGATGTTGTCAACTGATTTCCCAGTTTTATCCAAATCAAGTTTTATATTAGTACACATAGGAGTTGTAAATGTCATGTTGTTTTCAAGTCCAAATTTTCTTATGTAAATATGCAATGTATTTGCTTTGATTTAAAACATTTCCAAAATCTTTTTGAAATATTTTAAGTCCCAAAAAGAAATTTAATTTTCCCATCATACTCATTTCAAATTCTTCTTGCTTTAATTTTGAAAATTTATGACAAAGTGTTTTATTATTTGATCCAAAAATTACATCATCAAAATAAATTTGAACCAATAAAACATTATTTTTCACAGTTTTCTTAAAGAGTTTTGGATCTTCCAATCCAACAGTAAAATCATTTTTCAAAAGAAAAGAACTTAATATTTCATACCAAACTCTATGTACTTTTTTAAATCCATAAATACCTTTAGTAAGTTTAAAAACAGAATTATTTTTTTGAGAGTTTTCAAAACCAGGAGGTTTCTCAACATAAACTTCCTCCATTAAATAACCATTTAAAAGGAAGATTTAACATCCATCGGAAATAATTAAAAATTCATATGAGATGCATAGGCTAAAAGTATTCTGATGGCTTCTAACCTAGCTATAGGTTCAAAAGTCTCATTATAATCTATTCTTTCTTCTTGATCATATCCTTTAGATACTAATCTTGATTTATTTATAGTTATTATACCTTGTTCATCCTATTTATTTCTAAATTCCTATTTGGTTCCTATTACTGGATAATCCTGAGGTTTTTCCACTAATTTCCAAACATAATTTCTTTTGAACTAGTTTAATTCATCTTGAATTGCTATTACCCAGCTTTCATCATCTAAATCTTCTTCTATAGTCTTGGGTTCTATTTGGGATTGGAAGGCAGATAATTCCACTAGATTTCCTAAGTTTCTTCTAATTTGAATACCAGTTTCTAAGTCACCTATCACAGTTTCTAAAGGGTGATTCTTCAGGGTTTTAGACTGTCTAGGCAATATATTTAAAGGTTCTTCAGTATCATGTTTCTCTAAACTGGACTAAATTTCTTTTATATCATTTTCAAAATCATTCTTTAATTTCTCAAGTCTCATGTTATTGTTAGAGTCAGGTTCATTTATTTGATCTATCCTTTTCTCAAAGGGATCAGATTCATCAAATTTCACATGAACTGATTCTTCAACAATCCTTGAATTTTTATTAAAAATTATATAAGCTTTCTAAATAGCAGAATATCCCAATAAAATTCCTCCATCATATTTTTGGATCAAACTTACCAATATTGTTCTTGGTGTTTAAGGTGTAAACCTTGCATCAAAAAACTTGAAAGTAATTTACTATAGGTTTTCTGTTATTCCATAGTTCATAGGGTGTCTTTTTCAAAATAGGTCTTATTAAAACTTTGTTAATTATATATAAAGCTGTATTTACAGCTTCTTTCCAAAAATATATAGGTCGGCTATATTCATTTAACATAGTTCTAGCCATTTCTTGAATTGTTCTATTTATTCTTTCTACAATCTCATTCTGTTGAGGTGTTCTTGGTGAAGAGAAGGTATGTTTAATACCCATATTTGAGCAAAAGGAATTAACTTTTTGATTCTCAAATTCTCCACCATGATCACTTCTCAATGAGATTATATTAAAACCTTTTTCATTTTGAACATATTTTTAGAAAGTTTCAAATAAAGTAAAAGATTCATTTTTGAATTTCAAAAAGAAAATCCAAGTAAATATAGAATAATCATCAACTAATACATAAACATATAATTTACCAGCCAAGTTTTCTACTCTTGAAGGTCCAAACAAATCCATATGGATATGTTCTAGAGGTTTAGTTGTAGAAACTTTTTTAATAGATTTGAATGATGATTTGTGTTTCTTTCCAAGTTGGCATGCACCACATAATCTGTTACATTCAAATTCGAGACTAAAAAAATTAGAATCAAAGTGTTTCTTAGATAACTTATATAAAACATATATATTACAATGTCCAAGTCTCCTATTCCAGATCCCAGATTCACTTACTTTAGCAGTCAAGAAATTTACGGGTTGTTTACACAAGAAATTTAAATCCAAAGTATAGACATTATCAGTTCTTGGTGCCTTAAATTTAAACAGTTTATCGTTAAAAACAGTACAACAATTGTTAGTAAAATCAATAGTATATCCATCATCACAAATTTTAGAGATACTTAGAAAGTTGTGTTTTATTCCTTGTACATAAAGTACTTTATTGATTGAGACTGTTTTTGGATCTCCAACAGTTCCAATGCCAATGATTTTTCCTTTGGCATTGTCACCAAATGTGAAAAGTCCTCATTCCTTTTGAGTGAGTGTCATAAAATTTGTTGAGTTCCCACTCATATGCTTGGAGCATCCACTATCCATGTACCATATATCTTTTCTGCTTTGGTGGCCTGCTACCTACAAAGACATTTAATCAAATTACTTTGGTACCCATATTCTATTGGGTCTTGGGGTGTTAGCTAGCAATGATATGGGTATCCAGATTTGCTTTGTTCCTTTAAAATCAGCGAAATCATATAAGTCTTGTGAAAACATAGGCTTTCTTAATACCACAAATTTGAGTTTGTCTTAAGAAACAGTGTTTAGATATATGTCCCTTTATCCCACAAAAATTACAATTATCCCTTTTATTGCTAGGAACAAAGTAATCTTTGTATAGCTTAGGTTTTTCTCCATTACAGCCAATTCCAAATCATCCCTTTTTAATGACAGTTTTTTCAAGAATTTCATTTAATGAATTCTCTCCTTTTGTAAAAACCAATGCAGCCTGTTTGTAAGATTCTACTTCATCCTGCAGTGTTTTTATTCTTGATTCAAAATTAATATAGTTAGTGTTAATAGAATTATATTTATCAGTTAATTCCTTATGTTGTGTGAGCATTGTATCTCTATCATCTGAAACATCCTTATGTATGTTTTTTATTGACTTATGTTTCTTAAACAGTGAGTCATATCATTCATTAAGCATATTGCAGTAGGCTGCAAGTTTTCCATTTGTGTAGATTGATTCAGAATTTGACTCATTATTTGAGTCAGAGGAGTAATATGATTGTACATCATCTGTTTTTTCCATGAAACACATGTTTGCTTTCAGATTAACTTCTTCATTCTCTGAGCTTGATTCTAGAGAGCTACTGGAGTCTTCAGATACACTCCAAGTGGCTTTCATAGTGTTTTTGTCTTTCGGCTCATAGTCATTTATTTTGAAGAATTTTTTCTTCTTTGCATCTTTAAATTGTGGGAAATATGATCTGATGTGCCCCATCTTCTTGCATTCATAGCATCTTACTTTCTTATCATCTTTCTTAAAGGATTATTTGAAACCTATTTTCTTGCTGTAGAATTTTATGAATTTTCTGGCTAGCTGAGCCAGTTCTTCATCTAAGTTTGATGAGTTAGAGCTCTCTGATTTGGCTTTGACTTCTCTTTTCTTAATCTTTCTATTATTTTGTTGTGAAGTTAATTTCAAGGAAGTATAATCCTTTTTTATGTAGACTTTATATTTATTTTCCTCATCTTGCATTTCAGCTTCGTACATTAGCAGTGTACCAATCAACTCTCTCATGGTTAGATCTTTAACAGGTTCTGATTGTCTGATTTGCAGTAGAGATACCATTCCATCGAGTAGGAATTACACTTAGTACTTTTAATGCTTTATCAGCCTACTTGATAAAATCTCCTAGAGATGTTATATTATTGACAATTTCTTTCAATCTCCAATTCATTTGGGTAATGATTTCACCATAAAACTTTTGGAAAGTATCAAATTTCAATTTGGCAGTATCATTTCTCATTTGTCTCACATTGTTTGTTCCTTCATATGCCACACCTATTGTTTGCCACATCTCATATGTTGTTGGGAACTAAGATACTCTGTTAAATTCATCAAGTCCTAGACCGCAGATAATTTAATTCATAGCCTTCGAATTCATATCATATTCTGCCTCTGTAGTAGCACTCCATGTCTCAGGATTTTCAGGAATTTCATAAGGAGTCAGAATATTTGAATAGACTTTATATCCGAGGTTTTTCAGATATATTATCATGAGTAATTTCTATAAGACAAAGTTGTCTCCATTAAAATATGGTGATATAACCATTGACATCCCTTTTCTTGTATCAATCATGATGCTCTGTTTTATAATCTTTAAATGCTTCTCTCTTGCTAAGGCTCTATCCGAAGCTCCACCTATGATACCAATTGTTAGATCTTGAATATATAGATTATACACAAGAGGGGGGTGAATTGTGTCTTTCAGATTTTTCGTTAACTCTTCGATTGATCGAGTTATGTCCTCTATTATTTATTAGATTTGATCATGCATTAGAAGAAGTAAAAGCAGAGACCCACGGATGTATAGTGGTTCCGGGAACAGAAGGCTCATAGTCCACTCCACCAACGCTCTACTCCACGAGCTTGGTGATTTTCACTATCTGGTCCTCTATTCCACAAACCATCCAAAAACTGAAAACAGGACTTTGAAACCTTTATAATTTTTTGGCAAACAAAGCAATCTGGTTCAAACACGAACCTACTCAGATTAGTATGCGAAGCTGGTCACTCAAGATAAAAGTGTTTTGGTTTAGAAAGAATTTTTCCAGTTGATATTTACAATTGCAACAGAATGTAATTGACATCAGATGGATCGTCGTCTTCAGAAATATTGATCTTCAAGTCAAAGCAGTTCTGAGTCGATCCGGTTGCAGTAGATATAGAAATTATAATCGCATCTTAAGCAGGAGCATATTTACAAAATATTGTCATTGACAAATAGATGAATCTTTTGTTGTGTTCCTTCTTCTTCAATAAAACAGAGCGTAGTCGCTCTTCGTAATCATTAGATATTTTTATCTTGATTTGTCTCTGTTTTCACACCATATAAATAGTTTTGTCTATGCATCAGATCTTTCTTTCGACTACAATGATTGTATCTAAACTTGTGTTCTTGATCGCTATTTGTTCTTTTTCAAATCTTCACTATATCGATCTATGTACACTTTTCTCCGTATATCACACTTGTTTCTTTTATGATGTGTATTTTTCATTTTAATTCAAAAATGAGAATAGATATATTGAGTGCTTCCTCTGCAAAATCAGATCCACAAATATCACCCTTTAACCCATAATATTCAAACTTGTGAATTAATCTGAGCAGTCATAATACTCCATAATATTCTCCATGAAAAGCTCCTATTAAATCAATCCTTCAAATGGTTCTAAATCTGTCAAGGACACACTTCAAAATCATAATTTAGTCTGGCTTAAAATTAGAATGATCAATCACTTGCAGATCTTTGAACAAAAAATATCAACTTCAAATTCTCGACGCCAAACGTAAGGTTGAGTTGCACTTCATGCATCCTCTAAAACGTAACATAGATCAAACATAGGGTTGATGTCACATTCTCAAAATGTAAGGTTGATGACGAATGTAAGTTTGATGACATATGTTTGACCACAAACATAGGGTTGACCATCCATACTTTTCTCTTCCATGTGCAAATGTATACCATACTTTTCTAAGCTTCCATACGTATGGTTTACGATCCATAATTTTAAAGTAACGTAAGGTTGTTTACAAAAGTAAGGTTGATTAACCATACTTTTGAGGAACAAGCAAAACATTAATGACTTACATAATGTTTCTTCTTCCATACTTTCACAATATTCCAAATGTAGGTTTCCTTCCTAACGTAGGGTTCTTCTTCATGTAGGGTTTTTCTTCACGTAGGGTTCTGTTTTCACATAGGGTTTTTCTTCACGTAGGGTTCATTTCTTTCATACTTTGCTGATAACGTATGTTTGTTTAACCATAATTTTATGATAATCTGTAAAGATTAAATAACGGGTTCCTTTCTTTCTTTACGCTATGCTACGCTACCCTTTCTTTATTTATGCTACGCTTTCCAAACTTAAGGTATGAATAGTGTTTCCAGAACACTTTAAATTGATTCCGAAATGGTTTAGCAATTGTTCCATGCCGTGTAAACACATAAATATTCATCCAAGAATGAGAATATATATAATATATAATTCCTGAAAATTAATTAAAGAAAAATCATTAGAAAACAATTAAAGGGTATTTGTGAACATCAAAATCATCATAAAAGGATATAGTATTGTTATCAACAATACCCCCCTTATTAATAATAAAATGTATTGTTGAAAACAAAACTTGCTCAACATTCTCCCCATTAAATATGTACTGTTGAAAACAACATGTGGTCAAAATATATTAATATTTTGTTGTGAAAAACTAAATGAAAACCCTTTTCATGATTATCCAATAAATACAAAATCCACTATAATATAATCACTAACTTATGTTAATTTCATATCATCTACTGATCCACCCTAATAAGAATTTTATAGATAATAACTATTGTGGATTAATTTTATTATATAAAAAACGAAATCCACCATTCACATGATATAACAATGTATTCATTTCACTTCAATAATGTGGCTTTCATTGGAATTACATTGATACCATTATTCTATTCTTGTGAAAAAACAATACCAGCTCTTTTATGTGTATGGTATAATATACTACCATTGATCTGCCTATATTTTATAACATTAACTGCTTTGTCTTCATCGTCTCGAGATAGTTTCATGTGAGTAGCCACCAGAGTCATCATCCCTTTGTAATTATCCACTTCAAATATTCTCAAAAACTCCTTAGTATATTTTTATTGACAAATATATTTGGCATTCCATCCTTATGTCACCAGTAAAATAAGGAAAATGGCTAGTTCACCAATCATTGTCATTTCAAACTCACGTTTAATGAATTCTGTGAACTATTTTCACTACACTTCATCTGATCCCCAAATTATTATGTCATAAAAAACACCGGAGTCATAATTAAATGATTAATTTTGTTTTTGAAATAGAGATTTTAATCAACTACCCCACACTAAATACCAAACTTCTAAAAAATGGATTTATCCTTAACTACCATGATCTGGGTTCTTACATCAACTCCTATAGTGCCTTAATTAGATGAAAAAATATATTCCCATATTTATGAATGAAAAAACCATCACAATTATAAATAAAAACATCTTCATCTTTGTAACAACCAAGGATTTCATAGTATGTTATTTCTTCAAAGTAATTCAATAACTTGCATTACATGCAACACCGAGTTCAAGCGCACCACGAATTACCAAACTAGCTGTTCAAAAGCGGTTATGAATAGTATTAAATGGTTTTTGAACTATATATAATCCTTATAATTTTAGAATCCATATTATGAGTTTCCTATACATAATGTAATAACTAATTCATTTTTTCAGATAAAAGAAGTATTTTTCAAAAAATGTACTTTTACCTCCTTTTAATGGTGAACCCTTTTTAAATCCAAAATTTGATACTTTTATATATTAAATTTGAAAAATTAAACTTCTTCTTTATATTCGGGACATAAGAATTTAGTTTTAATAAATTTTTGGTGTTTTCTTGATAACTTTCATTTTTGGATGTATAGTGAAAAATACTATATTTTAACTGAAAAAACTATTTTAATCAAAATAATTTATAGTGTTAAATTTTAATTTTTAATTGTTTGGAAGTATAAATAGATTATATTTTTACCATTTAATCAAATTCTGGTCATTGTAAGTAATTTCACAATGATATTGGAAATAAAAAAGTGTCAATCTTTTGATAGTTATTGTTTCGTAAAAATACGTCTTTTGGTTTTGGCAATGGGAATTAATTGTCAATTAAATAATGAAACTTATATGTTTTAAATTTGGTAAAATAGACTTCATTTTTGAATTTGGAATATCAAAATTAGCTTACAGTGAATTTTTGGTATTTATCTGAAAACATTCCATTTTTGATGAATAGTGAAAGACACCGACTTATTGTTTTAAACCGAATTTTTATTTAAATAATTATTTATTTTATTTAAATTTATTTTAGGTCAAAATATATACATAATACTTATATATTTTCAATTTAATTAATTGAAGTCATTTTTTAATAATATTAGATATATAAAATTTTATTGAACTTTTCACCGTCTTTTACCCACCACCTAGGAGAATTTGAAAATTCGCATAAAACATAATTTTACCACTTCTGTGAGTGAATTTCAGAAATCTGAGAGACAGATTTGATATTATTAAGAAAAAATTGGATCAATAAGATAAAAATAATTTTTGGTGAAAAGTAAATTTTAATTTTATTTACCATGGTTAAAAGTAAATAGAGTAATTAAGGGTAAAAATGATATTATTCTTACTCTAACAAATGTTCTAATTCTAATGGATATGTAATTCGACCAAAAACAACCTTAGGAATAAAATATGATCCATTAGGTCCACTTGGATTAGATTAGAAATTTTATTATTATTTAATTAAAATAAGATTTAAAAGAGTTATAATAAATTCTTAATAACTAAAAAATTTATAATATAGGTTATAGATTAGATAAATTCATCTATAAAAAATAAATATCAAGATAAATATATTTACTACATAATGGTATTTTATTTATAATTTTTATACATTAAATAATTAAATTTATTTATGACACATTGATGATGTAGTAATTACCATATTAATGAATGATTAAAATAATTGACATTATAAATATCCAAATAAATATAATTTGAGACATTTTATAAATTACACTAATTTTATAGGTTATTATAACATTTTATGGTTGGTTATATTCATTTTATTCGAAGTAATAATGCTGTTATGAGTTTAACAGAAAAACAAATACCAAATAGTGTCAAAATTGACATAAAATAGTTTCTAAAACAAATATTATATTATTAATTTATATAATAGTCTTAAAAATATAAGTATAGGCCAAAAGACTTATATAATAATATATATGATATTAATGAACCAAATGGGGTTTTATTGGCATTTTATAGTAACTTTTTTAACCATATAAGATAAAAATACAAAGAGACACGGTAAATGTCAAACTATTTAACTAAAGGTTAAATCTAGAAGTAAAGGTTAATATGGTGACCTAAACCTATCACAAACCTATTGTTTGAGTGGTTTTGGACCCATACCCTACTTATCCTTTAAATAATTCATTTTAGAGCCATTAGAAACTGGAAATAAATTTATTATAAAATAATATTTTATGTTTTTTCTAAGGTTCCCCTCACCCCTCTTATAAAAAGGGCACTTCCCCTTCTCTCAAATTCACACCTCCAAAGCCATTTTACTTTGCTAAAACCAGCCCAAATATCCTCCCAACTATCATACCCTCATTTTAGAGGCCTTCTATTGGTCATAAATCCATCCTAAGGAGCCTTTTTTATCAAATCAAAAGGAAGAACCCAAAGAAGAGGCAATGATTTCACCACCCTCTTTCATGTTCTCTTATTCTTCCACTTAATCTTCCTTTGTTGTTTCCATTATAAAATAATAAATCTAGTATATTCTATATACTCTGATGTTATTATAAATAGGGTACAACTATATTCATTATTCTATCCATCTTATGGATGATAATGTCACAATGCGTGCGTATGTACGGCTTACCTTCTCCACGTCGTGGTGTAATTTGTTATTCAACACTATGTTATTTGGATGGATATAATGAGTAATATATATATAAATAATGAAAATAAAATTATAATGTCTCTGTAATGTTAATATACCATCCAATTCTACACCTTAAAGAAAAATATATTGTCACTTGTGCATACGTACGGATTACCGTCTCCACGACGCGATGAGATTCATTTCCATGTTCTCCATTCATCGACGATTATAAAAATATATATTACCAATAAGTATGTAATATACGACATAATAATGTTACTGGAGAGATATATATATATAAATATATGTACTTACATGTATCTTATTCACTTAGTTCTGTTCAATACGATATGAAA
Organism: Viscum album; assembly: GCA_963277665.1. Taxonomy (NCBI): domain Eukaryota; kingdom Viridiplantae; phylum Streptophyta; class Magnoliopsida; order Santalales; family Viscaceae; genus Viscum; species Viscum album. The sequence continues at coordinate 1,663,500,804 of OY728153.1, read as the reverse complement.
ATGGAAACAACGTTTATGCGTACGTACGGACTACCATCTCCATAAATAGTGTTTTTCATTTCATATATATGTCTATTATACATATTTATAATCTAAATATATAAGATATATAAATCATGTTTTATATTCTAGAAGTATTTAAATCTTGATCTAAGTGATTCAATCAACAGTAACAAGTTAAAACACGTACGATAAAGAAAGTGATTACTACCCGAAATGATAATTTATCATGGAAATTATTATTAAATGGTTTATATAAAGTCATAAATGAAACATGCATAATATCATAAATATTAATATTGTTTTGGTATAATTTAATAACATACTAAAATCATCATACAATAGGTTAAACGTACCCTCAACTAATGGAAAGTGCAAGATAAGGGTTAATTCCTCAATCTCATTATTATCTGAGATTGTTTATGTGTAAGTATTTACTGGGACATTTTTATCATCCATGCCCATTTTTTATAATAATGATTTCAAAATGAATATTTTAAGAATTTGTGAAAGGTATTATTTATCAATATCATAATTTTAAATGTTTTAAAGGGTTATCTTTCTAAATCTTTTTAATTAATGTCCATGTTTTCAAAATGATTTTAAGGATTTATTTATATAGAAATTAATTTTTTGAAATGATAATTATTTTCAATAGATTCAAAGTGGTATGTGATACTTTGATTCAAAAATATCTTTTAAATTACTTCCTTTATAAATGTGTTACTTTTAAATGATTTTACAAAAATGTTATTTCTTTCAAAAAGTTTTACTCGTCATTTTCAACTATGTCACATCCTTTACTGGATATTAATTTTTATTGGGGTTGATTTATTATAATAAAATATTTAATATTATATTTAATGAGTTATGATATGTTTGACTGTGGATGTTCTATTTTTATTCCATTCATGGTTGATGGTTAATGTATTGACATTTCGTATGCTAGTTTTAATAGAAATGTTTATGTTATGTTTCCACTTTTTCATATGAGTAATGCAGTAGACTTAGTAAGTGACGGGTGGAGCCCGCTATAGCTCCTCGATGCATCGGTAGGTCTCATTAGACATACTAGTGTCTTGGCACAAGGCCTTGAAAAAAAAATATTTTTATTCTTGGCACAAGGCCTTGACTATGTGGTAATGATGTCTGGCATTAGGCATTCCCTCATTAGAAAAGTAGTTATTACGTGTGATTATTCGACTAATAGAATATCCATGTGCATGTTTATATGGTAATGTTTGATTTATTTTTTCCATATTATGTTCATGTTTATGTTTAAAAAGGTTTTTGTTTTTATCACACATCTTGCCTTAAATGTTTATAGCTTCTGCTAAATTATTTACCCTTACTGGGCATCTGAGCTCACCCCTTTCTTATATTTTATTTTCCCAGGATTCCAAGAAGTGTATTATGATTTATATGTAGGGTTAAGCAGATGTGAATAATGTCATTCTCAAAGAAAATTCTATTTTTTGTTTTATGTTTGAAATTATAATGTAATGTTAATGTATGTAATCAATTATCCAAGACTGATAAACTGATCGGTCCTTTGGGGCATGATTCCTTGTAATCATGCCAATGTATTAAAATAATGCACCGGCTCTGGGAAACTGGGGTTGGGGAGTTACAGTTGGTATTAGAGGAAGTTTAGAAATAACCTTGGAAAATAGATTTAGATAAACTCTGATTAGAGCACATTACCCTAAGATAGACTTTGAGGATTAGTATAGAAGAACTTTCTAGAATTTTGGAAATGTATAGATTTTGTGAGTTTTCCAAGAAAATACATCCCTCTCTAGATACGATCCGGTGGAGGAAGCTCTGGAACTGATGTACCTGGGGGTAAAACCTGAAAACACCACTTTGATCTAGGCTCGAACAGGAACTGGTGCATGACAGTGGGCCTTGCTGCACTCTTGGTTACAACACTCCTGAGGGATATGCTTAGGATAATTATCATTTTATTTACAAATCATTATGAAGGATTTATGAGTATATACCTCTTTAAAGAAAATTTTTTTATGGATTAATAAACTATTAAATTTACATTAAGTATTTAACAAGTTTGGAATTATTCATTGTAATTCATAAACAGGCCTATTGTATGCCATTGTATAGAAATGGCACCTAGTAGAAGGAATGTGAACTCTAGCAATAGGTATAATCCAACGTATAATAAGGATCATATATTTCAAGGTATTAATCCAACATTTAGAAGGGAAATATTCTCCCATATATTCTCAACATATGAAGAAATATTATCACATGTTAATAAGATAAGTAATGAATTCTCTGAGCCCTATGGATTTGAAGGGAAGCAAGAGAAGAAAATGATGGAAGAGATAAATATGTACAAAGGGAATTGGGAAAAGAAAGATTTTCATATATAGGATAAATGTGGAAAGAATCACATTGGTAAATTCTTTAAGGGAATGGGAGTTTGTTATAAGTGTGGAGAAAACAGACACCAAGTACGTGATTGCAAGGGTAAGAAAAAAGATTAAAATGTATAATGCTTCATCTACAAGAAGTTGGGACACTACGAGAATCAATTTCCAAATCATCAGAGTATACCCCAAATGCTGCTATTGAATAAAAATCAAGTTATGATACCACCGAATATAAAGAGTAATGATTAAGAGTAATTATGTTGTTATTAAATTATTATGTCATTTGAGTGTTGTATCAACGATGTACTGGTTATATAAATTATGGAAATAAATAAGGATTGTACTACAGTACTATATTATTAAGAATTTGAGATTATATGGTCCGGATACTAAGGTTGTAATTTTTTAATAAGATATGGTTGATTTTCATAACTTATATTGGATATTCTTGACTATCATGAAATTTAATAATGGTTTGTTTATTTCATGATTGTTGGAATATTCAAAAAATTTGGATATGAGGAATATATCTAGTATTATATAAAGGATAAGGTAGCATGAATATAATCAATAAGGTTTTATGGTAATTCATTGTTTTACCATGTTTTAAAATAATACATGATGAAGGTGTTCACGTGTTATTACATGGAAAAAAAGGTTTTTAATTGTGTTTAACTTCCTTATAAATTTTGGACAGTGAGTTTGGATAAAAGTATTTCGATAAGTCTAAAGGTTGGAATAGATTTAGATTGAAATTGGATATTATGTTTAAGGTTATTTTTAGATTGTAATAAAAAGAAAAACACCTAGACCGTGTGACAATCCATCACGTCGGACAAAGATATAGGAATCAAACCCACACCATAGTGCGATTAGGATTTATCACCTACAACTGGACTACTTGAAGTCCATGGATGGTATAATCTAGTTTTTTTAAAGGGTCTGATAGGTGAATTATAAATTCATTATTTTTGGAACCCTATACGATTAGGATAAATAAAATATATTTTTTGAAATATTTTGGATTGAAAGATGAGTTTGTGGTAGGAATTAGTTAAAGGATGTTACTCTACTTGTCAAGTATATATATATATATATATATATATATATATTCCATCTTATTAAGACTAAATTTTATTAACCTAATTTCATATATGAGTTCTCCACAAAGGTATTTTCTATTTTCAACCGTTTATTTTTGAAGAACAATTTGAAATTACGAGGATTCAAATTATTGAAGGTGGTAATAATGTAACACCCCCAAGATTTCATAGTACGTAATTTCTTCAAAGTAATTCATTAACAAGCATTACACGCAACACCGAGTTCAAGCGCACCACAACATACCAAACTAGTCATTCAAAAGAAGTTATGAATATTATAAATATAATTTTAAACTATATATAGTCCTTATAATTTTAGAATCCATATTATGAGTTTCTTAGATATAATGTAATAACTAATTCATTTTTTCAGATAAAAGAAGTATTTTTTAAAAAATGCACTTTTACCACCTTTTAACGGTGAACCCTTATTAAATCCAATATTTGAAACTTCTATATATTCAATTTGAAAAAATAAAAATCTTCTTTATATTCGAGACATAAGAATTTAGTTTAAATAAAATTTTGGTGTTTTTCTAATAACTTTCAGATTTGGGGGAATAGTGAAAAATACTATATTTTAACTAAAAACAAATTTTTTAATAAAAATAATTTATAGTGTTAAATTATATATTTTAATGGTTTGGAAGTATAAATAGACTATATTTTTACCATTTAATCCAATTCTGGTCATTGTAAGTAGTTTCACTTTGAGATTGGACATAAACAAGTGTCAATATTTTGATAGTTATTATTTCTTAAAAATATGCCTTTTTGTTTTGACAACATGAATTAATTTTAAATTAATAAATTCAACTTATATGTTTTGAATTTGGTGATATATAATTTATTTTTGAATTCAGATTATCAAAATTATCTTAGGGTGAATTTGTGGTATTTTTCTGAAAATTTTAAATTTTTGATGAATAGTGAAAAACAGTGAGTTATTGTTTAAAACCGACATTTTATTTAAATAATAATTTATTTTATTTAAATTTATTTTAGGTAAAAATAGATACATAATACCTATATATGTTCAATGTAATTCATTGTAGTCATTTTTAATAATATTAGATATATAAAATTTTATTGAACTTTTCACCATCTTCTACCCACCTCATATGAGAATTTGCAAATTTTCATAAAACATACTTTTACCAATTCTGTGAGTGGAATTTCAAAAATCTGAGAGACATAGTTGATATCAGTAAGAAACAATTGGTCCAGAAAGATAAAAAAATTGGTGAATAGTAACGTTTACTTTTATTTATCACGGTTAAAAGTAAATATGATAATTAAGGGTAAAATGATTAAATTCTTACCCTAAAACATGTACTAATTCTATTGGTTGAGTGTTATTTGACCAAAAACAACCTTAGGAATAAAATATGATCCTTTAGGTCCACCTAGATTAGATTAGGAAATTTATTATTATTTAATTCAATGAAGAGTTAAAGGAGTTTAAATCAATGTCTAATAACTAAAACATTTTTAATATATGTTATACATAAGATACATTCAACTATAAATATTCATTAGAAAGAAAAAAATATTTAATACATAATGGTATTTTATTTATAATATTTAGGTATTAAATAAATAAATTTATTTATGACACATTGATGATGCAGTAATTAATGTATTAATGAAAGATTAAAATAATTGACGTGATAACTATCCAAATAAATGTAATTTCAGACTTTTTATAAATTACACTAATTTTATAGGTTATTATGAAATGTTAGGGTTTTTTAGATCCATTTTTTTTGAAGTAATAATTCTGTTATAATTTTAACAAAAAAAACAAATACCAAATAGTGTCAAAATTCACATAAAATAGTTTTTAAAACAAATATTATTATATTAATTGATACAATAGTCATAAAAATCTGAGGATCATCCAAAAGACTTATATAATAATATATATGACATTAAAGAACCAATTGGGGTTCTATTGGCATTTTATAGTAGGTTTATTAACCATATAATATAAAAATACAAAGAGACATGGTAAATGTCAAACTATTTAACCAAGTGTTAAATCTAAATGTTAAGGTTAATATGGTGACCTAAACCTGTCTAAAACCTATTGGTTGAGTGGTTTTAGACCCATCCCCTCAATATAATTTAAATAATTCATTTTTTATACATTAGAAACTGAAATATAATTTATTATAAAATAATATTTTAAGTTTTTCCTAAGGTGCCCCCCAACCCTCTTATAAAAGGGCACTTCCCCTTATCTCAAATGCACACCTCCAAACCCATTTGGATAGGCTAACCCCTACCCAAATATCCTTCAAACTATCAAACCTTTATCCTAGAGTCCTTCCTTTGGTCATAAATCCAACCTAAGGATCCATTTTGATCAAATCAAAAGGAAGAACCCGAAAAAGAGGTAATGATTTCACCACCCTATTTCAAGTTCTCTTATTCTTCCACTTACTCTTTATTTGTTGTTTCCAGTATAAAATAATTACTCCAGTATATTCTATATAATGTGATGTTATTATAAATATGGTACAACAATATTCATTATCATATCCATCTTATTAATGATAATGTCACCATGCGTGTATACGTACGGCTTACCGTCTCCACACCGTGGTGTAATTTTTTATTCAACACTATGTTATTTGGATGGATTTAATATTGAGTAATATGTATATAAATAATGAAAATAACATTCTAATATATCTGTAAAATTAATATACCATCCAATTAAAAACCTTTAAAAAATGATATTGTCGCTCGGGCGTACGTACATATTACCGTCTCCAAGACGCGATGAGATTCATTTCCCCGTTCACCATTCATCGATGATTATAAAAATATATATTACTAATTAGTATGTAATATATGACACAATAATGATACTGGATATATATATATATGTACTTACATATATCTTATTCACTTAGTTACGTTCAATACGATATGAAAACAGAAACAGCGTTTATGCGTACGTACGGACTACCGTATCCATAAACGGTGTTTTTCATTTCATATAAATGCCTATTATACATATTTATATTCTAAATATATATGATATATAAATCTTGTTTTAAATTATTAATTATTTAAATCTTGATATATGTGATACAATTAAGAGTAACAATTTAAAACACATAGGATAAAGAAAGCGATTCTTACCCGAAATGATAATTTAACATGGAAATTATTATTAAATGGGTAGTATAAACTCATAAATGAAAAATTTATGATATAATAAATATTAATATGTTTTTAGTATAATTTAATAACATACTAAAATCTTCATAAAGGTGGTTAAACGTACCCTCTACTAAAGGAATGTGCAAGGTAAGGGTTAATTCTCCAATCTCATTATTATCTGAGATTGTTTATGTGTAAGTATTTACTGGGACATTTTTATCATCCATGTCTATTTTAAATAAAAATGATTTCAAAATGAATATTTTAAGGATCTGTGAAAGGTAATCTTTATCAATATTATAATTTCAAATGTTTTAAAGATTTATCTTTCTAAATACTTATAAATAATTTCCATGTTTACAAAATGATTTTAAGGATTTATTTATATGGACCTGAATTTTTTTGAAATGATAATTCTATTCAAAAGATTGAAAGGGGTATGGGACACTTTGATTCAAAAACTCTTTTAAATTACTTCCTTTATAAATGTGTGACTTTTAAATGATATTACAAAAAAGATATTTCCCTCAAAAATATTTACTCATCATTTTTAACTATGACAGCATCCATTACTGGATATTATTTTTGATTGGGGTTGATTTATTATAATACAATCTTCCATATGATATTTAATGAGTTATGATATGATTGACTATGGATGTTCTATTTTTATACCATTCATGTTTTATGGTTAATGTATTGAAATTTTGTATGCTAGTTTTAATACGAATGTTTATTTTATGTTTCCATTTTTTCATATGAGGAATGCAGTGGACTTAGTGATGGGTGGAGCCTGCTATAGCTCCTCAATGCATTGGTAGGTCTCATGAGACAAACTAGTGTCTTGGCACAAGGCTTTGACAAAAAATTTATTTTTTGTCTTGGCACAAGGCTTTGACTATGTGGTAATGATGTCCGACATTAGGCATTCCCTCATTATGAAATTAATTATTACATGTGATTATTCAATTAGTAGAATATCAATGTGCATCTTTATATGGTAATGTTTGATTTATTTTTTCCATATTATGTTCAATTTTATGTTTAAAAAGGCTATTGTTTTTATCACACATCTTTCCTTAAAAGTTTATAGCTTCCGCTATATTATTTACCCTTACTGGGCATCTGAGCTCACCCCTTTCTAATATTTTATTTTCCCCGGATTTCAAAAAGTGTATTATGATTGATATACAGTGTTAAGCTAAATGGGAATAATGGAATTCTCAAAGAACTACCTATGATGTGTTTTATGTTTGAAATTGTAATGTAATGTTAATTTATGTAATATATTTTCCAAGACTCCTCAACTGAACGATCCTTTGGGACTTGATTCCTTGTAATCATGTCAGTGTATTAAAATAATGCACTAGCTCTAGGTAACTGGGTTTGCGGCGTTACAATATAGAACCTCATTCATAAACGTTGACTTGACATCCATATGGAAAACACTGAACTTTTTTTCACTACTATATCCTTGAATAATATGATATTTTCTAGCCTTGTAATAGGTGAAAATGTTTCATTGTCATCGATAAACTCTATTTTGAACAACTCATTTTACAATAACAATGGTTTGTTTCATGTCACTGAATCATCTTAATATTTATTATTACAAAAGAACCCTTTAGACCTGATGACATTATTATCTATTGGACTGAAAACAATTTCCATGTATGATTCTTCTCAATTTGGTCAGGCTATTCATTTACAGCTTGAACTCAGCTTCAATCTCTAGATGATTCCTAAAAATATTTAGGCTCTTCATAAGAAAATAAATATGATTATTGTAAAAAATTAATTCACCATGATTGAACTAGTGCTACCTAATCACCAATGATATTTTATGTAAATTTGAGCTTGATAATTCATATTTCATGAAAATATGGATTTTAAATCCTCATTATCATCATCATTATCTTCTTCTAAATCATCATTCTCCACTTCTACATCCCCTAAGTTTCATACATCCTCATTGATTTTATCCGGAAATGGTTCAATATGTTGTTGAATATTTTATTCATTATATACTATGTTCATATCGTCACTTTTAACTAATTTTCCCTAGCATATTTTGAAAAAATTGTAGGTTTTTCATTTTCCAGAATATAAAATGAATATTCCCACCCTTCCAAAATATTTGAATTTCATTTGTTGCTCCTTATATAGAATAAAACAGTTAATTCCAAATATTTGAAAGTATTTCAATAGTTTGTTTTTTCTATAACATAGCTCATACAGGGACTTTTCTTCCTTCATACACAATAAAGTTCTATTGGATTTTTACATTGATATTAAGACTACTTCTTTTACAAATTTTTCTTGTAGGTACTTTTCAATAAGCATTGTTCTAGCCTTGTTTTTTATGATCCAATTTATCCTCTCAACCAATCAATTTTATTTAGGATTTATCATTGATAAAAAAACATTTTTTAACCTATGTTTCTCGATATAATATTCCACTTTTCTATGTTTTAATTACGTACCATTACCAGTATAAAATTTCAGAATCTTTTGTCTATAAATCATTTCAGAGTTATTATGATATTTTTTCATGAAACAGAACACCTCAAAATTGGGGGAAGTTACAAATTTTGATTCTATTCTACTAAAATCAAAAATGAAAATAACATAAGACATACTTCCATAAATGTATATTTTTGAGATGGGTCCACACACATCTGTATTCACTAATTCAAGAACTAGAGTGGACATCTATTCCTCCACCATGTATGTATTTAAGTTTATGATTAATTGTTAACACAAATCAAATGAGTGAGTAAAATCATGTGATACCTTAGGGAGATTTTGATATACATCATTTTCAACAAATCTTCTAGGGATGATGTATATTGATGGCCATGTTGTTTATTACAGAACCTGTTTTCTTATTCTATATAAAAAAACACATGTCTACTTCTCCACTCACAATGTATAGATTCCATCACTACATTTTTCATGTAAAAAACAATACAAGATCCTCCATTTAGGAAAAAACTTATTATTAAAGCTTATAGCTTACCCTAAGTCACATTGTGGAATGACACTAATAAATTTGTAACTGATACATTTAACAATTAAAACATTATCACATATCATTTATTTCCCCCAATATTTTCTTTTTCAGAGCCAATAATCATAAGGCCTTTATAATTCCAATTTTTTAAAACACCTTCCTTGTTATCTATTATGTCTATAAACTGATTCTTCTTTCCCATCATATGAGATGTGCATCCACTTCCAATGACCCATACATCAGAATGATCTGGTGTTTTGTGGAAATTTATGCAATTACTCCATACTCTTCTTTTTCATTATGATACATTTCATTGACTTCACACCCATTATTAATTCATAATATTGATCTTATTGACAATATGATGGTAAAACATCATCTCACAATGCTTCAAAGTAATCGTACATTTTCGTCACATTTGATGATTTTTTGGGATGTTGATTACATCTATTATGGGTCTGCATTGGAACATTCCTTTACATTATTCTCATTAAATATATAGCCACCTGTCTCAATCCTCCTCAATAAAAATAGTGAACATACAAATCATTCTTATAATATTTATATTTCTGCAGCCCCCTTTTCTATTCATCATCTATTTTCTTCCTTTTGGATATGTGAAAAAAATTGAGACTTTTTCATCATTCCACATCAATAACTCCTTATACGTAGTTTATTCATGTATATAATTACAAGACTAGTTCATCCATCGGTTCTATAAGACTTCTGATTCTAATTTATGGACAAATCAATTTTCCATCAATGAGTGGGAACTTTTAGTCTGAAATCAATGACCATTGATTTTTTAATGCGTTCATCCCCCATACCATCCATATCATTAGAAATTAAATATTGCTTTGGTTTTTTGTCTCCTTTGTGCCCCACTTCCATCTTTTCTATCACATGAATGATCTTATTTCATGATGTCATGATAAGAGTCAATATTTTTACATAATTATTAACATTTCATCATAGTCTGATGACTTTCTCATCAAGTTCTTCAATACATTTTCTTGTTCATTCATTGTGTTATTCAAACCATAAATCACCATTTTATTTTTCTCATCATTTGTCTTGTACTCACCAACATTTTCTAATTTTTATATCATTCAAAATTTCAGCATTAAAATTTATTTCATTTACTTAGACCTTTGTTCATCATTTTATTTCATATTGATTTTGGAATCATGAACCAGTCTATTGGATTTCTTCATTTTTTCACTCCAATAATCTATATCCTCAAGAGAAACATTAAATTATTCCAGGATATCAACCCTACTTTCTAATTATTCATCATCATTTCAACTTTCTTCCCTATTATGGTAGATACCTATAACTTCCCCGATATAATTTTTTCCTTTATTTTTATTTATCCATATCTTTAACCTCAAATTCTTCTGAAACTTCATTTTCTTGTGTTGTAAGATTAATCTTTTTAAAGAAATTTATCTTAAACATTTTATTACCATTAACATAGATTATAAACTTCTTCATTGTAATTACAGCTTCCTTATAAACATTATCTTAAAACTTATTAGGACACCTTGATATAACATTTCCAACCATTTAACATTGAAATCATGCATGTTGATGTTTCTGTTTGAACATTCATTTTTATTATTATAGATTTGAGAAAAGTAATGACAACACATCATCCAAATTTTCTTCTTCTTGACTATATTAAATGATAAGATGATTCATATCCTTGAATGATACTTATTTGTACTTCCCTTTTTACACAGATGCAATATCAAACTTTCTCATCTAATATGAAAAAAGAGTACTATGAAAGCTATCCAATGTCAACTCCTTTAGATATTTATCTTCCAATTTAGATTCATTTGGATTATACCGAGGAGAATGATTTATTAAAATTTTCTTAAAAATATTTAATTATTAAATTAATTCTCTATGACTATATATTCATTTCGAAAAAATATTCACCCAAACAAATAATTCTTCAACAAACTCAACGGGGAGTATTATCAAATCCTCAAACTTGTTCCACAAGAACATACAGGATTTTATCTCTATCTATTGAGCCAGCCTCGTAAATATTTTGAAACTCTTCCCACATAGTATGTGTAATCTTACATGAAATAAACTTGGTATAGATTTAATTGGATATGGGTCCCCATAAATTATTGATTCATTTTTCATAAACATCTAATTCCCAAAATCTAGCATCTGATAATGCACCACTATCCACCGTGGCTAAAATACCATGAATTCCTATGCTAAATACATATATTACTAATGATTTAATGTATTTTTACTTGATAATATTCCATAATTTAAATTTTTTTATTTAATATTTGAATCCCTTTATTACTGACAATATCTATTGAATCCCCTTAGAGAGGAACACTAAAATTAACCTTTGGACATAATAAAAATTATTGTCCCAACTAGGTTAAATAGCCTAAGATTGGGGGGGTGGTGAATCAATGTATGACATATTAAAAATAATTCCACTTATTATCTTTATTTTTTTTAAAAAAATTATTTTCTCCATTTACAATAAAAATTTATTAACATAAATGAAATAATGGATGAGACTCAATAATTTTACATGGTTCAACCTCACTTTTCTAGGTCTGAGAAGAATATAAAATCAATGTTCCTACATAAAAAATACAGTAAATCACACTGCTTTAATAATGTTCAAAGTGGAATCAGTATCCCTTTTAGTTTACAACCATTCACAATTTGAATTCTCACTCCTCTCTCTCTCTTAAGTGAACTCACCAATCCTCCGTGAGACTCTTCTGAAAAGGTTTTCTGAAATGATTCACACATTTTTCTTTTTATATTCTCGTTTCATCAATAAAATGAAAAAAATATTTTTAAGATGCTTCTCTATAAGATTACTCAATGATATCACAACACATAACAAAAATATAACATATGCTACATAATATTTCCTAAACCATTTTCCATTCTATAAAAAAACCAAAAAAATACCATGGCTGGGAAAATGTAAAACAGGTAAACAATGCAATATGAATGTAAAATAATATAATGAAATGTAAAAATACAAAAAAAAATCAAGTTAACATGGGTGATCCTAACCATCCCGAGAAGACCCCTAGAAGTACTCAATCTAGAACCACCTTATGGCGTATGGTGATTCTATTAATTCTATTACGAAATAGATTCCCAACACTGTCCAAATTCACTGGTAAAGCCCAAATGGACTAACGTAAAATTTAGGGGTACCAACCTATCTAATAGGGGTTGATTAGAAATAGTTACATGATCATCTAAATGACTCCATGGAAAAAATTGTTGTTATAATAATACTATGTATATGGGAGGCCTTCACGTGCATAACTCACCATACCTATCATCACCGAACATGCCTATCCCAAACAGAAAAACTCTATATGATAACCCATACCGGGATATCCCCATATAGAGGTTCCCCATAAATGTATACATAAATTATTATTTCATATTTAGATCATTTCATTGAAAGTTCCAACCATGTCGCCATGCCATAAAAACATAAAAATCATTTCAATAAACATTTTTTAATCGCTAACTGGGTACCAAGTGTTTCCAAAAAAACATTATTATCTATAATCAAAACAAACATAAATTTTACCAAAACTAAACCTTTTATAAAAAACATTTTTATATATTTAGTAAAGACATGAATTAATTAAATCATTCCAAACATTACTTTAGTTAAAAACATTCAACCATTTACCAACAACACATAGATATCAATTTCAAAACAAAAACAATCATCATATTTATAATAATATGAACAAATGGGACTTTATGTCCCCAATTCCAATATATTTTAATAAAATAATTTCTAAACATCGAGAAAGTACCCATTTTTATAAAACACATGAAATGGAATCTTAAGCCAATCATTTTCCAAAATGTGTTCTAAGTACCAAGTATGTATACTCCTTCTATATTTTATTTAAACCCCTATTTTTTAAATTACACAACAGAACCAATATTATAAAGAAACCAATAGACAATTCCATAAAACTAGAACATCATTATTTCAAAATTAATAAAAAAACTCACAACATGCTCAAAATTCTAAATAAACCCCCACAATAACACAACAAATGTATTTACCAAACATTAGAAAACTATTTTCAAAAGAAACATCAAATAACACATCCACATTGCCACACACAATATTACACTGTCAATCGAGAATAAGGGAAGCATATCCACTGTAAGATGTAATGGAGACTATATATAAGGCCCATAGTTCACGAGCATTTATCTCGATGTTTAGGGTTCTTGGTTAGTGTAATGTTTTTAATATGGAAAAAATTAGATCCTATGTATACTTCTCAATGGTTAAATTTTGATTCCCAGCATTGGTTTCAATCCAAAAAAGATCATAAATGCTTCTCTAGACATGTCACGGTTTTGTTATGCCTGTATAGTTTCATAATAAATGATTTTTGGTTATTATTCTTAAAATTTGAAACATGATTTGCATCAGATTCATATTTAAATTAATATTAAATGTGATTAAAATACTTTCTACATATTTAATTATGTTTTTGTAAACTATTTATGATGGAAATAATTGGTGGATTATTTTTTTATAAGGTTTTATTTCTATTTTATATATAGTGATTTACACAAGGTGTTTGATTAAAATGACAAATATATTATTTTTAATGTTTTCTTGATATTAAACATGGCTTCAGGATAATTTTTGAAGTCTTGGTGCATTATTTTTTTAAATGGGCTTTTAAATGTTTTTGGAAGGGTTATTTTAGTTTTTAAAATTTTATCAGTGGTTTATGTGTGCTTTAGGCTGTTAAGGCATATTTGGAAGAAAGTATAATTTTAAATTATTTTTAGGAAATTGATTGAATTTTTTTTGGCAAAAATATTTTGATTTAGATTAAATGATCTTTTAGTGTTGCATTCATGAATGTGATAATGAAAATGTTGTATTTTATGTTGCTTTTGAAAATAGTTGTAGGTATTTTGGTAAATTCATTGGGTGTGTCAAGCTAGGGGCCCATTTGGCATTCTGATTCCATTGTCTGTTTTCTCTTAGTTTTTATATAAATATGGACTTAGTTTCTTGAATGGTCCGTTGGTTTCTAAATAATATTGGTTCCATTGTGTAATTTCAAATATTTGGTTTGAAATTAAATTAAAAGGGAGTATGCCTTTTTAGTACATGGAACACATTTTGGTACATGTTTGGATTAAGGGTCCATTTGGCGTGTTTTATAAGAATGTGTACCTCCATGATGTTTAGAAAGGATTTTATGAAAATGTATTAGAAGTTGAGACTTAAAGGCCCATTTGGCCACGTTAGTATAAAGATGATGTTTGTTTTTTTAAAATTGATCTCTAAATGTTGTTGGTAAATTGTTAAATGTTGTGAACTAAAGGAATGTTTGGCATGTTTTATGAAGTTTCTTATTTTTTCTATAAATTTGGAATGATTTTTTGGAAAGAATGTGTTGTGTTATAAGTGATGTTTCTCTTTATTATAGAAACATTTTTTTCCGGTAATAGTGATTACTGAGTTGATGATTAAAAAATGTTTATTGAAATGGTTTTGATGTTTGTATGGCGTGACGACCTGGTTGGAACCATTGATGACAAGATGTGAATATGCGATAATTATGTATGTATACATTTAATTGTAAGATCTATATAGGGATATCCTGTTATGGGTTATCATATAGAGTCTGTGTTTGGGTAAGGCAACTGTAGTGATGAAAGGTAAGGTGAGTCACACATGCGAGAGCCTCCCACATACATAGCGTTATTATAACCACCATGGGTTCTTGTACGTCTTTTAGATGATCAATTGATGGTTGCAAATCCACCCAGATTAGACGAGTTGGTACCCCCGGATTCCTTGTTATGCAAGGAGGTCTTTTCCACTAGATTGGGACAGTGTTGGGTGGCCAGTTGGTTATAGACATAGGAGTTTCACTATACGCCGACAGGTGGTTCCGAACTGATAACAACAAGTGGCCTACTATGGAATTTTAGGATCACCCATGGTTACATGATTATTTTCATTTATTTTTAATTTATCTTATACTAGTTTAAATTCAACTTTCACAGTTTACCTATTTTACTTTATCCCATCTTTTGTATCTTTTGTTTTGGGTTTTTTATAAAATGGAAAATTATTCAGGAAATAGTATGTGCCATATGTTTGATTTTTTAATAGTAATATCATGTTGATTATTTTAAAATGTAAAAACCCTAATTTTATATTTTCATTTCAATATTGTGTTAATGGGTTTCTTTGGAAAAGGAAACAATTTGAATTTGTTGTTCACTTTTGACATCCTTACTGAGCAATTTAATTCTCACACATATTATATCCTTTTAGCAGCAGGTTACCTTTTCTTTGGTTCTTTTGGTTGATTTTCTCATTATTAGAGCATGGTCAGTCTTAGGATGAGTGGTGACCTAAGATGTAACATTGAGGTATGTGTTGTTTTATATAACTTCTGTTGCTAGGTTTTATTTTTACTGTCAGTATTTATTTATTTGGTTACCTTTTTTTCATGAGATAAATAATTCCCAATAGTAAATTGTTTATGCGCCAGACCAGTTTCCAGCCCAGGGGGATTTGGAACGCCCTTCGGGCCTTGTTGCGGACCGGCTTAGGGGACCGTTTCAGGGTCAACCTGGGTTGGTTTGTGACATCCTGGCACATAACCAATTCACGATATCATATTTTGAGACCCCTTTTGCATGATCCTTACATTATTACCCACTCATAAGATCTTGATGTGATACCACTTGTATGAGAACTAGGCAGAAGACACCTTGGTGTGAGATCCTCTAATGAGACGCCTTTCAAATTTGTGTGTGATCCTGGCACAAGACTATAAGGGTTGGTGTCTTGAGAACCAACTTTTATGTACTTTGATTACATAAATGTTAAATTATTATATATTGTTCATTGTTCTTCATGACTATAATATAATAATGTCCTGTAATATTTTTTGCATTAATAAGATCATGGCAGATCCTCTCTATGATGAGAACCTTGAAATTCTATAACAATATTCTTAAATAAAGTTCTATGGTTGGATGGCGTACTATGATAGGACACATATTATACAGACCGTCATGTGCGAGTACTCGTAAGAAGATGAGACTCTCTCTCATGGAGTTCTCACTTGGTAATACCCAAGATGGGAGATTATGAGAACAGATCTGCCAGTAGTAATTCCGCATGTCTTGGTGTCATCGGACATTGCTATCTACGAGCGTGTGTAATGGTCCTTAGACTGGAAGATTATCATTAACTCATGTCATGACTCGCGCACTTAGATTTACTGACGAAAAATGTCATGCAGACAGTTGGCGGGAAGTAGGGTACGTTGGGTGCATCATGAGTGACATGTTGTTAATGGATAAGTCGAGGAAGGATTTGTCCCTTCCATTTATGGAAGCTGATATCTCGGCCCTTTGATTGAAATAGAACTGTCACATTAAATTCCATGGTCATGGTGTAAACGGTGATTTTATTTCAGGTAGCCAAAGAATGACAGATCAAGCATATAGGTTTATGACACTGCCATGAAACCTGCTTGAAGAGATATTGAGACAAAGGGATTAAATTACACAGTAAGAATTCATATGTGGTGATACGTCAATGCAGCGTCAACTTCTTTCTCTGGGGTGCCTTGACCCGTTGCTAGACAGTAATCTTGGACTTTAGGCAATCTCACCTAATGCCAATGAGAAAGAGGCCTAGAGGGTCACACACTAAGTGTATTCAAGTATCTCAAGTAGAATAAATATTATTCCCGTAAGTGGTTTAATAATTATTCAAGGAAGCCTAAATTGTTTTAATGTTGGAGGAAGAATAAAAATAAAACAAGTACACGCCGTTTATCAATAATTACACGCTGTGTAGTTTTATTTTGAAAACAAGTACATGTCGTGTATTATTAAATGTAAATGCCATTTATTTTTCATTTTGGAAAGGAAATGAGTAAATGAAAACAAGATGTACATTCCGTGTACATTGAATGTACATGCCGTGTAGTTTTCAATGAAAAACAAGTGCACGTTGTGTATTTATTAATACACGGCGTGTAGTTTTTCTAGTCGGGATTTTGATAATATAATATTGTTTTAAATGATATTTATTATAATCAGCGTGGGCGCATGTCAAGGAATTAATTATTCTACATGGGGGTTTTAAATAAGAGTCAATAAAATAAATAAAACTTGTAACGCGTTTATTTATTGTCATAACTCTACAACCTCAAACCTGATTATAAATATCATCACAATCCCAACTCTTTTCTTACACACAACAATTCTGGAGAATTCTTTCAAGGCCGAAAGAACTTATTCCTCCAAGAATGCTCTCAAGACCGAGAGAGATCCTCTTCCATAGGATCAAGACGATCTAAGGAGGACAACACAAGTAAAGGTTTCTCCACGCTAGCACCCGTAGACTCCTTTGGCGACGTCCAGAGATACGAGGTGCACGTGTGGATCACCGCTAGAGGAAGTCTACACTTGGCTTCTACGACGCAATTATGAATCACATCGGAACATGATAAAAGAACATCAACGAAGAAAGAACACCCAAAAGGTACTTATTTATAATCAATTAAATTAATTATAATCAACTTGTAATGATCCTACTTTGTGGTTACGGGACTTTTCCTTTTTTTTCATTTCTGTGATTCGATCCATGGAGACTGGCATTTATCGTCATATTGATCCCAGATTAATCATTATTAATGACAAAAATCCAAGTGGGAAAATCCACCCACGCGCTTCTGCTCCACCCAGAACCTTAAAATGGTATCAAAGGGAGGTTATAATGTTGATTATAGTTATTTAATTTTCGTTGATAATTTACTCATTTATATTTGATTCAATTCAAAATATATCATTCTATTAATCTGAATAAACGAGATCTATTCTTCCTCCTTCGTTTCTCGATTCATATCACATAAATGATATTTTAATTTTAATTTTTGATTAAAATAAAAATGAGGAATTCATCCGGAGGAGCCGATATTTCTATCTGTACAACACGGGATTACACGACGTGTAATTAAAAGTACACGTCGTGTACTTAGTTTCAACGAACCGGCACTAGTCTGCCAAACCACGCCGTGTGAATTGAATATTCCTAAGTATTAATCACGCCATGTTGACCAGAATTGAACGGCGCATGGAAACCGGAATACACAGAATGTATGTTGGATCAACACGCCATGTGGTCCATTCTGGCCCAGGTGAAACCGTGTATAGGGATAAGTCGCGTACCACGTACACGAGTTCGCCAGGCCGGTTACCACATAACAAGGAAGTACACGCCGTGTATGATTTATCTACATGTCGTGTACTCCAAAATTTCGATAGTACAGAAAAACACACCAAAGCCCACAACGTGTACTTTGGATAAAGGGTGAAAAGAAATACACGCCGTGTAATTATAAACTACACGTCGTGTACTTTCTAGAAATATAATTTCACTAGGTTTCCTCCAATGTACAAAGACCCATTAAAGGAATATGTATGAGAATAATCTCAAGGAAATTCAGAAAGGAATTTAAGATAAAGAATCGATTAATTATAAGATCATAATTAATTGAATTCGAGCATGACTTATCTTAAATTAAAGAATGTTTAAAAGAATTAGAATTCTAAATATGCGTAAATGTCTTTGCATACTATGGATGATCATGAGCTAGACCAATGACCCTTTTTATGTGTATGGTTTCATTTAAATTTATTTAATTTAAATTTGTTGGCCTATGAGACTTCTTCCAATAAAATGTAGGGCTTGTGTGCCCTTGGTTTCTTTAATGTAAACCCATGTAATGAAGGATCTCCCAAGCTAGAGGAGATGGTTCAAATCCCGAAGCCGAGGTGAAACCGATGCAAGAAGATACAAAGGTGGACAGGTGGGAGCTACAAAACACGAACCATCAGGTTCAAGGTGTTTTCCCTAGGTCATGGTTATCTTATCAAAAACCGCTAGATAAGCTAACCAATAAAAACTCATGATCATGCCATCTTATTTTATTTTTGTCTAATCACATGGTTTATTTATTATGCATGTTTTGTCGCGATCACATAAATAAAATGAACAAGAATGCAAAGATGGAATAAAATAAAAACCGGACTATGCATAAACATTATCAGAACATGGTTAATCACTTAATTAAGAATCACTTAATATTAACAAGCATGTGATAATGCAAAACTACGCATAAAGAATAAAATCCCTCAAATACCATATTAAGTCAGACCAAGCCTTCCGTTACTTGATTAAGGGCAAGACTCAATAAAACTATGTGTTTGACCAAACCTTCTTGGGAAACTTACTTTTATAAAGGAATCCCTTGTGAAAGGTTTCTGGTTGACTTAACCATATTGCATCAAAAGGATTAGCCCTTGCTAAACTTGATGTAATATTGGAGGCAAGAGTTGAGGAAATCCAATTCAGGATTTCAGGATTGGGGAGTCCACTCAACAGATCAAGGAATTGTAAGCTCACAGTTGGAAAAGACCTGCCTACCTAAATACCTTCAAATAGCATGATCAACCCTTTTTGGGGTTATACGAAGGGGAATATGGATCCTTGCCACTAGAATGTCAAAGAAACTGGACATTTTGAGTTCAAAGGTGAGGGCCCTTGGGACTTGATAAAATAGTGGGAGAATTAATAAATTCATTTATTATTTTTCATAAAATGTAATCAAGAAAGTACTGATAAATCTGATCTTTTAATTTGTATAATCGAAATGAAAAACTCGTCAACCACATTTTTTTTGCGATCAATTATGGATAAAGACAATATCTTCATCGACAGTAACATCCAGAAATGGTTTAGGCGCCTTCAGTTTATCCTATGCCATGAACGAATGTTTTACGTGCTGGACTCCTCACTTCCGGATTCTCCTGCCCCAAGGGTAAGTGATAAAGATTTTCTTGTCTATGATCAACATTTGAATGATGCTCTCGACGTTCAATGATTGATGCTATCACCAATGTCTAGTGATCTCATGAAGTCTCATGAATACATGGATGCCTATATCATGCCCGAGCACCACCATGGTCTATACCAGGAGAGAGAAAGACAGGAAATGTTTGAGATCTTCAAGGCTCTATTTCAGAGCAATCTTGGAGAGGGTGCCCCAGCTGGGCCTCATGTATTCAGGATCATTGGCTACATTGAACACTTGGATGTTCTAGGTTTTAAACTCCCCGAAGAACTGGGCACCAATCTCATTCTTTCATCACTCCCCCAGAGCATCTCAAACATTGTTGTCAATTTCAACATGAAAAACATTTAGAAGTCTCTATCTGATCTTCTTATCCTTATTCGCCAAGTAGATAATGACATGAAGCGTGAAAAGCCTTCTTCCCTTATGGTGAATAAATGGAAAGGGAAGGCGAAGAGCTTTAAGCCCAAATCTTCTTTAAGGCCTTCCAATAAAAAAAAGATCAAAGGTGAGGCAAGAGAACAGGAGGATGTTTGTTTTGCATGTGGAAAGAAGGTCCACTAGAAGAAAAACTGCACTCGGCCTAGGAAGAAAGGGGAAGCTTCAGGTGTGTTTTTCATCGAATGCAATCTATTTGTTTCTACAAATTGGGTATTAGATACTGCTTTTGATGCTCACATCTATATCCAAATATAGGAACCAAGTAGATTCAAGAAGATTGATCGAGGGGAGGTAGATCTACGAGCAGCCAACGGAGCCAGACTCGTTGTTGTAGCTGTCGGAGACTACCATCTCACATTGCCTACTGGGATGGTCTTGGTTTTGAAAGGATTTTATTATGTACCCTCTGTAACCAAAAACATTATTTCAGTATCCAGATTATATAATGATGTATTCCTCTTCAAGTTTGGAAGTGGATGTTGCTACTTTTATAAAGATAGCGTTTGTTTTGGTAGGGCACATTTATATAACAACTTTTATGTGTTAGACTACACAAACCAAGTAATGGAAATTGATGAAAATTAAATTCACATGACTCATACCACACCCAACTTTGGCATCACCGGCTAGGTCATGTCAATGATAATCATTTGACAAAATTGCATCAAGATGTGTATTTAGATTCTTTCGAACTAAAACCAATTGGTGTATGTCATGCGTGTCTACAAGGCAAAATGACCAAAGACCCATTTAGTGGGAAAGGTGAAAGGGCTATAGAGCTTCTAGAATTAGTTCACACAGATGTGTGTGGATCATTTCCAGTTGAAGCAAGGGGTGGGTTCTCATACTTCATAACTTTTACTGATGATTTTAGTAGATATGGATATATCTACTTAATGAGGTATAAGTCAGATTCTTTTGATCGGTTCAAAGAATACCAGAATGAAGTTGAGAACCATATTGGTGAGAATATTAAGAAACTCCGCTCAGACAGAGGAGAAGAATATCTTAATTAGGACTTCATTGATTTCTTACGGGTGTTTGGGACTTTATCTCAACTCACTCCTCCATACACGCCCCAGTGGAATGGTGTATGTGAAAGGAGGAACCACACCCTGTTGGACATGGTGAGATCAATGATGATTCATGCAAGTCTTCCATTATCCATTTGGGGATATGCATTACAAACTGCTGCACACATACTAAACCAAGTTCCAACTAAATCAATAAATGGTATTCCATATGAGTTATTGAGTGGACACAAAGCCTTGTTATAGAATTTACATGTGTGGGGTAGCGAAGCATTTGTTAAGGCCTCTTCAGGTAATAAACTCACCCCCCGAGGCACAAAGTGTATCTTTATAGGATATCCCAAGGAAACAAGGGGATATTACCTATACAACTCCTCAGACAAAAAGGTTATAGTAGCAAGACATGCCATATTCCTTGAGAGGGAGCACATCTCCAAAAGAGATAGTGGTTTCGAGATAGACTTCGATGAATTCGAGGATCAAGATACACAAGAGTTGGTACAAGAACAGATTCCACAAAGCCTTGTGGAAGAACAATTTGTTCTAGAGACACAAGAACTGCGTAGGAGCATGAGAGAGGTGAGAGAACCAGAACGATATGGTTTTCTTGTCACTGAGGATGGTGACTCATTGTTGGTTGACAAGGATGATCCTATTACCTACAAGGAAGCATTTGAAGGCACAGATGTTTCCAAGTGGAAAGAATCTATGAATTATGAAATGGATTCCATGTACCAAAACCAAGTTTAGATTTTGGTAGATCCTCTAGTTGATGTAAAGCCTATTGGTAATAAATGGGTATTCAAGAAGAAACTGGACATGGAGGGGCAAGTCAGCACCTATAAGGCACAACTGGTTGCAAAAGGTTTTATACAACGTCAAGGAATTGACTATGATGAAACCTTTTCACCGGTTTCAATGCTTAAATCCGTCAGAATCCTATTTTCCATTGCATCTTACCATGACTATGAAATTTTACAAATGGATGTCAATACAGATTTCCTTAATGGGATCCTCCAGGAAGATGTCTACATGACACAACCTGAAGGGTTTGTGACTCCAAAGGATTCCAACAAGGTATATAAGTTGCAGAAATCCATTTATAGATTAAAGAAAGCATCAAGGTCATGGAACATTCATTTTGATGAAGCTGTAACGGAATTTGGCTTTGTTAAGAACCAATGTGAGCCTTGTGTCTACAAGTGGTTTAGTGGAAGTGCAGTTGTTTTCCTAATAGAATATGTTGATGACATATTACTAATTGTAAACGAAGTACCTGTCTTACAGTCAGTTAAGGCGTGGTTTCATAAATGCTTCTCCATGAAAGACTTGGGTGAGGCAGCATATATTCTTGGGATCAAGATCCATCGTGATAGATCCAAGAGAATGCTAGGCCTGATTCAAAGTACATACATTGACAAGATATAGAAGAGATTTAGTATGGAATAGTCTAAGAGGGGATTGTTGCCTGTGTCACATGGCATTCATCTTTCCAAGAAAATGTGTCCTTAGACACATGAGGAAAGAAAGAGAATGGAAAGGATCCCTTACGCATCTGCGATTGGGTCATTCATGTATTTTATGCTATGTATGAGGCTAGATGTTGCTTACGCATTAAGTGTGGTAGGCAGATATCAAGATGATCCAGGAGACCACCATTGGATGGCAGTCAAGACTATCCTTAAGTATCTAAGGCATACTAAGGATATCTTCCTTGTTTATGGAAGAGATGAGGAACTAGTCATCAGAGGACATGTAGATGCTAGTTTCCAAACTAATCAAGATGACATGAAGTCGCAGACTGGATACATCTTCAGTTTGAATGGAGGTGAAGTGAGCTGGAAGAGCTCAAAGCAAAGTGTAGTGGCAGATTCTACCATAGAGTCCGAGTATATCGCAGCTTCTGAGGCAGCTAAAGAATCAGTATGGATTCGAAGCTTCATCCAAGAGCTGGATGTAGTACCGAGAAATAAAGATCCTATCACACTCTATTGTGATAATACTGCAGCGGTGACACTTGGAAAAGAGCCAAGGTCACATCAGCGGACAAAGCACATACTTCGGAAGTATCATCTCTTGAAGGATTTTTCTCAAAGAAGTGAAGTTGCAGTGAGCAGTATTTCCATGGAAGACAATGTGGCAGACCCCTTGAATAAATCATTGACTCAATAGAAACATGATCATCATGTGAAGTCTAGCAGACTAAAAGTCATAGGCAGTTGACTCTAGTCCAAACGGGAGTTTTTAAGCGTTGGTGTCATGAGAACCACCTTTTTGTACTTTGATTACATAAATGTTAATTTATTATATATTGTTTATTGTTCTGCATGACTATAATATAATAATGTATAGGAATATTTGTTGCATTAATAAGGTCATGGCAGATCCCTGCTATGATGAGAACCTTGAAATGATATAACATTATTCTTAAATAAAGTTCTACGGCTGCATGACGTACTATGATAGGAAACATAGTATACAGACTTTCATGTGTGAGTACTCGTAATAAGACGAGACTCTCTCTCATGGAGTTCACACTTGGTAATCTCCAAGATGGGAGATTATGAGAACAGACCTGCCAGTAGTAATTCCGCATGTCTTGGTGTCCTCAGACATTGCTATCTACGAATGTTTGTAATGGTCCTTAGACTGGAAGATTATCATTAACTCATGTCAGGACTCGCACACTTAGATTTACTGACGAAAATCATCATGCAGACAGTTAGCGGGAAGTAGGGTATGTTGGATGCGTTATGAGTGACTTGTTGTTAATGGATAAGTCGAGGAAGGATTTTTCCCTTGCATTTATGGAAGTTTATATCTCGTCCCTTTGATTGAAATAGAACTGTTGCATTAAATTCCATGTCCATGGTGTAAACGACGAGTTTATTTCAGGTAGTCAAAGAATGACGGATCAAGCATATAGGTTTATGACACTGCAATGAAACCTTCTTGATGAGATATTGATACAAAGGGATTAAATTACATAGTAAGCATTCGTATGTGGTGATATGTCAATGCGGCGTCAACTTCTTTCTCTTGGGTTCCTTGACCCGTTTCTAGATAGTAATCTTGGACTTTAGACAAGCCCGCATAATGCCAACGAGAAAGAGGCATAGAGGGTCACACACTAAGTTTATTCATGTATCTCAAGTAGAATAAAGATTATTCTCGTAAGTGGTTTAATAATTATTCAAGTAAGACTAAATTGTTTTAATGTTGGAGGAAGAATAAAAATAAAACCAGTACATGTCGTGTATCAATAATTACATGCCGTGTAGTTTTATTTTGAAAACAAGTACACGCCGTGTATTATTAAATGTACATGTCGTGTAGTTTTCATTTTGGAAAGGAAATCAGTAAATGAAAACAAGATATACACGTTGTGTACATTGAATGTACACGCCGTGTAGTATTCAATGAAAAACAAGTACAAATTGTGTATTTATTAATACACGCCATATAGTTTTTCCAGTCGGGATTTTGAGGATATAATATTGTTTTAAATGATATTTATTATAATCAGTGTGGGAGCATGTCAAGTAATTAATTATTCGACATGGTGGTTTTAAATAAGAGTCAATAAAATAAATAAAACGTGTAACGTGTTTATTTATTGTCATAACTCTACAACTTTAAACCTGATTATAAATATCCTCACAACCCCAAATATTTTCTTACACACAACAATTCTGGAGAATTCTTTCAAGGCCAAAAGAACTTATTCCTCCAAGAATGCTCACAAGACTGAGATAGATCCTCTTCCATCGGATCAAGACGATCTGAGGTAGAAAACGCAAGCAAAGGTTTCTCCACGCTAGCACCTGGAGACTCCTTTGGCTACGTCCAGAGATACGAGGTGCACGTGTGGATCACCGCTAGAGGAAGTCTACACTTGGATTCTACGACGCAATGAATAATCACATTGGAACGTGATCAAATAATATCAACGAAGAAAGAACACCCAAAAGGTACTTCTTTATAATCAATTAAATTAATTATAATCAACTTGTAACGATTCTACTTTGTGGTTCCGAGACTTTTCCTTTTTTTGTAAATTTCTATGATTCGATCCGTGGAGACTGGCATTTATCATGGTATTCATCCCGGATTAATAATTGTTAATGAAAAAAATACAAGTGGGCACATCCACCCACGCGCTTCCGTTGCGCCCGGAAATTGACTGAAATTTTTTTACCAAAAATATTTTGATTTAGAGTAAATGATCTTTTGGTGTTGTATTCATGAATGTGATAATGAAAATGTTGTATTTTATGTTGATTTTAAAAATAGTTGTAGGTATATTGGTAAATTCATTCGGTGTGTCAAGCTAGGGGCCCATTTGGCATTCTGATTCCATTGTTTGTTTTGTCTTAGTTTTTAAATACATATGGACTTAGTTTCTTGAATGGTCCATTGGTTTCTAAATAATATGGGTTCCATTGTGTAATTTCAAATATTTGGTTTGAAATTAAATTAAAAGGGAGTATGCCTTTTTGGTACTTGGAACACGTATTGGTACATGTTTGGCTTAAGGGGCCATTTAGCGTGTTTTATAAGAATGAGTACCTCCATGATGTTTATAAATGATTTTATGAAAATGTATTAGAAGTTGGGACTTAAAGGCCCATTTGGCCATGTTAGTATAAAGATGATGTTCATTTTTTAAAAATTGATCTCTAAATGTTGTTGGTAAATTGTTAAATGTTGTGAACTAAAGGAATGTTTGGCATGTTTTATGAATTTTCTTATTTTTTCTATAAATTTGGAATGATTTTTTGGAATTAATGTGTTGTGTTATAAGTGATGTTTCTCTTTATTATAGGAACATTTTTCTTCGGTAACAGTGATTAATGAGTTGATGATTAAATAAATGTTTATTGAAATGGTTTTGATGTTTGTATGGCGTGACGACCTGGTTGGAACCATTGATGGCATGATGTGAATATGTGATAATTATGTATGTATACATTTAATTGTAAGCTCTATATTGGGATATCCCGTTATGGGTTACCATATAGAGTCTGTGTTTGGGTAAGGCAAGTGTAGTGACGAAAGGTAAGGTGAGTCACGCATGTGAGAGCCTCCCACATACATAGCGTTATTATAACCACCATGGGTTCTTGTACGGCTTTTAGATGATCGAGTGATGGTTGATAATCCACCCAGATTAGACAAGTTGGTACCCCCCGAATTCCCTGTTTTGCAAGGCGGTCTTTTCTACTGGATTGGGATAGTGTTGGGTGGCCAGTTGGTTATAGACATAGGAGATTCACCATATACCGACAGGTGGTTCCAAACTGATAACATCTAGTGGCCTACAATGGAATTTTTAGATCACCCATGGTTACATGATTATTTTCATTTCCTTTTTAATTTATCTTATAACAGTTTAAATTCAGCTTTCATGGTTTACCTACTTTACTTTATCCCATCTTTTATATCTTTTGTTTTGGGTTTTTTTATAAAATGGAAAATTGTTAAGGAAATAGTATGTGCCATATGTTTTATTTTTGAATGGGAATATCATGTTGATTATTTTAAAATATGAAAACCCTAATTTTATATTCGCATTTCAATATTGTGTTAATGGGTTTCTTTGGAAAAGTAAACACGTTGAATTTGTGGTTCACTTTTGGCATCCTTACTTATCATTTTAATTCTCATGCATAACATATCCTTTTAGTAGAAGGTTACCTTTTCTTAGGTTCTTTTGGTTGATTTTATCATTATTAGAGCATGGATAGTCTTAGGTTGAGTGGTGACCTAAGATGTAACATTGAGGTATGTGTTGTTTTATATAACTTCTATTTCTAGGTTTTATTTTTATTTTCAGTATTTATTTATTTGGTTACCTTTTTTCATGAGATAAATAATTCCCAATAGTAAATTGTTTATGCGCCAGACTAGTTTCCAGCCCAGGGGGATTTGGAACGCCCTTCGGGCCTTGTTGCGGACCGGCTCGGGGGGGGCCGTTTTAGGCTCGACCCGGGTTGGTTGGTGACATCCTGGCGCATAACCAATTCACGATATCCTATTTTGCGACCCTTTTTGCATGATCCTTACATTATTACCCTTTAATAAGATCTTGATGTGAGACCACTTGCATGAGAACCAGGCGGAAGACACCTTGGTGTGAGATCCTCTAATGAGACGCCTTTCAACTTTGTGTGTGATCCTGGCACAAGACTCCTTTAAACTACGTCCTAGCATGATACCCCTTTGAGATTTGTTTGAGGTCCTGGAACAAGGCTCTGTTACATGAGATCCTAGAATGAGACCCCATTACACTATTAAAGAGATCTTGGTTTAATAACCCTTTGTGTTTCACATATATATTGGCATGAGAACCCTTTGAACGAGATCCAGGCATGAGAATCCTTTTCATGAGACTTTTTCAAATCATGCACAACACTTATACAATGTTAATCATATACACTCTTTCACATGATCTTTCCTTAAAAATCAATTGTGATATCTCTCTACGAGATTCCTTCTCAGTATCTTAATCAAATATATTTAATATGTAAAACATATTTAGATTTCAAGCAGGCTTAGTGTGTATTTATAGGTATAAATTCAACACCTTATCTCCCCAAATTGTTCTTATCCATTCAATCCACTACCTCATCGATTTGCATCATACACCTCACATGATAAACTGTGACATGTCACATTACCTTATATGAGATCAACCATATCTTCTTTTAGTGTATCTCATGATTCCATTGTGAGATCCATGAAAATAGTGTGGTTAGTGGTATTATCTTCTAGCACTCTGTGAGATCTCTTTCTAAGATCCATTGACAATCATGTTTTTCATCATTCGCATCGTAAGATCTAAATATAAGATAATCAAAAAATCATATGGAGATTGGTGAGATGAGTTCATACTTTCTCACATTACAATATCAAGCATATTTAACATCCATAAGATCAAATATTTCACCCTCCACGAGAGTAGGCATCTCCCCCTCCATGAGATGATACATATCGAGCTTTGTGAGGTAAGACATCTAACCCTATATTAGATCAAACATCTTTCTCTCTTGTGATATTAGATATTTCTTGATTTAATAAGATCATAAATTCACTCTTAAAATATATCACGCATGTGCGATATAATATATTTTGGAGTTTTTTTATATAAAAAATTTCATGCTTTAGATATTTTGTGATTGTGAAAGATAAGATATTTTGTTCTTATGTGAGATCAAACATCATTCTCCAACTCCTAATGCTTATTTAAAAACCATCCATCGTCAACATCCTCAAACATTGTCAACAAACACAATCAAACCAAAATCACCATCATGAGACATTTTTTACAAAACATGTAAAATTCATACCCTACATATCGATGATACAAATCATGAGTCGTAAAATAATTATGGGAGGTTACTAAGACATGAATCATATAGAAATTAAATAACATGAATCATGAGAGTTTGAAATTTTCATAAGACATAGAATTATGTAGTATATATAATTATAAAATAATCATTCATTAGTCATAAAGGGTCATTTCCAATTAATATAATATAACTCCAAGGGTGTCTACACATACTAGGAAGGACACACCACTATCCCTAGTGGAATAACATTCCTTGTTGTGGAATGAGATCAATCCCATCATAGCAATCATGGTTCCCTCCCAAGATTAAAATGGTTGAAAATGCCTTTACTAAAATAGGTTAACTCTTCATTTTTTTACCTTCAATCTTATGATATATAAATCTTTACCCATTGAATTTTTTATAGTTATTAGTCTCACATGTCTTGGTTATAATATAACCACCATCTTTGGTAATAACGTATTGACTTTCACATAATGAAAATAATTAATATGTGTTCCACAAGATCATAAAAATTCACCATAACATAACGCACAAAATGAAATTGGATTAAACAAAATTTAATAGTATATAAATATGTGGAAAATTGAATGTTTTCATAATCATTTCAACATTTCATCATACCATAAACATGGGAAATGAAGTATTTTTTATATTAATTTTATCATTTTATAATAAGTGTAAAAGGAATTTCATAAATAACTTATCATCCTAAAAATAAACCAATCAGCGAAATAATAAGAATATTATCAAAGGATTATATCCCCATAAATTAATAAGTTACATCACTAGATTTAATCTTATATGGATAATTATTTTGAAAGTTAAATCACTCCAAACATTTATTTAGGATGGTAATTTTTCAATGAAATTAACTTTTTAAAACTAAAAATTAATAATAAAAATAATATAAAATCCTTTTATTTTAATCCATTATTTGAAACATATAAATGAATATTTAAAAATAATTTAAAACAGTTTTTGATAAAAACAATTTTTACACATTGAAAAACACTTTTTAAAACATTTTCATAAACATATTTTTGATTTGAAATCATTTATCTAATATCTAAAAAATTTTAAAATATTAATAAAAATATTTTCATTATATGTATCATTTAAAACTTGTTTGATATGATTTAAATATATTTGTGGTCATGACTGTGAGAATTAATATTCATGATTTGCATGTTAAAAAATGATCCATTTCACATTTATTATAAAAGAAAAATGGGCCTTATTTGGAAAACGACGTGAAAATTCCTTTCAATTATTTAAAAAAAATTAAAACATGGGTAAAAATATCAATAAAATCCCATTTAAAAAAAATTAAAACATTTTTATGAATATGTTTAGAAAACATGGTTTTGGAAAGATAGGGGTTTTGACCCGAAATGATGTTTTTTCATAAAAAATTATTTTTTAAATATTTAGTACTTAACTAAGAAAAAATACTGGAAAAAATGTATTCACATGACATAAATAAAGGATAATAATTTTCATGAGTTTATTGATAGTTGGATCATAATATTCTATAATTAGAAATATAATCATGAACAATCCTGATAGAAGATGTTATTGTAACATAAAATCATTACCACTTTGGTAACCTAGAAACATAAGAACAATACATGAATATAATTTAAATTATATTAAAATATAATTAGGATAATTAAATTCATGATATTAGATATCCAGGGGTTAGTATTTACACCTCATACAAGAAGATAGGTTTAAAACACATGTCTCAAGTAAAGGAAATTGACAAAAAAACCCTTACCAATTTGGTAAATTTTGAACTAGAAACCCCATGAATGAGATATTATTAAATTAATATGTAAATTTAAATAATTTTATGAAAAATAATAATAAAATACATTAACTTTATTATATAATCCAGATAAAATTAACACATGGTTAATATGGAATCTGTCTCATAGAGGAAAAAAGCGAGACACAAATCCCATTGATATTTTGTAATCTTTTAAATCATAATCCCCAAAAACGAATAAAATTAAATAAAAAGTTAAATATCCTTAATATATATACAATAATGAAATGAAATGTTAAAGGGATAATATAGACATCACACAAAATAATGGAATGTTGAATTTATATATGTCTCCCAGATAAACAAGAGAGGTGAGAAATTCATTATTGGTTTAGTAACTTTTGAACCACAAACCACATTGAACAGATATAATAAAATGGATATTTAAATACCAATAATTTTATGTAAAATAATAAGAAAATAAATTCATTGTTAGTATATACACCACATAAGAGAAACACCAGGATAATATGGTGTGTCTCACAAAAGTAAAAAAGTGAGACGAATATCCCTTAGAGCTTTAGTAATCATTTGAATCCAAAGAGAAAATAAATAATACTATAAAATTAATCATTAAAAGTAATTAAAATAACAATATTAATTATATAACATTCAAAAGGGGTAGTATATACAACACACAAAATAAATTAGTGGTCAATTTTCTTATGTCTACCAAAAATTGAAGAGAGTTGAGAAATATATTACCTTATGCCTCGAATTCTTTCATACAAGTTTGATCCCCCTATATAATGAACATATGTATATTATAAATATATTAAATAACTATATATATATATATATCATACCACATATTATTTACTTGTGACATTTTTATTACCATTTTGTTAACAATTCCATGTTAATGTCACGTTTCAGGCAACAACCACGTTGTTTTTTTGTTTATGTTTTTATTTGTTATTTTTTATATAAATAATTTGATCGTGGTTACATCATATCATGAATTTTGAACATGATATAAATATCATATATATTTACTATATATGTATTTATAGTAATCTATAATAGAGAGAGAGATAGTAAATGGAAGACATCATTTATGGAGACGGTATGTTGTATGTACCCATGAACAATAACTACTAGAAATTTGGCCATTTGAAAAGATTCATATGTGATAGGAAGAAAACCCATAGAAATAGTTAATTTCATGTAACTAATTTTGGAGGATTATTTATTCAATCGAAAATAATGATTTATTACACTAGAATAAATAATCCATCACAAAATGTTGCTGCAGAAATTCCTGCCACCTTGCATGAAATGTAACCGTGATGGGAATTTGTGAGAGATTTCATTATCTTTCACAAATGCTCCTTGTATTGGGAGTATTTTTTATAGAAATTAGTGTCTATCACAAATAATTTTGATGAAATACTATTTTTGACGACATTAATTTTGTCAAAAATAGTCCATTGTAAAAAAACCACAACATCTTAACAGGCATGTGACCATACTTTCATCCTCCTCTCATTTCTCCTCCCACCACTGTGAACCCTACCATGCAGCCTGATTCATTATAGCTCTATTCTTCCCTATTTGTTACATATTTAGGCTCAGCTATTCAAGTTACGGACTCCACTTATGTTCTCTAACAATTTATATTTGTATATCTTGTTTCAATGTTTAAAATACTAGTTTGGTCCCTAGGTTTAAAAATTTATTTTATTTGAATTCTTTATATTATATTTAGGATTGACGTAGTTGAATTAACACTACCAAAAAAATAGTTTTTCGCAGCGCCCCCCCCCCCCCCCCCCGTTATCAGCGCTAACGAAAAAGCGCTGATAAAGGGGGGTGCCTTTATCAGCGCTTGTTTAGTAGCACTGATAAAGGGGGGGACTTTATCAGCGCTTTTTTTAAAAGCGCTGATAAAGGGTCAGCTTCAATTTTTTTTTAAAATATATTAATATATTAATATATAAATATAGTTATATTGATATATAAATATAATATATAATTTTTAAATATATTTTAGATAACTATAAATGTACATTTACACTTATTATACATAATATATAAGATATTTAGTGAAAATGGCTTCTTAAAAAATTTAAAAAATATTTTTAATTAATAATTTGATAATAATTATGGAGTAATAGTCATTTAATAACAATTTGAAGACTAAAAAAATTAAAAAAAGATCCAAAATATGTTGAAAACGCAACTCAAACTTCAAACGGCCATAACTTTTGATCCGGGTGTCCGTTTGAGCTCTACCACATATCAAATCAAAGCCTGCGACGAGCTCTACATCGTTGTGACCCAGGGGAACCCTAGTAAAGGGATTTTAGAGGCCAAAAGAGGCCCATAAGGCCTCCAAAACTGAGTTTTTAGTCGGGGTACCCCGATTTTTTAACATTTTGTGGATTTTCACCCTCGTTTAAGGGGGTATTATTGGATTTTTTTGGTGGGGTATGAATTTATTCCAAGGTATTACATTCATATTGATATTATTTCTTTGAAATTTCATCATTTTTTATAATGCACTGCTATTTATAATCAAATATATAACAATATATTCATATTTATTTAAATATTCACACCTAAAAATTTAATTATAAATATAAATAATAAAATATATTTACATATAAAATATATTATCTTTATCTAAATAATAACTAACATCCATTTTATTTAAAATACAATGAATATTTATATACCTATATCTAAATCTAACTATATATATATATTAATCTAACTATATATATATATTAATCTAACTATATATATATTAATCTAATAACTATATATATATTAATATAACTACATATATATATTAGTATTACTATAAATATATATATTAATATCACCATAAGTATATATATTAATATCACTATATATATATTAATATAACTATATAAATATATATTCATATAACTATATATATGTTAATATAACTATATAAATATATATTCATATAACTATATATATGTTAATATAACTATATATATATATATATTAATATAAATATATATTATTATACGAATAAATATAACTAAATATATATAGATATAGATATAGATATATATTAATACCACTATATATATATATTAATATTACTATATATATTATAATATAAGTATGTATATATATATTAATATAAATATATATTACTATACGAATAAATATAACTAAATATATAAATATATATATAGAGATATCATGAATTGGAAAGCAAATCAAAATAGAGTAGTGGTAAGGGCTTGGGCGCGCAGGGGGGAGGTCTCGAGTTCAAATCCTGGTGGAGGCAGGGGTGCGCGCGAGCATGGGGAATATTGGAGCAAGCGCTGTTAAAGGGTGGAGGGGGTGCGTGGGGTGCTGTATAGGGGCCGAAAAGCGTTGTAAAAGGGTTCAAGCGCTATAAAAGCCCCCCACCCCCCCCCCACCCCCCCCCCCCCCCCACCCCACCCCCCGATTGACAGTATTTTTTAATTTTTTTTAAATTTTTTTAATTTTTTTTAATTTTTTTTAACTTTTATCAGTGCTTTTTTAAAAGCGCTGATAAAGGGGTATTTTTATCAGCTCTTTTTTTTAGCGCTGATAAAAGTGGTCTTTATCAGTGCTTTTCGGAGCGCTGATAAAGGGGACCCTCCTTTATCTACGCCGGCTTTATCAGCGCTTTTTCTAGCACTGATAAAGGCCATTTTTAGCGCTGATAAAGGCCGTATTTGAAGTAGTGTAATATATATTTTCATGTTAATCGGTTTCTTTTTTTTGTGTGTAATATGGTTCAATTTAAAATATACTGGTCTGTCAAACCCTTATGTTTAGAAATTAATCTGATTTGCATGATATATTTGATACATAGGATTGACACAATTGTATAAATCTATATTTTAAATTTAATATGGTTTTTGTAATTTATTTTAATTTATTTTTTTGAATTCTACTTGTTTTTGAATTCTGATAGTTATATGTCTTTTGTACTTCTATTTGTATATATATAGACGCATATTTGTGCACCATATTAATTTTGATATATGCTTTACTATATATATATATATATATTAACATGTGTTTATATAATTTTGATATTTTTAAGTTTATATATATATATATATATTAGAAATATGTTTATGGTTGTTGATATATATATATATACATACAAATATGTATGTATGTATATTGTTATATATGTATATATAAATTATATATATATATATCTCAAAAAAATGACAACATATATTTGATTTATGTATATTAATTAATAAATCTATTAATATAAATAACATATTCAGATTAATTAAGGAATTTTTTAAAATAAACATATGAAAAAAATACATTCGGTGTATACATCTATAAATATTTTAAAAACATGTAATTTTTAATATATATATACATATAAATTTGTATATATATATATATAAGTAAAAATACAAGTAAAGTTTATGATATATATATATACACAGACAGATACACGTATATTAATGTTTATGATATATAATTTTATAATGTTTTTAATTTACATACATACAAGTATGAATATTAAAATTTGTATGTATATATATATATAAGTATAAAAACAACATGTTATGTTTATGATATATATATACACACACAGATAGACGTATATTAACGTTTTAAAAGATGTGTAAGTTTTTTAATATATATATATATACATATATATAAATTTAGGAATATTAACATGTTAATATATATATATATATAAGTTGTAAAAACCACGTAATTATATATATGTATATATATACACACCTAAACTTATATAATCATTAAAAAAATATATTATTTTGGATATATAAATATGTGTGTGTGTGTATGTATATATTTATTTGATATATATATTAGATTAAAAAACCTATAAAAATATATTTTATTGCGAAATCATGTAATATATATATATATTAACATCTGAATATTTATATATATAAATTTTAAAAATACATGTATGGTTAAATATATATATATATTTGATAAGTATATTAATTTAAAAAAGAGTTAGAATATATGTTATGTATTTATATTAATTACGAAACCATGATATACATATATATAATATTTATTAAAATTTTAATAATAATTTAAATAATTAATAATAATCATTATATAATTCATCACAATTGCTAATTAATTAGTTAATATTATTAATAAATATTAAATATTTATATTTTTTTGTATATATTAGTATATAAATTTTTTATGTATATTGTTTTAATGAAAACTATTAGAATATTTCTGTTATTTATATATATTAATTAATATTTTTTTAATATAAATAAATATAAACAATTATTTATATTATATTAATAATAATTTGTAAATAATAGTTCTAATTATTAAATATTATTTATAATTTGATATATTAAAGAAATATATGAAATTTTTTGTGTGGGTGCATGTATGTATGTATATAGATATGATATGTTAATTTATTTGAACAAATTAATAAAAAATAGTTATATGTAAATAGCTTTGTTTAGGTGTTATATATATATATATATAATGTATGAAATAAATAGAAACGAGTGTTTTATAAGAATGATGAAAAAATTAATTTGAAGCAAACATTATGACTAAAAGATATTTATAAGAATTTTTTATATTAAAAACGTTTAAAATTGGTTTAATGAAAGATCTTTAAAAAATTAAAATATCTTATATTTATTAAAAATATAGTTTATAATAACAAGGATAATTTTTGTAATACATTTTTCAAAAAAAATATAACAATTATAATACTTCTGAAAATTCTAAAAATTGTTAATTATTAAAAATAAAGTATTAATTTAAATAATTTATAATATTTTAATACCAATGATTCATTATTAATAATAAATTGTTAATATTACCGCTGATTATAAAATCATAATAATAATTAGTAAAAAAATTTATAATATAAAAATTTATAATTAATTAATTAAATTATTACATTAATAATAACCAATACATTATTTATAAAAACTAATAATTTTTTTTTAAATATTATTAATACATAGAAAATATTAGTGTTAATTACAAATTATTGTTAATAACATGAAAATATGAGGAAATTATTATATTTTTAAAAAAAATTGTAAAAGAAAAAATATGAGTAATAGGTAAATATTAATAATACAATTTATAAATTCAAATATAATATCACGCCTAAGGTACACCCCACATATCATACCCAATGGTGGTCTAGAATATTTTATATCATACATTGTTTGGATGAAAGGTTTTGTTTTATGCGAAATTATAATAATATTAAATGAATTACTCTCGCATGGAATGTAATTAAACACCAGATGCACACATATGTAATTTCACATCTAGGATAAACCCCTCCATATCAGACTTAATGGTGGTCTCAGATTTCTCATATGACAAAATGTTCAAGAGATATTCTATTATTTTCAAAAAAATATGATGTGTCTTATATAATATATTGAATATTTTCATTTTATCTACATCGAACCTCCCTGGCCCCCATAATCCTTTGCTAACTGAGTGCCTCATTTTGATCATATTCCAAATATTATTTAAATGAGTTAAAATATAATAATAATATGAAATTATTCAAATTTATCTGTAATAATTGTTTTAATTTTGTTGTTTTTTAGATAACTAACATCTTAAGATGTAGACACCAGTTTCTCTTACGTTATCGTGATTGGATAAATAATTTTCAAAATCCAAATGGTCCTGGTTTAAATCATGTATACACTGATGGTGTTCAATCCATTACATCATTTTCATCGTCAAATGTAGATTTGTTTTCTAGAGAAACAATTAAATGACTGTGTTAGAAATGTTATCTTATGAATTTCAAAACATTTATAAATGTTGGACTTCATCTACTGTGATATAGTTTTTAAAAATATTATATTTTTGTTATCAACTTGGTGAAATGTTTTTAGTAGAAAATACATTTTTTTGTTCCAGATCCATCACTTCAGAATTTAATACATGATGAAGCTTGTCCATTTATTCTTGAAACAAAAAATAAAAATGAAATTCCAAATCCTGAATCAGAACCTTCTCAGTTTTATAATTTTTTGAAATCCACTAAGGATTCCATAAATTAGGGAAGAAACATGAGGAATCATGAAGCATTTAAATATTTTATAGCTATTAAATAAAATTTTTGAATGTCTAATAGTTTTTTAGATCAGATTTTATTTTGGTCATCTTTTTGTTTCCTGATTGAAATACATTACTTACAAGTTTTTATCAATGTAAAAGGATGGTTCATTATTTGGTTCTATGTTACCAAAATATCCATGAATATTAAAATGACTGCATCTTATATTATGGTCATTATGAATCTTTGGTTAATTTGAAAACATGTGGAGAATCGAGGTATAAAGAGGCACTACAAGGAAAGTTTAGAGTTCTCGTAAAATAGTTGATATATTTTCCTATTATGCCTCGTTTGTAGTATCTATTTAGGTCTTTCATCATAGCTGTACTGATGACACGATATTAATGAAATTTTTTTATCACTAAAAGATTAAATAATCCATTTAATGGTGATTCATGTAAACATTTTGATCAAAAACATCCTTCTATTGTTATAGAACCTCATAACATATAGTTGTGCCTTTCTATTGATTGTTTTTTCCATTTAGTTCTTACAGATGTCAATAATCTAGTTGACCTATTTTCATTACTCCATAAAACATTCCTTCGTAAATTTTTATGAAAGAACCATATATATATATTTGATGTTGTTAGTTCTAGGGCATCCTAAGAATAATATTGATGTTTATTTGAAACCACTATTCGATGAGTTTATATAATTATTGACAATGATGTGACTAAATTTGAATTAACTACAGATCATAATTATATAATGAAGGTTGCATTAATATGGATGATCAGTGAATTTACAGTGTATTGTATGTTATATGGATGGAGCACACATGCTCTAAAATCATGTCTGTACTTCATGGAAAAGAACAAAGTGCTTATCCTTTATAATGTAATAATGATTTATTATTTTTAACATCATCAGATATTTCATAATGTGGATCACCCTTCCTAAAAAAACAAAATGATTTTTATAAAAGGTCAAATTGAAACAAATGCACCTCCAGTAGTTCTCTCAGGTAATCAGGTAAAATGAATTTTCTCTACATTACATCATGTTACTTTTGGACCAACCATAATCGAGAAAAATATAAATGGTTTTAAGAGAGATCATAATTCGATAAAGGAGTATATTTTTTAGACATTCCATATTGGTCTGATTTTTTGGTTCATCACATTTTAGATGTAATGCATATTCAGATGAATGTTTTTGATAACAAGTTATATATTGTGCTGGAAACACCAAATGAGACCAAAGACAATGTAAAGGCACAGTTAGATCTTGATCAAATTTTTTGATGTGTTGAACTATAATTATTTGAATATGAAAGATCACACAAATCCAAATGAGTCATACTCACTTAGAAAAGAAAACTATTTATTATTCTCTTAATGGATTAGATATTTGAGGTGACCAGATTATTATGCTTCTAATTTGTCTCATTCTGTCAGAAATGGGCATATTATGGGGTTAAGAAGTCATGAATATAATTTCCTAATTGAATTATTATTGCGTATTAGTGTTAGAGGGATTTTTAATTTCTCAATCTGGGACATGTTAACCAAAATATCAAATTTTTTCTGAGATATTGGTATGGAAATAAAAATTTATGATGCATTGAGTTTTCTGAAAAACAATTTAGGTTTAATTTTATGTTAATTGGAGAAAATATTCCCATAGAGAATCGTTGATTCCATTGAACATTGAATATTCCATTTTCTATATGAAGATAAATGTGGATGGCTGGTACAATTACAGGGGATGTATCCTTTTGATATATTTATGGAAAAATTAAATAATAAAGTACATAATAATGAATCGGTTTAAGGGGAAATTACATAAGCATACCTACATTATGATATTTCAAATTTTTGCTCGTATTATTTTCAGTCAGGATATCCTTCAAAACATAATTACATCTGTCATAATGTGAAAAAATTAGACAATGTAACAAACCATCAGTTGTCTGTTTTTTATCAAACTAAACATGTTTTCAATGGTTATCATGATTGTTGACTTGCAGATGATGAACTGCATATAGCTCATAATTATTTTCTACTGAATTGTTAAGAAATGACCTTATTTAGGTATTAAGTACAACTTTATATTATTTTATAAAATAGTTATAAAATATATCAATATTTACATTAACGTTTTTGAAGATGATACAATAACCATATCAAAACACAATTTATGAAAATTACCTCTGCTACAATTGAAGAATTTCAGTAACAATATTTTTCATATTGTATTGAATGACTAGTACGATATGTTTCATTCGATAGAATACTATATAAAATTTACAATGATATCTATTATTAATAATTTATATTTTTTATAATTAAAACAACATGATAATAAAATTTATAGTTGCTTATGACTGCTCAATAACACTTCAACATATTTGGTAAAATATTATAATGGGTATGTGGTTAGTGGATATTCATTCCATTCATGCATATATAGAGAGATAAAGAAACCAATGAATAATGGTGTTATTTTTGAAAGGATACCATCAAAATAAAAGTGATGTTGAGTTTTATTTTATACTAGATGAAACAATTGAGTTATATTATATGGGATAAAAATATGTTACATTGTTAAGATATCATTGGTTTGATATTGATCAGGGGTTGCATGTTCATCGACGACATGGGATCATTGGAATTTAATATAATAGTCTTCTTGCATAAAGTTAACCCTTCATGTTGGCTAATCAATCCCTTCGTGTTTAATTACAATCCAAAATACTATGATGTTTTGAGAGATTTTAAGGGCAGTTAGAGTGCGATAAAAATGAGATCACTTAATATTTTGTTTAATAAAAATGAAAACAATTATTTGGAAGTGAAACATATAGAAAATTTTCATGAAACATCCCAAAAATATATCTATTACCCTTTGGGATATAAATATCGATGATTAAACCCACTAGTTCAGGGACATTGATATAGAGATTGTTGATGAATTAAAAAATGAATGTTGAAATTGAATTTAATATGGAAGTTGACAATGCTGAAATAACTATGAAGACATTTAGGTCGAAAAAAATAGTGATGAAGATAAAGACTGATTATATTCAGGTATATAGTTACAAGTAATTTTTATATTATGATATTCATTAGTTTTTCAAATTTCATATTTTTTATCAATATTTTATAGGTAAC
The DNA here is from genome assembly GCA_963277665.1 of Viscum album. Classification (NCBI taxonomy): domain Eukaryota; kingdom Viridiplantae; phylum Streptophyta; class Magnoliopsida; order Santalales; family Viscaceae; genus Viscum; species Viscum album. Next base: position 1,663,459,290 of record OY728153.1, on the reverse strand, counting down.
AATATTTTATTATCAAATTTATTAGTTTTTTATTTTTCATATCTATTTTAAAAATCGGTTACTGGTGAGAGTATTTTTTTAGAGGACTAGAGATGATCCTGATGATCTATTACTTTCTACCATTGACGATGGATGTCAGGATGATGAGCCTGATTTATCTCCTCCTACATAGGCAAGTTATCCTTCAAGGAGGATGTGCGGTTTTGCCTAATTACTATTTTCAAATCCTATACAAGAGATATGACCATATGTTTATTTTGATCCCTTTTTACAGAATAATGTTTCATTGTATGAGATATTTATTTATATAAATAAGTTTATTAATTTTGATAATAATTTTAATATTATAAATTCTTTCAATTTGAACATGTTTTCGTATTTATCCATTTGGTAGGCTTGTGCTATTATGGGAAATTATTTTTTCAATCCATGGGTGTCATGGGACTTGGTACACATCATTGTGCATAACCAGAATTTAAACATCTCGATTGTATGTTATTATATAATATATATATTTATTTATAAAATATAATAATTACTAATATTTTATTTAATTGCCTTATAGAATTTATTTTCTTATATTTCTAATATCTAGAGAGGTCCTAAACTAAAGGCAGTGGATAATTGTATACGTGAGTGCTTTCGTCGGTTTCTACATATCATCAGAAAGGGAGTTATGTGTATATCATGTTCTATCCTTTTTTATAATTATTGCATCTCCCATCATCTTGAATATATATTATCTCTAGTATGGGATAGTTTGTGCTTCAATTGGCTTGACAGAATTTTAAGAGGAGACCCCCTGCTGAGCATTAGAGTCTGGGGAGGTAGGAGGTGATCTACAGGGCCGAGAGTCGTGCATTTAGAATACATCAACGAGATATGGTAAGTGATATTATTTGATAATGTATATATTTTTTAATTAAAAAAATAATTTTTATATTATATAGGCTAATAAAGATCCATCTGTTTTGAATTTTGATAATTTTATGAAGTTGTATACTGGTCCTCTTACCAGACAAGTTATTTGTGAACGAAACCCCCATATCGAGGTTAGTGATTTTGTTTAAAAATTTCATGAATTTTAATTTTATTGTTATTATAATTTTTCATTATATTTAAAATAAAAATATGAGGCCATGAATTCTCATTCATTGGAGAGTCAAGATGAGACTCTGCAAGATGTCACTATTGATTCGGGTTTTGATGAGGGGGATTGGATATATGGGACTTCAGCAGATTTCTTTAAAGATTGAGTTATTGGTATTGGTTCTTGGTTGAACCCTACATGTCATTATGGTAATTTTGTGATAGAATTAATGAGCTCCAAGGGATCTTATGAAGAGTCTTCATTGATTTCATTGTCTACTGCAAGTATGAAGAGAGGTTCAGATGATACAATTGATATAGAAGGAGAGGGTGGAGGAGTATGAGAATCAACATGTGAGAGATGATAATATTATGGAGTATATGTGATGACTTGTGCATGGTGTTAGTATGAAGTTTCTCACTAGTCCTTTATGTGATCCTCCTCCACCTAATGTCACTTGATGATTTCCAATGATTTTATGACCAATTTGTAATTTGGAATGATAGATATATTATATTTTAAATGATGTATTACTTTTATGTGTGTTTTAAATTTTGTAAATTTTATAAATGACTTTTAAATTTTAATTTTTTAATTTATTTATTTATAAATTTTTTTAATTTTTTTAATTTTATTTTTTTAAACGTTATTTTAGATTGATTATTCATCAGTCAAAGAAAACATTTTGCGACAGGTCATCACAAAATTGTTATATGTAATATTTTTGGGATTTTTTTAAAACGGATTGTATGTTTATTGCAAAACAGATTTCTGAAAAACGCTATATAAAATAATCAAATTTTCAACACCCACCTCATAATGTGTTATTTGTTATGGACACCTATAAAAAATGAAATTTTGCGATGATAATCTCTCGCAAATAAACCATGGAAATTATATGAAACTCTTGTTGTGAATGTTTCCATATTCTCAATGAATTGAACAAAATAATGTTAAATGATATATTATCATTATATAATAATTTTTATTTCTTATATATGAAATTTTTCATTTAATAAACCCTTTCTATGCATATATTTAATGAATTGCATTACTTCACAAGGCGGTTGTCCTCTATATACCCGAGCGGCATTATAGTATTCTCAAAAAATGGAAACCATGAATTTACATGTGATATAATAATTCCAAAAGAATAAATAAAGAATAAATATAATATATTATAATAAATACATCATGTTTTAAATCAGTTATAGGTGTTAATGAAAATACGAATGACATCGGTTTGCGAGGCGGTACTCCGCCACACACACAATTGATGACTTAATAACCCATTTGATGGGAAAGAAAATGGTTTAATGTAACTAACTTTTCAAAATAAAATATCATTATATGGAAGATAATATTTCTATTATATCATCATGGTTTAATAAGAATTAAATGAGGTGGAGGAGGAAATAAAAAAAATTCTTTGTAAAACATTACATCTTCTTCAGGTGTCCTCTTTAGTTTTGCATCAAGATCCATCCTAGAAATGCTTTCTATCAAAAATTTTATTTCTAGGATGAGATAAGGTAATATGGGAAATGGTTAGATAATGTATTGGTTTACATTAAAGTGTTTTAATGGTTAAATAGGTGAGGAGGAGGAGTGGCCTTTTATAAGTAATATGAGGGGCATAGTTGAAATTTTTTTAATGAAAATGTTATACCCATATTTTAAACAAGGAAAAAGACCCAAAATGGGAAATTATAGAACATGGAAGTATTAAGTACAAACTATGGCTAGAAATGGGTGTTTGAAAAGTATTTAGGTAATTTGTATCCCTTTGCTTCTAATTTTTACACCCGATAATTCTGTTTTTACCCTAAACATAGTAAATAATTTTTATACATATAAATTTAAGTTGACATTATTAGATATTATAAATTATTATTATTAAAAACATTTAATCCATTATTTCTAAATATATTCATAGAAGCGTTAAAACTTAATTTACAATTAATCATAAAAAATCATGATGAGAAGGCGGGTTTCCAATGAGAAGATGTTCAAAAGATTACAATGTTTTTATATCAAAATTTAAAATTAAAATGATTAAAATGACCTAATTTGTATTAATAAATATATAATTTTTATAATTTTACATTAAAACCATTATTAAACATATTATAATTTTATAAATAATTTTAATTAAAATTGTGTTTTCAATTAAAATTCAATATATTTCACTAATAATCAAAAAACTGATTGTTTTAAGAAAAATTAAACATATTTACCCTGAGATAATTATGATATTAAGATTTTAAAAAATTAATTTCATTTTATAAAATTAATTTTTTTAATATCTATAAAAATAAATTTTAAAATAAGTTCTCATAAATGAGAAAAAACTACTTTTTAAAGAAATATAGTTTTAAATGTAAAATTGGATTTATTCTCATCTCATGTCTAGAAAACACTAATGATTAAGGTTAAATATTTTTTTGAATATATAACATATAAATTTATTTAAAATCACCAAAAAAATTCATTTGGTTAATTTATTGAGGTAAAACATATTTTTTATCATAAAAATAGTTATTTAGAAAAAGTTTTTTTCTATTAAGTAATTCCTATTTTAATTTCACATTTATTGGTCACCAAAGAATTAATATTATATACTTGATTAAACTGTATTTTAATAATTTAGTTAATCATGTTCATACAATACATTCCAATAGAGAGGTGATAACTATATAATCTAATAATAATTTTAATAATATGTCATGGTTTGTTAAAACTAAATATACCATGTAACACAATATAAACTCAATATTGCATGTATTGTAATAAAAAAATATTGTTTCAAGTAACAAATGCTAAAATTGATGTTCCATGTAATGTAAAATAAACATTATGTAGTGAAAATATCATAAATTTTAAATTTATTTGAATATTAATTTCACAAAATATTAGGGTGTTACATTATACCCCCCTTAAATTGAATTTCTCTATCAAAATTCATCTGAGTAATCAAAGGATTAACATTATAAAATTCCATCATTAAACCCTATATATTAAAATGTATAATAAATATTCCCTTAAATAGTGGAGGTATGAAACCTAACATTTATTTAATGTAGATTATGAATATATATCCATATAAGAGAATATGGGGGATAAGTGAATATTTGGACATGGATGAAAAGCGTAAATAATATTAGTGAGTGATAGATATCATTGAACCCAATAATATGGGTGATCCAGAGAAGGATAAGGACCATAATAACATACACCAATGAGGCATGAAAATGGACATTGATTGCAAAAAAATGATGATAATTGAAAACAATTTATTTCATGATTCTAATATTATATATTTTTCATGAGAAGATGTACTTAATTTAATTTCATTTTATACACACATTTTCATCCTTTGGTTATTCCTTGATCTATATCCACAAAATCTCTTAATACAAAAATTGAAGATTAATTTTTGTTCCCCAAGTACTAATGGATCATAAGATCAATAATAGATTGATACATCATTCTATCAATCTCTAGTTGTCATCACAAAAAAATGTCAGCATAGGTTTTCCAATATGCATAAAATGTCATAAACATTCATATTTAAAAGAAAATACCATGTTCAATAAAAATTATTCCATAAATAGTTTTCCTTATGACAATTCCAATATATTAAAATCTAGATCCTCATAAATATAGACCCTAAATTTCATAAAATTAATCCCTTATATATCCTAAAGTATCTCCTGGTTGTCACGTATCAAACATGTGAATACCTTCATCACATTTTCTATTGAAACATGGTAATAACCTTAATTACCATTAATCCATATTGAAAAATATAATATTTTTCATTCCTTATATAAAAACACATTACTAGATATATTAATTAAATCCAAAATTTATTTTAACTCCATCAATTATAGAATAAACCACATTTCAATAAATCAACAATAAGTTCCAAATACATTTATACTATACAATTTATTCTATCCATAAAAATCATCTCATCATCTGAATAAAACATATGTTTCTCATCTTTTTGGACATACTAAGGGCTACCTTCCTTAATAAAAATATCACCTTTCTATAAAATCATTTTTATAGGTCATTATCACTACTCAACATATTATTGAAAATTCATTACAGAAAAATTATAAAAAAAATACTTATATACTTCATAATTCTTGATTTCCAATATATAAAAATTTAAATAATCCAACTTCCTTCTGAAAAGATTCACCATGCCTTATTATCTTATACCTTAACACCACATTCCATATCCATGTTGTCCGTGGTATCTTCATCTTCAATAGAAAATTCAGTTCTTGTACATCCATGTAGATTCTATTTATAATCATTCCCCTTAGGTAATCAAGTTGTATAATTAACATACTCTATAAATTTATAACATTCAATAGTTTATGATACCTTTGGTATACCATTATTCTCATTCATTACATTAATCAATATTTTCATTTCCCCCCCTAAAATTTCTTTCTTTGTGTCCTTATTCTCTACACTAAAAAAAATTTGGCCGCTCAAAGACAATCCCTTAAGAAATTATTCCCACATTCATGACATATAGAAAATAGAATATTCTTCCATTCATGTTGTAAATTACCTGAACACATAGAAGAATATTTCATTCTATTCTAGGGTGAGTCTGATAGTTTGTTATAGTGCACATTATTAGTCATGTTATATAAAAACTAATTATGAATAATCACAATATCTATCTATCTAATCAATATTAAATTTTTATGCTCATTTTAAAAATTTAAAACACATTCAATTTCATACCAGTTCCTTCATGGTCCCTCCAAAGACTAAAACCAAAATTCATATTATGAGAAACAATATTTATAGTGCTAAACTGCATAATCATGAAAAATCATTTATAATATTTATAAATCATGACAAATAAATTTATATCTATGATACCATAGGATTAACCTAGGTCACTTAAATAAATGATATATTTAAATCCTTCATGATGATTCTTAATGAGTTTTTGAATTCCAAGACATATCCCATATAAATGTGAAACTAAGTGTGCAGAAAGGCCCATTTGTATGCACTAGGCAATGATCGAGTCAAGCTCAATATTCCCTTTGAAAAGTTATTACCCCTATATACCACTGTGATAGATTCAAATCCACTTTTCATATCCATACAAGGAATTAGTCTCTTAAACACCACTCTCTCTATCCTTTACCAACCAATCTTCTAATATATTTTCCTATATTTTACTTATCATTATACCTATCCTTAGAGAAATCCCTAGAAATATCCTTAAAAATATCTATGGGGATATCACTAATATTTTCATGTCCTTGTTTTTAATGGTTATAAATGTCTTTACTATGATACTATCTATGAAGTCTCAGGCTACACCAACATGGGAGTAACATCTTTTTAGATAAACATTATTTAGATTACACAAACACGTGCCTAAAGACCATATTAGTTTAGTCACTTTAGAAACATTGAAAAATATTTTCAAATATGGTTAATGATCTTCGATGTTTCCCACAATGATCTTATCATTTTGTACTCTCTATAGATTTACCACATAAGAAAACATTCTTTATAACATAGGTAAAGTAAACAAATGAAAGGGTGATATTATATGCTTAGTAAGGGAGAAAATTTAATTTCAAAACATAATGTGAGAATAAAGGTATCATATTGTGAGTATATTATATTAAAACCATACACTACATATCAAAGATCAAAATCCGATATAAGGAAAATATGTATCTTCATTTTAAATAGATCATGTTTTAATTTCTTATTAATTAGTCATTAAGGAATTAATTTTATACACATGTGTAAAATGTATTTTACTAATTTAATTAATGTTATCCATACAGTAAATTTCAATGGATATGTTATAAATATCATATTATATATTATTATTATTAATATATCACAGTTTTTTAAAACTCAATGTCATGTGTAACAAAATCTTAACTCATTATTCCCTGTAAATCAAGGTAAATAGATTTTTTCACGTAACACAAGCTAAACACGGTTTTGTTTGTAACATAAGACAAACTTGGTGTTGTGAAAATAATCAAACAAAATTAAATATATTTGAAGAAAAATTAACCTAATATTTGTCACAACCCAAGAATTTAAAATATATAAATTTTAAAATAAATTCAATTTCGTTAATCGTTTACGATGCACACAACACCAGGATTAAACAAAAATAAATTATAAAAATATTACTTAAACATGAACATTATACACTATTCATTATGATTTTGAGTATGAATATTAATAACTAAAATTTTAATTTTACTGTTATATATTTATTAGAAATAAAATAAGAATCATTTGAATGTAAAAAACCTTGTTTCATGAAAAAATATATTTTTCCAAAAGATCGATTATTTTGGATTTTCATAAGTAATTTAAAATTATTTCTTCAAAAATTTAGAATAATTATTTGATAAAATTATCAATAATATTTTAATTACAATAAAAAAATATCTTATATTAATTGTTTTTGGTTTTTTTAAATGTTCTATTTTTTGATTGATAGTGAAATTTATTGAATTTAAATTGAAAACATTTATTTCCTTTAATTTATTTAAAATTTTAAATACCATTTTTAATTGGTTTTAAAGATTAATTATTTAAATTATATATAAATTAATATAATTTATCTCATTGAAATTATTTTTTGTGTTGACTTTTGATATAAAAACAGGTTAAATGCTTAATGTTTTCTTCTTAAAAATATGCTTTCTCATTGCATCTTCCTGATTAATTTTAAATTAAAATTTTATCTTATAGGTTATTAATTTAGAAAAATGTATTCAAATTTTTGAATTAGAAAAATTTAAAATTTATAATAATATTATCCAAATATTATATCAAAATTATTTAGGAAAAAATTCAATATCATTTTCTATAGTAAAGGGAAAAACTAATTTACCAAGTCATTTAACTGACATAATAAGATATATAAATGACCTAAAAACATATTGAAAATTCGTTTTATGAAATTATTTAGACCTAATATCTTTTATTATATATAATATACCACTTTTAATGCTTTTTCATGATTAAAATGTTCTTATTCTTGATTCATTTCATAACATTACAATTGTGCCACTCACCTCAAATATAAAAATGAAAACCCCTCTACTTCATTATTCACACATTAAAACCTATTTGGATCAGAAATTGCCAATAAAATTTACTTCTAATATTAACTAATAGAATTATATAATCCATGTTTGGGGTTTAAATCCAAACTATGAAGTCTTTTGGTGCAATACTAAGGAAGAAACCTAAAGAAGATGTGACACTCTTCAATGAGCAGTTTTGTTTTATTTCATTATCCAATTAAATTAATTATTATTAAACCATTATGATATAATACTCTCAATATATTGATATAAAATTATGTTTTTATAAAATTTTAATGACTTATAAACAACACCACTTCAATCAAATGGGTAACGAAATCATATATTAGGTGTAGTGTGTACTACCATATCCTGGACTGATGTAATTTGTTTTTCCATTACCACCTCTCACAGTTGGTTATGATAATTTAAATAATGTATATTTATGATATTTATAACATAATTATACCTATATTTCAATTATATCATGTATTTATTTTTACATTCATTTCTATAGGGGATGTGATGACGTCATTCATGTGTATGATGGACTACAACATCATGAAGCGATGTGATTCAATTTGCAATAAATCTTTACATGAAATATGATAATTAAAAATTTTATTATTTTTTGAGATAAATGAATAATAATTATGATATTCACTACATATTTATGTTTCATAAAGGATAATATAATTTTTTTTTCTTACACTATAATATGATAACGTTGCTTGTGTATGTGTTGACTACCGCCTTCACGAAGCGATGTGACTCTCCATTCCTAAAAACACATAATGAATGTTATTTATAAGTATATTTAATGAAATAATATTTCATTATTATCATTATTTAAATAAAAAAATATTACATACCTTCATTCCACAATGACCATTGAAAAATTGAAACATTACTCGTGTGTACGTATGACTTGCCATCTTCATGATTGTTGCATAGTCCATCTATTGTTACAATAATTATTTATTTATTAAAATTATAATTGATGTAAGAAATTAATAATAATTTTGTTATTTTTATTATAGAATTGATATAAATATATAATATTCATAATAACTAAATCTTTTATGACGAAACATGGATAAAAAATAAGGCAATTGGCAACCAAAACAATGAAAATAATGAATGATTATTAATGAACAATTGATAAGATGTTGTAAAAAAGATAATATATAATATTATAAATATAATATATTTTTCATTAATAAGGTAATAAATTGTTTAAAATAATTACATCAAATGTTAAATAATGTTCGACCAAAAGGAAGTGTGAGGTAAGAGATTTGATATTAATTTTCATTCCAATGGGGTTTATTTTTTTATGAACCAATTCACCTGTATGTGGTGTATATAATTCCCATTTGATATTTAATATCATGATTCATTAATAAATCATTTTATTTTATGCTTCACTTTGATTCATTTCAACCATTTGTATTTGGATTGAAAATTACTATTATGTAAACGTTATTGTACAATCTCTCTTTCTTTTGTGATTGTTAGCTTTATCTTGAAACAATTAATTTCTTTTGATCATTTTTCATTGGTCATTACATTTCTCCTAAGTGTAAATATTATTTTATATTCAATATTATTATTTACGAAATTTTATTTCATTTTTACATAAGGTTTTTACATTGATTGTTATTGATTATGTGGGGAAATATTGATATATTTGTATCATTAACACAATACAAATAATTTTGGATAATGCACATTTTTCATTATTATATCAGTTATTTGACATATGAGGGTTACATTGGACATGAAGTCATGTGTGGGTCCTGGTTGTAGGTAGCCCCTCGATGCATCGATAGGTATGATGAGACTAAATAGTTGGCCGCATTAAATGGTTTTCTACCTATAGTTTTAAACCATCTTGTAAAATTTCATAATGGTATAGGTATCATTTCCATGAGAGAAGATGTCCAATAATTAAAAAAATTCATCATTGATAATTTAGTTGTTATTATTATTCCTAATATTTTCCTTACTATATTTTCTATGAATGTACTTTATTCTATGTTTATTGATTAAATGGATTATTTTTTTTGTTAGTTACCTTACCACATAAATTCTTCTTTATCTTATCTTGATAGTAATGTTATTTAAATTGAATGTTTTTGTGTTATTTACAGTTCCATGATGATTGTACTTATTGATTCATGATAGATTTTGATGTAATTAACCATTAATAAGAATTTGATATCTCCCATATTTTGTTTCCATTTCCAAGGATATGATGAAATGATATATGAACGAGTTTCCAAGGATGAATATAAATTTTTTATTTTTTTATTATGCTTTATTTTCTATTCTTAATGTAAAATTTGTCTTATGTATGTATATGGTTATCCAAAGTAGCTAATATGATTGGTCTTAGGGATTTTATTATTTATATCTATTCCAATATAATAATGCAGTCATCGGCTCTGTGATACTAGGGTCAAGGTCACTAGAGTATGTATTACTGATATTTAGTAAAAAAATTGGGAACTAGATTAAGGAACACATAAATTAGGGAATATAACCTTATGATAATGTAGCACCCCATGTAAATAAAGAATAATAATTTTAATATTTATTAATATTTATGAATTAAATATTAATTTTACATTAAAAGGGAAGTAATGTATGATAGTTCACCTGACAGGCATCAATGGGTTTCCTCGAAATCCTATGTTGAAAAGAACATTGAGTCATATCAAAAAATAATATAATTATATTATTAATATTTAAAATGTTAATTAATGCCTAGCTATTGTACTAGAGGGAATGAATATAATTAATTTTAGTATGATTTTACATATTCATTAAATTTCTTAACATTTATTCAATTAATTTTAGATGCTTAAAATTAGAATGAATCTAATTTTAAGCATAAAATACTATAATATTTTTAAATGGTCATTTTAACACCTTTTCATAAAGAACCGTTTTAAAAAAAAGTTTTTCCACTTTTACATTCTATATTTAACCAAAATATACTTCTTATTTGGAATAATTATATCAAAATTAACCTTAGTTGAATGTTTGGTATTTTTTTGATGAAATTCATATTTTAATGAATAGTTGAAAATAAATCATTTTAGTTCAAAATTTCATTTTTCATATAAATTATTTTTATAGATAGGATGTCATTTTAATTGGTTTTAATGTTTAATTGGATAATATTTTTATCGCTTAATCAATTTTTAGCAGTATTAAGTAATTTATAATTTAATTTGGACATAAACACATGTCAATCTTTTGATAGTTTGTACATCTTTAAAACCCGAATTCTTATTTTATCAACAGGAATTAATTTTAAATTAACTAATGAAAATTATTTGTCATTAAATCGAAGAAAGGGATTCCATATTTGGAATAAGAAGTTCTCATTTACATCAATAGGTACATTTTATTTTTGGACATTATGAATTGTAACTTCAGTAATTATTTTTATTTTTGATGGTTAAAGTGGAAATATGGGTAAAAAATAATATTATAATAATATAAAACTACCAAAACACATTTCCTAATATTATTTTATGATATATTTCCAACCATGTAAATCCTTGGGTACATTTTAGGACCCCATGTATCCACTTGGGTGTGATAATGACATGTTACAAAAATTAATATAGAGTAAAGTGAAATATAACATAAACTTGTATATTTTACTAATACAATTGTAATATAGGGTTATGTAACAAATATGTTTGACTATAAATATTAATTATAAATATAAAAATATTATATATAGAATGGAATTTAATATATAATATTTAAACATTAAATAAATAAATTTATTTATGACACAATAATGACGCAATTAATATCTTATTAACAGAAGATTCCAATTAATGATATTATAAATATAAAAATAAATGAAATTTGATCATTATGATATCATTAATGAATTTTATGTTTGATTATGTCATTTTATCCTTGATTTAATGATTTTGGTTCAAAGGTGTCATGTATTTATGACTTTTCCAAAAACCAATTACTAAATAGTGTCAAAATTTACATAAATGAGTTTTTAAACAAATAATATTTTATTAAAAAATATTATAGTCCTAAAATACTAATATTCAACTAAATAACATATATAATGTTAAAAAATTTATTAATTTTCCATTTTTTGTTCTATTTTCATTTTATAGTAACTGTAATAACCATATATTATGAAAATACAATAAGACATGCAAAGTGTTTATATTTTTAACTAAGGAATAAAGATAAATGATAGGGTTAATTTTGTTACCTAAACATGTCTAAAACCTATTGTTTGAGAGAATTTCGACTCATCCTCATATTAGAATTAAAATTTATAACATGTTTTAACTTTTATAATTCTAAAATAAATCTCTAATAAAATAATATTTCATGACATTCCTAAAGTGCCTCTAATCCCTCTTATAAAAAGAAACCACCTATACCAACTTACTCACAGATACAAATCATTTAGTTCAGATATTATCTACACAAGACTCTTCCTAGAGTCCCTCTTCACAATCTTGATGCCTTATTTTAGCCATAAACCACTTATTAGATGTGTTATGGTGTTCTTCAATGGTGGACAACTAAAGAAGTGTTATCGTTTTCTGTAAGTGTTTCTACTTTATGTCGTCTTACACCCCCTAAAATATCAAAAAAAATGATGAGGTAATAAATCCAGTATCCTCAATATACTAAGAAGTTTTTATGCTAATATCATCCCTTAAATCCATCTATACTTCCATCAAATTTGAAAGGAATTTATCATCCCTACGTACGTGTGAATTGTAACCTTCATGAACCAATTTAGTTTGTTTTCCATTACCATATATTAAGATTGGTTATAATGATGGAATTAATCTTTTTCTATTATATTCATTAAATATTAATCATTATATGATAAAAATATATCAATTATGTTTTTACCTCCATGTTCATAAAAATGATAACTTCGTTCATGCGTACGTGTGAACTATCTCCTTCAAGAAGCAGTGTGACTTATTTTAATTCATTATATTAATTTTATGATATAAATAAGTATATTTAAATGATTATTATGATATTAATAATATAATTATAATTTGGAAATATAAATTGATAATTACCTTATTTTCATAATGATCAATGAAAAAAATAAACGTTACTCAAGCATAAGTATGGCCTACCGTCTCCTGGATTATAATGTTGTTAATTTTTAATAACAATATTTAAATTAAAAATTATGATTCATATGTAAAATTCATTAATATTTCATGAATAATATTATGGGGATGATTAAGTTATGACTACATGTACTGTTGACATCATACCATGTTCATTTTCGACTTAGGAACATATTATCAACAAAACATCTTACATGAAATGAAATAATCAAATAATTATTATAACATTTTCATAATTGAATTAAAGGGAATAATCAACTTGAAAAATGTTTTTAAAAAATTATAAATTAACTTAGTATTATTATTTTGGAAGATAAATAATTAACAAGACAAGTCAGACTCAATGTAAGGGACATCATCTCAATCTCCTTTCGTTCAGGCATACTTTGATTTATATGTGACCTTATTTTACATGGTGTATAATCAAACCCTTTTAATTTTAATTTCATTAAATGGTTTTAAAAATAAACATTATATTATGAATCGTTTTACTAAATGAAAAAAGGAAATTTTCTTGTCGACATACATGACGTTAATGACCTTTCCATCGCCACGAGCATTATTTGATATCTGGATTCCTACACAATCTGTAATGTATTAAAAAATACCATATTAATTTGTAAATATTTTTCTTCTGAAAATGGTTTTGATAATTTATTTATTATATCAATATCTTGAAATGATTTCTTATGGCTGGAATGTGGAAGTTTTATTTTTTCATGTATGCTTGTTCATGTGTTATCATTATTTTAATATTCTTGGGAAATTATTTTTAATATGTGTGGTTCTGTGATAAACTGATGGATGGTGAGACCATGATAGCTCTCTAATGCATTAGGTAACGTGACAGAGGTAAATGTTCAGGTTTATCCTAGGATATTTAGGTAATATATTATGATGGGTATTACTAATGTAACCATGAAGGTTACTCCCTATGTGACTGTGGAATCTACAAAGGAATTATGATATAGATTCCACAAGATACATTTATAATTTATGATTTATATTTTATTATGATTCATGAAGTATGTTAAATATATTTTGTTTTATGTGTGAATGTATTATTAGATTGGTTTTTATGAATTCATAGGTTTATATATATTCATGGACAGATGTTTTCTTTATTTTATCCCTTATCATGTTTTTATACTCATCCAAAGATATTTTCTGAAATGTTTTCATAGGGTATAAGAATTATTAAGAGTATGGAATAAGATAATAATATTTTTATCAAGAAAATAAATCTTCTTTCTTATGGGTTTTTTGGTAAAACAAATGGATACTGTTTTTATTGTATCCTCTGGTAGGATAATGGGGTGATATGTATTATTAATGGAATAGTCCTTCAAATCTCTAAACCCAAAAAGATCCATGATGTTAATTAAGGTCAAATTATTTACTTATTTTATGATTATTTAATGTTTTATGGAAAGTGCCTTATATTTGGTATCAATGGTTGGTTTATATAAATCTAAGTGTTGGTATATTGTTAATAGAATATCCATAAATGTTTTTTACATTATGGTCAAAATAAAATATCATTTCAGGATTACCATGTTTCCTTGTCTAAGGTATTCCTATTCAAAAAGGTTTTTGTAGTGGAAATAGGGATGCTCACTACGGGAAAAAGGGGGTTTTGCGACGGGTTATTTGCGACGGGGATAAATCCCGTCGCAAATAGTCCCGTTAGAAACTTATTTGCGATGGGGGAATTTTTCCGTCGCAAATAAGTAGTTATTTGCGACGGGGAAAGCTCGCCCGTCGCAAAAGGTTTGGCGCGCAATGCGCGCCAAACCACAGGAATGTTATTTGCGATGGGGGGTTACCACCCATCGCAAATAACCGGCGGTGGTAAAAAATATTTGCGGCGGGAATATACCCCCATCGCAAATAGTATGTCGGCAGGTTATTATTTGCAACGGGACCCATCACAAATAACAATTTAACCGTTGACCGTGATAAATGCGGGCTAAAGTATTTGTGACGGTACCCGTCACAAATAGAACCATCGCAAATAGACCCGTCGCAAATAAGCTAACCTATAAATACCCCCCCATCTGTTTTTTTCATTCATTCTCAAACTCTATCTTCTACTTCTCTCAAAACTCTATTTTTAGAGTTCACAGTTTCTTAAGTTTAATTTTTATTTCCGGAGTTGATATTGAAGTCTTCAACAACTATCAGAGATCAACCTCAGATCAATTTTAAAGGTATTTATGTTCATTTTAATTTAATATTTATTTTAAATTTTTTATTAGTTTTTATTATTCTTAATTAGTTGTAATTTAATTATGTTTAGATTTTTTTGTTATTTAATAAATTTAAATTATTAGTATTCATTGTTCATATTTAATGGTAATTAAGAATAATTAATAATAATTAGAAATAACAAATAATAAATAGGAATAATTAATAATAATTAGTCATAATTAGGAATAATTATTAATAAATAGTCATAATTAAGAATAAATACTAATAATTAGTAATAAATACTAATAATTAGGAATAAATAGTAATAATAAGTAATAATTAGTAATTATTAGTAATAATTAGTAATAATTTAGAATAATTTAGAATAATTAGGAAATAATTAGGAACAATTACGAAAAAAAAAGAAAAAATACGAATAATTACTAATAATTACTAATAATTACTAATAATTATTAATAAACCTCCTACATGCACGAATTAACCTTTACAACTAATCCATTTCATTTTTTATACATTTAATGATCTATCAATATATATATATATATATATAGTTATATTTATTCGTATATTAATATAGATTTATATTAATATAAATATATTCGGTTATATGAATATATATATATATATTTATTCATATATTAATATATATATTAATTCGTATATTAATATATATTTATATCTATTTATATGTATATATATAGTTATAAATTTTTATTTGTATATTTATTTATATATTAATATATATTTATAAACTTAGTTTTAAATAAATTTATAAAATATGTTTTTTTATGTGTATTTATAAATAAATAAATAAATAAATAAATACATATATACAATACACACACACACACACAGATATATATATATTTATAGTTATGAATGAATACATAGAAATGAGGGGGTGAAAATCCATCGAGAATGTTAAAACGGCTATAACTTCTAATCTGTAAGTCCGTTTCAACTCCACAACCAGTCAAATCGAATAACATGAAATGATATTCGATATGATATGCGATACATGCCAAACGGATATCTGGATCGGAAGTTATAGCCATTTGAATGTTAAAACGACCATAACTTCTAATCCAGGAGTTCGTTTCATCTTTACAATCAGTCAAATCGAATAACATGAAACGATCTTTGATATGATATATGGTACAGGTTTATCGGACATCGGGATCAGAAGTTATAGTTGTTTGAATGGTAAAAAACAGGGGTACCCAGACTAAAAACTCGGTTTTAGAGGCCTTCTGGGCCTCTTTTGGCATCTAAAATCCCTTGATCGGGGTTTTCCCGGTCATAGCAACGTACAGCTCATCGTAGGCTTTGATTTGATATGTTGTAGAGCTCAAACAGAGCCCCAGATCAAAAGTTATGGATGTTTGAAATTTGGGTTTCATTTTCAACTTATTTTTTATCTTTCATTAATTTTTTTATTTTTTTTATATTCAAAGAGTTATTAAATGACTATTAATTGATAAAAATTACATAATTAATAATTAAAAATAATTTTTAATTTATTTTATATTCCTCTTTTATTAAATATCTTATAAATTAATATTATATTTCCATAGATCCTTTCAAAAACATATTTATAAAATAAATATTATATTTATATCAATATAAATAGATTAATATATTTAAATATTAATAAATAATTTTTTAAAAATTTTTTAATTTTTTTATTATTATTTGTGGCGGGCCCGTCGCAAATAGGCTCTTCGAAGAAACTATTTGCGATGGGAAAAGGGCCCGTCGCAAATACATTGTTGCGACGGGCCCGTCGCAGAATTGTTTTTTTTTAACAAGAAATCTATTTGTGACGGGCCCTTTTCCTGTCGCAAAAAAAGTTATTTGCGATGGGCCCGTCGCAAAAAAAATTAATTGCGATGCTGTTTTCCGCAACGGGTCATTTGAGACGGGGCCCCGTCGCAAAAGGCCATTTGCGACGGGATCCCGTCGCAAATGACCCATTGCAAATACCTGTATTTCTAGTAGTGGCTGTATTGGGATGACATCCAATGGAATTAACATTCCAAATCAGCAATCCTAAGATGGTCAAAATCAGAGTTGAATCGGTTTTTGCAGTGATGTCATATTTGAATCAGTCTATAAATAGAGGTGGTACCCATGCATGAGAGCAGCCAGATCAACCATATAAGAACATGTTAGCAGTGGATCATTTATTGAGGCAATGTTCTCTATCACTCATAGGATCATATGATCGTATTCTTGTTGAAGAGTGGATTAAATCCCTATAAGATATTTTTGATGTAATGTAGTGTTCAGAACATCAAAAGGTTAGTCTTGTTGTTAACCATTTGGAGGGTGAATCCGATCAGTGGTGTTCTATGGTTAACAATATAAGGGATAGGGGTGAGATTCATGATCTTGATTGGGATGAATTCAAATGTATGTTTCTTGAGAAATATTTCTATTAGACAGTTCAACATAGGATGTAAAATCTATTCATGGAATTGAGAAAGGAGGATGACTCTGTGGCTTCTTATGAAATAAAATTCACTCAACTGGAAATGTATGCTCCAAATTTCAAACACAATCTTCATAGAAAAATCAATTAATTTAACATCATATTAAATCCAACGTATTGAAGAAAATTACCTTATTATGAGTTCAAAAGTTATGAAAAGCATGTTTCATATGAGGAGAAGGTGGTAATGGAGTTATCAGATGATCAGTTATTCTTTGACAAAAAACATAATAAAAGTTCAAGGTGGTATAAGAACGGGAAGTCTATTAAAAAAATTCTGACGGTATGAAATGTATGTTTATATTTTGTTAAAATAGTGGTAAAAATAACACATGGGAATAAATTTTAAATTATATTTAGTGCTTAATATGTGGTAAAATGGGACAAAAGTCTCATAATTACACTGAAAATGATCAATGTAGTAGTAATACAAAATATTATTTACAGTCATTAAAATATTTTAAGTGCAATGATATGGGACATTATGTAAATGAGTGTTTGATGAAGAAATCAAATTATGGTAAGAAGCCAGACTACAAGCAAAAGGGGTGGTGAAATCCTTTTTAACTACATCAGAATATGATGGGCCATCTAATGGAGTATTATCATGTACATGTTTTTTTATTAATATTTTCTAGTGTGTTGTTTGATTCTAGGTCTACACATTCATTCCTTTCATTGAAATTTTCTAGTAAATTGTGAATTCCATCTCATGAAATGAATTCTAAACTTTTAGTAAAAACTCCCAGCGGAAATGATAAGAAAAAAAATTATAAGAAACTTGATGTTCTTGTCTATGGAATGAATCTAGTTACAAACCTTATTGGTTTTTCCCTAGAAGCGTTTGTTGTTATTTTCGGTAAGGATTGGATTTCCAATTATCATTCTAAAAAAGACTACATAGATATTTTTTTAATAATATCACATTATGTACAATAATGAACCCTTATCTTTTATAACATAGTAGGAATATGAGAAACTAGTAAAAGATGGAAAAAAATGTTACATTTCACATATTGTTGAAAACAAAGGAACAGTTTAGATCGACAATGTGGGAGTGGTAAATGAATATATGGATGTTTTTTCTAATGAGTTTGTAGATATAATAATTGATTGGGAAGTTGAATTTACTATTGATCAGGTTAATGATGCTAATACAATTTCAAAACCCCCTTATTGAATGGATCATATTGAATATATAGTGTTAAATAAGAAATTACAGGAGTTATTAGATAATGGTTTCATTCGACCTAGCATGTCACAATGGGGCGATCATGTCTTTTTTTGTTAAAAAGGAAGATGGTTCAATGAGACTTTTAATTGATTATATAGCCCTGATTAACATCACTATTAAGAACAAGTATCCATTTCCACATATCAATGAGTTATTTGATCATATCCAAGGAGATCAATATTTTTAGATGATTGGATTGAGGTTGGGGTACCATTAGTTGAATGTAAGAAAGTTAAAATTCTGACGATTGTGTTTCGTATTAGATATAGTCTTTATTAATTTGTGGTTATAAATTTTGGGATAAACAACGCACCTACAGAATTCATGGTTTTTATGAATAGAATTTTCAGGGAGTTCTTGGATAATTTTATGCCTATGTTTATTGTTGATATATTGGAATATACTAAAAGTAAAGAAGAGCATGAAATTCATTTAAAAGTTTCCTTAAAACCCATAGAAGAAAAGAAACTATATGATAAATTCAGAATGTTTGAGTTTTGGTTACCACAAGTTTCATTCCTTGGTCACATTATATCTAAGGATGGCATAAATGTTGAACCTGCTAAAACAAAATTTGATGAAGAATGGCCAAGACCCACAAATATAACCATGTATTTAAGTTTTCTTGGATTAGTAAGTTGTTACTAGAGGATTGTTAAAATAATAATGGTTATCTATCCCACTGACTAAGTTATCTTGAAATGGTATTAAGTTCATATGGACAATAGAATATGATGATTGAGATCAAGAATTAAAAAAAAAGATTTTTGAATGCTCTAGTTTTTTCACTAACTTCCAGAAATGATGAATTTTTTATCTACAGTGATTATTCATTGAAAGGAATCATTTGTATCCGAATATAGAATAATTAGGTTATTTCCTTTTCTTGACATCAGTTGAAAACTTGTGAGTTAAATTACCCCACACATGTTTTATAAGTAGTTGCTATTTTTTATTTAATAATTTTTAGGCTTCATCTGTATAGTGTAGAATGTGAAATGTATAATGACTAGAAATGTTTGATGTATATATATTTACTCTAAATGAATTGATCATGAGATAGAGAAGATGGAAATAATTAATAAAGTATTTTGATTGCACATTTCATTACCTTAATGGAAAAGAGAACAAAGTGGGTGATTCTTTTAGTCAGAAATGTAATGCTACATTAACCATGTTACATTTAGAACATGACCATTTGATTAATGTTTTGATTAACTTTGGTATGGATGATGACGGTGTAGGAAATTCTTCTCCTTTGTTTCAGGTTTCAGTGAAATTGTCCCAAGAAGATAGAATAATCTAACCACAGAAATAAGATAGTGAATTGTAGAAAAATGTAGAATTGGTTCTAAAGGGTAAGCTGCCAAAATTTACCATTGATAAATATTTTGTTTTGTGATTTGGGAAAAACATATGCGTGCCTTGTGATTCGCAGTTGAAAAAAATATGTTGTGTGAATCTCAAAGATCTCAATTTTAGGTTCGTTCTAGAAGTACTAAGATGTATATAGATATTAGGTAGTATTAAAAGTGGGATGTAATGAAAAGGGATATTGCTGACATTAAATTGAAGTGTTTGACATGTCAATAGGTGAAACCAGAATGATAATTACCTAAGGGGATGCTTCATCCTTTTCCAGAAAAATAATAAAAAGGGAATATATTTCCATGGACAAAATTGTGGGATTACTGAAGACATCTTGAGGTAATAATTCAATATGGGTTATTATTGATTTATTGACTAATTCTTTTCATTTTCTTATGATTCGAGATATTTAGTCTTCAGATCAACTTTTTTAGTTGTATCTTAAAGAAATAGTCAGGTTACATGGAGTTACTCTCTCTAATGTATCTAATTATGATCCCAGGTTCACATATAACTTTTTTAAGGGCCTTTATAAGTCATTGGTTACTGAATTAAATTTTTTTATACCTTCTAATCCACAATCAGATTGGAATTCAGAATGAAAAATTCACACAATAGATTATATGCTATAGGATATTTCAAAGTATTACTAGGGATGTTTGTACCAAAAACATTATATTGTTGAGTTTTCTGATAATAATAGTTTTCATTCAAGTATACAGATTGCACCATATGAGGCTATATATAGAAATCGGTGCTGAACTCGTTCTTTTTGGGATGAGGTGGGTGAAAAGAAGTTGATGGGACCAGAATTAGTAGAAGTGATGGCAGAAAAAGTTCAGTTGATTTAGAGGAACATGAGGAAATCTCATAGAAGGAAGAAAAGTTATATAGAGAACCAGAGGAAAGATCATTTTTCGAGGTAGGGGAGAATTTAGTTCTAAAACAATTTACAAGTAAAAGTATGATTCATTTTGGTAAGAAGGGAAAGATGAGTCGGTAGTTCATTAGACACTATGAAATCCTAGAGAGAGTTGGATCAGTTTCCTACAAAGTGGGTTTAACTCTATGTTTATACCAGGTACACAAATTTTTTCATGTTTAAATATTGAGAAATAATTTTTCAGATCAATAACATGTTTCGAGTCTATAGGTAGTTCAGTTGAAATAGAATCTTTCTTATAATGAACAAAAAATAAAAATACTGGACCAAATAGATTAAGAGTTTTTCAAATATGGGGACTCATTAGGTAAATGTTTTATGAAAAATCAATATGGATGAAGAGGAATCATGGGAATCTGAATATTCGATAAAGGATAAATAACCCCACGTATTTGATAAGTAAATAAAATTTTTAGGACCCAATTTCCAAATGTGGGGAAAGATATAACATCCTATGTAAATAAATAATTGAAACTTTTAATATTTATTAATATTTATAAATGAAATATTAAATTTGCATTAAATGGGATGCAATTTATGATAGTGTACCCAACATACAACAATGGGTTTCCCCAAAATCTTATGTTTCACACAACATTGAGTCATATTGAAAAACAATATAATATTATTATTATTATTTAAAATGGTAGTTAATGCCTTGCTTTTGTTTTAGCTGGAATGAGATTAAATTACCTATAATATGATTTTACACATTTTTTAAATAATTTTAAATTTATCCAATGAATTTTAATGGCTTTAAATGAGAATAATTTCAATTTTAAGCATAAATTAATGCAATAATTTTAAAAGGTCGTTCTACCAGGTTTTGATGATGAACCCTTATTAAAAATAGTTTTTTTTCACTGTAATAAGTTCTATTTGATAAAAAAACTTTATTATTTAGATGTAGGACATAAAAATTTACCTTGGATGAAATTTTGGTATTTTTCTGATGAAATTCATATTTTAATGAATAGTGAAAAATACTGCTTTTTTAATTCAAAATAGCATTTTCATATAATTTATTTATAAAGTTAAGAATTCTTTTTATTTATTTTTTTAATGTTTAATTGGATTAATTTTTTATCATTTAATTCAATTTTGGCCATTGGAAGTAATTTCATATTGAAATTGGATATAAACACATGTTAATCTATTGATTGTTTTTATTTCTTAAAAACCATCTTTCGAGTTTTGAAAACAGAAATTAATTTTAAATTAATTTATTCAAATTTGATTTTGAAAAATTGGATTTCATATTTGGAATAATAAGGTCCAGATTATATAAATAGGTAGCTATTATTTTTTGGACATTATGAATAATAACTTCAGAAATTATTTTCATTTACTATGTTAAAGGGTAAATCAGGTAAATCAGGGTAAAAATAATATCTTAATAATATAATCCTACCCTAACACATGTAAAAATTCTAATTTATGAGATATGTCTGACCATAGGAATCCTTGGGTCTAGTTTTGGACCCCATGGAGCCAGTTCGGTGTGTTAATGACATGTTATAAAAATTAAATTAATGAAAAAAGAAAAATAACATAAACATGAATATTTTGACTAAAAAAATTTTAATATAGGGTCATATAACAGATATGATTCACCATAAAGAGTAATTATAAATCTAATAATATTTACTACATCATGGTTAATTAATTATTTTTTTTAGACAATAAAAAATTAATTTTTTTATGACACAATGATGATGCGGTTATTTCCTTATTAATGAATGATTCAAAAAAAATGATATTATAAATATTTAAAAAAATTAATTAGAAACTTATAATTTCATAAAAAAAATTAGAGTATAATATCTTGGTATGCATGAGTTAATCATTTGTTTTTAAGTAATCAAGTTGTTATGACTTTATCAAAAATAAATTACTTAATGCTATCAAATTTGATATAAATGTGTATTTAAAACAAATACTATTCCATTAAATGATATAATAGTTCTAAAAATATATTATTCGGCCAATGAAAATTATATAATTTTAAAAATTTCATTAATGATCCACTTGTGTTTTTATAGAAATTTTATAGTTAATCTAGAAACCATATATTTTGAAAATACAAGAAGACATGGTAAGAGTTATTGTTCATAACGAAAGGGTTAAAGCTAAAAGATAAGGTTAATTGTGTAAAATAAACTTATCTAAAACCTATTGGTTGAGAGTATTTCTACCCATCCTCACTTTATCCAATATATTTTTAGAATTTTATCTATTATAATTTGAATATTATTTCATAATAAAAATAAATTCAATACTTTTCGAAAGTGACCCTCCTCCCTCTTATAAAAGGCCACCAACTCTGCCCACATACTCACACTTCCAAAGACTTTTAGTTCTACCATGATCTGTCTGATAATCTTCCAAGAATACCTCCTTATATTATTGAATACTTATTTTAATAACTACACCCTTCTTAGAGGTTTTTAGGTGTTCTTTAAATGTGTTCAAACAAAGAAGATATATCATTTTTTGGATTTGTTTCTAATTTGATTGTTCTTCCAATTCCTCAAATATCATCCAAAAATGATGATATTATTACTCTAGTATCCAATATATACTAAGATGTTATTATTTTCATATCATCTTCTAAATCTATCTCTACTCTCGTCAAATTGGAAGTGAATTAATAGTTCTTGCGTATGTGTGAATGATCACCTCTATGAACCGAGGTAGTTCATTTTCCATTACCATATATTGAGATATGTTATAATGACGGAATTATTATTTTTATGTGATATTAATGAAATATTAATATTTATAAGATAATAATATATCAATAAGGTTCTTACTTCCATCTGCATAAAAATTATAATGTCATTCGTTCATATGTGTTAACTATATCCTCCACAAAGTTGTGTGTCTGTTTTTTATTCATTACATCAGATGTATGATATATATAAGAATATTAAAATGATTATTTTTATGTTAATAGTTTCATTATAATTCTAGATAGATAAAATGATAATTACTTTATTTACATAATGATAAATAAAAAATGGCAATGTTACTCATTCGTGAGTACGACCTACCTTATCCATGATTATAACATTGTTCATTTTAAATTAGAAAATTTAAATTAAAAAGTATGATTCATTTTAAAAATTGATGAATATTTCATTAATACTATTATAGAGATCATGGACTTATGACCACATGGAATAGTGATATCAGAACATGTTCATTTTCGACTCAAGACCCAATTATCAACAAAACATTCGACATGAACTCAAATAATAAACTAATTATTATAACTTCGTCATAAGTGATGTAAAGGGAATAATAAACATGAAAATGTTTCTTAATAAAGTAGAAATTAACCTATGATTATTATTCATGAAGATATATAATGAACAAGACAAGTCAGACTCAAGGTAAGGGACCTCACCTCAATCTCTTTTCATTGAGAAATATTTTTGATTAATATATAAACTCATTTTATATGGTGTATAATTAACCCCTTAATTTTATTAAATGGTTTTCAAAAGTATTCTTTTTATGAAGTGTTTCACAAAAATACAAAATGAATGTTTATTTTTAACATACTAAAAACAAACATTCTTCCTCCACAAGCATTATTTTATATTTTTATTCCTCTACAAGTCGTAATGTTTTCAAAAATATAAGTAAATACCATATTAATTTTTAGATATTTTTGTATTGTATATTGTTTTGAGAATGAATTTATTATATCAATATCTTGAAATGGTTTCGTGTGATTTAAATGTGGAAATGTTATTTTTTTCCTTTATACTTATTAATGTGTTATGATTATGTTATGGTTCTTTGGAATTGATTATGTATAAAGGTGGTTCCATGATAAATTGATTGTGGAAGAGCTTGTGAGATATCTAAAATTCATTGGTAATGTGACAAATGTAAGCATTATAATTTCTCATAAGATATTTTGAGAATATAGTGTGATAGGTATTCCAAACATAATGATGAAAGTTACTCCCTATATAGTTGTGGAAGCTACCAAGTAAGTATCATTTGAATGAAAAACGTTATCTTTATGATTTATGATTTTTATGATTTTAATATTTCATGATTTATGATAAATATCTTTAGTTTTATGAGTGAAAATTATGATTTCACTAGTTTTTTGGAATTATTGGGTTAATAAATATTCATGGACTTGTGTTTTCCATCATTATTTTATCACTTACTAAATTTTAATACTCATCCAATGTTTTTTTTGAAAATTTTTCACTAGGTATAAGGATTGGTAAGATTAAATAAGAATTCAAGATGATTTTTATCAATAAATACAATCATGTATTTAAGGGGTTTCATTTGTGGAAAAAATGGATATTGTTTAATAGTATCCTCTTGTATGATTATGGGATGATATTTGTTAACAATCGACTAATTAATTAAAACTATAAACCTAAAAAGATCCCAGATGTGAATTAAATTCAAATTATTAACTTATCTCGTAATTATGTAAATTTTTAAGGGTTGGGCCTTATAGATTGACTTTTAGGACATGTATTGAAGGAAATATTAATGTTTGGTAATGATTATATTATGTAGTTTTTCTGAGATATATTTATATGTCTAGATACAATAGGTGGACGTGGTTTTGGAACAGAGGTACCTAGGGGTAATAACTCTGAAAAGGGAACATTAGGTTAGACCATATCATCACATAGTCATGAATATGCAAATTAGTGGGCACCTGGTTGGAAACACTCATGGGATATGCTAAGGATAATTCAAATTTTATATATAAACCATTTCGATGGATTTGAAAATAATGATATCCCCATAGAAACCAATGTTCATGAATATGAGATTAATAATGCATAAATTTTTAAATTATGTTATGTGTTAAAGGATATTGATTATTATATATTGTGATTTAAATTTCATAATTTTATGAGCTAATCCAGTGTATATCATTATTTAGAAATAGAATATGGATGGAAGAAGGGTATCAATTTTAGTGGCCATTATAGAAATTTCCTTGCTAAGGAAGCCAATAAAAATATTATTAAAACTATGAAAATTATAGCTATATTATGGTAAGCTATATCATGTTATGAAAAATAAAATTTTCTTGATTTAGAAACTAAAAATACAATGAGATTATCTTATATTTTATTTCTTTATATGACAGAATCCCCCATCATTTTGCATGATTATTATTCCAATTGTTTTTGATAAATGAATTATGTGTCTCGAGAAGACATTTGTAGCAATGGGATGCATTGAAATAGTAAATATTAATCATTTAGTGTATTCTCTCAATGGTTACGCTGATCAATGGTGGACATTATTCTATAATAATAGAGAGGAAAATGAAATAGATCTCATGGAATGGAAATATTTTATGGAGAAATTATTCGATAAAAATTTCCATCCTGATAATAATTTGAAATTAAGAGAGATTTTATAGATTAAAGAAAAGAGAATAAAAAAGAGTTACTGGGTATGTGGATACATTTACATGGTTATCTAAATATGCTATGGATAAAATATGCAACACACACTACATGATCAGTCATTTATTTGAATGTCATAATATATCTCTAAAGGGAACCAGTCTCTAAAAATTTATCATCATATGATGAATTAGTTTTATGTTCCATAAAAACATGGAATAAATTTTCTAGATCATACATATTAATGGGATATATAGTGTTGGAGAGGAAACCAGAATACCATAAAAAGGGGAATGTGTTGATGAAGAAGAAGAAAACAAATCCATTTCCAACTTCTAAAATCTGTGGAATGAATCCCCATGGGAGATGGTTAAAGTGATTCAAGGTTTTTTATAAGTGTTCGTACAAGGGTCAGTAAGAAAAAGAATAAAAGGGGTGGGAATCAATTATGTTCTATTATTCAGTTTTAAAGAGATGTGGTACAATGCAAATTAATTCCCCATGTGCTACAGGAATCTACCATAAAAGAGGCCATGGGGAGAAGGCCATATAATGTCACAAAATTCCATGTAATTTTTTAGAAAATATATGGAATTATTTCGAGACAAGACACTCAGAAAAAACAATATTCTGAGGCCTGGTGAGCCCGAAATATAATTTTGAACTTTTTTAGTTAATTTAAATAAACGCGTGACTGGGTTTTTCTAACATTTAAATTTGAGTGCAAATCAAAAATATGAGGGCATTGTTGAACTCATAACGGTGATATTATCCAAGAATGGTACTATCCTAAACTAGCACATGTCAAGGGAAAAAGGTTTTTTTTTGAATTTTTAATGAAAAAGATAAAAAAAATATAGTTGTTTTATTTTATTTTTGTGGATTTTCAAACAGTTGAGTGGTGACACGGCATCAATACAGTTCAGAAACGAGGCAATGACAAGTCACATTAAATGAAGCCTTTTAATGGCTCATCAATGTGCATCGTAATTAACCACATTAATGAGGCTCTTTTACTAAAGCATAATATATATGCTATTTCTTAAATTAAATAGTGTAACTATGTGATGACATAGTGTAACAGAAACAACATGACTTGTTTTTATCTTAATGGGTTAATGTGTTAGAGAAATGGGGATCAAAATATGGAAACACCTATGACGAATCTATGATGAGGATCCTCTCCAATGATGAATGATGAATGCCGACGAATCGCAAGCGACATCGATGAACACTAATTAATGGGACCAGAGAGTGACAAACGACATTAGAATACATTCCAACAAATCATTACCAATGAACGTATTACTCGGGTAGGGGTTTATATTTTTTGAATTATAGTGTCATGTTCTTATTTATAAACAATGAACTCGGATCAACACCAGAACAACATGATCTAAGGATCATGTGTTCTTGAAAGAGGAATTTTTGAACTTGGGATTTTGAATTGTGGTGTAAATTAATTTTTTGGAATCCCAAAACATTTCCCCCTATTTATTCCTACTTTGAAACTCTAACATGTAGGGTGTGGGCCAACACGAACAAATCTCGAGTCCCTATGTCTTGTGTGTTCTTATAAATTATTTGTGGGCACAACATTGAAATGACGATAAGGAGGTTTTGACCCCTTGGCAGGATAAGTGTAATCCCATGAATACCGGAGGCATAGACGGCATGAAGGATGGACCACTGGAGCGGACCCAGTGGTCCATGGAAGTCTCTATGAGTGACCTTTAGGGGTGGCCCAATGGAGTGGTTGGAGGAAATTGGTGGTGCACCACGATGGCATGTCAGGAGAGATGTCGTGGTCATTTTAGGATGCGGTAGTGATGAAAGCGTCATCTGCACCAGCCGACAACTAGCGGGGATAGGACACGTCCCACTGGCCATGTTAGGTGGAGCAGCACGCAGTATGTGGGATGCGGTTCCCCGCTGGCATGTGGTCCAATAACCGTGTGTGGGGCCAGGTTGGGCGGCTGGCCCCCATTGACCACGTGTAGCCGAATGGGACCTCCATGCCTACCGATTTGTGGGGCGCCGAACTGGATGCCCTTCTGGAATTCTAATTGAAGAACCGGCCCACCTTGTGGGCTGAGATGGGGCGTGCGAACCAGGACACTAAGTGGCTGGGCTTGAGTAAACAAGCCAGATTTTGCAGACCAGGCCGTCAAAATAAAGCCAGGCCGTTGGGCGGCTTGGGAGG
Source organism: Viscum album (assembly GCA_963277665.1). Lineage (NCBI taxonomy): Eukaryota > Viridiplantae > Streptophyta > Magnoliopsida > Santalales > Viscaceae > Viscum > Viscum album. The sequence goes on along the minus strand of OY728153.1, from coordinate 1,663,430,071 downwards.
TGAAAGAAAACTGATCAGCTAGTGTGGACCCGTATGAATAAATTTAGGTCTCCAGTTGAAACAGAAGGCTGAACCATTGGCCAAAATGGGATGGGCCCAGAATGGCCCAATCGGCCTAGCCCACTAGACAGGTCTCACCAGGTCATCCAAGACTGTAACTACCCCAACCCCAGAATCCCATATTCGATTCCTGAAACATGGTGTGTAATTATTCATATAAAACATACAGATAAAAATTAGGCATCTCATTCCAAAATAAAGGATATTTTTTGTTGAGGTTATGGAAAACTTGATAGAGATGCTACACTTCTTCCAAAACATGACAAAGATAGACTACAAATTGTTGCCATCACAAAAATGTAATCAAATCATGGGAAATCTACTAAACCCTATAAAATTAAATTGAAAACGTTGTGTGAGCATAAGAAATCCCATTATGTAATTTAAAAACAAAATAATAAAATATTTTTTTAAACAGACAACTTTTGAAATAATTACAATAGTTTTTCTTATACGGAAAACATCTCTTCTTGATGCACATCATCATCATTTTTCAAATCCTAGTTAATAAATTTTTAGAAAAACCTCTTACACAAGAATTATATGTATTTTCTTAAAAACTATAGTTAAAACCTATATTAGATGGCGCATACATGTACAAAAATTCATAGAATGCTGCATAATACATAAATTGATCAAACCAAATTCAATGGTGACATGAAAGGCTGTAAGTAAAAGTTAGCACATAAATTAACACAGTAACAAAAAATGCATTAGAAACCATGTCTTAATTCCCTTAACACATTATATGAAATTCATGGATTTATAGGTGTAACATTCACCTCCATTTCATCATTTTGATTCATTTTCCATATATTACATTCGATGTCCATACTTCATTTGTGGAATATTCATTAATAAACATTATCATAAGAAGATTATTAACCAAGGTATATTCTACTAGTTCAAGAATCTCTTGGTTGGTCATATACTAATAAATAATGAGCTAATGTATAATGCAAGACTTTTTCATGTGCTTACGTCAAGACCGTACATAAAACATGACCTAGTACAAATAGAATCTAATCACCAAGATTGTTTCACAAGGTAGAATATGTCGAGCCAAACTGCCAAGACAATCGAACATAATGTCTCATGATACTCAACTTTATCAAATACATTGGAGAGAAATCTAGGCGGACCCATCTTATCATTAAAGTCCAATGCATTCATCTTTTGTTTAGTATGGTCTTATATTCATAGCGTCCCATACTACATTGAATACTTACACCCTTAATTGATTATTTATCCATAAACATAAACGTAATTCTTGTTTACATATTCTTACATGATGTGAATTATAAAATAAATGTAAAGATTGATATATTTGTATGTTTTAGGTTATGGATGCATCAGATTTAATAGTGACATGCCTAGACTAAAATGACATGTGGTTGCACATGTGGTAAGAGCTAGTGCACATAAAATAATGGGTTGTCACATAAAATAATAACTCTTGCCTTAAAACCCTATCTCACGAATGTGAACATTTTTATACAATGATTTACATGTTTTGACATTGAGATACCTGTTATTCTTATTTGAAATATACATTGTTAATTTCAATATCAAATAGATTCAAACATATGATTAATTAATTGAAGGCATTCAATGTGGCAAATCTAAATACAAAACATTGATGTAAAACCATTATTTCATGTGAAGTATTCATAATTAAACATATGTGTTTATCAATGTCTATATATTTATGCATAAACATGAAAACAATTATACAACATAAAAATATATCTAATACATTTTAAAAACATGAGATGTCAATATTGAAATTCATATATTTATATATGTGGGTTTGATGATTATATAAACCCATGTATACACACAAGGTGTATACATGGGATTTGCACAACAAAAACAAGATTCAATAAATCACTATGAATATAGTACACTTCACAAACATAATCTGATCAATAAAAATAGTTTTTAAGAAAACCTAATTTGTATTATAATTAAAACACACACATATATATATATATACAGATAACCGTAAATAAATATATATGTTTTCTTGGTGAAATTTAAAAAAAATCAAATTAAATCCTTTCATGGTTTAAATTTACATAAATACATAATTTGAAAACATATTTTCCCCTTTGAAAAAAACATAGAGACAGATAAGGTTTGATTTATGAACACACCTAGAGTTTAATTTAAAACAAAAAATGTAAACCCATATATTTAAAACATGTATTATGAATACCATTAAGAAACAAATGTTAATCATTTGAAAATCATAAAAATAGAACTGATTTTTTATATAAACAAACGCATTTATAAATATTTATACATTACCGTATATAAAAAAGTTTTAAACTAGGATTTTTAATACTAGAAACAAGATGAACTAAACCCTTACAAGCATTACATGTTTTAAGAAAATCATTTAAAAACAAATGATCACCATCTAAAAATCATAAAAAAAATAAATTGGTTTTTCATATAAGGAATTGTATGTATATATATATATATGGATACAACAAACACAAAACAAGATTAATCCTACATGATTTATACACCCTAAAATAGCAGTTTAACACTGATAATCATATTTAGAAAACCCAAAATGCGTTAGGATTGGAAGATATTTAAAAATGTATACATATATATTAATATGGAAAAAAAGTAGATATAATGGGTTTCATCTTGAAATTTAAGCATAAAAATCCTTTACAATTCTTTGAGGAGGAGATTGAATTGGGTGGTTGACATTGGTAAGTTGGGGAAGAGGAACCGAATATGGTTATGCATTCGATATAGTGTTATATAGGCTCTACATAAATATATATATATTATATACAAAGATTCATATATAAAATAAAAACAAAGACCACCGAATATAGACTAATAAAAATTAATTCCAACACCCTGCATAAAATAAACCCGAAACCAATCATTGATTTTAATATATATATATATATATATATATATATATATATATATATATATGAAGCTTGGGGAAACATAAACATGAATCCATAGAAAAATATAAAATGATTATAAAGAGTGATTATAGGTAGAAATTGAATGTCGGTCTGAAGATGATGTTGTAGGATCATGGTGAGAAGAAAAAAAATAAGAAGAGAAGAAAATCATGGGCAATACAACTAATTTTATGCGATGAAGAAGAAGGATAAAGAAGATATCAGACAGTCCATATCATCTGATGGTGATCAAATGAATGTGGCGGGATCAGGGATTTTCAAAATGGATGGGCAGTTGTGATATATCCATGGACTGATCGGATGACTACTGGAAAAGCCACGTGTTTTAAATGGGTTGAGTGGATGAGATCAGTTGAGTCCGCGATCGGAAAGCTGAATAAAATGCCTAGGAATAGCTGCAGCAGTGGGGATTTGAACTGAAGACCATATTGCGGGGTCGAGATGTCACTCGGAGAGATCGGACTATTGAGATTTTATTTCCTATAAAAAATCCACCCACATTAGAATGAGTAATATTTCAAGACAAATATATTAACATCAATCTCTATACAACGATAAATTGGCTCTCCCACCCCCCCTCTCGGGTACTGCCCTGTACCGGTTCTCCCTGTGGGCACGCTCCTACACGTACTCTCTACCACCGGGATTCCTTGCTTGGTGGTCCACTGATGTGGTCCCTCCATACATCCTTGTGGGTGCGCATACCCTCATGACAGACCTACCTAAGCTGTGTGGGGGGGAAATGATCAATTGCCTACTCCTTAAGGAGTGGTGCGAGCTGCCTCCCTTGGCTACCTAGGTGGATGGCCTCAAAGGGTCATATTTTTTTATAAAATTTTTAATTAATTACATTCAATAAACAATTTATAAAACCAAATAATGTAAAAATAAAGTTTTAAATATTTAATTTCTTTAGGACAAAAAATGTTATTTATTAGCCTAAATTATGAATTTGAATTTATTCTAAACTTGAAACATTAAATATGCACAATCCCAAATATAAATTATAACATGACAATAATTTACCAAATGTATAAATTTTAATTAATAATAAAATTTAAAAAAATGTTTTCAAATTCAAATACGTATTTTTGTATAAAAACATGCTTACTTCTTTTTAAAATTATATGAAACATACTTATGTACGTCTTTTAGTATTTTCATTAAAACATAAAAATCATGGTTTCAAATTCATTTTAAGCTTTAAAACATTATGCATCCAAAATATAAAGATATGTTCAATAAAAACATGTTCATGATATAACATTAAATCATTTAAAAACATTTTGATTTCATAATATACTTAAATACTCACAATTCATAAAATAAATAAAAATATTAAAAAAACAATTTTTATAAGATTTCATGACCATTAAAAACCCAAAAGTCAATTATGGAATGAAATGGTTACCAACTGTCAAAAATTCCTTATAAATATATGTTTAAGGTATTATAAACATCAAAAACCACTCTGTAATGATGGTGATATATATACCCTTGAAGCTCAGTACGGTTTTCGTAGCACTTGCTATAAGGCCCCAGCCTTAAACCTTACTTAATCTTGAGTTATTACAAGATTACACATTGAGGATCTTTTCAGGTTTAGAGTTTTAGAGAATTAGATCATGAAACTTGCATTACATTCCACATTTAAGCAAAGTGGTTACATAAAAGACAGTATTCATTTTTCCCATCAACAGAAACATATTTTAAATAAAACATGGATTATTTCTGGACACATCCTTGACACTATCATCATATCATGTACATTTCCCTTGAACTGTGAAAAAAATTTCAAAAACTTGGGATGAGCATAAAAAGCTCATTAAGGGATATAAAAATATATGGAAAGGAAACATGAGTACATGTACACATAAGAATCAATAAAATCATACTTTATTGATAAAACATAATCACTTTAACATACCTCATCAAATCATGAATAAATCATAGAAATCATAAGACATAAAGGTAACTTGAGGCATTCATAACATTCTTACGTAGGTAGTAACCCACTTGGTTACGTTTGGAATACCCACCACAGTATATTCCCTAAATCTCTTCGGAGAAACCTTAACATTTCACTCCTTCGTGTTACCCAATGCATTGGAGAGCTATATCGGGCTCATCCGCCCTTAGTTTATCACGGAACCACCCGTTTTCATAACAATTCCCAAGAACTATAACATAAACGTATCACATAAAACATGCATAAAGAAAACATAACATTTCCACATTTCAATCACAATATAACATTTTAGTATATTGAAATAATGAATCCATTCAAAAAGAAACCATTTCCAAAACCATTTAAAACATTTAATAAAGATATTTTTGAATCAAAGTGTCTCATACCACCTTGAAGCTTTTAAAATTTTAAACCATTAATATCCATATAAATAAATCCTTAAAACCATTTTGAAATCATGGATATTAATAAGAACAAATAATTAAAACATTTAAAGCGATATTTTGGTTAAAGGGGTTCTACCAAAATTAGAGACACTTGAATACAATAATTGAGGAATAACATTTAGTCAGAACTATATAATATCATGAGAATAAATGGATTCATGATATAATATTCCAAAGGATAGTATATACCCCATATAAGAGTGAATTGGTGCATGACAACAAAGAAGTCTCAATAAAAATGTCAAATGTGATGAATTCCCTTATAAAGAAGGTATCCTTAAATTAAGGATAATTCAATCTCAAAATTATGTGTGACAAATATAAATACACCCAATATAAGTGTATATTAAGTGTAAAACAATAAAACTTCATTCACACATATTCAAAAGATGACATATTCAATAACTACATGTTGAACCCAAAGAAATCGAAATTGGGTTAAAAATTTCCCTTGGTAAAATTCGACAGCTTAACGGCATCACTTCAAAATTCATAAAATGAGTTGATGAGAGATAAAAAGGGCATATCATCACTTGGACATAAAATTTACATCAATAAGTATATAAAATAACATATCCCAAAATAATAGTATGCGAATTAAAAGACATAACAAAACAAGTCTTTTAAAAAGAGGAGGGTGAAAGGTCTCCTTACCAAGTTGGGTAACTTTTGAAACGTACACCCCATGGAAGAAGGGTCATGAAATGAAGATTTTAATACCCATAAATGAAATTATACTACACAAAGTGTATAATAATGGGCATTACATACACCACTCAAAGGAAATTGTGGCAAATGTAGTATAAATCTCACGGGAATAAAAGTGAGATGAAAAACCCCTTACGAAAACTCGGCAGCCTAACGGCGCCACTTAAAACTTCCAAAATGGATTGATGAGAGGAAATAGGGTCTCTCATCATATGAACATAAAAATTACAGTAATAGTAATATAAAGAACATCCCAATCACAATAAATATGAGCTTAAAAGGAATGACATAAAAGGGTGTACTTAAAAAGAAAGAGAGGAGTAGGATCCCTTACCTCGGGTCCGACTTGACTCGATCATTCTTTAATCTCCTGAATAATAAACTTGAGTTAATTTATACTTCCTTAAGAACCTTTTTCAAGTTCATTATTCCTTTTATATCACTTATTACCATGTCATGAACACTATGTAATTATTTTGGTTAATAACGGTCGTTTAAACGATCATTGGTACTTGAGTCAAAATATGCTCTTTATAATTACAAGTTGTTCATGTATACATTATATCTAGATTTATAATCATGATGTATATATCATATATATCATATATATCCAGTAAATATTCATTTTATACTATTTCATATCATTTGGAGATAAAAAACAAAAAGCACCGTTCATGGAGACGGTAGGCCGTACATATGCATAAACGCTACTTTCATTTTTTTTCTTTTTCATATTAATGGAATTAAAAATAAATGATATATATATATTATAATTCCAGTATAATATATATGTTATATTGGTCACATATTTTCATTAATTTCATTCTTTATACATTCCATGTATTGCATGTACGAGTCACATCACTTGAGGGGGCGGTAGTCCACACTTCCTCATATGAAATTATCGCATTTACACAACAAGAAAATAATAAAGGTATGGTTTAAATATAAAATACATAAGCATATATTAAACATAAATACCATATATATCATATATAAAATACAGTGACATCATAATGGCCACCTTTAAAGGTGTTAAAAGAATATTGAACAATCATCGTTTCGTGAGGCAGAAAATCGCCAACCACAGAAACAGTATGTTCTTTAACCATTAGATGAAGGTGTGTGTAAGTGTAGCTAGAATACTTCTTATAACAACATACTATTATATTGAAGATACTAGATTTGTTACAAAAGAAATGAATAAAAAGAGTTCAGGGGGTTGGAGAAGCAAAATAAAACAAAAGGACTCAAGTGAAGACATTACCTTAAAATCGGGTAACTCCCTTTGGTTTGAGCTCAAAGGATTCCTTGGGAAGACTTATGCCCAAAGTGAGGCTTCAAAGAGTTAGATAGGGATGTGGAGACAAAAATTTGTAGGGTTTGGCTAAGCCAAAGGCTTTGGAAGTGTGGGTAAGGAGGTAGAGGTGGGGGCCTTTTATAAGAGGAGAGGAGGGGCACTCTTGGAAAGTAAAGAAATGTTACTTTATTTTAGAATGAGTTTCGGATTTTAATGGTCCCACATTGATGTGTTTCGATGATAAGGTGATAAGGGTTCTAAATCCACCCATCCAATAGGTTTTGGACATGTGTAGGTCTTAGATTTTACATTATCTTTCCATTTTATTTAAATCGTTAAATAATGAGGTCATCGCTGCATCATCAAGATGTCATAAATAATTTAATTTATTTAATGTCTAAAAATTATAAAAAAAACTATCATGATGTAGTAAATCTTTTTATCTTTATAATTAATATTTATAGTCAAAAATATTACTTGTATAACTCTATGTAAAAATTGTTTTAGTAAAACATCTCATGTTTGTGTCATTTTTACTTTAACATTAAATAAAAAGTTATTTATGTCATTTCCCAACCAAAGTGGCTTCAATGGGGTCCCCAAGTTGACCCATAGATTGTATTGGTCGGACATGACACATCCAATGAGGGTAGGACATGTGTCAAGCTCATCTCATATTATTAAAACATTATATTTACCTTAAACTACACTAATTACCTCTAATCGCGATTAAAAACATAATAAGTTACTATTCACCAAAAAATTATTTTAATCCCATTGAACCACATTTTACTTATTAATGACAATCATTTATGTCTGATTTTTGAAATTCAAAACACAGAGGTGGTAAAATTTCATTTAAACGGAAAATCAGTTTTTATAAGTACCACTTAGTGGTTTCACTATTCATAAAAAATTGAAGTTTTTCAGAAAAATACCAAAACTTCACCCTAAGATATATTTGATATTCCGAATTCAAAAATGGTGTCTATTTTAAAAAATTCAAAACATATTAGTTGCATTAATTAATTTAATAATTAATTCTCGCTGTCAGAGCAAATAGCGTGTTTTTATGAAACAATAAGTATCAAAAGATTGACACTAGTTTAAGTCCAATTTCAAAGTGAAATTAATTCCAATGACCACTATTGGATTAAATGGTAAAAATATATTCTAATTTCACTTTAAAACCAATTCAAAAGATAATCTAATCATATAAATAAATTATATTAAAAGAGGTTTTGAATTAAAATACAACATTTTTCACTATTCATTAAAAATTGAACTTTTTCGGAAAAATACCAAAAATTTACACAAAGTAAATTTTGTTGTCCCGATTCTAAAGAAGAATTTTATTTTTTCAAATATAACACATAAAATTGTCAAAAAGTGTATTTAAAAGAGGTTCGCCATCAAAAGGCGGTTAATCGACCTTTTAAAGAATATTAGAATGTTTACGCTTAAAATTGGATTCATTTGCATTTTTAATCCACTAACATTTATTGTAAAAAGTTAAAATATTTGACAAACATATATAATCATTTTGTGGTTAGTTCTGTTCATTCCCACCATTACAATGGCTAGGCGTTAACTACTATTTAAAATAATATTATTTTATTATTAGAGTGCAACGTAAGATTCCCAAGAAACTCGTTGTTGTGTGTTGGGTACGCCATCGAGCATAGCATCCCCTTTAAAGTAATATTAATATTTTATTCACAAATATGGATAAATATAAAAATGTCATATTCTTTATTTACCTGGGGTGTTACATCCTTCCCCCCTTTTGGGAATTGCATCCTCGCAATTTTAAAATTGAGCTTGGAAACATCCTTAAAAGTCCCACATCGGAACAAGAGTCGGTAAAAAAATCACTTTAAAATAAAGAAAGATAAGTACAGAGGTCACCCGAGTTAACCCATACTAGGATTCCATGTAGGAAAACATTTACATGGAGGAGAAAACATAGGGTCATGTTCTGATGGAGAGTGATAGAAAACATGTTTAGGAGAAAGTTGACCATAAGAAAATCACAAACTTGTGATGGGTTAAACGGTATTCGGTTCCCTAGTAGGAAAAGTTAATAGACAACATTTTTGTTTTAAGTTACTTTTTATTAATGAATTTATTCATAAGGAAACATAATCGCTTATCATGTTGACTTTCAACTTTTATTAGATTCCTTACACAAACTCATATTTTCTCCAAAAGACGAGTATTTAGGAAGACTTGTTCACATTAAGAGTACTATAATAAACTTCTAGAGAATCACTTAATCCACAAAAGAGAACTATATACTTCCCATGTTTTTAGACTTTAACCAAAACCAAAACCAAAAAGGTTAGTACAAGATCAGATAATCCAGAAAAGGATAACCCTCTATAAAAAGAAAATCTATTCTTAATCTCCAAAATTTTTCCAACAAAACCCAAAGTTCAATGAGGACCATTCGATAAACAATTTTTCCATAAAATTCTTCAAATTAAACCAAACTGAGATTGAAACCCAAATATTTGAAGGATTTAGTCACATAGTCTTCCAAGTTAAATCGTAACATTTATCTCTAAACAACATCAGTTGCTCTTAAATTCTCATATTGAAAAGTAATTAACCTAATCACATATCCTCGGTGATAGGTTAATCATTTCCATAGATAACCTAAAATAAACTTACTCTTGATTACTAAAGTCATCTAACTAAAAAGAATCAGTAAAACTAACCGTGTACTTCACGTAGTCCAGTGGTAGGCGATAAATACCAGTCACACTTTGGTTGTGGGTTCGATTCCCGCAGCTTTGTCCGACGCGACGGGTTGTCACACGGTCTGCGTGTTGTCCTTTTTCCAACACTATATAATTCTTAAAACATTCCCCAAAACGAGATAAAATCTTCAAAAATGATCATAACATATTTTAACCCTAAGTTTATCTCATTCCTTTCATTTTCCATCATAACATATAATAACCCATAATTACCTCAAAAGTAAGGATCATATAAACTCTAATGGTTACCTTTATAATTATTTCCTGAACTTCCACATCGAATGGTCATATCGTACATGATGCATTATAGAACATACCAAGGATCAAGTGGTTGATCATGACTCCTTGATAGTTGGTTTAGAACAACCACGAGTTTCCTCATTGAATCCCCCATTTCATCCAGTCTCTTAATCAGAGAACCACCATAGTTTCCTTCAATCCCATTGTCACTTTGGTGACTGCTAGATCCATCCATTTACTAAAAACAGAAATTTCAGTGTGATTATATCAACAAAACCATCATGTACTAATGAGGAAGATAAACACTAAGATATACTTACTCATTTAGTTAATCTAAAACTAGGACTCTTTCTGAAATCCTAACCATTATGGTAATGTCACTTATGCTTAAAGAATACCCTAACCTCTAAAGTTATCTAAACCGACCTTTGATACCAACTATAAGGCCTCAGCCTTAAACCTTACTTAATCTTGTGTTATTACAAGATTACACATTGAGGATCTTTTCAGGTTTAGAGTTTTAGAGAATTAGATCATGAAACTTGCATTACATTACACATTTAAGCAAAGTGGTTACATAAAAGACAGCACTCATTTTTCCCATCAACGGAAACATATTTAAAATAAAACATGGATTCTTTCTTGACACATCCTTGACACTATCATCATATCGTGTACCTTTCCCTTGACCTGTGAAAAACATTTCAAATACTTGGGATGAGTATAAAAAGCTCAGTAAGGGATATAAAAATATATGGAAAGGAAACATCAGTATATGTACACATGAGAATCAATGAAATCATACTTTACTCATAAAACATAATCAATTTAACATACCTCATCAAATCATGAATAAATCATAGAAATCATAAGACATAAAGGTAACTTGAGGCATTCATAACATTCTTACGTAGGGAGTAACCCTCTTGGTTACGTTTGGAATACCCACCACAGTATATTCCCTAAATCTCTTCGGATAAACCTTAACATTTCACTCCTTCACGTTACCCAATGCATTGGAGAGCTATATTGGGCTCACCCGCCCTTAGTTTATCACGGAACCACCCGTTTTCATAACAATGTCCAAGAACCATAACATAAACGTATCACATAAAACATGCATAAAGGAAACATAACATTTCCACATTTCAATCATAATATAACATTTTAGTATATTTAAATAATGAATCCATTCAAAAAGAAACCATTTCCAAAACCATTTAAAACATTTCATAAAGAGATTTTTGAATCAAAGTGTCCCATACCACCTTGAAGCTTTTAAAATTTTAAACCATTAATATCCATATAAATAAATCCTTAAAACCATTTTGAAAACATGGATATTAATAAGACCAAATAATTAAAACATTTAAAGTGATATTTTGGTTAAAGGGGTTCTACCAAAATTAGAGACACTTGAATACAATAATTGAAGAATAACATTTAGTCAAAACTTTATAATATCATGAGAATAAATGGATTCATGATATAATATTCCAAAGGACAGTATATACACCATATAAGAGTGAATTGGTGCATAACAACAAAGAAGTCTCAATAGAAATGTCAAATGTGATGAATTCCCTTATAAAGAAGGTATCCTTAAATTAAGGATAATTCAATCTCAAAATTATGTGTGAAAAATATAAATACACCCAATATAAGTGGATATTAAGTGTAAAACAATAAAAGTTAATTCACACATATTCAAAATATGACATATTCAATAACTACCTGTTGAACCCAAATAAATCGAAATTGGGTTAAAAAGTTCCCTTGGTAAAATTCGACAGCCTAACGGCATCACTTCAAAATTCAGAAAATGAGTTGATGAGAGATAAAAAGGGAATATCATCACTTGGACATAAAATTTACATCAATAAGTATATAAAAGAACATATCCCAACATAATATTATGTGAATTAAAAGACATAACAAAAGAAGTCTTTTAAAAAGAGGAGGGTGAAAGGTCCCCTTACCGAGTTGGGTAACTTTCGAAACGTACACCCCATGGAAGAAGGGTCATAAAATGAATATGTGAATACCCATAAATGAAATTATACTACAAAAAGTGTATAATAATGGGCAGTACATACACCACTCAAAGGAAATTGTGGCAAATGTAGCATAAATCTCATGGGAATAAAAGTGAGATGAAAAATCCCTTACGAAAACTCGGCAGCCTAACGGCGCCACTTAAAACTTCCAAAATGGATTGATGAGAGGAAATAGGTTCTCTCATCATATGAACATAAAAATTACAGTAAGAGTAATATAAAATAACATCCCAATCACAAGAAATATGAGCTTAAAAGGAATGACCAAAAAGGGTGTACTTAAAAAGAAAGAGAGGAGTAGGATCCCTTACCTCGGGTCCGACTTGACTCGATCGTTCTTTAATCTCCTGAATAATAAACTTGAGTTAATTTATACTTCCTTAAGAACCTTTTTCAAGTTCATTATTCCTTTTATATCACTTATTACCATGTCATGAACACTATGTAATTATTTTAGTTAATAATGGTCGTTTAAACGATCATTGGTACTTGAGTCAAAATATGCTCTTTATAATTACAAGTTGTTCATGTATCCATTATATCCAGAGTTATAATCATTATGTATATATCATATATATCATATATATCCAGTACTTATTCATTTTATACTATTTCATATCATTTGGAGATAAAAAACGAAAAGCATCGTTCATGGAGACGGTAGGCCGTACGTATGCATGAACGCTACTTTCATTTTTTTTTCTTTTTCATATTAATGGAATTAAAAATAAATGATATATATATATATTATAATTCCAGTATAATATATATGTTATATAGGTCACATATGTTCATTAATTTCATTCTTTATACATTCCATGTATTGCATGTACAAGTCACATCACTTGAGGGGGCGGTAGTCCACACTTCCTCATATGAAATTATCGCATTTACACAACATGAAAAGAATAAAGGTATGGTTTAAATATAAAATACAGAAGCATATAGTAAACATAAATACCATATATATCATATATAAAATACAGTGACATCATAATGGCCACCTTTAAAGGTGTTAAAAGAATATTTAACAATCATCGTTTCGTGAGGCAGAAAATCGCCAACCACAGAAACAATATGTTATTTAACCATTAGACGAAGGTGTGTGTAAGTGTAGATCTAATACTTCTTATAACAACATCCTAGTATATTGAATATACTGGATTTGTTACAAAAGAAATGAATAAAAAGAGTTTAGGGGGTTGGAGAAGCAAAATAAAACAAAAGGACTCAAGTGAAGACATTACCTTAAAATCGGGTAACTCCCTTTGGTTTGAGCTCAAAGGTTTCCTTGGGAAGACTTATGCCCAAATTGAGGATTCCATGAGTTAGAGAGGGATGTGTAGAGACAAAATGGGCAGGTTTTGGCCGAGCCAAAGGCTTTGGAAGTGTGGGTAAGGAGGTAGAGGTGGGGACCTTTTATAAGAGGAGAGGAGGGGCACTCTTGGAAAGTAAAGAAATGTTACTTTATTTTAGATTGCGTTTCGGATTTTAATGGTCCCCCATTGATGTGTTTCGAGGATAAGGTGATAAGAGTTTTAAATACACCCATCCAATAGGTTTTTTACATGTTTAGGTCATATATTTTACATTATCTTTCCATTTTATTTAAATCGTTAAATAATGAGGTCATCGCTGCATCACCATGATGTCATTAATAATTTAATTTATTTAATGTCTAAAAATTATAAAAAAAATATCATGATTTATTAAATTGTTTTATCTTTCTAATGAATATTTATAGTCAAAAATCGGACTTGTATAACCCCATGTAAAAATTGGTTTAGTAAAACATCTCATGTTTGTATCATTTTTACTTTAACATTAAATAAAATGTTATTTATGTCATTTCCCAACCAAAGTGGCTCCATGGGGTCCCCAAGTTGACACATGGATTTTCTTGGTCGGCCATGACACATCCAATGAGGGTAGGACATGTGTCAAGCTCATCTCATATTATTAAAACATTATTTTTACCTTAAACTACACTAATTACCTCTAATCGCGATTAAAAACATAATAAGTTACTATTCACCAAAAAATTATTTTAATCCCATTGAACCAAATTTTACTTATTAATGACAACCATGTATTTCGGATTTTTTAAATTCAAAACACAGAGGTGGTAAAATTTCATTTAAATGGAAAATCAGTTTTTATAAGTACCACTTAGTGGTTTCACTATTCATCAAAAATTGAAGTTTTTCAGAAAAATACCAAAATTTCACCCTAAGCTATATTTGATATTATGAATTCAAAAATTATGTCTATTTTACAAAATTCAAAACATATTAATTTCATTAATTAATTTAATAATTAATTCCCGCTGTCAGAGCAAATAGCGTGTTTTTATGAAACAATAAGTATCAAAAGATTGACACTAGTTTAAGTCCAATTTCAAAGTGAAATTAATTCCAATGACCACTATTGGATTAAATGGTAAAAATATATTCTAATTTCACTTTAAAACCAATTCAAAAGATAATCTAATCATATAAATAAATTACATTAAAAGAGGTTTTGAATTAAAATACAACATTTTTCACTATTCATTAAAAATTGAACTTTTTTAGAAAAATACCAAAAATTTACACAAAGTAAATTTTGATGTCCCAATTCTAAAGAAGAATTTTATTTTGTCAAATATAACACATAAAATTTTCAAAAAGAGGATTTAAAAGAGGTTCTCCATCAAAAGGCGGTTAATCTACCTTTTAAAGAATATTAGAATGTTTACGCTTAAAATTGGATTCATTTGCATTTTTAATCCACTAACATTTATTGTAAAAAGTAAAAATATTTTACAAACATATATAATCATTTTGTGGTTTGTTCTGTTCATTCCCACCATTACAATGTCTAGGCGTTAACTACTATTTAAAATAATATTATTTTATTATTAGAGTGCAACGTAAGATTCCCAAGAAACTTGTTGTTGTGTGTTGGGTACGCCATCAAGCATAGCATCCCCTTTAAAGTAATATTAATATTTTATTCTCAAATATGGATAAATATAAAAATGTCATATTATTTATTTACCTGGGGTGTTACACTTGCAATAATGTTCTTCATTGTGGTAGACCCAAAAGAATCTCACTATTTTATTTCTCTATTTGTGATGTTTGGGGGTCTCTCGGTGGTTCTTATTGCTCTCCTAGAAGGAAAGCTTTGATAGTGATGTTCTATTGCCCTTAAGGAAAGGTAAGGTTTTCATCATTCTTATTGAATAAAACATGTTTTTTTTTGTTCTATAAGTAATCTTATTTCAGATGCTAATTTTTTTTAAAAACCAACACAATAATAATGTAAATATTATTATTACAAATTAAAAGTGTTCAAGAGTTACATTATCCACCCTATAAAAGAATTTCATTCTCGCAATTCAACTCACTCCCAAAGACATTGATATTTTTTCATCCACTCCAGTGTCCCTTCACAAGTACCACTGGTGTTGGTGATTTCCCCATGTTTAGTGTGACGCCCTAACCCTAGAATCCCTGGAGCTAATATGTTAATAAATAAGGGGTATAATGTTTTCTTAATAAATGCCGATAAATTACACATCATGTTCCAATATAGAGGATCATTATGGTTTAGGTTCATGAAAACCAGATATAATACAATATATTTCTTTAATAGTGAACATAAATTACTCCACAACTAGCCACCCATTAGTTTACTAAAACGTACTAAACCTATAAAAATAAATTGAAAACATTGGGTGAGAACACGAATGCCCAGTAAGGGATATCTAAATATAATGTCTTCAAATAAATCCTTTACAAAAAATAAATTTTGAAACAATCTTAAACCATCTACTTTAAAGAAAACTGTTATACAAATATCATTACATTAACGGTTTTCCGAAATTACTAGCTATCATTTTAGGGACAACTAAAATATCTATGAATGAAACACCTTCCAATCAAATTCATACCTTTACAAAATTCATGGAGTGCAACATGTAATTCAAAATTTTCTCAAACTCTAAGAAGTGTAGCAGGTGAGGGTGTAGGTATAATATTTACACATGAATGTAATACTTGATCAGAGTAGCACATAAAATGATAACATTAATTTCTTTCTTCACTAATTTTAAATCATAAAATTGCATATATAAAAAATTCATTTATTGTAATGTTCAGAAAATGGGTGATGAATAATCAGTAGGCCTTGTGTATTTACTTCTTCTAATTCTCATAAGTAATTCCCTTATCCATGTATATTCTACTAGTCTAATAATCACTTGGTTGATCATATACTAACACATACTAAGAGAATGTATAAATTCCAGACATTGTAAGGGCATCATGTCGGGACCTAATTTGTCTCATGAGAACTACTGATGCATCAGGGGACTTTCATGAAATGGTCCCCAACCCATAGGGCTTTCATTAACTATTCCCCAACCCATAGGGATTTCTTTAACCGGTCCCCAAACATTTATATACTAATCCCAATACATTCCTCATATGTTCATTAAAGTGATATATTAAATTTGTTACATACCCCTTTTAGTATATAACTTCTTATCTCATATATTCAAGGTATCCCATACCACTTTGAATATTTAGTTTCTTATTTCATACATTATCATGATATACCAGTCAACATTTTGAAATTGGTGGTAATAATTTTTATTAATGAAAAGTATGGACTAATATACGTTCTTAGACATGTGATAATAACAAAAGCACATAAAATAAATTCTAATTCAGGATTTGTCACATAAAATGATCACCCTTAATTTCTAAAATCATTATTTCATAAAAATGAACACTTCTTATTCCAAGATGCATAATTTTGAATTTAAGATTGTTTTCATTAATATTTAAAACATATGCTGATAAATGGTCATTCCAAATAAAAATAAACTTCAATAACTTAATTCATTTTAATGTGGAAGATTCTATATGAATTAAAGTGAAATAGGTTAGATGGAAAACAGTTGTTTCATGTGAATTATTCATAGATAAAATTATAATTAAACATATTTCTCTGCATGTGTTTAAACATTCATATGTAGTCATGCATAATGAAAATAATAATCCATACTTCTAAAAAAATTATTTCTTGCATTTTTGTGATTCTAGTTATCATACATATAGATGTTCTTTTGAAAATTATATAACCATGTAAACAAAAAGTGTATACATGTGACTTTTCAAAACGAAATCAAGGTTTAATAAATTCTTACCATTATTGTACACCTCAAAAACATAATTTAATTGCAACTAAAATAGGTTTTATGAAAACAAAAATTAGATCTTGATTAAAACCAATTAGTGTATACATAAAACTGTATATATATGTTTATATAATCCAATTAAACAAAAAATAGGATACTTACATGATCTACATGTATATAAAAAAATATTTTCAGCATTCAAAAATCACATAACACCTCTGGTTTATTTCATAAATAAACATATGTATATACATATATCCTTATAAAAATGTATATATGGGTTTTATATAAATAACTTGAAACTAAAATATAATACTTACTATTTCCATAGGTTTTTAAAAAACCATGATTTAAACATTGATAAAACACCACTTATAATACTACAAGCTAGTTCGAAATAGGACATATATAAATTCTATGATTATATATATATAACCATATATAGAAAGTTTTTATATTGGTTTTTCACAAATAATAGAAGATATATTAAACCCTTACTATTCCCAAAAAAAGACAGGGCCGAGTCGAAGATAGAGAAGTTCTTGAGAAGAAGAAAAACCCGAATGGTTTTCGTGAAAAAAGAGTTTATATAAAATATATTTATATAATATGTATATTTTTATAAAACCCATGGACAAAACCAAAAAATGATAAATTATGACTCGAGAGATGACATAAAATAGGCGAGGAAAACCACACTAATCAAAAAAAAGTTTTACTGGTCAATTTTTTTATAAATTATATAACTATAATATATATAAAATATAAAGATTAAGTTGGATACATGCGGATTGAGATTAAAAAAATACAAGAGTAGAATATCTGGAAAAAGGAAAGGAAGATGTCGGGGATAGATATAATAATTGTCACAGGTTGAAAAAGAAGATATTAGAATAGAAGGTGCAGACTGGTCCGTCGCAATTTTGTAGGAAGAAGGTGTGAAGAAGGGGATATGGAAAATATTAGATGGTATAGATCGAACAAGACTTGATCAGATGGATGAGAGGCATTTTTGGTTTTAAAAACAGATTTACAGCTGGTATTAGTCGCAGCCTTGATCGGATGGTTGTGTTGGAAATGCAAACCCATAACCGTTGTTGGCTTTTCCATGCAGTGGTGGCTCATCTTCCCATGCACCTTCTCTTCCCCATACGGGATCTCTTCTCCATATGGGTGCTTCTCCCCTTTCACCGCCTCTCCCCAAGCGTCCATTTATTTTTATTTTTCCCCAATCATATCATTTAATAGCCTTGTTTTTTGTTCCTTCATTTAATGCTTCATCCGTTTATTTTGTTTTGGAATTACCTATTAATATTGATGCTTTGTAGTCTATACGGTTAGCTACTGGAAAATAAAAAAGCTTGCAAGCTCCATTGTGTGAAGTTTCCTCCTCCACTTTCTTTTTTTTCTCCTGTGAATTATTTGTTTTGGCTTTGTAAAGCCATCTTCCACCAACAAACTAGTATCAGAGGCCGGTTCGAAGGCATCCTAAAAATTCCGAAGATGGCCACAGCAATCTAGCCGCAAGTTCTGACCTTGTCTAAGGACAACTATGAGAGGTGGTGAATTCAAATGAAGTCATTGTTCGGGTCGCAAGAATTATGGGAGATCATCACTGAAGGGTATGTAGTACCCACTGCAGAGGAAGAAGCGGTCTTCACGAATGAAGAAAAGAAGACAGTCAAAAATCAAAGGAAGAAAGACAACAAGGCGTTGCTCCTTCTCTATCAAGGGTTGGATGAATCGACGTTCGAAAAAATTGCTGAAGCAACATCGAGCAAACAAGCTTGGGATACACTTGCCACCATTTTCAAAGGAGTTGATCGTGTGAAGCGGGTCCGTCTTCAAACATTATGAGCGGAGTTAGAAGCGGCACGAATGAAGGAAGGTGAGAGTATCTTGGATTATTTCTCACGCATAATTCTCATTATTAACAATTTGAAAAGAAATGGTGAAAAAATGGAGGATATTCGAGTTATTGAGAAATCACTTCGATCGCTCACAACCAAGTTCGAGCAACTGGTTGTGGAAATCGAAGAATCGAAAGATTTGGAAAAATTATCTATTGAAGAGTTGATGGGGTCGTTGCATGTACATGAGCAGCGAATGAAAAAGAATGCAGGTT
This sequence comes from Viscum album, assembly GCA_963277665.1. NCBI lineage: Eukaryota > Viridiplantae > Streptophyta > Magnoliopsida > Santalales > Viscaceae > Viscum > Viscum album. Next base: position 1,663,410,256 of record OY728153.1, on the reverse strand, counting down.
CAACAATAAAGCATGCCTTAGAGTCCAAGCTGACTCTACAAGAACCCAATAATGGCCAAGCACAACAAGGCAGTTATCGTGCAAGAGGTAGAGGATGTGGATACCATCCAATCTATCATCAAAAGCAACAAAACTTCAGTAGCTTCCGTGGAAGAGGATACGGTGGAGGCCGATTCACGCGTGGTCGTGGAAATGAAAAAAATGTTCAATGCCATAACTGTAAAAAATTCGGCCACTATGCCTCTGATTGTTGGAGCAAGGTGGATCATGATGAACGATCCAACTATGCTGAAGCGTCACGCCATGAAGAAGAAGGTACGACACTCCTCCCCGCACGAGAAAAGGCATATAAACGCCCTGATGTATGGTATCTTGACACGGGTGCAAGTAGCCACATGAGTGGTAACAAAGAACATTTTGAAGAACTCATTGAAGAAGTTCGTGGCGACGTGACCTTCGGCGACTCATTGAAGGTACCCGTGATTGGCAAAGGTAAAATCAAAATCTATCTGAAGAATGGTGAGTCAAATTACATTTCCAATGTTTATTACGTAACAAGCATGAAAAATAATATCATAAGTCTCGGCCAACTCCTTGAGAAGGGGTATGTTATACACTTGGAGAATTCTTCTTTGTCAGCAAGAAATGCTCATAGGAGGTTGATTGCTCAAGTTCAAATGGCGAAGAATCGCATGTTTCCGCTGCATATCAACACGAAGGTTGAGCAATGTCTTTTTGGGCTCATGAAGAATGACTCATGGAGACAGCATCAGCGCTTTGGGCATCTCCATTTTAATGGCCTCAAACTTTTATCCTCATCCGGAATGGTGCGTGGCTTTCCGACGATTGAAGCTCCAAATCATGTGTGTGAGGGGTGCACACTCGGAAAGAAACAAAGGAACTCCTTCCCAGGTGGAGTGTCCAGAAGATCAAATGAACCACTTCAGTTGGTTCACACTGACATCTGCGGACCACTTGAAACACCCTCACATGGAGGTAATAGGTATTTCATTACCCTTATTGATGATTTCAGTAGAAGACTATGGGTGTATTGCATCAAGGAGAAATCTTCCGCCTTTTCTATCTTTAAAATTTTCAAAGCTCGTGTTGAAGCTGAGAGTGGTCACAAAATAAAAGTGATGAGATCTGACAGAGGTGGAGAATACACCTCAAATGCATTTCAAGACTTTTGCAGGGAGCATGGAATCAAGCAGCAATACACTACTGCTTACACCCCACAGCAGAATGGCATTACAGAAAGAAAGAACCACACCATCCTCGACATGACGAGGACCATGCTGAAGGAGAAAGGGCTGCCAAAGAGTTTTTGGGTAGAGGCAGTGGCGTGTACAGCCTACCTGCTCAATCGGTGTCCAACAAAGAGTGTCAGAAATTTGACACCACAAGAGGCGTGGAGTGGCTACAAACTGAGCGTGGCGCACCTGAGAATCTTCGGGTGTGTCGCCTACGCTCAAGTTCCAGAAGCAAGAAGAAGGAAGTTGGATGATCGTGGAGAGAAGTGGATCTTCATTGGCTACAGTGAAGCATCTGAAGCCTACAAGCTCTACAACCCAGTAACAAACAAAGTAGTGGTGAGAAGAGATGTGGTCTTTAGTGAGGAAGAATCATGGAAATGGGATGATGAAAAATCAAATGAAGATATTCCAGTCAAAACTGAAGATTCTGAAGAAAGGAATGATCATCAAGAGAAGACGCCTGTAACACCTTCCTCGAGCACATCACCTTCAGTACACAGAAGTCCAGGAGTAAATTCCAACACTCCTGAAAGCACTCCTACAAGTCAAAGTCCAGCAAGCTCGTCCTTACCCATGGCGCCTTTAAAGAAGAAAAGCTTGAGCGATATCTATGAGCAGACTGAAGAGGTAAATCTTTTTTGCCTCCATGCAGATCATGAGCCTCTGACATTTCAGGAAGCTTTAAGGGAAGAATGTTGGAGAATCGTGATGGAAGAAGAAATTCATGCCATAGAGAAAAATGGCACATCGGAGCTGACTAGACTTCCTAAAAACCAGAAGAGTATCGGCGTGAAATGGGTGTATAAGATCAAGCGAAAGGCTGGTGGTGAGGTTGATCGCTACAAGGCAAGGCTCGTAGCAAAGGGGTATAAACAGAAGTACGGGGTGGACTATGAAGAAGTATTCGCTCCTGTTGCTCACCTTGACACGGTATGGATGATTATCTCTCTTGTTGTCCATCATAGTTGGATGATCTACCAACTAGATGTGAAGTCTGCATTCTTGAATGGAATTCTGGAAGAAGAGGTCTATATGGACCAGCCTAAAGGCTTTGTTATGCAAGGGGAGGAAGATAAAGTGTATCATTTGAAGAAAGCTCTTTATGGGTTGAAGCAGGCTCTGCGTGCATGGAATGTACGCATCGACAGTTATCTTCGAGACAATGGCTTCACCCAATGTCCATATGAGCATGCAGTTTACATCAAGCAGAATGATCGTGGCGATATACTTATTGAATGCTTGTATGTTGATGATTTGTTGTTTACAGGGAATTGTCGACCGATGTTCGATGATTTCAAGGAGGCCATGTTCAAGGAATTCGAGATGACCGATGGGGGTCTCATGTCCTTCTTTATGGGCATAGAAGTAAAGCAACAACATGCACTACGGGAAAAATGGGTATTTGCGACGGGGGTATTTGCCCGTCGCAAATAAGTGGCCTTTTGCGACGGGATAGCTTTCCCCGTCGCAAAAGGACTGGCGCCCTTTGCGCGCCAAATCACGGGAAACATATTTGCCACGGGGGAATATTCCCGTCGCAAATAACCGGCGGCGGTAAAAGGTATTTGTGACGGGAATATTCCCCCGTCGCAAATAGTATGTCGGCAGGTGGTTATTTGCGACGGGACCCGTTGCAAATAACTATTTAACCGTTGACCGTAATAAATGCTGGCTAAGGTATTTGCGACGGTACCCGTCGCAAATGGGCCCGTCGCAACTAATCTAACCTATAAATACCCCCATCCGTTTTTTTCAAATCATTCTCAAATTCCATCTTCTTCTTCTCTCAAAATTTTATTTCTACAGTTTAGTTTTTCTCAAGTTTAATTTTTTTCTCCGGAGTTGATATTGAAGTTTTGAAGAACGATCAGAGATCAACCTCAGATCAATTTTCAAGGTATTTATATTTATTTTAATTTAATATTTATTTTTAATGTTTTATTAGTTTTAATTATTCTTAATTAGTTGTAATTTAATTATGTTTACATTGTTTTATTACTTAATAATTAGTAATAAATACTAATAATTAGGAATAATAACATTATTTAGTTATTAATATATTTTATTATTAATATTAAAATAATATAATTTTTTATATATATACAATTCTCTTTTCATCTGTGTGTTTGCTGTCTTCACATGTATTATTTGTATATGGAGATAGAAAATACACAGATGAAAGGAGAATTGTATATAAATTAGAAAATTATATTATTTTAATATTAATAATAAAATATACTAATAATGTTATTATTCCTAATTATTGGTAATTATTCCTAATTATTGGTAATTATTCATTTAATTACTCATAATTAAGAACAATTACAAATAATTACCAATAATTAGTAATAATTAGTAATAATTAGTAATAATTAGTAATAATTAGTAATAATTACCAATAATTAGTAATAATTAGTAATAATTAGTAATAATTAGTAATAATTAGTAATAATTACCAATAATTAGTAATAATTACCAATAATTAGTAATACTTACCAATAATTAGTAATACTTACCAATAATTAGTAATACTTACCAATAATTAGTAATAATTACCAATAATTATCAATAATTAGTAATAATTATTAATAATTATTACTAATTATCAATAATTAGTAATAATTATTAATAATTATTACTAATTATCAATAATTAGTAATAATTATTAATAATTACTAATAATTACCACTAATTAGTAATAATTAAGAATAATTAGTAATAATTAAGAATAATTAAGAATAATTAGTAATAATTAAGAATAATTAGGAATAATTACCAATAATTACCAATAATTAGGAATAATTAGTAATAATTAGTAATAATTAGTAATAATTAGGAATAATTACTAATAATTAGGAATAATTAGTAATAATTAGGAATAATTAGTAATAATTAGTAATAATTAGGAATAATTAGGAATAATTAGGAATAATTAGGAATAATTAGGAATAATTAGCAATAATTAGCAATAATTAGCAATAATTACCAATAATTACCAATAATTAGTAATAATTACCGGTAAATAGTAATAATTACCGGTAAATAGTAATAATTGGTAATAATTAGAAATAATTACCGCTAAATAGTAATAATTAGTAATAATTAGTAATAATTATCAATAATTAGTAATAACTACCAATAATTAGTAATAACTACCAATAATTAGTAATATTTACCAATAATTAGTACTAATTACCAATAATTAGTATTAATTACCAATAATTACCAATAATTAGTAATAATTAGTAATAATTAGGAATAATTAGTAATAATTAGTAATAATTAGTAATAATTAGTAATAATCAGTAATAATTAGTAATAATTACCAATAATTAGTAATAATTACCAATAATTAGTAATAATTACCAATAATTAGTAATAATTAGTAATAATTATCGGTAAATAGTAATAATTAGTAATAATTAGAAATAATTACCGGTAAATAGTAATAATTAGTAATAATTAGTAATAATTAGTAATAATTACCAATAATTAGTAATAATTACCAATAATTAGTAATAATTACCAATAATTAGTAATAATTACCAATAATTAAAATAATTAGTAATAATTAGTAATAATTAGTAATAATTAGTAATAATTAGTAATAATTATCAATAATTAGTAATAATTAACAATAATTAGTAATAATTACCAATAATTAGTAATAATTACCAATAATTAGTAATAATTACCAATAATTAGTAATAATTAAGAATAATTAGTAATAATTACCGGTAAATAGTAATAATTAGTAATAATTAGAAATAATTACCAATAATTAGAAATAATTACCAAAAATTAGTAATAATTACCAATAATTAGTAATAATTACCAATAAATTCCAATAATTACCAATAATTAGTAATAATTGGTAATAATTACCAATAATTAGTAACAATTAGTAATAATTAGTAATAATTACCAATAATTAGTAATAATTACCAATAATTAGTAATAATTACCAATAATTAGTAATAATTAGGAATAATTAGGAATAATTAGGAATAATTAGGAATAATTAGCAATAATTAACAATAATTAGCAATAATTACCAATAATTACCAATAATTAGTAATAATTACCGGTAAATAGTAATAATTACCGGTAAATAGTAATAATTACCGGTAAATAGTAATAATTAGTAATAATTAGAAATAATTACCGCTAAATAGTAATAATTATTAATAATTACCAATAATTACCAATAATTAGTAATAACTACCAATAATTAGTAATAACTACCAATAATTAGTAATATTTACCAATAATTAGTAATAATTACCAATAATTAGTAATAATTACCAATAATTACCAATAATTAGTAATAATTAGTAATAATTAGGAATAATTAGTAATAATTAGTAATAATTAGTAATAATTAGTAATAATTAGTAATAATTACCAATAATTAGTAATAATTACCAATAATTAGTAATAATTACCAATAATTAGTAATAATTAGTAATAATTATCGGTAAATAGTAATAATTAGTAATAATTAGAAATAATTACCGGTAAATAGTAATAATTAGTAATAATTAGTAATAATTAGTAATAATTAGTAATAATTAGTAATAATTAGTAATAATTACCAATAATTAGTAATAATTACCAATAATTAGTAATAATTATCAATAATTAGTAATAATTACCAATAATTACCAATAATTAGTAATAATTAGTAATAATTAGTAATAATTAGTAATAATTATCAATAATTAGTAATAATTAACAATAATTAGTAATAATTACCAATAATTAGTAATAATTATCAATAGTTAGTAATAATTACCAATAATTAGTAATAATTAAGAATAATTAGTAATAATTACCGGTAAAAAGTAATAATTAGTAATAATTAGAAATAATTACCAATAATTAGAAATAATTACCAAAAATTAGTAATAATTACCAATAATTAGTAATAATTACCAATAAATTCCAATAATTACCAATAATTAGTAATAATTAGTAATAATTACCAATAATTAGTAATAATTAGTAATAATTAGTAATAATTAGTAATAATTACCAATAATTAGTAATAATTACCAATAATTAGTAATAATTGCCAATAATTAGTAATAATTACCAATAATTAGTAATAATTACCAATAATTAGTAATAATTACCAATAATTACCAATAATTAGTAATAATTAGTAATAATTACCAATAATTAGTAATAATTAGTAATAATTACCAATAATTAGTAATAATTAGTAATAATTAGTAATAATTACCAATTATTAGTAATAATTACCAATAATTAGTAATAATTAGTAATAATTAACAATAATTAGTAATAATTAGTAATAATTACCAATAATTAGTAATAATTAGTAATAATTACCAATAATTAGTAATAATTAGTAATAATTACCAATAATTAGTAATAATTACCAATAATTAGTAATACTTAACAATAATTAGTAATATTTACCAATAATTAGTAATAATTACCAATAATTACCATTAATTAGTAATAATTACCAATAATTACCAATAATTAGTATTAATTACCAATAATTAGTAATAATTACCAATAATTACCAATAATTAGTAATAATTAGTAATAATTAGTAATAATTACCAATAATTACCAATAATTAGTAATAATTAGTAATAATTCGTAATAATTACCAATAATTACCAATAATTACCAATAATTAGTAATAATTAGTAATAATTACCAATAATTAGTAATAATTACAAATAATTAGTAATAATTACCAATAATTAGTAATAATTACCAATAATTAGTATTAATTAGTAATAATTAATAATAATTACCAATAATTACAAATAATTAGTAATAATTAGTAATAATTAGTAATAATTACCAATAATTAGTAATAATTAGTAATAATTAGTAATAATTAGTAATAATTACCAATAGTTAGTAACAATTACCAATAATTAGTAATAATTACCAATAATTAGTAATAATTACCAATAATTAGTAATAATTATCAATAATTAGTAATAATTACCGATAATTACCAATAATTACTAATAATTACCAATAATTAGTAATAATTACCAATAATTAGTAATAATTATCAATAATTAGTGTTAATTAGTAATAATTACCAATAATCGGTAATAATTAGTAATAATTACCAATAATTAGTAATAATTAGTAATAATTATTAATACTTACCAATAATATTAGTACTATGAAAATAATAAAAAATTTATATAATATTAAAATTATCAATATTTGTAACATGTTTTGCTTTATTCTCAACATATTTAATTCTTAAAGTGTCAATTTTTAGGTCTATCTCAATAAAAAGTTTGCGTCAGTCGTGTATGATCTAAACTCTATAATTACCCTAGCTTGAGTGTTTTTTCTAACAAATTATTCAAAACCAATAATGCTTTTATATTTTATAGAGAAATATTGAACAACGAGGTCGTCAACAATCATTATTAGGTGACCGCATATGGATAAATCAACGTAGAAATCGAAATGGTTCTGGTTTAAATCCATTATATGTAGAGGGTGTGGAGACTTTTTTATCATTTGCGGCATCAAATCCAGAATTTGTTTCAGAAGGAAAAATAAAATGCCCTTGCAGAAAATGTGCATTGAGAACGTTTGACACGTTTGACAAAGTGGGAGAACATCTCTTGCGTTTTGGTTTTCAACCAGATTATGTATTTTGGTATCAACACGGTGAACGCAGTTCCAGAGCAGGTGATACCAACTTGATTCCGGATCCATCCTGGTTTCAAGATTTAGTACATGATGTTGCAGGTTCATCTGTTCAACATACAGAAACTCCGGCTGATATAGCTTCAAATCCTGAGTTGGCACCGTCTAAATTTTATGAGTTGTTGAAGTCTACTGAGGATGCATTATATCCTGGCTGTAAGATGAGCAAATTAAAAGCAGTTGCAAAATTTATGGCTATCAAATCAGATAACGGAATGTCAAACACCTGTTTTGACCAGATATTTTCTTTGCGTAAAACATTGTTACCCGAAGGAAATGTTTTACCTGCAAATTACTATGAGAGTAAGAGGCTGGTTCGAAATTTGGGACTTACTTGTCAGAAGATTCATGCATGTTCAAATGACTGCATTTTATATTCTGGGGAAAATGAGTCGTTGGATAGTTGTCCCACATGTGGGAAACTGAGATATAAAGAAGGAAAACACGGGAAGTCTGGTTTGATTCCTGTAAAACAGTTGAGATATTTTCCGCTTACATCCAGACTCCAGCGTTTATTCATGTCTAAGAATACAGCGACAATGATGTCATGGCATAAAGAGAATATTTCAACCGATAAAAGCTTGAATCATCCAGCCGATGGTGATTCATGGAAACATTTTGATAGAGTGCATCCATCCTTTGCTTTAGAAGCTATAAATGTTCGACTGGGGCTTTCTACTGATGGTTTCTATCCGTTTGGATCTTATGGTAGTCAATATTCATGTTGGCCTGTTTTTTTAACTCCGTACAATTTACCTCCATGGATGTTGATGAAGGAGCCATATATCTTTTTGACTTTACTAATTCCAGGACATTCGAAGAAAAATATTGATGTTTATTTGAAACCATTGATTGATGAATTAAATTTATTGTGGAGTACTGGTGTCAGTACATATGATGTTGAAACGAAACAGAATTTCATACTGAGGGCAGCATTGATGTGGACAATAAGTGACTTCCCGGCTTATGGGATGTTATCTAGCTGGAGTACACATGGTCAGAAATCATGTCCTTACTGTATGGGAGAGAACAAAGCATTTATGCTCATTCATGGAAAGAAACCTTGTTATTTTGACTTTCATCGCAGGTTTCTTCCAGCTGATCATCCTTTTCGCAGAAACAATTCTCATTTCAGAAAAGGAACAGTTGAAAGGGAAGGACCTCCAAAAATGCTATCAGGTTCGGAGTTAAAATCAGTTGTACTTTCATTACCTCCCATCACTTTTGGTCCCACAATAAACCAACAGAAAATTTCTGGTTTTGGGAAAGAACACAATTGGATTAAACGTAGCATATTTTGGGATTTGCCATATTGGTCTGATTTGTTGGTCCGACACATGTTAGATGTCATGCATATTGAGAAGAACTGTTTTGATAATTTGTTTCATACAGTTTTGGATACGCCAGGAAAGAGCAAAGACAATGTAAATGCACGTTTAGATCTTGCCCAAATTTGCAGGCGTCCAGAATTGGAACTGTTTGAGAATGTCAGAACAGAAAGGTTACTGAAACCAAAAGCAGCTTATACACTGTCTAAAGAAAACCGTTTATTATTTTGTCAGTGGATTGCAGATTTGAGACTTCTAGATGGCTGTGCTTCCAATTTGGGTAGATGTGTAAAGAATGGTCATATTACTGGATTAAAAAGTCATGATTGTCATGTTATAATGGAAAGACTACTACCCATTGGATTAAGAGGTCTGTTGAATTCTGTGATTTGGGATTCCATAACAGACATGTCTCAATTTTTTCAGGAAATTTGTGCGGCTACAGCAGATTATGATGCTCTAGGAAAACTTGAAAAAGATGTTGTTGTAATTATATGTAAACTGGAAAAAATATTTCTGCCGTCTTTCTTCGAATCAATGGAACATTTGATGTTACATTTTCCATATGAAGCCAAATGTGGAGGTCCAGTACAGTTTCAATGGATGTACCCATTTGAAAGATGCATGCAAAAATTGAAAAGAAAAGTACGTAACAAAGCATCTGTTGAAGGATCTATTGCAGAAGCTTATTTGCAAGAGGAAATATCTTTTTTCTACTCCCATTATTTTGAATCTGAGTATCCTTTAAAACACAACCGAATGGGACAGAACGAGAGGAATATTGATGAAATCGACAATCAATTATCTGTTTTCAACCAGTCAGAGCTTGGTTTTGGTGGAGTTTATGAACGCTGGCTTTCAGATGATGAACATCATAGAGCTCATACGTATGTTCTGCTCAACTGTGAAGAGATGACATCAGTTGTACTGTAAGTGTTTATATCACTTATTCTATCATTTATATTACAGTAAATAACTTTGTTTTTTATATGTTGTATGATAATCATATCAAGAAACAAATTCCACAAATTACAGCAGCTGCTCTCGAAGAACGTCGACTGAAAAATTTCTCTCAGTGGTTTCAAAAACTTGTAACATAAATTATTTATCTTTTAGAAACTCATTCAATGTATAGTTTACTATATTGATAATTATTTCACAAATTTTCAGGTGTCTCGACATGCTGATAAAATTGACAAACGGCTATGTGTATTGAGTAACCCACCTTCCAAACTTGTTAAAACTTATAATGCATATGTGGTGAATGGATTTCGATTCCACACACATGCATATGGGGAATCGAAAAAAACAATGAACAGTAGAGTTAGCTTGAGAGGATTTCATCATCGAGAAAATGAAGTTGACTTTTATGGCATACTTGATGAAATCATTGAACTCTGTTATCTTGGACAACATTACATAACCATGTTCAAATGTCGGTGGTTGGATACAGAGAGAGGCGTGCGTGTTCATCCGACTCATGGAATCATCGATATTAAATGTAAAAGTGTTCTCGTAGTAAATGAACCATTCTTATTGGCTCAACAGGCACATCAAGTTTATTACACAAAGTACTGTGCTACATCAAGAGACTTGACTGATTGGTGGAGTGTAATAAAAATCAAAATTCGAGACAATCAGTTTAGTCAAAGTGAATGTGCTTTCACTAATGTGCAAAGAATTGAAGTTTTTCAAGAGAGTACTCAAAATCAATCTTTTTTGCAAAGAGACATGAGTATCGATGACGAAACCCCACATTTAAGAGTCGGTGATGACGATGATGTTAATGATGTCACATATGAATTTGAAATGGTAAGAGATGAAGCAACTGTAACTCGAATGGATATCGATGATGTTGAGGAGGAATATGAAGATGACATTGACATATATGAAGATGATGATGAAGATGAACACTGATAGAATTCCATGGTATTTATATACAATCATAATATGTATATATGTATATATAATAGTAATTATGAATTATTTGCTAACAACATTAACATTTTCTGTTTCAGATGGACGACGCCACATTTCGTGAGTTGGCGGATGCTGACCTGACTTTCGATGCGGATGAGTTGCTGCCAGATGACCCTCAGCCTGCAGGCGCTCTAGGGAGTACGCAGAGGGGGCGCGGTCTTGCACGATTGATGATTCCTGACCCCGTCCCCGAGCGACGTCCACGTCTTGGGTTTGATCCACGCACATGGAGGTGTGATAACCTGTGTTATAACCTGTTGATTTGACTAAGATTTCATTAATCTATTCACATAATAAATGTTTATTATTTTTACAGTTTTCCACATATAGCAGTCGGACAGGGCAGCTCTATTTTGCGCAACTATTTCTCTCAGTCGTGGACCACATGGGAGCAGATTCCCATTGATGTGTAGCAGGCCATGTTCAGCCATTGGTTGGTACGTACGTAAATAAATAATTTTTATTTTGAAAATTATTTCATTTCTAACTTGATATTTTGATTTATTTGTAGGGTTTATGGTATCCGATCGAGGATACCATGCGTAACGCCATCCACGAGGCATGGGAGGTGGCCATGCGTGATCGCCTTCGTCAGTTTTTGCACAATTTAAGAAAAGCTGCGATGAAGAAAGCAGGAGTGTCAGATTTTGACGAGTCATGTAGAGCACACCGACCAGAGTACATTTCATCCCATGTATGGGATGGATTATGTGCGCACTGGTTGAGTGGTACCTTTCAGAGGAGATCATCGGTGGGGAGGCAGAATCGGGGGAGACAGGAGGTGACTCATCGAGCTGGGAGTCGTTCTTTCAGTACTCATAGACAGCATCTGGTACGTACATTATTTATAAATATTTTATATAACTATAAATATTAATAGTTTATTTTTTATTCTTATAGGCTGTCGAGCACCCCGATATTACGGAGTACGACATATATCGGAGGATGTATAGTGATCCTGCTACTGGGGAGCTCAGAGGTGATCGTCAGCATCATATCGTGGTTAGTATTATTTGTTTTCAAGTTTAAAAATTAACTGTATATAATATATTCACAATTTTAATTTTAAATTGCAACTACAGGAGTCATATGAGGCCGCAGCGTCACAGGCCCGACCTGAGAGTCAGGCCGAGTCATCAGATCAGACCAGTGGCCGTCATTTTGATGAGGCGGCATGGATGCAGGCCACCCAGTATGCCTTCGAGAAGGGCCGGGTAGTTGGTATCAGCTCTCGACTGACTCCCGGAGATTATTATGGCAATGCTGCGATGTCGGCGTCCAGCTCGAGAGGAGCTCGTGCATCTTCTTCTGCTACACAGTATGAGGATCAGTTGCGATCTCAGACTGCACTGATAGAGAGTCTCCGACAAGAGCAGAAGCAGATGCGTCAGCAGCATGAGGAGGAGCGTCGACGCCAGCAGCAGCTGTACGAGGAGCAGACGAGTCAGTGGCAGCAGCAGCATCAGGAGCAAATGGAGTACATGCGCCGACTCACTCATGCTTTAGGGATGGAGTTTCCTCCACCACCATCTGCAGATCCCCCCCCTCCCCCCCTCCTTCAGATTAGAGTTTGTATTTATGTTATAAAATTTGTGAAATCAAAATATGATTTTTTTTCTATTCGTAGTTTCTGTCTCATTATAAAATATTTATTAATATTCTATTATTTTTTATTTTTGAATTATAATTCTATTATTATTATATTAATTAAAATAATTTATTATTTTTATTTGTGAATTATAATTCTATTATTATATTAATTAAAATCATTTATTAATATTTTATTATTTTTTATTTTTGAATTATAATTGGATTATTATTATATTAATTAAAATAATTTATTAACAATTTATTTTTTTTATTTTTTTTATAGTATTTGCGACGGGATACTATTCCCGTCGCAAATAGTATTATTATTTTTTTATTTTTTAAAAAATAGTTTTTGCGACGGGTCCCGTCGCAACAGGTATTTGCGACGCGGCCCGTCGCAAATAGTTTTTTACAAATATACGGAGTACTAGTTGCGACGGGGATTCTCCCCGTCGCGGAAAAGGGCTTTAGCGACGGCCCCTGTCGCAAATACCTTTTGCGATGGGCCCCGTCGCAACAGGTATTTGCGACGGGGCCCGTCACAAATATTTTTTTACAAATATACGGAGTACTAGTTGCGACCGGGATTCTCCCCGTCGCGGAAAAGGGCTTTAGCGACGGGCCCGTCGCAAAACATTGTTATTGCGACACCGTTTTCAGCAACGGGTCATTTGCAACGGGACCCCATCGCAAATACCTGTTTTTCTAGTAGTGATGGAGGCATCTATATTTCTCAGAATAGGTATGCTAAGGAGTTGCTTGAAAAATTCAACATGGCCAATTGCAATGCTATAAACACACTTGTAGCAACGAGCTTGAAACTGAAAAAAGATGGAGAAGGAAGAAGCGTTGATTCAACTCTGTTCAAGAGTCTGATTGGAAGCCTGAGGTATCTCACAATCACAAGACCTGATATTGTCTATAGTGTTGGGCTTCTAAGAAGGTATATGGAGACACCGAAAGAGTCACATTGGCTAGCTGCAAAATGTATCCTCAGGTACATTAAAGGAATGGTAGATTTTGGTCTCTTTTATCCGTACAACGAAGAGGTAGAGCTGTATGGATACTCAGACAGTGATTGGGGAGGTGACCAAGATGAAAGAAAAATCTCCACTGGGTATGTATTTTTCCTTGGATCTACTACTTTCACCTGGAATTCAAGGAAGCAAAGTGTGGTTTCTTTATCCACATGTGAAGCAGAGTACGTGGCAGCATCCTCTACTGTTTTTGAGGGAATATGGTTGAGAAATTTGTTGAAGGAAATGAAGCATCCACAGGATGGATCTACGGTGATATATGTGGATAACAAGTCAGCTATTGAACTAGCCAAAAATCCGGTGCAGCATGGGAGAAGCAAACACATTGATGCTCATTTTCATTTTCTCAGGGATCATGTGAAACAGAAAATGATGAAATTGGAATATTGTCACACTACCAAACAGGTGGCAGATATTTTCACAAAGGCACTACCGATAGATGCATTCAAAAGGCTAAGAACGATGCTCGGGATGAAGCCTGTTTTGGTTTGAAGGGGACTGTTGGAAATGCAAACCCATAACCGTTGTTGGATTTTCCATGCAGTGGCGGTTCATCTTCCCATGCGGCTTCTCTTCCCCATACGGGATCTCTTCTCCATGCGGGTGCTTCTCCCCTTTCACCGCCTCTCCCCAAGCGTCCATTTATTTTTCTTTTTCCCCAATCATATCATTTAATAGCCTTGTTTTTTGTTCCTTCATTTAATGCTTCATCCGTTTATTTTGTTTTGGAATTTCCTTTTAATATTGATGCTTTGTAGTCTGTACGGTTAGCCGCTGGAAAATAGAAAAGCTTGCAAGCTCCATTGTGTGAAGTTTCCTCCTCCACTTTCTTTTTTTTCTCCGATGAATTATTTGTTTCGGCTTTGTAAAGCCATCTTCCACCAACAGGTTGCAGTTTCTTTCACAGCTAAAAAAAGGATGGATGGTCAAGATTATAATGATGGTTTGATCAGACAAGTGTGGTGGGACATGGGATTTTAAAATATATGGACGTCTAAGATATCACATGATGTGATATAATGATCATGGAAAACTAGGAGGACGAGCCATGATGGAGGTGGATCGAAGCCGAGACCGGTCTAGATGGATGAGATCTCACGTGATGAGATCCAACGGCTGAGATTTCATCCTGCAGAAGAATCTACATCCCACATCAAAATATTATTGTTTCGTATCCTTCCTTAAATATATTGGCACCACAACTTATGGGAAATTATGTCTCTTCTACCTCCCCATAACCACCTCGTACCGGTTCACTACAGGCATGCTTTGCGCTCACCCATATTATAGTGCCAACCTACATGGTGGTGCACTCTGGTCTAACTCTCTCGATACTATGGGTGTGCATGACAATGAATGTGCGAGCTACCTACCGGCTACAGGATTGCTGACACTTGCCAGTTAACAAGGGGACTAGCCGCCCATAGTGGGGGTCTGGCCTTGAGGACCAGCCTTATAGGCTGTCCTCGTCCAGCCTTCACGTAAATTTAATAAAAAGTTTATTGAAATTATTTTAAAACATAATTAATAAAAATTGTTATGTTAAAAAAATACATATATTAATTAAATCGAATATTAATTTATTTTACATTAAGACAAAGATAAATTATTTCATATGTTTTTATGTGCTTTGAGTTTCAAACCATTAGGTTCCAAATTAAAAACTCTTGAAATATATCCTTACATTTATCCAATTATACATTTTCAAAATCATGTTACAATTTATCTAGCGTTAATTCGTTTTCAATATACAATATAAAATTAAAAATTCATTAAACAAAAATTATAATGGATACTTGCTTCAACCTCTTTTATAATAATTCACATTAAAACACAAAATTAATTTTTTTATTAACTAAATACATGGTATTATTTAATGGAAAGTATTACTTCAAAATATTTACACATGTCCAATGGTAAATTTTAAAAGCAACTACTGTGTTAAGGATCTAACATCTCTAAAATAAAATAATGGTCATAAGTATTTTCAATGGTTAATAAGACCCCTATAAATTCATGTTTTGGGTATTTCAAACTCAAAACAACATAGTAAAGATGGTGTTATACATCCCCTTAATTATGAGATCAGTCACCATAGCTCTGGCAATAATGTTCATCATTGTGATAAAAACCGAAGGACTCCCACTATCATCTTGGTATATTTTTGATGATTGGGGGTCTCCCAGTGATCTTGATAGCTCTCATAGTAGGTATCCTAGGGTATTAAGGTTCTTTTGGCCCTATTGGAATGTAAATTTTTAGTGTTTTATTGAATAAAATATCTATTATGTTTATTTTGAAATAATTGTTTTGGATAGTATAAAAATTATGCAAGGTAAAACAATTAAAAATATTTAAATATTATTATTACCCATAAAATATGATCGGGTTATCAAATTATCCCCCCTTCAAAGAATTACGTCCACACAATTCCTTAATGTTCTTATGCTTTCCTAAACCAACTTCCAACATTAACATCGAGAACCTTACAAGATATGTCTTATTTATTGATGATTAACAAAAATTGATTGAGAAGATGTTTTTTTTAATACCATCACCATGTCCACCACCACGGATAATCCACTGATTTACTCAGGTGGATTCCTAGGGTGGTTTCTAGATCATCAATCTATATATCCCAAATACACCTTGAGCAATTAAGGTCAAACCATCGCATGTAACACAAGGGTTTCCAGTGAGAGGCATGGGAGGTATGGAGCTCAGAGATTTTGTCATGAACACATTCTTTATAGACCTTCCTAATTATGTCATGCATGAAACTTCTGATGTCATATAGCCTCCCATACATGATGGAACTCAAAACAAGGAACAAATAATCTCCTCGAAGTTTACCCTCCAAAGTAGCTTCCTCGAATTTCCCCTAGGCTAGGAAATTTTTGGAGAGAGTGAAATAGCAGAAGAGACCCCCACGATACATTCCCTTATTCCTATGTTCTATAAGTTTTACACATTCTATACGGTGGTAAACAAAATTGTCTCTTTGATAGGTCCAGAGGACATTTGTTCTAAGAGAAACATGATATAGGCGTTTTAAATATAAACTGATGTTCATGAAAGGATGGTATGATTTTGAGCATGACTTTATTGTTATAGTTTCTAGTATCATAGTTGGTAGAGACAAAAGGTTGGTTGGTGACCACTCATCTTCCATCGAATAATTTTAAGAAAAAAGTTATCAGTAAAGCATAACGATATTAAAATAGAGACATTATTTTCAAATATGTGTTACAGTACCAGTTCGTAATAGTATAACATAATTCATTTAAGGAAATTTTCATGAAACTTCTGGTGATACATATTCTTTAGTTCCCTCACAAACTCTAGGTGTACACTTCCTGACGTTCATCATGATGTCACTCCATATGTTCCACTGGTGTTGATGATTTCTAATATTCTTAGTTAAACGGATCCTTAAAACGGTTCCAAACTCTTTGATCTCTCTTGTCCAGATGTAGCACAAGCAACTTGGATAATTTTCATGTGGACATCTAAATTTCTATGAGAGAAAATCATGAAGTCTTTGAAGTCGAACGACATCAGCATAAGATTGATTTCTATAAAAAAAACAAGAGACTAGTACTCAAGAATATCAAAGTCCCTAACATGTCTTTAGAGAGCGAATGTCATGATTTGACAAAGATTCACTGCCCAGAGGTCACCCTCTTGTGAAGCCTCTTGGAAGACCTCAAGGGATTGAAAATTCTCTGCCAGGGTGAAATATTTAATAGACCCTCCAAATACAGTCCCTTACGTGCATAGAATAAAAGTTGAGTATCTATCATAAGGAAATATTCAAATACCAATCCTTTGAAGGACCCCGGGACACCCTGAGAGGGGAGGGGTGAATCAGGGTGACCACTTTTTCTTTTAATTTGTTGGATCTTGTTCCCACGTTGGTAGGAACTTGTTGAACCTGTATGATGATTACGATCAAAAAGGAAACATTCACACGCACAGAGAAGACACAATCATTTTTACTTGGTTCACCACTAAGGGCTACGTCCAAGGAGCATACGCCGACAGGTTGTCGGTCGTACCTAAATCCACTATACTTCACTAGCTGCGGATACAAAAGTTCGGGTACAGACACCCTGTCCCAGGCTCACTGCCTTTACAATAGTCCAGGGATAACTCACTGCGTCCCTCGGGTCACTCCCATTGACTCCCCCTGGCTCACTGCCGTTGGTGAAATCCCACTCAGTTTATAGACGTGTAGGTCTCTTCTTCATTTGCATAAGAGTGCATCCTTTGTTGAATGTAGATGCTCTATTGAAGTCCGATTCTCACCAGAAGAAGAATATCACTTTTCCTCGAATGAACCGAGTAGTTTCTCGGCTTTCGTGCAGCTCCAGCAAGGCAGGCGTGCTTCAACAGTGTCTAGGTCTCCTTTTCAAGCTCGGTGCGCAAGTCTCCCGGCGGCGCGCAAGTCTCCCGGCGGCGCGCAAGTCTCAGGCGCGCAAGACTAAACTGGCACGCAAGTGTCACTGAAGCACCTGCGCGACACTGCCTTCTTGAACTAAAAACTTGCGCGATCCACTTCCTTTCTCTTCCAAACTGCCTTGGGAGAACAGCCAAACACTGGCGCGCAAACTCTACTTGCGCGACAAAACAACCACCTGCGCGACTCTACCACCTGCGCGACGAGAGCTCGAACAATCTCTCGGCCTTGAACTCCGTTGGAAATGAGGAGGGGTGGTCCAGTATTTATAGGCAAACTGGACCCCCTGCGCGGCGACGCGCAAGTCCCTCGACGGCGCGCAAGTCCTGTCTCCAGATCCTCTGTCGCGCAAGTTACTTGCGCGACCCAACCAACACTTGCGCGACCTTCCCTCCTTAGCCAAATTTTGATGTTCTGATCCTCAAAAACATATGGCGCGCAAGTCTTTCATCCTCCAAGAGCTCGGCGCGCAAGTATCTTTGCCAAAAACACTTTACTTTATTTACGGATTTTCAGGCCCAAAAA
This sequence comes from Viscum album, assembly GCA_963277665.1. Classification (NCBI taxonomy): domain Eukaryota; kingdom Viridiplantae; phylum Streptophyta; class Magnoliopsida; order Santalales; family Viscaceae; genus Viscum; species Viscum album. The sequence goes on along the minus strand of OY728153.1, from coordinate 1,663,391,358 downwards.
TTTGGCAAACACTGGGAAACAGCGCCACCTTCACTACTGTTTTCTTCCTGAACGGTAGGATCGCTTTGTTGGTTCACACCCTGAACTTCCACTGAGGATTGACAACAAACACAAACCATACACCAAATCATGCTTTGAAGAACCTGGTTCCAACAATCTCCCCCTTTGGGTTTGTTGGCAATCAGAATAAATTCAATAGATCTTCAACCATGAGCAAATCCAAAACGCAAGCATCAACTCAGCTAACACTCTAAGTCTACGTGAGCAATGCTCGGTGTAGAAAACAAGAGAGAAAGCTTGAATTGGGTCTTAGTGTGTTGAAATCGTACACAAAATCCTCCATCCCGATGTTATCCTTATTAAACTTCTCATCACAAGCTTACACTTCTCATCACAGAAGAATTTCTTGCCTTGAATTTATTCCTTTCTCCCCCATTGACAATAAAACCAACGACCGAAAAGTTTGTTCAACATTCAGCTCAAGCCATACTCCCCCTGGATAGTATCTCCCCCAAAAACCTGCATCACAGCCATAAACAGATAAAAATAGTTAAAACAAACGGGGAGAGGGGACTTCCGGAGCCTCCTTATGCAGTAGGAGGTGGTCGAACACCGAGGTTCAACCGATGCTTCTCGAACACAGCCGCAGACAATGGCTTGGTTAGGATATCAGCCACTTGCTCATTAGTTCCAACATGATCCATTTTAATCACGCCTTGTTCAACCTTTTCTTTGATAAAATGATACCGTATTTCAATATGTTTTGTACGAGAATGCTGAACCGGATTCTTCGTAAGATCAATTGCACTTTTGTTATCACAATAAATCACCATTGGTTGCTGCACCTTATCACCAATATCTGTTAGCTGCTGCTTCATCCAAAGAAGTTGAGTGCATGCTTTTGTGGCGGAGATATATTCAGCTTCAGCAGTACTAAGAGAAGTACTTTCTTGCTTCTTGCTTAACCAGCCAACACATTTATGCCCAATATAGAAAGCTCCACCACTAGTGGACTTTCTGTCTACTACATCCCCAGCCCAGTCAGCATCAGAAAACGCTGATAATTCATTGTCCCTGCCTGCAGCAAAAAATAACCCGAAGTTATGTGTGCCTTGAATATACCTCATGATTCTTTTTACTGCTGACATATGTTCCTCCTTTGGATTACTTTGGAAGCGGGCCGCAAGGCATGTTGCAAAGACAATATCTGGCCTTGTCGCTGTCAGATACAGTAGGCTTCCAATGATCCTCCTGTACATGGTGGGATCAACAGAGTTCCCATCCTCATGCTTTCCAAGTTTAGTTCCAACAGGAATCGGAGTTGACATTGGTTTGGAGTCTTGCATATTGAACTTCTTCAGCAACTCTCTTGCATATTTTTCCTGAGAAATGAAAGTGTATTCCTTCTTTTGAATTACTTGCAACCCCAAGAAATATGTGAGCTCCCCAATCATAGACATTTCAAATTCTGATTTCATGTGGTTGGCAAATTCATCCACTGATTTCTGCCTGCTGCCACCAAAAATGATATCATCAACGTAGACAAGAACCATGAACTGATCTTTTGGAGAATTCTTCACATAGAGATTGTGATCAACTCCTCCTCTTTTGAATTCCAACTTCTTGAGATATGAATCTAGCCGTGAGTACCATGCCCGTGGTGCCTGCTTCAAACCATATAGAGCTTTCTTTAGTTTGCAGACCTTTGTTTCGTCGGTACCCAAGACAAACCCCACCGGTTGTTCAATGTAGACTTCTTCTTCGAGTACACCATTCAAGAATGCTGTCTTAACATCCATTTGATATACTTTATATCCTCTTTGGAGTGCCATGGCAAGGAAAAGCCTGATTGATTCCAGTCTAGCAACTGGAGCAAAGGTTTCTTCAACATCAATACCTTCAATCTGGGAGTATCCTTTACATACCAGTCGTGCCTTGTTTCTGATAACACTTCCATGCTCATCAAACTTATTTTTGAAAATCCATTTGGTACCAATCACATTGTGACCTTCAGGTCTCTGGACAAGATCCCATGTCTGATTCTTATCAATCTGATCTAATTCATCATTCATGGCTTTCACCCAAGATTCATCCTTTGCAGCTTCTTCGAATGAGGATGGCTCTACAACTGATAGAAATGCAGATTGCGTGGTATTCCTCATCCTTCTGGTTTGTGTGGGTGCACTCCTATCCCCAATTATGTTGGATGGATCAATCTCAGCTCTTCGATTTCTCCTACGAGGTTCAGTAGTATTCTCTTCAGCCATAGTTTCTTCTTCAGATTCTTCTTCTGAGTCAACATCATTATGTGATTGATGAGTGTTTTGAACAGCTTCCTCTATTTCTGCATTTGTAGTTTCTTCATGTCCACATTCTTCATGACTTTCTATCACATCAGCATATGACGTCCGTGAAGCATTTGTGGTTTTCTCTTCAATTATCTTAACATCATTGCTTTCCACAATCCTTCCCAAACGACTGTTGAAACATTTGTAGGCTTTGCTGTTCATTGAGTAACCGAGGAAGATTCCTTCATCTGCGTTGTCACCATATTTCCCCTGATTTCCTTCTTTGTTCCTGATGAAGCACTTACTTCCAAAAACACGAAAGTATTTTAGAGAAGGCTTCCGTCCATGCCACAATTCATATGGTGTCTTCGTCTCACCCATATAAAGTCCTGTTCGATTCTGAATGTACACTGCAGCTTGAACAGCCTCTTTCCAGTAATGTCGTGGAATACGACTCTCAATCAGCATAGTTCGTGCCATGTTGTTCACCTGTCGATTCCTTCGTTCAACAACTCCATTTTGTTGTGGAGTTCTCACAGCAGCTACCTCATGTTGTATCCCATGCTTCTCCAGATAATTTTCAAATTCAATGGACGTGTATTCTCCTCCATTGTCAGATCGCAACACTTTGATTGTTCGTCCAGTATCATTCTCGGTGATTCGCCGATATGTTTTCATGCAGTCAAGGACCTGTCGTTTCCGGTGAATGACCATCACACATTCCATTCGACTGTAATCATCTATGAAAAGGACAAAGTACCTTTCTCCATGAGTTCCGGCAACATTTATTGGACCACAAACATCTGTATGAATCAGATCAAGAAGGTGGGATGCCTTTTTCTTCTTTGGCCGATATGAACTGCAGACCAACTTCCCACGAATACAAGCATCACAGGATTTTTCACGCTCACGCTTCAGGTTGGGAATGTCCATGACAATTCTCAATTTTGATATTTTCTCCATGTCTTGTTGATTGATGTGTCCCAATCTCCGATGCCACAGATTGTTTTCTTCTTCAACAGTCATGTAACATACATTCTCTTCACTATCAACCTGATACAAGTTTCCTTCTGTTCTGCATCCCTTCATGAGAGAATTGCCAGTTTTTCCCTTGATAGTGCAGCCTTTCTGATTAAAAGTAACAACAAGTCCTGAGTCACAGAGTTGACTCACGCTGAGGAGATTATGACGTAGGCCATCTACGTAAAGGACTTCAGTCTTCTTTAGTTCTCCATTAGCTAATTTGGTACTTCCACTCCCTTTGATTTTCAGAGCCCCATCATTACCAAATCTTACTGTACCATCAACATTCTTTATGATATTTGTTAGTAGACCGGCATTACCTGTCATATGAGATGAGCAACCGCTATCTAGAATCCAGGTACTGTTGTTCTTTGTAGCTTTGAGAGCTACCTCTGCAAGGTTTGATTTCTCAATCTTCCTCCTTTCCTTCCATGAGACATTAGATTGAGTATATAGAACTGATGGCCTTTCAACTATCTCTTCCGCAAACCCAGGTTCTTCATAGTCAAAGTCTTCTTTAAGAGGTGAGAACCTGTTTGAAAGAGAAACATCGTCTTGCTGACGAGACTTGACATGTCTGGAACTTCTGTATGAGGTGTCAATGTCCCTTCTCTGCCTGCAATTAATGGCCTTATGACCGAAGTTAGAACAATGAAAACAATATCCATAGAAATTATTTCTTCTATAAGAATTAGGATATGAAATTGTTCTCCTTTGTTGAGCATCTATATCTTCTCCATTCAGATAGCTTCTTGCCTCTTCACAATAGGACATGGTATGGCCCAGATAGCCACAGAACTGACACTTCATGAGAAGAAATGTCTTCTCACTTGAATTTTTCCTTATAGCTTCTTCCTTGGGAGAATAGTAAGACTGTCTGCCATTTTTGAAAGTTTGAGGATAATTTTCAGGTCTCCTTTTAGTTTGGATTGAGGGTTCCTTTTTCAGCACTCTAGGTAACATTTCAACATGTTCAACTTTCATCTTATCTGTCTTTTGGATCTTTGCACTTCCAGCAGTTGATGACTCAGCCTCACAGCCAATTCCACTCTTTCCCATGCAAGCAGGTCTTTGATCACTCAAGACTTTTCCAACCCCATCTGAACCACACTTGGCTCTTGCAAGTAATTCTGCATCTGAGAATCTTCCGAACTGTATTTTCTTCCTCGATTCTTTTGGAACTGATTCTGTCTCCATTTTACTCCTCAGAGTAACTACTTCCTCCTCAAGACCCTCAACAGTCTTGGATTTTTCATCCAGTCTGGATGTGAGGTCATTGATGAACTTTGCTTGCTCTTCAATTCTCAGCTTCAGATCAACTGCATCATCATTGCTTTCAATTATTTTAGACTGTACCTTCACAAATTCTTCCAGTCGTTCAATTTCAGCTTCAAGTTGATCAACATATTCAGTTGATTCTTCTACAATTGATTTCCACTTATTGCAGCTCTTACATTTAATCTTAAGCTTACTAACTGCATCCTTAAGTTGCACCTCAGGATCTACACAAGTTCTCAGTTGTTTTTCACCATCAGTATCTTCTGACTTTTCAACAGTGGCCATCATAGAAGCATGGTTCCCAGTTTTCAATTCTGGTTCTTCTTCATCACAGAATTCATTGTCATCTTCTTCCTCTTCACAGACAAAACTCTTTCTTTGCATTTTCTTACCAGATTTGAAGTCTCCCTTTTTGAAGAACCTTCTTTGAGGCTTCTTGAAGTTTTCATATTCACTGTCATCATCATTGATATTCTTCAAGCACTGAGAGGCAATATGCCCAACTTTTCCACAACGGAAGCATGCGAGAGGTAACTTCCCTTTGAATTTCCCTTTCCCCTTCTGGAACTTCTTTGCAATGAGAGAAAGAATTTCTTTCTCTTCGTCATCATCACCGCTACTATCCTTTGAGATTTTCAATTTATCCATGGCCTTGAATGCCATTTCCTTGCTCACCCGAGTCGTAGCATCTTCTGGTTTGACTCTCATTTCATATGCTACCAAACTGCTCAGTAAGTCATCAAGAGAAAGTTTGGAAAGATCTCTTTCCTCAAGAGCTGACACCTTCGCATTATACAGAGGTGGAAGTCTTCTTAATATTTTCTTTACAATATCAATATCTTTGATTTCTTCGCCTAGACCCCGAATTGCTCCAACCACTTCAGTAATTCGATTGAAGAAAGAGTCTGCATTCTCGTCTGGATGCATCTTCAGATCATCAAACCGATTGTGTAGCACTTGTAGTTTCGCCTCCTTCACTTTGCTATCACCTTCATAAATATTCTCAAGTTTATCCCACATAGATTTTGCTGAGGTGCAATTCATCACCTTTAGGTAAATCTGATCAGAAAGGGCAGCAGTGAGAGCATTCTGTGCTTTGGCATCTGCATCAAGAAGTTTCCTGTCTGTTTCAGTCATAGCCAGACCTGTTGGATCAGTGACATGTATTCCTTGCACAGTAGAAAAAAGAACTTCCATTCCAAGAGATCTTAGATGAGATCTCATTCTGTTCTTCCAGATCTGGAAATTGCTTCCATCGAAGTGAGGGACTCCCCTGACATTGATCGCGTTTTCCATGACGAAGAAGGTCAGATTCAACGCCCGCAACCTTTACGCTCTGATACCACTTGAAGGACCCCGGGACACCCTGAGAGGGGAGGGATGAATCAGGGTGACCACTTTTTCTTTTAATTTGTTGGATCTTGTTCCCACGTTGGTAGGAACTTGTTGAACCTGTATGATGATTACGATCAAAAAGGAAACATTCACACGCACAGAGAAGACACAATCATTTTTACTTGGTTCACCACTAAGGGCTACGTCCAAGGAGCATACGCCGACAGGTTGCCGGTCGTACCTAAATCCACTATACTTCACTAGCTGCGGATACAAAAGTTCGGGTACAGACACCCTGTCCCAGGCTCACTGCCTTTACAATAGTTCAGGGATAACTCACTGCGTCCCTCAGGTCACTCCCGTTGACTCCCCCTGGCTCACTGCCGTTGGTGAAGTCCCACTCAGTTTATAGACGTGTAGGTCTCTTCTTCATTTGCATAAGAGTGCATCCTTTGTTGAATGTAGACGCTCTATTGAAGTCCGATTCTCACCAGAAGAAGAATATCACTTTTCCTCGAATGAACCGAGTAGTTTCTCGGCTTTCGTGCAGCTCCAGCAAGGCAGGCGTGCTTCAACAGTGTCTAGGTCTCCTTTTCAAGCTCGGCGCGCAAGTCTCCCGGCGGCGCGCAAGTCTCCCGGCGGCGCGCAAGTCTCAGGCGCGCAAGACTAAACTGGCGCGCAAGTGTCACTGAAGCACCTGCGCGACAGTGCCTTCTTGAACTAAAAACTTGCGCGATCCACTTCCTTTCTCTTCCAAACTGCCTTGGGAGAACAGCCAAACACCGGCGCGCAAACTCTACTTGCGCGACAAAACAACCACCTGCGCGACTCTACCACCTGCGCGACGAGAGCTCGAACAATCTCTCGGCCTTGAACTCCGTTGGAAATGAGGAGGGGTGGTCCAGTATTTATAGGCAAACTGGACCCCCTGCGCGGCGACGCGCAAGTCCCTCGACGGCGCGCAAGTCCTGTCTCCAGATCCTCTGTCGCGCAAGTTACTTGCGCGACCCAACCAACACTTGCGCGACCTTCCCTCCTTAGCCAAATTTTGATGTTCTGATCCTCAAAAACATATGGCGCGCAAGTCTTTCATCCTCCAAGAGCTCGGCGCGCAAGTATCTTTGCCAAAAACACTTTACTTTATTTACGGATTTTCAGGCCCAAAAATTTGGCAAACAATGGGAAACAGCGCCACCTTCACTACTGTTTTCTTCCTGAACGGTAGGATCGCTTTGTTGGTTCACACCCTGAACTTCCACTGAGGATTGACAACAAACACAAACCATACACCAAATCATGCTTTGAAGAACCTGGTTCCAACATCCTTAGTAGAGTTGAATTACATGAGGATAGAATGATACACAGTAGATATTTACATGATAAGAAATGGTGTTCAAAAGTATCATAGCCTTCTAAACATGACTTAGAAAATATAGTCTCCTGTAATTCGTTTGGAAGAGACAAAAGACTTGTTTCATCTTCCATCTGAAAATTTTAAGAAATAATTTTACATAGTAATATATAATTAAATATTTATTGTTGTTATAATTTACTATAGTTGTCTAAACAGACCTATGATACCAACTACGACGCCCTGACCAAAGAAGCCCTGGAGTCAGTGTGTTAATAAACACATAGTGTAAGTAAATTTGTTAAAAAAAGGAATGCTAAAAAATCACACATCATGTTCCAATATAGACGATCTCTGCGGTCTAGTTTCTAGAAAACCAGATACAAATTAATAAATTTCTTGAACATTGAATGGAAAATACTCCCTAAGAATCCACCATTTAGTGTACTCAAACATTATAAACCTGTAAAAATAAATTGTGAAAGTAGGGTGAGCATACGAATGCCTAGTAAGGGAGTTTTAATATTAATTTTTTCAGATGATGCCTTTTTAAAAACATCTCTTTTAAAACAATCTTAAATCATCTAATTAATAGAAAACTATAATACAGGTAACACGGTGTTAACTATTATCCAAAATTACAAGTAAAAATTATAGGAAAAACTAAATGAGAAATGAATAAAACACCATCCAATAAAATTCATACTTTTAAAAAATGCATAGTGTGCAGCATATAATTTAAAAGTTGATCAAACTATACTAAATGTAGCATGCAAGGGTGAAGTTACAGAATTTACACATGAAAGTAATACTTTATCAGATTTATTCATAGACAGATAATATTAATTTCTTTCTTCACAAATTTCAAATAAAAAAATGGCAGATAACTACTAGAGTTTGTATAAAAGTTCATAAAATTAGTGCGGAATAAACATTATTCCATGTGAATTTACTTTTTCTAATACTCATAAGTAAGTATTTTATCCATGTATATTATATTAGTCGAATAATCACTTGGTTGGTCATATAATAACACATTGTGAGGGAATGTATAAATCCAGATTGTGTTAAGGCCTTGTGTCGTGACCTAATAAGTCCCATGAGAACTACTAACGCATCATGGGGCTTTCATTAATTGATCCGTATCTGGTAGGGCTTTCATTAACCATTCCCCAACCCACACGGATTTCATTAGCCGGTCCCCAACCCATTATATTCTATGTATAATACATTCCTCATATGTCTAATATGGTCATATATTCAAAGTGTCCGATACCACATTGAATATCTAAATTCATATCTCATATATTCAAGAGGTCCTATACCAGATTTAATATTTAGTTTCTTATTTCATATATTATCATGATATTCCATTTAACATTTTGATATTTGTAGTAACAATTTTTTTCATTCAAGAAATGGACTAATATACGTTCTTTCATACGTGATAATAACTAAAGCACATAAATAAATTTTTATTCAGGCTTTTTAACAAAAACTATTACCCATAAATTCTAGAATCCTTATTTTATAAAAATTAACATTTCATATTCCAACTTGCATAATTTTGGATTTAAGATATATTTAATTTATATTTAAAAATATATGGATAAATGGGTAGGCCAAACTGAAATGAACATCAATAATTGAAATCATTTTAGTTTTTCAGATTCTTTATGAAATAATGTGGAATAGTTTATATGGAAAACTATTTTTTCAAGTGATAAATTCAGGCATAAAATTATAATTAAACATATTTCTCTACACGTGTTTAAGCATGCATATGTATTCATGCACAATCAAAAGACTATTACATCTATATAAAAAAACTAGGAATGCCTAAATTTGTGTGATTATGGTTCTCATACATATAGAATTGGGTTTAAAAACTATATAACCATGTAGACACAAAGTGTATACCTGGGACATTTCACAAACAAATCAAGGATTAATAAATTATTATCTTTTTAGTACATGTCAAAAACATAATTTAATTACAAATAAAATTGGATTTATGAAAACATAATTTGGATCATGATTAATACCCATAAGTGTATACATATAATTGTATATATATGTTTAAATAATCAAATTAAACAAAGAAATAGGATACTTACATGATCTACATGTATATAAAAGAAATATTTTTAGCATTCGAAAATCACATAACATCTCTGCAATGTTTCATAACTAAAAACATGTATATACATATATGCATATATAAAAAATGTTTATATGGGTTTTAAATTACACAACCAAAACTGAAAATTAACACTTACAAATACAATATGCTTTAAAAAACAAGATTTAAACATAGATAAACCCACTTAGAAGACTTAAAAACCGGTTCAAAAGGGGACTTATATAAACTATATATATATATATATATATATATATATATATATATATATATATATATATATATATATAACCATATATTCAATGTGTGAATATATGTTTTTCATAATGAAGAGAATGTATATTAAACCCTTACCATTCCCAAGAAGAGACAGAGCCAAGAAGAAGATGGAGAATCACTTGAGAAGATGAAAAACACCAAAGGATGGTGTGAAAAACAAGTTTATATATACATTATATATAAACGACGTACATTTTTATAAAACTCGTATACTAAACCCAAAAATGATAAACAATGACTGAAGAGAAGATTCAAAATAGGCGAGGAAAACACCCATAATCAGAGAATATCTTAAGTGGATCGATCGTTTGACAAATTATAAAACTATAGTATATATATAATAGAATCCTTACATTGGATCCACGGGATATGATATTTAAAAAAAATACACGTGTCGAATCTGTTGAAAAGGAGAAGGTAGATTCCTTGGATAGAGATAAGAAGTTTCAGAGGATGAAGACAAAAATAATAAAGAAGACTGTGATCCAGACTGGTACGGTGTGATGCGTGAAAAAGAAGAAGATGCGAGGAAGGGGATGTGGAAAATATCGGATGATCTAGATTGACCGATACATGATCAGACGACTGAGAGGCATTAGCGGTTTTAAAAATAGATGAACGGTTGGGATTAGACGCGGCCTTGATCAGATGGTTGTAGTCATATCCACATTTAAAAAAAGGATGGACGGTCGAGATTATAAAGCTGGTTTGATCGGATGGCTACGGTGGGAGGATGGATTTTAAAATAGATGAATGTCCGAGATCTTGCATGGCATGAGCGGACAGCCAATGAAAAAATGGAGGATGAGCCGCGACATAGGATTTTTGAAGTTGAGACCGGTCTAAAAGGATTATTTAACATATTTTAATACATAATTAATAAATTTTGTTATGTTTAAAATATAAATATATTAATTAAACAGAATATTAATTTATTTTCCATTAAATCCAATATTCATTAAAATTTACACTTTTATGTAGTTTGAGTTTCAAAGTATTATGTTCCAAAATAAAAAATCATTAAATATATCCTTATGTTTATCCAATTATACATTTTCAAAAGCATGTTACAATTAAACTACAATTAAATAATTTTGAAAATAAATTATAAAATTAAAAAGGCATTAAACTAAAATGATAATGGTTCATTGTTTCAACTTCTATATTAATAATTCACATTAAAACATAAAGGTTATTTATTTTATTAAAAAAAACATGATTTTATTTAACCGATAGTATTACTTCAAAATATTTACACATTTCCAATGGTCAATTTTAAAAGCAACGGTCGTCTTAAGGATCTAATAGCTATAAAAGAAAATAAAAGTCATATGTATTTCCAATGGTCAATAAGACCCTTATAAATACATGTTTAGGGTATTTCAAACAAATAAAAACTTGGGTAAGATGGTGCTATACATCCCCCTAATGCTCAGTTTGGTCTCCTAGTAGGTATCCTAGGGTAGTAAGGTTCTTTTTGACCTGTTGGAATGTAACCTTTCTAGTGTTTTATTGAATAAATTATTTCTTTTGTTTATTTTTCATGCATTGTTTTGGATAGTACAAAAAATAAAAAATTAAAACAATTAAAACTATTAAAATATTATTATTACACTTGAAATATGTTTGGGGTATCACATTCTAGTTAGCACAACTTCATAACTCTCAAAATCTCTAATCTAGATGCAATGTGTTTAGACATATATAGTTTCTCAGGAGTGAGGCATGAGGGGTGTGATGTTGGGAGACATCAGCACGAACTTGATGTCTGTAGAATGAATGAATGGAATCGACCTCAATAATTTCAAAGTCTCATCCAATATTATCATCATACAAGATGTAAAACGTATAAGCTATGCAGATGTCACCCACACCAGCAGCTTCTCAGAAATCACAGAGGGATACAATGTCTCCAGCTAGAGTGAGTCATTTAAAAAGACCCTGATAGTACTTCCCTCGCCCTGCATATAATTGCATTTGGGAAAGTAACATGAGGAAAAAGACAAAGCTTGGTTATCAATGGAGATAAAGTACACAAGGAGAGTTAGATATGTGGTCGAGATGTTTTCATGTAAAATGAAAATTTGCAAAGGGTTTATAGTCTTCATGAATTAACCTAGATATTATGGTCTCTTTAACTTTGGTAGGAAGGGAAAAAGGTTTTTTGGTGAACCTTGGCATGCCATCTATAATTTATATGAATGAATTACACAATGAATGACATAAATATATTTTTAGTCTATTTCTTGTTTCCCCGAGTTGTTTAAACCTCCCACTAATAGAAACTATAACGACTCCTTCCCCAGAGGCCTAGAGTCGATGCCTGAAACATGGTTTGTAATTTTTCATATAATACATACAGATAATAATTAAACATCTCATTCCATAACAGAGGAACGTTTCAATTCAGGTTCTTTAAAACCAGATACAGCTGCCAAACTTCTTCTAAAACACGACCAAGATGGACTTCAAATTGTTATCATCACAAAAATGTACTCAAATCTGGACAAATATACTAAACCCTATAAAAATAATTTGAAAATTTAGGGTGAGCAAAAGGATTCCCAGTAAGGGGTTTTAAAACAAAATAACAAAAATATTTTTTTAATTGGAATCTTTGATAAAATTACATAAAATTTTATTATATGAAAAACATACATTCTTGAAGTACATCAACATCATTTTTCACATGATAGTTGAAGACATTTTCAGGATCATAGATTACAATAGAATTATATGTATTTGCTTAAAAAATATAGTTAAAACATATATTAGAGTGTGAATCCTTGTACAAAAATTCCTGGAATGCTGCATAATCCATAAATTGATCAAACCAATTTCAAAGGGGACATGAAAGGTTGTAAGTACACGTTTGAACATAAATTAACACTTTCACAGTAATTCATAAGTAAACATGTCATGATTCCCTTAACACATAATGTGAAATTCATAGATTGATATGTGTAATATTCACCTTTGTTTCATCATTTCGAAGCATTTTCCTTATACAACATGGCAATTGAAAACTTCATTTTTGACATATGCATTTATCATGATTATCATAGAATATTCTTAATCTAGGGATATTCAACTAGTCGAAAAATCTCTTGGTTTTTCATATACTAATACATAATGAGAGAATGTTTACGCCAGACTTTTTCAAGGCCTTGCGCTATGACCGTACATAAAACATGACTTAGTATGAGTCAAAGCTAACCACCAAGATCATTTCAAATGGTAGCACAATATAATGATAACTTCCAAGACCATCACACATGACATCACATGAAAATAACCTTCTCCCAAGGAAATAGAGAGCTTTCTGGGTGCACACTTATTATTATTTATGTCCAATACATTCTTCATATGTTTTGTATGGTCTTATATTCATAGTGTTCCTTACTACATTGAATACTTACATTTTTAATCCACGAGTTATCAAGAGAGAAAAATTTCATTCTTGCATAAATATTCATAAATGATATGAATTAGGAAATAAATGTAAAAATGGCTTGATTGGATTGTTTTAGGTTATGGATTTGTCAGATTTAATATTGACATGCATAGACTAAAACAACATACTGTTGCACATGTGGTAAGAGATAGTGCACAAAAAATAATGGGTTGTCACATAACTTAATAGCTATTGAATTAAAACCCTTTCACATGAATGTGATCCTTTTCATACCATGATTTACATTTTTGGACATTGAGATACATTTTATTATTTTTTAAACGATACACTGTTAATTTAAATATCAAATAGATTAAAAGATGAAACTAATTAATTAAAGGAATTCATTCTAGAAAATTGAAATAAAAATCATAGATGTAAAACCATTATTTCATGTGAAGTATTCATAATTAAACATGTGTGTTTATACATGTCTATATATTTATGCTTAAACATGAAAACAATTATACAACTTATAACTAAAGCTAATACTTTTTAAAAACCTGAGAAGTCAATATTGAAATTCATATATGTATATATGTGGGATAGAATATTTTATAAAACCACATATATACACAGTGTGTATACATCATATTTGAACAACCAAAACAAGATTCAATAAATCCTTATTAATATTGTACTCTTCAAAAGCACAAATTTATCAATAATAATTTGTTTTATGAAAACCTAATAGGGATTATAATTAAATCCAATATATATATTTATAACCGTAAAAACACATATATGTTTTTAGGGTACAATTAAATAAAACCAAGTGGAAACCTTTATTTGTTTACATATACTTAAGGACATTATTTAAAAACATATTTTCAGCGTTCAAAAAAGAAACCGTAGAGAGAGATTAGGTTAGTTTTATAAACATGCATGGAGTTTAATTTAACCCAAAACAATGTAAACCCTAGTATGTATAACATGTATTATGAACTCCATTTAGAAACAAATGTTCAACATTTGAAAATCATAAAATAAAAATGTATTTGTTATATAAATTAACACATTCACACACATATATATATATACATAACTGTAAATACATAAGTTGTAAACAAGGTTTTTGAATACTAGAAACAAGATGAACTAAACCAATAAATACATTACATGTGTTAAGAACATCATTTAATATCAAATGACCACCATTCTAAAATCATAAAAAAATTAATTGGTTTTTCATATAGAGATTCATATATACATATATAATTATATATATATGGATTAAAAAACACAAAACATGATTAACCCTACAAGTGTTATACACCATAAACATCATTTTAATACTGATAATCATATTTTGAAAACCCAAAATGAGTTCAGATTGGATTTTATATAAAATTTTATACATATACATATAACCATGAAACAGAAAAGTTGATAAATGGGTTTTCATATTGAAATTGAAGCATAAAAATTCCTTACATGTCTTTGAGGAGGAGACTGAATCATGTAGTATGTTGGGGAAGAGGAACCAGGTAAGGTTATGCATGCAATTTATGGTTTACATAGGCTGTGCACACACACACACATATATTATACAAATATTCATACATAAAATATAATCAATGACAAACGAAAATAGACTAAAAAAATTAAGTCCAAACCCCTACTTAAAATAAACCTGAAACCAATCAGTGATTTTAATATATATATATATATATATATATATATATATATATATAAAGATATTTTATAAACTAAAATGGTAAGCCATAGAAAATAATAAAAATATTAAAAAGAGTTCATATGGGTAGAAATTGAAGGATGGTATGAAGATAATGGTGGAAGATCGCATGGACAAGAAATGAAGAAGAATATAATAAAATATTGGCAAGACCACTGGTTCGGTGAGAGAAAGAAGAAGAGGCAAAGTGAAGTTGTGGAAGAGATTAGACAGTCTAGATGATCTGAAGGTGATCTAATGGCTGTGTCAGGATTTGATATTTTTAAAATGGATTGACGGCTATGATCATTCCTTGGATTGATTGGATGGCTGTTAAAAAATATGAGAGTTTTAAATGGGTTGTGTAGCTGATATCAGTTGCTTCCTTGATCGGACGAATGAAGAAAATGAGGAGGAAAAGCCGTGGTGGTGGTAATTCGAACTCAAGACTAGATTGTACGGTCTAGATCTTGCATGGTGAGATTCGATGGTTGAGATTTTATTTCCACTAAAAAACTCACCCACATCGTAATGAGGATGATTTCGAGCCGAATTTATAATCCTTGAGCACCCAACATCAATCAATTGGCTCTCTCTCTCCCCCTCCATGGTACATCCCCATACTTGTTCTCCCTACATGCATCCTCTTGTGCCAACTCTCTACTATCGTGCCACCCCGCACAGTGGTGTGCTGCTTCGGTCCCTCCATGTATCCCTGTAGGCATGCATACACTCACATTCAGCTGGCCAAAGCTAGATGGGGGGGAAAAGGCTCGATCACCTACTCTTTATGGGGTGGTGCAAGCTGCCTCTCTTGGATATCTATGTTGATATCCTTAAAGAGACATATTTTTTTCTTCAAAATTTGTGATTTAAAAACATTAAATAAACTATATCTAAAACCAAATAAAGTAAAAATAATGTTCTCAAAATTAATTATCATTAATACAAACAATATCATTTCTTTGTCTAAAACATGAATTCAACTTTATTTTAATCTTTGGAACATTAAATATACATAAAGAAACATATAAATTATACCATGACATCAATTATCCAAAACCATAACTTATAATTAATAAGTGTATTTAAAAACGAGCTTTTAAATTTCAATGCATAGTTTCAGTATCAGAACAAAATGTATAATTCTGTTAAAATTAATTGAAGCAAAATTATGTTCTTCTATTTTTATTTTCATTGAAACATAAAAGTCATGGTTTCGAAATTCATTTTATGCTTTAAAACATTATGCTTTCAAAATCCAAAGATATGTTCATTTAAAACATGTTAAAGATTAAAATTTAAATCATTTTAAAACATTTGAATTTGATAATATACACAAATACATAGATTTCAAAAAAAATCCATAAAAACAATGGTTATAAGATTTTATGGCCATTACAAAACCAACAGTCACCTAAGGACCGTAATGGATACCAACGATCAAAAAGGCCTTATATACACATGTTTAAGGTTTTCTAAACATCAAAAACCACTTAGTGAAGATGGTTCCCTATATACCCTTAATGCTCAAAATGGTTTCTATAGAACTTTACATAACGTCCTTCATTGTAATAGACCCGAAGGACTCTCACTATTTTCTCAGTCTGTTTGTGATGTTTGGGGGTCCCCTAGTGATTATTATTGGTCTTCTAGTATCCATTATAGGTTAGTGAGGTTCTTTTGGCCATAAGTCAATGTATGGTTTTTAGCATTCTTATTGTATAAAAAATGCCTTTTTTTTGTTCTGGAAGTAGTCTTATTTTTAATGCACCATTATTAAACAAAACACACATAATAATAATGAAAAAGTTATTATTACTAATTAAAATTTTTTGGGGGTATTAAACAGACCCAAATCTTGTCAGTTCATGTTAGTTGAACTTGGTTGGGTCAGGCAGGACCCATGAGAATGGTTGGTTGGGTTGGATAGGTCCCAGATGCCACTGACCCCTATTTACAAAAACACAAATATCACTCAAATCGGGAGTCCCATTGATGTGCCATTTGCAGCGTTTAAACCCTCGCGATGAGTTGGATCCTTTGGAATACTCTGTAGAGTATTTCAAACATGTTGGAATATGAAAAATGGTTTTAGGTACGGTTTCTCGAAGAATCAACCAAACTATGTGCAGAGATCCAATGCCTGACTAAGACCAAAATACTACAGACAAGAGACCCTATGTTGATTATATATGATGGCCTAATGGGAAGGGGTAATGTGTGACCTGTCATGACAATGGTGGGGAGTAGCTCTATGTGACCTTGCAGACCCACAATATTTATCCTAAAGAAGAACCTCGGTACGATGTCCAATGTGGGAAGCAGTTCTATGTGATCCGGTAGGTCCATGGTGGGGAGTGTCCTTGTGTGACCCATTATAACCATGGTACTCATAAGGGATGAGTACCATATTAGTCGAAGGCTAGTGGGAAGTGGCTCTGTGTGACCCACATGCCCACGGCGGGGAGTGGCTCTGTGTGACCCAGCATTACTGTGATACTATTTTGGGAGGAGTACCCCAACATCACAAGGTCTTCAGTGATATAAACGATTGTATTACATTCCAACTCTAGATTATATTTGGTATGAGATGTCTTGCTTCATGATCATGCCTTGTGGTTTTCTTATTGATTTTCTTTGTGGAATTTGTTTGTTTTTTTGGGGACCCCACTGAGTAATTTGTTACTCAACCCTTCACGGGCTTCACCCTCACATGTTGTGTCTGGTGAAGAATATTTAAGAATTGTCATAGGACTTGGTGTCCCAGGACCAAGTGGTTCCCAATGAGATCAGGCAGGCTGGACATGCTTCAATAGCTTTTCAAAGCTACTCTATACTTACCCATCATGTATTATTTTTAGCATAAGGCTTTCCATCGATCTCTTACTTACTCTTGTTTAGGTGTCTTTTGTTGGGAGTGTATTATGGCCCATTTACTTTCAGTTGTAGTTCTACACACAGTGGTTGTTTGGTAGAATGCACGTTCTCTTTTCCATTTTTCTTGGTACATGGTTGTGTGTTCATGTGTATTTGTACTTAGGAAAATTCCTCCTACATGCATGTTGACACCTTCAATGCTAGTCACCAACCCCTGTCCTTCGGGAGGCGGGCTTGAGGGAGTACCGGCATGGGCCCTGGGGGCTGGTCTTGAAAAAGTGGTATCAGAGGTGGTCAGTTCTACTTTAATAACTATGAGTCTATTGTTTGGTTTTTGGGAATAGTGTTAAATGTTTTGAGCTCCAATTTTAGATTTGGGGAGTCCAGTGTAGGTGAAAAGGTCGGCATATCCATATAGCAGGACCTTAAATTCTTCCTTTTGGCTAAATAAATAAAAACAGAGGTTCCTTGCTTTATATAGGAATTGGTCGTTTCTTTATGTAATTATTTAATTATAGTCAGCTCATCATGTATAATCTATTAACAATGGTACATCATGATCTATTTTAGGATGCCTCCACACAGACATCCATCTAGGATTTGGATACATGGTTATGGGGACAAACCACCAGTGACGAGTCTTTAGTTCTGGGAACTGTACTAGAGATGGCCCCACTAGGTGGTGCAACAGTGTTACTGCCACCCGTTGATTAATAGTTCCAACCAGCGTTACTGGTAGGAGATGTATGTAGGTTCAACACCATGCACGAGTTCCAGAGACAGAGTCCTCCCAGGTTCATGGGAGAGACTGATCCTCAGGTCGTTGAGGACTAGATAAAGCTAGTGATGTCAGTCTTCCATTTAGTGAGAAATCCAGTTTACATGATGGTGATCTTAGCAGCGACCCTTATTTAGGGATCGATATAGATATGATGGATAAAGAATATTTAGACCCATGATGAGGTGACCCCTCCTAGGTTAACTGTATGTGTGTTGTATTGGGGGGAGTTCTTCCCCACGACCTAGAACTCAGCGATCTTATAGTATATGATTCATCTTTATTAGGGTGGCATGTCAGTGGTTGAGTACTATATGTGGTTTCTAGACCTCTCCCACTACTCTACGAATATGGTACAAGACCCTTTCTTCTGGTCTTGGACCTTTGATCAGGGTCTCTGATGGTTGATCAAGAAATTAATTATATGCCTCAACATCCCTAGTCAGACTAGAGTGCTATATAGAGCCCTTATTGTGGTGTGGTTCCGGGAACAGTAGGAGCCAACAGTAGGAGCCACCAGTAGACACCATTCGATATAGTCTTAGGTGGTGAGTAGTAGGTAGAATGTATGGGGAACCATGTAGGTCATATATTTTAGGGGACGACCTTAGAACTCAGGGTCGGTAGTAAGAGGCTCCCATAGTAGAGGGATTTAGCAGGGAACTAGGATGTTCTTCACTTGTTGTGGTTTGGAAAAAATGCATCATGATTTCCTAAACTTCTATATAGATGGTAAATATATGGTTGAGGAACCATCAAGGTTGAGGTAGAGGTTCGAGCGAGGAGGTCCACAGGGAGGTAGCAGTGGCAGGGGAGTATTCCAATCAACGGGTGGTGGGAAACGGTTTGAGGTAATACCACCACCACCCCCAGGTGATCAACCATGACTTCAGGGAGCAGGCAGATAGTGGAAATCTCAACTTCAGAAAGTGGAGTCTTATAACCATGGATCTCTAGAGATGATTATAGTTATGATATGTGTCTTCTCTAGAATACTTATAGTTCATATAGATACTTGTTAATTAAATAATTCCTTTCTATATACCTTGTTAGAGGATTAGAGATTCCATTGGACTCGTTGGATAAATCGTTATGATTAGATACTCTTACAGTAAAGGATTATATGTTTACACACTGTTACAGGTAGTGAAATCATACTATATGAGGTGATTGATTCGAATAGGATCTCCTAGTAGTGGTGTCGTGGCCTTATGACATTATCTTGGATATAGTCTGGTTACCCAAAGTTCATCCTAGATCGACTATATTAGGTGTAGAGTGTGGTGTGTCCATGAGGATGGGACCAAGATTTCCTTCACCGAAGAGAAGGGAAATCTTGCAGTGTAGTACAAACATTCTTGGATAAGTGTGCAGCTGATCACTCACCAGTTGGCTAGCCTCACCATCAGTGTAGTGGACAAGACGAGTCCTAGATTCCTTATAGTGGTTGATAGATATTTGGAAATCTTCCCTGGGGATGTTCTGGGACTACTTCATTGTAGAGAGGTATAATTCTGCATCGATAGGTACCACAATATGACACTAATATCCCTTCCTGCAAATCATATGGATTTGGAAGAACATCACAAGTTGAGGGTACAACTGGAAGATTTGTAGGAGAAGGGATTCTTGAGGCCCATCATTTCACCATGGGAAACCCCATTGTTGATTTCAAATAAGGTAAAGATAATATTGAGGATATGTGTGGACTATTGGTGCATGAAATGGGTGATCGTGAAGAACAAATATACACTGCTGAGAATTGATGACCTCTTTGACCAACTGATGCAAGAGAGGTGGTTATCTATGATAAACCTGAAATCAGGCTTTCAACAGCTTCAGGTACGGGATGATAATGTACAGAAAACAGCCTTCAAATGCTGGTATGACCACTCTGAGTTCATGGTGGTTCCAGTTTGTGTGACCAATTCTCCATTAGTGTTCATGGGACTCCGGAACATGATCTTTAGCCTTACCTCAAACATTTAGTGGTGATCTTCATGGATGAAATCTTGGAGTACTCAGAGACAGAGTAGGATCATGATACACACTTATAGATAGTAATGGACACACTTTGAGGGAACTAACTTTATGAGAAGATCATGATGTACAAATTGTGGATTTTGAAGGTTGATTTTTAGGGACACTTCATCTTGGAGGCTAGAGTTGTAGTTGATCCAGAAAAGATAGAGGTAGTGTTTTCATGGGAGCCACCCAATATCATGACTAATGTGCGGAGTTTATTGGGTTTGTCTTGATACTATAAGAGGTTTTTTCTTGAAATTTTCATAGTAGTAGCACCGTTACCAGCTTTGACATAGAAGGGATATCTCTTAATGGGGACAAATAAGGGCCATTAGAGTCTCCAAGAGATAGGGTGGAGGCTGAAGAGATCCTATAACCTGAGAATACTAGAGTAGGGAATTGGATTATTTGTTTTCTATGATGCATCAAGGACTAGACTGGGTTGTTTCTTGATGCAGGAGTAATCAGTGATCACCTATGGCTCACAGCAGTTGAGGAATAATGTGCATAACTATGTGAACCCTTACCTGAATTTACCAGCAATAGTCTTTTACATGAATATGTGGTGGCACTACATTATGGGTGAGCTATTTACAGTATACTCTTAGCACAAGAGTCACTGGTATAACTTATATGATAAGGATATGAACTTGAGACATCAGTGATGGATGGATTTATTCCAAGAATATAACAATGAGAAATCTATACTCCTGGGAAGGGGAACGTGGTGGTAGTCATGCTCCGAAAGAGGTCCAATTTGCAACTGCTGGGTGAGGCGATGGAGCAGCTAGCTGTGATTCATATATCTTTTGTGGATGATGATGGGGCATCTTACCTTCATTGAATGACTCTCTCTCTCTCCCCCCACTCTTATAACAAGTTAGTGAGGAAAATCTTGTGGATGTTGACTATAAGGACCTACGTTCCCAGTTATCCTCAGGAGAGGTTCCAGATAGATTTTCTATAGGTGAGGATCATGTCATCCCTTTTAAAGGGTGAACAATAGTGCATGTGGTATTGTGAATGGATATTTTGAGGTAGTTCCAAACCTCCACCGTAGTGGTACATCCACTAGTGGAAAATATGTACCAGGATCTCTGATGTCAGTACTAGTGACTAGAAATGATGAAAGTGGTGGCTAAGTTTGTTTCATGGTGCCTCACTTGTCCTCAAGTGAAGGCCAAGCATCGGGTTTCAGGAGGCTTGGTACAACCACATGAGTTACCAGAGTAGAAGTGGGATTGTATCTTGATGATCATCGTGATGGGATTACCACACATGTCAAATGGCCCTGATTCTGTCTGGGTGATCATTGATAGAATCACCAATTTGGATCACTTTAAACCCATCCAAGATAAGGGATCGATAGACGGCTTGGGATGCCTCTAAATCTAGGAGATATTGCAACATCCGGGAGAAGGGATCGGTAGAGGGATTGAGTCCTTGATTTTGGTCGTAGTTGGGAGGATCTCCTTCCACTGGTTAAGTTTTCATACAACACAAAATATCAATCCATCATTGTCATGGCACTATTAGAGGATTTTTATGGGCAACCATGTAGATCACCTCTATGCCAGACATACCTAGGGGATTCAACACCCAAGGGTCAAGATTTGTTATGGGATACCATTGAGATGTTGCAGGTCATCCATGAGTGAATTAGGACATCATATAGTAGGAAAATATATTATACATATAGAAGATGGGGAATTATGGAGTTTGAGGAGGTAGACCATGTGTTCTTTCAGGTCTCACCCTAATAGGGATTGTGGAGATTTGGTTGGGTGACAAGTTGTCTCCAAGGTTCATTGTACTTTTGCAGATTCTAAACAGATTTGGTGAGGTGGAATACAACCTAAATCTTCCCCCACATATGAACTGGGAGCATGTTGTTTTCCATGTGTCACAATAGAGGAGGTACATGCATGATCCATAGCATGTCATCGACTGGGGGCGAGAACGAATTTGATGATGTGAAGACATTTGCAAAGTTCCCAGTATAGATAGTGGATTGACATGAGATTTTCTTTCTTGGGTGGTTGATTCCTCTTGTGTGCATTCGATGGTAGCACAGAAATATACAAGAGGTAACTTTGGTGTGTTATTTCTTACTACCCCCATTTTTTTATTTAGTCTTTGTTTTTTATTTTGGGGACATAAAGCCCAATGTTGGGAAGAATGTAATGTACCAGAAATTAAATGTATTTTATTTAAATTTATATACAATTATTTTGAGACCAAATTCCCCAATGCACATTTATTCCGAGGCCCGGTGAGCCCATAATAGAATTTTGATCTTTTTTTGTTCATTTAAATAACTTGCTAGCAGGTTTTTCTAAACATTTAAACCAGTGCTCAGATAAAAAATCCGAGAGAACCGTTTAACTTAGAATGATGAGATTCACATATAATGGACCTATCCTTGGTTACCATGGGTCGAGGGAAAAAATTATTTTTCAGAATTTTTAATGATATAGTTAAAAAAAATAACAAACTAGTTTTATTTTATTTTGTTGACTTTTAAAACCATTAAGCAGTGACCTGGTGACACTATAGTGCGGCGATGAGGCGATAATGAGTCGCATAAAATGTATCCCTTTAATGTATCATCAACGTGCAGTGCAATGAACCCCATTAATGAGGATCTTTAACTAATGTGTAAGAGATATGTTGATTAATAAATGAAACATCATATGAATGTGACGATGGAGCATAACGAAAAAATTGCGATGAGTTTTTCGTTTAATAGGGTAACACATTGGCGAAATGGGGATCAAAACATGGAAACTCATATGATGAATTTAAGATGACGATCCTCTCCAATGACCAATAAAAAACACCAGAGAATCACTAGCAACATCTACGCACCCTGAAGAATGGGACTGGATAGTGATGAATTCCAACAGAACCACTTTGAACGGATCATCACCAATGAAAGTTTTACTCATATAGGGGTTATTGTTTTTGAAATAAAATATCTTGTTCTTTTTTCTAATCAATGAAAACAAATCAATCGATGAACATGGTGATCTGCCGATTGTATGTTATTGTGGGATAGATGTTTGAACTTGGGGTTTTGAATTTTGGGGTAAATTCATTATTTTTAATCCAAAAACCTTTCCACCTTGTTGATTCCTAATTTTAAACTCTAACGTGGAGGGTGAAGGGTAACACGGACAAGGCCCATGCCCCTCCATCTTGTGTGTTCTTGTGCATTATTTGAGTCCACAACTTAATAATGTCTGAAAGGATGTTTCTAATACGTAGAAAGAAAGGGGGAATCCCATGGAAGATAAAGGCAGAGATAACGTGACCGATGGACCACTGGAGTGGACTTGGTAGTCCGCAGAAGGCTCCGCCGGTGCGCTGGTGATCGTGGGCAGGTGGCGCCACGCCGCGATGGCCCACCGTGGGAGACGTTGTGGCTCGATTTGGATGTTGAAGTGTGGAATGGGACACCAGGAGAAGGATGATGGCTTGTGGGAACATGATGAAGCTATCCAACCGAATCATGTGGTAGTGGTCGGCGCCGCTTTGGGTGTACTGTGCGGGCCACGGCTCCCTGCAGGCACGATGTCCAGTGACTGTGTGAGGGAAAAGGTGGGGTAAAGAGGTTTTGATCCCCAACCCTGAAAAGAGGTTTCGAGCACCTTGCTGGAAAGGTGGAATAACATGGAGGCCAGAGGCATAGACGGTGTGAAGGGCGGACCACCAGAGTGGACCTGGTGGTTCGTAGAAAGCTCCGCTGAGGAACTGCGTATAACACTCCAAACATTTTATGGTATGTTTTTTAAATTTATATTAATATCTTATATTTTATAAATAACTATTTTTCTATGATACAAAACTTGGTTATTTAGAATATTTTCATAACCTATCAATTGAACATAAATTTTCCACTTTTATGTTCAGAATTTAGAAAAAACAGACTTACACGGTTGAAATCAGGGTGATATTTGGAGTCTGATAGAATCAAGATAATTTTTGTTTAATAGTAACATACCCTTTTGACTATTAACATACCCCTATGAATATTAATCTACCAATATTATTAGTAATATGACCA
This sequence comes from Viscum album, assembly GCA_963277665.1. Taxonomy (NCBI): domain Eukaryota; kingdom Viridiplantae; phylum Streptophyta; class Magnoliopsida; order Santalales; family Viscaceae; genus Viscum; species Viscum album. Next base: position 1,663,366,786 of record OY728153.1, on the reverse strand, counting down.
TTATTAATGATATCCTTACTCATGAATGAATAAATAAAACATAGGCACCTAAAAAATGAAGATGAATATTTTAAGTGTTGGAATTTTGGATTAAATAATGATTTTAATTGAAATTGATATTTCTCATAATTAGAAATTTATTATTGAAAAATGGAATTCATTTTTGGATTCTACATGTCAAAAATTATTAGGGGAATTTTTTTGGATTTTTTTGAATTACTTCATTTTTTGGTGAATAATGATGTAAATTAATTTCCTATATAAATACATTATTATTTAAATTCACTATTCCTAGAATCATTAGGGATGTAAGAACCCTAGTCTCGAACTGACATGCAATAATTACTATTCTAGGTCATGTAATCCTCACTATTTCTTGTCTTGTAGAGAAATAATATGTTAATGATTATAATATTAAGAAAAACCTCCTCCCCTCCGCTATGTAAGCCACCCCTCACCCACTCTTCCTCCAACACCCCTCAAGCTTCAAGAATTACTTACATTCTTCTCAAATATCTCCCTCATACCCCCCATGTCGAAGACCAAATAGTCTCATGAGAAGGCCAAAATAAGGGCCTTAAGGAGATTTTAAATAAGGAGTACTCAAGAGGAGAACTTCTCCTCTATTTTATTTCAAATCATTTGAAAAGTTCAATTATTATTTCTCTCTCCTCACCTCCCCACATCCAAATTCTACAATAATTCTAGTTCCTTAAATGGACTGTAATTTAAATATGATGATGGAATATTTCATCATAAATTATCTTTCCCCCCAACCATTACACTGAAAATTAAAATACCATCCGAGATGTGATAATTTATCACATTCAAGGACGACTTGTTTACAATTTCTATTACTATCTTCAGGACTGGTCATGAAACCATTTTAAATAGTTTAAAACAATCATTATATATTTATTTTACTTTATGAAATATTATGTAATCCTTACACACTCATAATACAAAATAATAATACAAAACAAATTCATTATGCACAAAATTGAAATGTTAATCCAAGCATTTATAAATAACTTTTAACTAATGAGACATCATCAATACATATAACCCAAAATCATTATACAATAATTTCTAATATCAATAATAATATATATTTTCAATTTTGTATGTTTGACCACATTTAAAACGGACTTCCATTCATGAATACAAGTAAACACCAGTAGAATAAAGGCCTTTAGAGACTGCCAAAAGTCAAAGCTAAAGATCTTTAGGCCCATAGCTGTTTCTAAAATCATATGACAAATGGTCTTTGCTGTAAGAGATCCAACATGGACTATAGCGACTGCAAAATGGCGGTCACTATAGGTGAAATTGGGGGCACCTAAAGTGTTAGGAAAATAGCAGACATTATAGTCGAATTCGGATTGGGCTATAGCGACCGCCAAATGGCGGTTGCTATAGGTGCCGCAGATATAACCTATAGAGACCACCAAATGGAGGAATCTAAAGGATTTTTTTTAAAAAAAAGTTCCATAAATATAATGAAAAACCATATATTTCAAAAACCAAAAAAATAAACATTTTCAAAATATCTAATCTCAGACGTGCATAAATCTCTCCAACTCATCATCTTCAAAACTTCCACACCCATCATTGAAAATAACTGAATTAAAATATTTAATAAAAAAATTAATACAGAAAAAAACATCCAAACAAATAATTTAAATGCTGTTACGTGTATTTCCATTCAAACTTACTATAACAGATCAAATGTATTTGATTTTGAAAATATATTAATAAATTTTTATAGCTTTTTAAAAATGTAAAATCATTAATTATGTGGTTATAATAAGACCAAATTTCTGATTTATGTGTCCTATGATGACACAAATCAAGGATAATAATTATAATGGTCTCTTGTGATTTCAAATCATTCATATGTCGTTTAGTATACGTTTGACTGTTAGACGCCTATTTTGGTCGTTTATGTAACCAGAAGTGTGTTTTCAGTCGCTACAGTAACATGACACCTTTGTTTCACTTTTTTTATGCCCGACCATTTCAAAATTCAGTCGTTGGTTATTGTCGTCTAATTTCATGATATTCTGAGGTTGTTAGGCCAGTTTTGACTACCCCACCCACCTTTCTCAAGCGCTTCAAACTCTTATAAAACACATATTCAGCTGTAACACGCAAACCACATGTCTGATTAACATGTTGTATCTGCATAGACATTACAAATAATAATTACAATGTTGTCATGTGATTTCAAGTCATTCTGATATCATTCGGTATGCATTTGACCGCCAGACGCCTCTTTTGGTCATTTATGGCACCAAAAGTGTGTTTTCGGTCCGCACGGTCACACGACACCTCTGATTCACTTGTATTCTATAATAACATATAAAAATTCACTCACTAGTTATTCTTGTCTGATTTCATGGCATTCTAAAGTGATTTGGCCGGTTTTGACCACCTCACCGACCATTCTCAAGCGCGCTGAACTCTTAAAAAACACATATTCGGTTGTAACACGCAAACCACACATTTGATTGACATGAATTCTCCATGTACATGTCACCAATATTAATTAGAATGTTTTCCTGTTATTTCAATTCATTTCGATGTTGTTCGGTATGCATTTGACCGTTAGACGCCTTTTTTGGTCATTTAGGGCACATGAACTATTTTTTTGGCCACCGAGGTCAGAAGACACATTTGATTGATGTGTGGTCTGCCCGACCATTTAATAATTCACATTCCAGTGGTTTTCGTCTGATTTCATGGCATTTCGAGGTCGTTCGGCCGATTTTGACCACCCCACCCACCTTTCTCAAGCAAGCCAAACTGTTAAGAAACATATATTCGGCCGTAATGTGCAAAATGCATGTCGGATTGATGTGCCATTTCCACTTACACATCAATAATAATAATTAGAATTTTATCCTATGATTTCAAGTCATTTAGATGGCATTCTTTATGCATTTGACCATTATACACCTATTTTGGTCATTTATGGCACCAGAAGTACATTTTTGGCCCCCTGTGGTAACACGACACCTCCAATTCACTTGTCTTCTACCTGACCATTTTACAATTCACTTGCTGGTTGTTTTCTCTAATTTTATGGAATTCCGAGGTCATTAATCCAGTTTTGACGACTCCATTCACCTTTTTCAAGTGCACCAAACCTTGAAAACACACATATTCTCCCATACCGCACAAAATGCATGACCTATAGACATGAAGTCTCCACATACACGTCCCAAATAATAATTTAAATATTTTACTATGACTTCAATTCAATCTGATGACGTTATAAATGCATTTGACCATTAGATGTCTATTTTGGTCGTTTATGGCAATGAAACTTCGTTTTATGTCACTGGGGTCCCACGACACGTCTGATTGACATGTGGTATGACAACCATTTCACAATTCACTCACCGGTTGTTTTCGTATGATTTCATGGAATTTGGAGGTTGTTCGGCCAGTTTTGACCACCCCACCCACCTTTCTCAAATGCGCCAAACACTTTAAAAAAACATATTCATCTGTAACACACAAACCGCATGTCCGATTGATGTGAAGTCTCCACGTACACGTCATGAATAATAATTAGAATGTGGTAATGTGATTTCATGTCATTTCGATGTTGTTTGGTATGCATTTGACAGTTAGACGCCTATTTTTGTCATTTATGGCACCCAAACTGCATTTTTGGGTACATCGGTCACACGACAGCTCCGATTCACTTTTCGCCTACCCGACCATTTCAGAATTCACTCATCGGTTTCTGTGGTCTGATTTTATGGCATTCCGTGGTCGTTTGGCCAGTTTTAACCACCCCACCCACCTTTATCAAGCACACCAAACTCTTAAAAAAACACATATTCATCCATAACGCGCAAAACGCACATACGATTGACATGAACTCTATGCTTACACATCACAAAAAATAATTAGAATGTTTTCCTGTGATTTATAGTCATTCTAATGTTGTTCAGAATGCATTAGACCTTTAGATGCCTGTTTTGGTCATTTATGGCACCGGAACTGTGTTTTCGGTCACTGTGGTCACACGACACCTGTCATTGACGTGTGGTTATACCGACCATTTCACAATTCAATCGCCAGTTGTTGTCATATGATTTCATGTCATTCCAAGGTCATTCATCAATTTTTGACCACCCCACCCACCTTTCTCAAGCGCGCGAAATTCTTAAAAAACACATATTCAGTCGTAACTCGCAAACCACACATTAAATTGATGTTCAGTCTCTGCGTGCACATAAAAAATAATAATTACATTTTTGTACTATGATTTCAAGTCATTCCGATGTCGTTTGGTATGCATTTGACTGTTAGATTCCTATTTTGGTCTTTTATGGCACTAGAACTGCATTTTCCATCACCACAGTCACACGACACCTCTGATTAACTTGTTGGCTGCCCGACCATTTCAAAATTCACCCGCCTATTTTTTTCGTCTGATTTCATGGCATTCCAAGGACGTTCCTCCAGTTTTGACCACCCCATGCACCTTTTTCAAGTGCGCCAAACCCGGAAAACACACATATTCGGCTGTACCGTGCACACCGCACGTCCGATTGGTGTGCCGTCTCAGTGTACACATAAAAAATAATTATTAGAATGTTTTCTGTGATTTAAAGTCATTCCAATGTCATTCGGAATGCATTTGACTGTTAGATGCCTATTTTGGTCGTTTATGGCAACGAAATAGTGTTTTGGTCACTATGGTTACACGACACGTTTGATTGATGTGTGGTCTACCCGACCATTCTAAAATTCACTCAAAAGTTGTTTTCGTCTGATTTCATGGCATTCTAAGGTCGTTTGGATAGTTTTGACCACCACACCCACCTTTCTCAAGCATGCTAATCTCTTAAAAGGCACATATTCGGCAGTAATGCACAAACCTCACATCCAATTGATGATACTTCTCCGCATACATGTCACGAATAATAATTATAATGTTTTTCTATGATTTCAAGTCATTACAATGTTGTTAAGTATGCATTTGACTGTTAGACGCCTGTTTTGGTCATTTATAGCACTACAACTGTACTTTCGTTCAACACAGTCACAAGACACCTCTGATTCACCTGACGTCTACCCGAACATATCAAAATTCACTCATCAGTTGTTGTCGTATGATTTTATGGCATTCAAAGGTCATTCGGCCTATTTTGACCACCCCACGCTCCTTTTTCAAGTGCGCCAAACTCTGAAAACACACATATTCAGCCGTACCGTGAAAACCACATGTCCAATTGATATTTCATCTCCATGTACACGTCGTGAATAATAATTAGAATGTTTTCTTGTGATTTAAATTCATTATGATGATGTTAATAACACATTTGAACGTTAGACGCTTGTTTTTCTCGTTTCTGGCACTAGAACTGCGCTATCAGTCACCATGGTCACACGACACCTCCAATTGATGTGTGTTCTTCCTGAACATTTCACAATTCAATCTCCAGTTTTTGTCGTCTAATTTCATGGAATTCTGAGGTTTTTTGGATGGTTTTGACCACCCCACGCACCTTTTTCAAGTGCGCCAAACTCCGAAAACACACATATTCGCCCGTACTGCGCAACCCACATGTCTGATTGACGTGATGTCTCCACGTACACATCAAGAATGATAATTAGAATTTTTTCTTGTGATTTCATGTCATTATGATGTTGTTCGGAATGTATTTGACTGTTAGATGCCTATTTTTGTCATTTATGGCATAAGAACTGCTTTTTTGGTCACCGCGGTCACAAGACACCTCCGCATGATGTGTGGTCATCCCAACCATTTCACAATTCACTTGCCAGTTGTTGTCTTCTGATTCCATGGAATTCCAAGGTCATTCGGATGGTAATGACCACCCCACTCACCTTTCTCAAGTGCGCCAAACTCTTAAAATACACATATTCGTCTGTAATGCACAAAACACATGTCCGATTGATGTGATGTATTCACATACACATCACGAATAATAATTATAATGTTTTCCTATGATTTCAAGTCATTCTGATGTCATTCAGTATGCATTTTACAGTTAGATGCCTGTTTTGGTTGTTTGTGGAACCTCAGTCACACGACACCTCCAATTCACTTGTCGTCTGCCCGACCATTTTACAAATCACTCGCCGATTGTTTTTGTATGATTTCATGGCATTCCAAGGTTGTTTTTCTAGTTTTGACCACCCCACGAACCTTTTTCAAGCGCGCCAAATTCTGAAAACACACATATTCAGCCATACCGCTCAAACCACCCATTCGATTGATGTGTCGTCCTTGTGTACACATCACGAATAATAATTATATTGTTGTCCTGTGATATCATGTCATTATGATGTCGTTTAGAATGCATTTGACCATTAGACGTATGTTCGGTCACCGTGGTCACACGACAGATCTGATTGACGTGTGGTCTGCCCAACCATTTTAGAATTCACCTACCAATTTTTGTCGTCTGATTTCATGGAATTCTGAGGCATTCAGCCAGTTTTGACCACCCCATCCACCTTTCTCAAGAGATTCAAACTATTAAAAAACACATATTTGGCCATAATGCACAAAACGCACGTCCAATTAACATTCCGTCTATCCGACCATTTCACAATTCAATTGCTGGTTGTTGTCGTGTTAATAAATTAAAGTGTCATTTAATATATCATAATTAACATTAAATTAAACATTAAAATAATTAATTAAATTACCAGAATTAAAACAATAAAACACATAGGTGTAAATAAACCAAATGAATAGAGAATAAATATTAATTCCAAATTAATTTAGGATATTAAAATGGTAATTTAAATTACCTCATGCATGTTCATCCTTATCTGGATCACCAATATCACTATGATGTCCCCCAGCTATATCCGGTGCCTACAATATATATCAATATTATGTATCTTAAACCTAAATCAATAGAATTCAATATGAGTATGGTTTGTTTTATTGTTTACCTATGATGCCACTTGTGTACCATCAATAGGACGTTGCGTCATCACTTCATAGATACCTCCTGATATCTGTGATAATCTATCCTCATACTCTGCACGTAACTACTAAAACTACGCATACATCTTCTCTTGAATAGCCTACATGGAAGCATCTATCTCAGTCTATGTGTGCATCCTTGCATCTCTGTATGCACCAATTTTGAATGCTCTAACAAATGCATGTCGTGGGACCCCACCACCATAAGTCAAGGAATATTCATGACCATCCCACCCCACAACACGCTGAAATATCTCAGCTCTATGCACTATAATGTGACGTTTCTCCTCTGGAAACTCTACTAAATGAGGGTCAAACTGAGCCTGTAGCATAAAATGAATCAATGAACAAATATGAATAATTTTATAAAAATAAAAATACATTTATTAGTAAATATTTTGTTTACTATAACACCGGAAACATCGAGATCTCTCTCCCTATGAGTCCTCACCCATATGAACATCCAATCTATTGGCTCACCTCATTGGTGTAACTATAATAAAGGGATTATCATGTTATACTACACTATTTTTAATATATGAATGAATCGTAAATTCTAAACATACATCATGTCGAGCTGTGACACATGTTGTGTTCGAAGTCTGGAAGGCGTGCCCTGCATCACCCGATTACATGAATGACGAGTAGACTCGGTATACATTTAATGTATTCAGATAATAGACATATGAAACATTAGTCATTTGTAGATTAAAATAAATAAATCTTACCATCATTTCTTCACTTGACCAAAATGCAACCAAATCGTACCACTACACAAGAAGAATGCACAGAGGGACTCGCTATAGAATGTCTGGCACACCAGCAAATGGTATCCAGTGATTTATTTTTCACCCTTCCCTTGTAATCATTCCATAATTTTTGGCATTTGGCCATACATAAATCCCAAAACTCATCTTGACCGGATGTCAAATTATCCTATAAAAAAATAGTCGGTAGATGCAACATTAATAAAAACAATATCCTGAAAAATTAAACATTGAATTTACTTAAACCTCCCTCTATAATTTGTCAATCGTATCCTGGGGAAAAGATGTCTAATCACGAGTCGTCAGGGGGAATTTATGTGGGTCTCTTATCATATGAACAAACTGATGAATCAATACAGTAGCACATTTTCCAACTGGGTGGAATTTTTCATCAAATAACACAACAAATCGGGCTCTAGAGTTCCAGGATTGAACCCCTATACCAGGACCTCGACATTTTCTAGAAGTCGTACTAGATCCTAATAAACATAAATTCATAATTCAATTACAATATAACTGAATTTTTTAAAAATTAGAAATATTTAGGGAAATAATAAGAGAAAATTACAATAAGTTAATTTAGAAAAATGAAATCATACATACCGAAAACATCAGGTGAGCCACTATGATCACCCTGTAACATGCCTACATTAAAAAAATTATAGTTAAATCAAGAAATTTTTATACATATATATCTCATAAATATTTTTACAAACAATATAGGGATATAATTACTATTTTAACTAATCATGAAAGTCTATCGTATCTCCAAAAATTGTCTCTCTAGCCTATTGTATATCATCATCTCATACAACTACTGTTGTTTGCTCAAGTGTTTGATTAGGAAATGTGATAACTTCAGGTTCCTATTGATCCATCAGAAACACCCATATTCTAGAGATCTTTACCACAACCTTCCAATCAGAATCAATGCCGCCAAAGTAAACTTTATCTGCCCGTGATGTCAATATGAAGGGCTAATTTAATACTCGACCATCTTTAAATAGCATATTGTTATAGTTTACTGACATAAATTGGATGTTATCAACTTTCGTTCCATGATACGAATTGACCTAATCACACAACAACAGTATTTGTTTTAATCCACAACTATAAATAACATAAATAATATCCCTCAAAAATCCGTAATAATAACCCACACCAACAAAAGAATAACCAAAACCACTATTTTATGTGCCTCGATTCATGTCAATATCGCTAATACGAAGTTTGAATCCTTTATCAACCAAAGGCTTGTAACAACGAACTGTAACAAATGGGTCATCAGCTAGTTGGTTGAGTTATTCGCTCATAGTATGGGTACTTAAATCATGTATCTTTTGAATATGATAATTTTACAAAGTTAAATGAAGAAATGATTGTGAAAATACAACTAATTGCACTATAAAAATATTAAAGCAATTATTTATACGTACATGAGTCTTGAACCACTCATGAAATGTGTTCAAATGATGTTTTTGAATTTGATAGTCAGTTTCATGGGGCCATTCACGTTTCAAATCATCTATATGCGTCCTAAGTCACAACACAATAAAATATAAGTAATAAAATAAATATATAAATAGAAGACACATAAACTATGAAACTTACTATATCAATGGAATAATTGATGGAGTGTTGAAAAACACATATCAATGAGCTTGAACCCACTCATAGTTGTGCATATCAAATGTTATTCCTTCTCCAATTGTACCCTCATCATTCTGGGAGGGTTTATCTAACTTTGTTTCAACCTAATCAATAGAAAAGTACATGAATTAGTAAAATCATCCCTTAAATATTCCATGGAAATTTATGTTTCTAGAAGAGATTTGTTGCACACATACCGTTTCAATGTATTTAAGTATCGCCCTATGGGATACATCCACCTGAATTGCACGAGACCACCAGCAATGAATTCATAAGTAAAATGCAGAGTCATGTAAACCATGACATCAGAAAAAGAAGGCGTGAATAGTTTTTCTTGGTGATATAGTGTAAGCACAATCTTATCCTCCTACTTTTTCAAATCACTCATGTGGTGATTTTATGAAAAGAGGTATCTAAAAAAATTAGAAACATCAATCAACGACTCAGTAACCTGGGTAGGTAAGCAATCACGAATTTCTATAGGAATTAACTGTTGAAGAATAATATGATTATCATTAATTTTCAACCCTTGTAATGTCATGCTCATCATATTGACATGCTTGGAAATATTATAGTAATAAACATATGGTACCTTAACAGTCTTGAAATTTGATAGAAATGTATGTTTCTCTTTTTTCATCATTATGTACTATGTAGCAGGCATGTATGCCTGATTACTAACACCCAATTGTAAATGTAAAGGTTTTCTCAATCCCATTTCATGAAAATCATGTTGAGAATTAGCACAATCTTTTGATTTCCCCTTGATGCCTAAAATAGTGCACATTATATAATCACTTACACTTTTTTCAATGTGCATCACATCCAAATTATGTCTTAAAATATTATATTTAAAATAAGGAATTTCAAAAAAATAGCTGGTTTCTTCTAATTCTGACTGTGCTATCTATTTGTGGAAGGAATAAAAGGAAATTCCGGAGCCAATAAATTGTGAAAATCATACATTGTATGAATGTTTTCTTGATCTAGTTGTGCACAAATCTGAACCCAGACAGTATTTTTGGTGATGGGTCATACTCTCTATTCCCATCAAATGACACATTGTATTTTATGAACCTGTGAAATGGAGGAAGAAAGTGTTTGTGACCATGATATTCCCACTTTCTACAATGATTAATCCATATATATTATTAACTCTTATTAGAATAAGGGCAGGAGAATCCTTCTTTTGTACTCCAACCTGATAAGTTAGCATATGCTAGGAAATCATTAATTTTACATAACAAAGCAGCCTAGAGTCTAAACATTTTATTTTCCACCAAGCCAAAAGTCATTACACCATTGGCCCAAAATTCATGTAGCTCATCAATCAAAGGTTTCATATAAACATTGAATTTATCACTAGGTCCTCTCGGACTATCAATTAGAATCAATAGTAACAAAAATGGTTGTTTCATACATACCCATGGGGGAAGGTTGTATGGAACCAACACCGCTGGACACGTACTATGTGTTTCACCAATCGCGGACCTAAATGGGTTAAAAAAATATACTTCCAAACCCAGTCAAACATTACGATCATCTCGGGAAAAGTTTGGGTGTCTTTGATCAAACTCATTCTATGCCACAGAATCTGTCGGGTGAGTTAATTTATCATCTTCTTTGTTTCTCTTTGAATGTCAGGTCATCAATTTAGCAATTTTATTTGACATGAAGAATATATTAAGTCTCAGTTTTAGTGGAAAATAACGCATCTACTTAGCAGAAACTAGTTTCCCATGATTGAATACTCTGTCAGGAAAAATATGACTACCTTGATTAATCTCATTGGCCTTCCACTTGGATGTATAGAAAATAGTACAATTATTTAATTGTGCATTCAATTTTATAAACAACATAAAATTATTACATCACGCATCAATGGTATCATATTTAAAACCAAGATCATCAGTCAACTTGTGAGCTTGCTAGAATGACTCTGGAGTCTCCACTCCAGCAGGGAGTACCTTCTTCAACAATACCAACAACATGTTGAATGAGGTGTCGAACCACTAGTTCAAGGCCTTTAGGTGTTACAATTAAATGATGAATGGAAATTTAATAAATTTAGTACATACATTATATAATTCAATACACACATCATCAATAATCTCAAATAATTTCAATGCTTCAACATCTATAGAGGAACATGGATTACTCGATCCAACGTTGTTATTTACAACATTATTATCTTCAGGTTGAAATTGATGCATCATATCATCGATCATTATGTTAATCGGATCAACTAATCTCGAATCAAATTCCATATGAATATTTTATGGTTGATTAAATGAAATAGACTATTATCCATGACGTGTCTATGTATTATAGTTTTTTAAAAAACCATTCAAAAACAGATGTTCTGTAACACTATCTCGTTTGAAGAGATATCTATTTTCACATTTTCTGTATGGAAAACTAATCAAATATATTGGAAATACATTGGTAAAATCCATAAATCACATAATACTCTCATAATATTCATCATAAAACTTATCTTGCATATCACTACAGCTCTTATCCACATCAGAATTTAATAGAAAGCAAATAATTGAAATATATTATTTAAATTCTGAAAAAACTCATATCATTAAAACTAATAACCCAATGAGTTCAAAGCTGTTTTTAAGGATAGAAAACGTATCTTGTAGGTTCGTACATGAATAAAAAAATATTCCCTGAAAGAGTTCTCTCTGGGTAATATAATTTTCTTAAATAACTTACACAATATATTTCAGAAGCCAATAAATAACTTTCCTGCTGAGGACTCGACCGTAGGTAATGGGGTTTGACTCGATTGCGGATCCTTGATGGTGTAGCGACATGAAAAATAAAGTGTTATATTCTAAAGGGAAACTAAATAATTAAAAAATACCCATTATAATATAAAAAATGAATTATTTTTGGTGAAATATAATTTATACAAATAAAGTGTTATATTCTAAAGAGGTTATTTAAGTAACAATAGAAGTGGACCAAATATTTTAACAATGAATGGATGTGATAAAAAAAAGTATTAGATCAAAATGAAAATGATTGGAATGTCTATAGATATTGTTTTGATAGTAATTTGTTATGTCATATTTTCAATTAATGTCAATATATTAATCAGAAAATATCTTATCAGATGAATTAAATATGAAATGAAGACAGTCCTAAAGTTTGAAAATGATAAATTTTTGGATATTATTAAACTTATAATTAAATAATTGGGATAAAATAAAACTCACCAGAGGGGTCCAATGGGGCTAGGAGGGAATGACCGTGGGACTATCTAGCACGGAGGCGGGGGGGGGGGGGGGTGGCGGTTTACAGGGTGTCTCAGAGTCACGGGAGGGCACAACACGGAGGCAAGGGTTGGGGGTCGCCTGGGTCATCGGTGTCACAGGGGCATAGTGCAAAGGAAAATTGGTGGGGGTTGTTGGGGTTGTCGGGGTCACCCATGTCGTTGGGGTAATGGGGGGCACAACGGAAGCAAGGGTAGGGGGTCGTTGGGGTCACGAGGGTGTCTACGGGTCATGGGGGGTGTATTGTGGAGGCAAGGGGATTGAGTTCTCCAGGGGAATTGGGGTCATAGAGAGGGTGAATAGATATGTCACAGGGATAGGGATTGGATTAGGTCATGGGTTCGAGGAGGGTAAATGAGGGGGGGGGGTCTCCAGGGTATCAGTGTCACCGGGAGGGTGAACTGGGAGATGTCGTGGGGTCAGGGAGGGGATTAGGTCATTGGGTTGGGGAGGGTAAACAAGGGGGGAGGAAAATTTTTAGTCTCAGGGTGTAAAAAGATAGTGCCTTCCATTTAATGGTCTCTTTTGATATCAATAGAGTCTGCTAAATAGAAGTTTCTGTATTTACCCCAAATCGAAAGATAAAACTTGTACTAGTGAAACCTATTATGAAACCCAAGGATGAAAATTCTTCCAAAACAATAAGGATGAATCTGTTAATCCCATAAAAAAGGAATGATTGAATATAATAATATAATATAATATCAAATAAATTTTTATGAGGTTCTTTAATTTTTAATTAATGAAATAAATTTTCTTATTCATGTCATTAAGATCAATCAAAAACACCTTCATGCATAATTTAAGAGATCTTCTCTTTCAATTTTATTCAAGAATTCCCTTTATGTTGTGTCCTTTTATTTTTACCACCTAATGATGGGGTATGTTTTCAAACCTACCCAGTAATTCCCTTTTGATATATTAATTATTGTAAGCCCCTTTACCTCTCATTAATCGTTCATAAGAACACTTTTCACCATGCTGAAATGCTAGTAATGTGTTTCTTATCTCACTTTTAATTTCGTGAGATTTCCGTCATTCGCCACATATTTCTTGCATGTGGTGTATTTTTTTTGAAAATTTGATATATATTATCATTATTATATTTATATTAATGGTATTATATGATTAATTTGGTGGTTATTAATTTATGTTCATAATATTCGATTGATTACTACTTGGTATGGGACTTTGTCTGAATTTCCATTTCATTGTCATTTACATGGTATGGTGTACCTAATCATTCATATGTGTGGTATGCACTACCCATTTGAGATAAATTTAATTTTTCATTATATATATATATATATATTACATATCCATATTCTTGATTCATGGATATTATTATTCTCTTAAGCTGTATAACCTTTTACATACGGTGTTTTTTTGGAATTTTGTTTCAACTATAGAAATATTGAAGAATTTCTATCCTCTAATATATATGGATATTGAGAAGGAATATTTTAGATGTATTAAATCTATGTATAAATAATTCATTTGTATTTTAGTGATGGGAAAGTTATACTATATCCCCTTTATGTATCGACAAGTCTGATGAGACAAATCAGTTGGCGACAAACCCTTCAATTTTTTTTCCAAAATCAGACGGGCTTCTTCCCATAAACCTAAACAGTTTCGGTAGTATAGTGGTATAATGTGATAGATACATGACATACAACTAATTATCATTCTATTTATTCATTTTCAGTTAATATTATCCATGAGTTTTTCACTATGACAAAATCTATGGATGCAGTTTCATTCTCTGCTAATTAATGGCACGTGTTTTCCATTTATTCAAATTTCCATATTGGTTATGCCAATTATTTTTATGATTATGTTATTTTTTATTCATGTTTTGGATAATTTTAACCCTTACTAAGCATTTGATCCCACCCATTTCCTTTTCTACTTTCAACATGTAAAGAAGAGGGGACTATTTATTGAGTTCTCATGGTTACAGTTTATTATTTTTGTTATGTATTCTAATTTGTCACCTTTATTATTGTAATATAAGTTTCATGTATGTATATAGTTTTTTCAATAATAATAAAATAATAATTCCATCAGGGTTTCATTCCTTTTAGAAATTATAATTTAATTTGTATTTCATTGGCTCTGAGCTTCTGGGGTCGGGGTCTTACAGTTAGTATTAGTGGACGTTTAGTAGATAACTTGGAAACTAGATTAGAAATATTAGATAAGGTAACAAATCAATAAGGTATTATTTGAGGATAAAAATAAAATACTCTCCTAGAATTTTGGTAAGGAATAAATTATGTGGATCCTTCTAAGAAATACATCCCTATCAGGATACAAACTTATAGAGGTGGCTCTGGCATAGATGTACCTAGGAGTGAAAAAATTGACAAGGACTTTCGGGATTGAAATGAGGTATCTTGGAAAATGACAATGGGCCTTGTTATAATCTTCATTTTATACTCCCAGGGGATATTCTTAGGATAATTCTCATTTTCATTACAAGTGATTATGAAGGATTTGAATGTGAAATTTTCATCAGGGAAACAATGTGTATGAGATTAGCTATGTAGAGAATTTCAATTTATGATAATTAATTTTCTAGTTGAGATTAAAAATTATGATTCATAATTTAATCTATTATATGCCATAATTTTGAAATGGCACCTAAAGGAAGAAGTGTAATCAATTATCATAGAAAATTTTAGGATTTCCCCATTGTGCAAGTCAACGAAGTCAATGTTGGAGTGGATCAGATCATGAACAATTTGGAATAACATACTCAAGATGTGATGAATAACCATGAAACACCTATTTTGGATAGTTTCATATGGATGAAGCCCCCATCTATTAGTGGGAAAAATAATCTAGTAGTAGTTGAGTAGTGGATCATGTCCCTTGAAAAGATATTCACAACATTAAGATAAAATGAAAATGAAAAGGTAGTGCTAATAGTATATTGTCTAAAGGGATATGTGGATTAATGGTGGTCTTTCATACAGAAAACAACCAAGGAATAAGAAATAGTATATATAGAATTGAGTACTTTTAAAGATACATTAATTGAAAAATATTTCCCTCTTGAGAAACAAACTGAACTAAAGAGGAAATTAATTGGCTTAAAGAAAAGGGAAGAAGAATGTTTTGTAGAGTACGAGGCTACCTTTACAAGACTATCGAGGTATTCTATAGATTACGTACAAGACATTGAAGATAAGATTGATCATTTTGTTAAAGGTATTAATCCAACTCTTTTAAAGACACTAGCTTTTAAAAAAATTTCATCATATTATGAAATAGTATTAAGTGCCATCAAAATGGATAGGTAGTTTGTTAGATCAAATTTTTTCAAGGAAAACCAAGATATGAAGCCGTAATTTGATAACCATGGAAAATGTGAAGCCCCAAAGAAGGAAAAATGAATGAAGCAACGACCGTTTTGCAAGAACTATGGAATGATTCATCTTGGGTAATTCTTGAAAGGCATGGGAGTCTACATTATGTGTGTATAAATGGGTGATCAATCTAATGAATGAAAGGGGAATTTAAAAGTCAATGATTTTCAATGCTTTTATTATAGAGATATGGGACACAATAAAATTTAGTTTCCTAAGTTCCAAGGAAAATTTCCTCAAAAAAGGCCACGAGAGCATGGGAAAGATTAAGAAATAACTACCATGAAGGGAGATGTTCTTAATGATATGGTAGAAAGTACTTTAATTGTTTCTTAAAACATATAAAATGATTTATTAGATTCCAGATCATCACATTCATTTATATCTTCCCTATAGTCTACGAAAATTAGACATGTCCAATTTTAATTAATAATGGAGTTTTCAGTCAAAACTCATAGGGGATGTATCATTGTAACTAAGGCATGTCAATCTGTCCCCCTCATGACACATAAATGTGAATTTTTTGGTAAGTGTATTGTAATGTCCTGGACCTCTTTGGCCCATTCCTTTGTAAAAAAGAAGGTCAAGAAGTGTTCTAGAGGGTAAAATGGACTTTTCCCACACTTTCCAGAATTTTGAAACTACACGCCGTGTACCCCCTTTCTGGGTATAACCCATGTCGCAGGCCGTGTCCTCGCCATGTGAAGTAAATGAGTACACACCATGTAGTGTAACTACACACCGTGTACCACCTTGCCGGGTATACCCCATGTTGAAGGCCTTGTCTTTTTTATGTGAAATAATGGGTGCACGCCGCATGTTCAGTACTACATGCCGTGTAGTCCTTCCCCGCATACGCGTTACCGTGTGTTGACTAGTCAATGGCCGTGTGCTGTGTTGGAGCCTTGTGAAATAAATTAGTGCACGCCGTGTGTCCAAACTACACGCCGTGTAGTCTTTCCCCGCGTATTCTTTACCCTCAAACCGTGTGTTGACAAGTCAATGGCCGTAGAGCCGTGTTGGAAGCCGCGTGGAGACCATGCGAAATAACCGAGTACACACCATGTACCATAAAGTACACGCTGTGTACTTTTGATTTTGTCACCTATAAAAGGAGGGGTCCCCTCCTCCTTTTCAACTCACCCCTCTCCTCCCCTTTCCTCTGAGTAGAGTTCTCCCAAAAGACTCGAAGGCTCTTTCTTCCATAACTTCTTCGTCCGAGATCCGATTTACGATCCGTCAGCGGCCACGGGATCATAACAACGAGGTGGAACTTCTAAGATTGGATCCTTTGTCTTTACTTTAGCCTTTCCTTTCTGAATTCCACCCTAGGAGGTTTTTTTGGGACTCGACAGAAGTGAAGGACGCCCACATACTTCTTCTAAAGTTGATCCGGGGGAGTGATATGATCAGAACCTGTTGAGGTAGGGATCTTACCTTCATCTATTTAATTTGTGCATCATGAGGGGTGGGTATCCTCTTGTTTTCATGAGAAACAGTTGAACCATTAAATAAAGATAATAACTGGCTTATATAACGGGCTTGAGAAGTTTGTGATTGCTGTTACTTTATATCCTGAGGTATTATGTTTTGAATTGAATGAGCTTATGCCTACTAAAAATCACGGTCGTTGGGGGCCTTTGCTTACGCAATTAAATGTTTCCCTATATTTCTAGACTATTTTTGTGTATGGAAACTTTTTGGAATGTGGAAATTGGTTAATCACGTAAAGTTGGCTGTTTAAAATCTGGAACCCTTGTGTGATCACCCCGGTTGAACAAAATGGAATAATGAACATGTGGGTGTTGGCTTGGTTAAGTGGCATGTGATGGGGGTGTTTTGTGGGTTGTTGTGGATAGGGTGAGTAGCGGGGTTGCGGTTGGATTGGATGTGGGTTGGTGTAAATGCTATGTTAGTAATGGGCAGCAGGGCTGCAACAAATGGTATTAAAGGGATAATGATGTACGGTGTAGTTGTGGTTATGGAGGTTGGCAACGGGGCTGTAGGGATGGGTTGGAATGTGAACGGACTATGGTTTTGTGAATAATAAAATTTAATTAATAGTGGGGCTTGGTAATGGAACGAAAATAATAATCAATGGGGTTGGTTGGTTAATAATAAGGAACTTGTTTATGTTGCTTGTGTTTTCCTAATTTGATTTGTGGATGGCAGGGATATGTTTTACGAACGATCGATGTGGTTGGTTGTGGATAGTTTCCCAGTAGTTAAGGAACTAAATAAACTAATTCTACTGAAATGTGAAAACATAAATGGGGTTGGGGTTGTTTATTGTATGCATGCTTCGTAGTAGCAGTACAGAGGCACGTGCTCAGTTTCTCTGTTTAGAAGCCATAGGTTGGGCTGTGTGTTTGGTATACATATATATATCTGTATCTTTTGTGTTTTATCCCACCCCAACCATGTTGAGCACTTAGTGCCGAACACTCCCATTTCATGGGAGAGGGTGTTTTTCCCTTAGTTACTAGCTCATTCCTACTCCTTCTCCCCTAGGATATGATGGCTTGAGGAGACCTTACACCTAAGACTCTTCGGGTAGGTTTAGATTGGGGTGGTTTTAGCCCAAGAATCTTCAGGCAGGTTCTTCTGTTTCCCAAGAATCTTCAGGATGAGGCCCAGGTGTGTGTGGGCGGGATACGTGGTTGTGAGGCCCAGGTGTGTGCGGGAGGGATACGTGGTTGTGAGGCCCAGGTGTGTGCGGGAGGGATACGTGGTTGTGAGGCCTAGGTGTGTGCGGGTGGGATATGTGGTTGTGAGGCCCAGGTGTGTGCGGGCGAGATGTGTGGTTTGTGAGGCCCAGGTGTGTGCGGACGGGGAGAGTGTGGCAGCGTCAGGACGTTCGCCGTTAGGAAGAGTAGCTAACTACTAGGAAATGGTGTGGGGTACCCAATACTCTTGTTTATTATATACTACAACCTGTTGTGATTGCGATTTTGGTGAGTGTGGCTGGTGAGGTTGGGTGGATAGAATTCCTTGCTAGGTTTCTTCTGTTGTTCTCAAGGGACATTAGGATGTCTCCCCACTTGTGCATGAGATCTTTAGGTTTCCCTACTGAGTATACTTGTATGCTCACCCTACGTTTACTTTCAGGTTTCCAGGAGGACTACCAGGGCTGTGCGGGACCCTACTAGTCGGACAGTTGGAGTTGTTGCTGTTGTTGTACACTTGTTTCTTTTGGTATTGTACTTTGAGCTTTCTTGTACTTGCAAATTGTTATAAAATTGTTTAAAAATGCACGTGGGATTGGTTTGAGTTTATTTCTATACACTTGTTCTTTTCCTTTTTGGTGGTTGACTTGTCCTATTTCCTGATCTTAAAATAATAAAAGGGTAATGCCTCCCATATTTGTGAAAACTCATACCCTTGGTGCTAGTCGCCAACCCGGGGCCTACTGGAGGCGGGAATCGGGGGTCATTATCTCCCTTTCACCATTTCCAGCTCAAGAGGGGCATCGTTGGTGGGAGGGGGTCGTGACAGAATGGGATCAGAGGCTGATGGTTAAGAGATAAGATGGAGTCTGGAGTTAGGAACTGTGAGGATTGCATGGGATGGTAGGGCAACAATGTTATTTAATCTTGGTGCGTGACATAGGCCAGGGAAGACCGGTTAGGACACGGGATTTTAGGCCACCCCGTGATCCGATGCAAGGACTCTGAGCCTACCGAACGACCAAGTGAGACTACATTGATTGTAGGGTAGAGACCCTAGGGAAGGTACATGCATCATCATGATTGTGTTTTACTTGATTTGGGTGTTCTGGGAAAGAAATAGAAATAAAATGATAAAACAAAACCTTGAGTTTTCCTTACTACTTGGGCTTAGGAGATCCTTGTTTACTATACAACTATGTCACCTAGACGTCATCCCTGGGTGGCTCAGACGGCTGAGGCCCAGTAGATCCAGGCGTTCGATTAGTTGAGGATTGAACGAGAGGAGGAAGATAGCCAGTGGCAGAAGACTCTCTGTTCTTTCTAGCGGCAGACCCTCAAGAAGTACGAGGGTAGTACTTCGGATATGGAGATAGAGGGGTGTCTTGAGGAGCTAGGGATCACTTTTACCTTGATCCATTCTCCAAGGGAGTACTGGGTTCCCCTAGTGGTAAGTCAGCTGAGAGGTGTGGCGCGATAGTGGTGGACGCTCTACCTCAGAGAGAGGATAGAGGCAGAGGTTCCGTGGGCTGACTTTGAGAAGGAATTCCGAGAGGAATTCCTTTCTTCCATGATCAAGGTGGAGAATCGGCAAGAGTTACTCTCCCTTCAGCAGGGGAGTATGTCAGTACGATAGTTGGGGATCAAGTTCAAGGATCTCCTGCACTTTGTTCCAGATCTCTTTCCGGATGAGGAGTCTCGAGCGAGACGTTTAGAGGAGGCGCTTTGTCCTTCGCTCCAGTATGCTGTCACCCCCTTCACCCTTCCGACGTACTTGGCGGTACAGAAGAAGGCAGAGGTTTTAGAGAGGATGAACTCACTGGGAGGTGCACCCCGAGAGGGGATCCATCTGGGCTCGTCGAAGGGGAAGGCAGTCAGCAACAGGTCTCCTGCGACGGGACCTTCTAGGTTCAGGATAGTGGGGAGTAGGCCCTAGCAGTTCCAGTTCAGACCTTCAGGTCCTCGTCCCTTTTTCACGAGCCCAGGACCGAAGTGTTTTTCTTGTGGAGGTTTCAGGCACGTTTAGAGTCAGTGCCCGACCCAAGCTCAGTACGGTGGAGGTGGGCAGGTTCAGCACCCACCTCAGCAGCACCAGTTGCCGGCGAGGCCCTTCCAGTAGCAGCAGGACCATGCTCCTACGAGGGAAGACTTTGTGGGATGAGGACGACCTCAGGGTGCCCCTTAGGGACCTCTACCAGGGCGTGGTCGGGGAGGTGGATGACATCAGAGAGGCAGAGGAGTTGGGAATGGACAGTTGCACGCAGCAGAGTTGGCAGCTCCGGTAGGACCAGAGGTGGTGCGAGGTACGATTTGTTTGTTCAACACTCTCGTTTCTTCTTTGTTTGATTCGGGAGCTTCACACTCCTTTGTTGCACCTGGTCTAGCCTATGCTTTGGGACTAGATGTAGAGAGACTTTCCGTACCAATGGTACTGAGTACACCAGTTGGAGGCCAGACCAGCGTATCTTGTGTTTACCAGGGATGTGGGCTGACGTTGGGACCATATCGATCTAGTGGGGACCTTCTTCTATTACAGATGTAGCCATACGATGTCATCCTAGGCATCGAATGGTTGTTTTCTGTTAGTTCCATTATCGACTGCTTCTGGAGAAGAGTCATGTTCTCTGACGTGGATGGGCAGCACGTATCTTTTGTTGGCGAGAGGAGCTATCAAGTGGGAAGCCGACGTCTGGAGCCTCTCCTTTCCTTATTAGGCAGGTTATTAGTGGTTCCAGCTGATACAGAGATGATGGATGTCCCGGAGGTTGTTGCGGAGTTCCTCGATGTTTTTCCTGAGGTTGTTGTGACTCTACCCCCCGAAGTGACGTTGATTTCGGGATAGACTTACAGCCTGGTGCCCGTACGATTTTGATGGCCCTTATCGGATGACACCTTCAGAGTTGCGGGAGTTGCGGATTCAGATTGATGATCTGATAGAGAAGGGTTTTGTTTGACCCAACGTATCACCATGGGGTGCTCCAGTTTTTTTCATGAAAAAGGCAGATGGTGGTCTCATGCTACGCATATACTACCGAAGGTTGAACCAGGTAATGGTCAAGAACCGTTACCCACTTCCAAGGATAGACGATCTCTTCGACCAACTAAGGGGAGCAGGTTGGTTTTCCAAGATTGATCTACGATCTGGATATCATCAGCTGAGGGTAAAGGACAGTGACATCTCGAAGATGGCTCTTAGGTGCAGGTATGGACACTTCGATTTTTTAGTGATGCCGTTTGGAGTTATGGATGCACCGGATGTGTTCATGGGACTTATGAACTTTGTCTTCCGAGAGTTTCTGGACTGGTTCATTGTTGTGTTTATTGATGACATCCTGATCTACTCAAGATTAGAGGATGAGCATGTTGAGCATCTCAGGGCAGTCTTGGAAGTCCTTTGACACCACCAGCTTTACAGGAAATTGTTGAAGTTTAAGTTCTTGACACAATAAGTACACTTCCTTGGGCATGTAGTGTCTCAGCATGGAGTGTCAGTGGACCCGTCGAAGGTGGAGGAAGTTGTTTCTTGGGAATCACCCAAGAGCGTGGGAGAAGTACGTAGTTTCCTGGGGTTAGTAGGTTACTATCAGAGGTTCATTTCAGACTTCTCCCAAGTTTCTGCTCCATTGACAGCTTTGACTAGGAAGAACCAGGTCTTCCTAGGGAG
This sequence comes from Viscum album, assembly GCA_963277665.1. NCBI lineage: Eukaryota > Viridiplantae > Streptophyta > Magnoliopsida > Santalales > Viscaceae > Viscum > Viscum album. The sequence goes on along the minus strand of OY728153.1, from coordinate 1,663,344,393 downwards.
CGAGCAGTGCCAGAAAGCTTTCGACTACCTAAAGGAGAAGTTGGTCAGTGCTCCCGTACTCAGGTTTCCAGAGGAAGGGTTGTTGTATGAGGTGTTTTGTGATGCTTCTGGCCTTGGTCTGGGGTGCGTGCTGATGCATAAGAATGGAGTGATCTGTTATGGGTCTAGGCAGTTACGCCCTCATGAGCGTAACTATGCCACCCATGACCTAGAGCTTGCAGCAGTAGTGTTCGCACTAAAGTTGTGGCGAAATTACCTCTTTGGGGAGTGCTTTGTGGTCTTCTCATATCACAAGAGCCTGCGTTATATCTTCTCCCAGCGTGACCTGAACCTGCGGCAGTAGAGATGAGTTGAGTTTCTCCAAGACTATGACTTTGAGATCTCTTACACTGAAGGTAAGGGCAACGTTGTAGCTGATGCCCTGAGCAGGAAGTCACATAAGGAAGTGGTTCGGGAATCCACTGATGCTTGGAAGGCGATGGGAGAGTTGGCTGCCTTGCACTTGAATTCCAGGGTAGAAGGTGTTAGAGGCTGTTTGTTTCAGATGACGGTGCGGTCCTCCTTTATGCAGTAGGTGGAAGAGTCTCAGTGGGGGGACTTTGAGGAAGAAGTGATGCGGGATCATGTCGATCAGGGGAACGCTCTAGAAGGATGGTCAGAGGACAGCCGACATCAGATGCTTTTCCATGGAAGGTTGTTTCTCCCGGAGACAATGCATGTGGGAGTTCTCCGTGAGTTCCATAGCTTAGCCTTGGCGGTACATCCATGAGTTTCGAAAATGTACCGAGGCCTGAGGGAACAGTTTTGGTGGCCCGAGGTGAAACGGGCAGTGGCAGAGTTTGTGGCTAAATGCCCAGTGTGTCAGCAAGTGAAGGATGAACACCGTGTTCCCAGTGGTTTGTTGCATCCTTTAGATGTCCCCAAGTAGAAGTGGGATGACATCTCAATGGACTTCCTCACAGGACTACCCAGATATCAGGGTGGTTATGATGCTATCTGGGTGGTGGTGGATTGACTGACGAAATCAGCTCACTTCTTAGCAATTAAAGAGTCATGCCCGGTGATTACCTTAGCACAGAGGTACGTAGACGAGGTTGTGCAGTTTCATGGAGTCCCAAAGACTATCATCTCAGATCGGGATACTCGGTTTACCTCACGAGTCTGGAGGTGGTTACAACATGCTTTTGGCACCCAGCTATGCCTTAGCACTGCTTTCCACCCCCAGACCGATGGGCAGATGGAGCGGACTATCCAGACATTGGAGGACATGCTGTGAGCATGCGTTCTGGATTTAGGAGGATCATGGGTACGACACTTGCCTTTAGTAGAGTTTGCCTACAACAACAGCTTCCACTATACTATTGTCATGGCACCATTGGAGGCTTTGTATGGAAGACCATTTCATTCACCCATTTTCTAGGCAGAGGTTGGTGAGACAGGTGCTCTTGGGCCAGAGGTAGTGCTGAGAACCACAGAGAAAGTCCATCTTGTACGTGAGAGGATGAAAGCGGATCAGGACCGATAAAAGTCGTATGATGATCATCGGAGGAGGCCCTTAGATTTCGAGGTGGGATATCATGTGTTCTTGAAGGTTTCCCCTCGACGGGGGAAACAGAGGTTTGGGAAAGGGAGCAAGCTCTCACCTAGGTTCATCGGACCTTTTGAGGTGCTGAGGCGAGTCGGCGAGGTGGCGTATTAGCTGGCCCTTCCACCTCAATTGGATAAGGTTCATGACGTCTTCCACATCTCCCAGATTCGTCAGTACTTACACGACAACTCTCACGTTATTGACTGGGGAGAGTTAGATATGGCAGACGATGCGACCTTTGAGGAATGACCAGTCAGAATTGAGGATTGTAAAGAGAAGTTGCTCCGTGGACGAACCATTCTGTTGGTTCGTGTGTTGTGGAGGCATGGCGGCCTCGAGGAGAGCACTTGGGAGCGGGAGACCTAGATGCACGCTCAGTACCCAGAGTTGTTTTGACTTGTGTTTTTTTCCCTTGTTCTTATGAGCTTTGTGTTGATGTTTTACTATGTACCTTTGATATATGGAATGCTTGGCTTGTCAGTTGTGAGACCTTTTGTTTCCTTATTCCCTGGTAATGTGTGACATGTCCAGATATGTGGGGAAATGGAAAAAAAACCTGACCCTTAATCGAGACGCATTAATGTGGATGTGATTGAACCCGTGCGGGCGAGTCAGTGCCACCTAAAGCAGATAATATCTCGACATAGGAGAAGGAATTTTCCAAAACCACGTGTTCGGGCAGTGTGTTGGTTGTGTGGTGTTGGTGGTAGTACGAGTTGAAAAATCCTAATGTATGAAAGTGGGAAGACCCAATTCTTAATCGAGACACATTAATGAGGATGCGATTAAACCCGTGCAGGTGAGTAAGTGCCGCCTAAAGTGGATAATATCTTGACATAAGAGAATGAATTCCTAATGCATATGATTAGGGTTGTTGGTTGGGTTCCTGTTATAATAATAACCTTAAGAGGTATCTTGTTGGGTTTCCTCTGGGTTGGTTTTTGAATTCTCGGGGACGAGAATGTTTTAAGAGGTATCTGATGTAATGGCCCGGACCTCTCCGACCCATTCCTTTGTCAAAAAGAAGGTCAAAAAGTGTTCTGGAGGGTAAAATGGACTTTCCCCACACTTTACAGAATTTTGGAACTACATGCTGTGTAGTTTGAGTACACGCTGTGTACCCCCTTTCCGGGTATACCCCGTGTTGCAGGCCGTGTCCTCGCCGTGTGAAGTAAATGAGTACATGCCGTGTATTGTAACTACACGCCGTGTACCACCTTGTTGGGTATAAACTGTGTTGAAGGCCGTGTCCTTGCTGTGTGAAATAATGGGTGCATGCCGTGTGTTCAGTACTACATGCCGTGTAGTCCTTCCCCATGTACGCGTTACCGTGTGTTGACCAGTCAACGGCCGCAGAGCCATGTTGGAAGCTGCGTGGAGACCGTGTGAAATAACCGAGTAAACGACGTGTACCATAAAGTACACACCATGTACTTTTTATTTTCTCACCTATTAAAAGGAGGGGTCCCCTCCTCCTCTTCAACTCACCCCTCTCCTCCCCTTTCCTCTGAGCAGAGTTCTCCCAAGAGACTCGAAGGCTCTTTCTTCCATAACTTCTTTGTACAAGCTCCGATTTACGATCCGTCAGCAGCCACAAGATCGTAAAAACGAGGCGAAACTTCTAATATTAGATCCGTTGTCTTTCCTTCGGCCTTTACTTTCCGAATTCCACCTAAGGAGGTTTTTCCGGGACCCGACAGAAGTGACAGACGACCACGAACTTCTTCTAAAGTTGATCCGGGGGAGTGCTGTGATCAGAACTTGTTGAGGTAGGGATCTTACCTTCATCTCTCTAATTTGTGCACCATGCGGGGTGGGTATCCTTTTGTTTTCATGAGAAACAGTTGAACCATTAAATAAAGATAATAACTGGCTTATATAACGAGGTTGGGAAGTTTTTGATTGCTGTTACTTTATATCCTGAGGTATTATGTTGTGAATTGAATGAAATTATTCCTACTGAAAATCACGGTCGTTGGGGGCCTTTGCTTGCGCAATTAAATGTTGCCCTATCTTTCTAGACCGTTTTTGTGGATGGAAACTTTGTGGAATGTGGAAATTGGTTAATCACGTAAAGTTGGATGTTTAAAATCTGGAACCCTTGCGTGATCACCCCGATTGAACAAAATGAAATAATGAACATGTGGGTGTTGTCTTGGTTACGTGGCATGTGATGGGGGTGTTTTGTGGGTTATTGTGGATATGGTGAGCAGCGGCGCTGCGGTTTTCTTGGCTGTGGGTTGGTGTAAATGCTATGTTAGTAATGGGAAGTGGGACTACGATAAATGGTATTAAAGGGATAATGATGTACGGTGCAGTTGTGGTTATGGCGGTTGGTAGTGGGGCTGCAGGGATGGGTTGGAATGTGAACAGACTATGGGTTTGTGAATAATAAAATTTAATGAATGGTGGGGCTTGGTAACTGAACAGAAATAATAATCAATGGGGTTGGTTGGTTAATAAGAAGGGACTTGTTTATGTTGCTTGTGTTTTCCTAATTTGATTTGTGGATGGCAGGGATATGTTTTACGAATGATCGATGTGGTTGGTTGTGGATAGTTTCCCAGTAGTTAAGGAACTAAATAAACTAATTCTGCCGAAACGTGAAAACGTAAATGGGGTTGGGGTTGTTTATTGTATGCATGCTTCGTAGTAGTAGTGCCGAGGCACGTGCTCATTTTCTCTGTTTAGAATCCATAGGTTGGGCTGTGTGTTTGGTATACATAGATATATCTGTATCTTTTGTGTTTTATCGCACCCCACCCATGTTGATCACTTAGTGCCGAACACTCTCATTTCATGGGAGAGGGTGTTTTTCCCTTAGTTACTAGCTCCTTCCTGCTCCTTCTCCCCTAGGCTGTGATGGCTTGAGGCGACCTTACACCTAAGACTCTTCAGGTAGGTTTCGATTGGGGTGGTTTTAGGCCAAGACTCTTTGGGCAGGTTCTTCTGTTTTCCAAGAATCTTCGGGATGAGGCCTAGGTGTGTGCGGGTGGGATACGTGGTTGTGAGGCCCAAGTGTGTGCGAGTGGGATACGTGGTTGTTAGGCCCAGGTGTGTGCGGGCGGGATACGTGGTTGTGAGGCCCAGGTGTGTGCGGGCAGGATACATGGTTATGAGGCCCAGGTGTGTGCTGGCGGGATACGTGGTTGTGAGGCCCAGGTGTGTGCGGGCGGGATGTGTGGTTTGTGAGGCCCAAGTGTGTGTGAGTGGGGAGAGTGTGGAAGCGTCATGACGTTCGCCATTAGGAAGAGAAGCTAACTACTGGGAAATGGTGCGGGGTACCCAATAATCTTGTTTCTTATATACTACTACCTATTGTGATTGCGTTTTTGGTGAGTGTGGATGGTGAGGTTGGGTGGATAGAATTCCTTGCTAGGTTTCTTATGTTGTTCTCATGGGACATTAGGATGTCTCCCCACTTGTGCATGAGAGCTTTAGGTTTCCCTATTAAGTATACTTGTATGCTCACCCTACGTTTACTTTCAGGTTTCCAGGAGGACTACCAGGGCCGTGCGGGACCCTACTAGTTGGACAGTTGGAGCTGTTGCTGTTTCTGTACACTTGTTTCTTTTGGTATTGTACTTTGAGCTTTCTTGTACTTGCACCTTGTTATAAAATTGTTTAAACATGCATGTGGGATTGGTTTGGGTTTATTTATATACACTTGTTCTTTTCCTTTTTGGTGGTTGACTTGTCCTATTTCCCGATCTTAAAATAATAAAAGGGTAATGCCTCCCATATTTGTCAAAACTCATACACTTGGTGCTAGTCGCCAACCCGGGGCCTACTGGAGGCGGGACTCGGGGGTCATTATCTCCCTTTCACCATTGCCAGCTCAGGAGGGGAATCTTTGGTGGGAGGGGGTCGTGACATGTATCATCATACAAATGAATGAATTTGATATAATTATCAATATGAATTGGATGACAAATTATGATGCAGAGATATATTGCTAGAATAAGAAAGTTACAATATTTTAAAACGTTGTATAATTCCTTATTTTTTGTGAAGAAAACTCACCCTCAGATTCTAATCTAGATCTACCCCTTGTAGCTTTACTATGTGAAATTATTTTAGAGGAAGGGAACTCAATATCTATGGGTTAGGAATGATATCTTCAAATAGAATATGAATATATAGTGGAATAATGCATTAACGTATTTCCAGAGGATTTACCTAGACATCCTCCAGAGTGGGATGTCGAGTTCTCTATTGATTCAACTCTTAGTGCAAGAACTATATCAATGACTCCCTGTAGAATGGAATCTCTGTAATTAGTAGAGAGAAACAAAATACTAGAGAAATTGAGTGAGAAAGTATTTATTCGACCTAATGTTTCTCCATGGGATCCCCTTTCTTCATTATGAAGTAAAAAGATGGAATCATGAGACTATAAATTGATTACTAGGATATCAATTCTAATAATATAAATAGTTGGTATTATCTACCAAAAATTGTTGATTTCTTTTATCAACTTCATTGAGAACAATATTTTTCAAAGATTGAACTTTGATATGGATATCATCAGCTATGTGTGAGGAATGAATATATTCCAAAGACAACATTTGAAACCAAGTATTGGCATTGTGAGTTTACAGTGATGCATTTTGGATGGAGTAATTCCCCCTATATTTTCATGGATTTTGTGAATAGAGTTATCAAGGAATTTCTATACAAAAATGTTGTGGTATTTATAAATTATATCTTGGTATACATCAAAATCTATGATGACCATGACAATCACATGCAGATTATTCTGAAAATTCTTAGAAGAAATGAATTATATAGGAAGCTTAGCAAATGTAAAATTTGGCTGCATTCAGTTTCTTTTATAGGACACATTGACTCTTTGGATAGAATCCTAGTTTATCCAGTGAATTCAATTGAAATCTAATAATGTTCTATGCCAATGAACATAACCGAGGTACACAGTTTTATTGTCATAGTAGGTTACTATTGGTGTTTTGTTCAAAATTTCACCAGACCGACAAACCCGCTAAAAAAGATAACACATAAAAGGGTTAATTTTTAATCGATCAAATAATGTACTAAATGATTTGAACAACTGAGATGAATATTGGTCAATGCTCAAATTTTGACACTCCCATTTGGAAATGAGGGATTTTTGATATACAATGATACATCAATGAATTGACCAGGTTGCATCCTTATAAAAAATGATAAAGTTATCTATAATGAATCAAGGAAGTTGAAGACTCATGATAAGAATTACCCACATCATCATTTTAAGTTATCAACATCAATAATTTCAATAAAAATATGGATACATTGTCTCTACGGTGAAAGATTTGAGATATATACAGATCATAAGAGTTTGAAATACATTTTCAGATAGAAAGAAATCAACATGAGGAAAAGTTTATTGCTCAATTTTCTCAAATATTATGATTTTTCAATACACTACACCCCAAGAAAGGAAAATAAGGTTGAAGATTCATTAAGCAACAATGATCATGGACTTATAACTCAAATGATGATTGATAGAGATCATATATTCATGGAAATAATAAATATGGATATGGGAATTGTTATGGTAGGGTAAAATCATACCTCTTTCAAAATATTTCTAAACTAAATTTAACATAGAATATAAAAATATTTTAATTTTAGGATTAGAATCTATGCATGAAAATTATTTATATCATGGATGGGAGATTAGTAGACTTCGTGTATGAGGAAGGAGTTCTGAAATTTGGGAAGAGGTTATAAATTCCATCAGTACCTGAGCTATAAAGAGAACTATTAGATGATGCTCATAACTCAAGTTTCCATATACACCTTGGTAGCACAATGAAGTATAGATATTTGAAGGAACATTCTTGGTCAGATTATATGAAATGAGAAATTATTAAATAAATGTCAAGGTGTCTTGTATTTTAACAAGTGAAGGAAGATGGGAAACATCCTAGAGTGGTGATGCAACCTCTACCTATTCTTATGTGAAAGTGGGTTGAAATTACAACTAATTTTTCCTAGGACTACTAGGGACTCTTAGTTGGAACGATGAATTATGGGTAATTGTTGATCCTTTACCAAAATTAGCACATTTTCTTGCTATAAGGGAGAATTTACAACTTGGGCACCTTGAAATACTTTATATTAATGATTTTTAAAGACTTCATGGGGAACCTATATCAGTTGTGTCCAATAAATATCCCTAGATTACATAAAAATTCTTAAAAAGTCTCTGAAAGGCTTTAGATACTGAGCTTCGTATGAGTACTGCTTACCACCCCCAAACCAATGAACTATCTGAGAGGAATATTCAAACAATTTAAGATACGTTGAGATCATGATCTCTTGACTTTCAAGGTATTTTGGATCAATAATTTACTTTGGAAGAATTTTCCTATAATAATACCATCCATTCAAGAATTCAAGTGGCACCATATTAATCACTATATTAAAAAAGGTTTTGAACACCAAATTTTTGGGATGAAGTTGGAGAGAGGAATCTTTTAGGACGAGAACATATTGAAGAGACAATAGAAAAGGTAAAGAAAATTTAGGACCATATTAAAGCACCCAAAGTAGGAAAAAGAGTTATACTAACAATCAGAGAAAGGATTTGGAATTTCAAGTAGGAGATCACTTCTTTTTATAAGTATCTTTGTGGAAGGGAGTCTTACCGAATGATAAGAAAGGAAAACTAAGCCCTAGGTACATTGGACCATTTGAAATTCAGGAATGGATCAAAGCTATAGAATACCGTTTAGCAATGCCACCAAGTCATTCCAATTTTTATAATGGGTTCCATGTGTCGTTGTTGAAGTAACACAATTTAGGACCAATTCATGTACTCACTTATGAGGAAATAGAACTGGAACATGATTTGTGATTCTCTGAAGAGCCTATCGAGATTCTTGACACAAGGGAGAAGGTATTGCAATGTCAGAAAACTCTTCTAATAAAGGTTCTTTTGAGAAACCATAATATAGATGATGAAATGTAGGAACCTGAGGATGCTATGATGAAGAACTGCCCACATCTTTTTAAAGAATAATGTACATGAAAAAAATACAAGGATGAAGTTTTTGAAGGTGGGATTAATATAACACCCCAAAAAGTTTACTATATGTTTCACTTAAAAACATTCTGTTCATAGACTATATTTTATAAAGAAATATGTCAATGCTCAATTTTTAACTTTGATTCCTAAGGTTGAAAATGCCACTGAGATCCATCAATTCAGACCGATTGCTCTCATTAACACGATTTTCAAAATCATCACCAAAATCATTGCAAATAGACTTGCTCCTATTTGCAATAAAATTGTTTCTTGGAACCAGTTTGGTTTTATCAAAGGTAGATCCATTCAAGATTGTATTTTCCTTGCCTCTGAATGCTTTAATATTTTAAATAAAAATAATAGAGGAGGATGTGTGGCTATCAAACAGGATATTAAAAAAGCTTTTGACACTATTGATTGGAACTTTATCTTTAAAGTGCTAAAAAGCTTTGGTTTTCAAGACCTTTTCATTGAAAGAATTAGGATCTTATTTATTTCAGCTCACATCTCTGTCCTTATTAATGGCACTCTTAGAGGGTTCTTTACCTTCTCTAAAGGTGTTAGACAGGGTGACCCTCTTTCCGCTATCCTTTTTGTCATTGCTTAGGATTATCTTAGTAGACTCCTCAGCAGTTTGGTTGACCAAAGTAAGCTTAAACCTTTACAGGTCGCTAGAAATCTTAATGCCCCACTCATCTTCTATATGCTGATGACATTATCCTGTTTTTAAAAGGGGACCAAAAGAATATACAGACTCTTAAGGGAGCCATTGCTCATTATGAGGAGGTCTCCAGTCAACTGATCTCTTGGAATAAATCTTTCATTTTTTTGGTAAAAATTTTCCTGTCGGTAGGAAAAATAATATTACCAATTATTTAGGTATTAAAGAAGGACTGATTCCATTTACCTACTTAGGAGTTCCTATTTTCTGGGGGCGACCCAAAGTCAGTTATTTTGCTAATGTTATTGACCAGATTACAAAACAACTTTCCAATTGGAAAGGGAAATCTCTCTCCATGGCTGGGAGAATTTGCTTGGTCAAATCAACCATTGTTTCTAAAATGGTTTACTCCCTCATGATTTATAAATGGCCTGCTGGCATTTTCAAGAAAATTAATACCTTTATTAAAAATTTTATCTGGACTGGAAGTATTCTTGAAAGGAAGCTTGTCACCATTCCTTGGAATTCTTGTTGTAGACCTATTGATAAAGGTGGGATTGGCATAAAAAATTTAAAGCTTTTCAATGATTCTCTCCAGGATCATCTTACTTGGCATATTATTAATTCCCCTTCTAAAGCCACTAACTTTCTGTATCACTGATTTCTTTCTAAACTTTTAAAAGGGAATATCAATTTCATTAATTATTCCATCTGGACATCTATTAGGGACTCTTATCATAAGATCATGGAGAATTATAGATGGATGGTTAGTGTTAACTCTTCTATTAAATTTTGGTGTGGTAAATGGTATGATAACCCCTTGATAACTTTGTTACCTTCTAGTCATACTCCTGAGGACACTAATCAATCTATAAAAGATGTTCTTCAACTTCATCATCATGATCTCCCAGATAATATTATGGAAATCATTGATAACCATTTTTTCTCTCCTAATGGTGATTTCCTGGTTTGGGAACCTGCCCCTAATGGTGTCCTAGACTCCAAAGGCTTTTATAAGCAGAATTTCTCTCACTTTGATTCTAGTTATAGTTGGGTAAGTCAGTTCAATAAACCTTGGATTAAACCCTCTAGGCTCACCCTTATATGGCGTATTTCCCATAATAGATTGCCTACTGATACTATTCTCCAAAAATTTGGGATCCATCTTTGTTCTAAATGCCGCTTATGCAACCAAGACAGGGAGGATGCAGATCATCTTTTCCTGTCTTGTGCGACAGCCTCTGCATTATGGCATTTTGTCTCTGATCTTTTCAATTACAGATGCTCTTTTACTGATTCTATTTCTTTGTTTCTAATAAACTGCACTAGATCTGATTTTTCTTTGCAGATCAACAACATCTGGTTGGCGGCAGTGGCAGAGCTCATTCATGAGATCTGGTATGTTAGAAATGATCTTATTCATAATAATCATTCTTTTAATCTCAATGCAGGAAAATCTCGGATCCTTGTGGCAATCCAGGAGGCTGCTTTTATACAAAAAGATTGTTGCAACAACTCAGTTGGAGACTTTGAGATCCTTCGCCGTCTCCGTGTTCTTGGAAATTATCCAAAGCCAAAACGCACCTTCGAGGTTTTCTGGCAGGCTCCAATGCAGGGATGGATCAATGTTAATGTTTATGGTGCATCAAAAGGAATTCTAGGTCTTGCCAGTTGCGGTGCTATTTTCAGAGACTCTGCTGGACAGTTTCAGGGCTGTTTCTTCGTTGGATGTGGTCACTCGTCATCGCTGGAGGGAGAACTGCTGGGTTTCATCCATGCTGTTGATTTTTCTCTTCAAAGAGGTTGGAGGAAACTATGGATTGAGAGTGATTCATCCACCATCATTCATGCCATTTGGAATGGCAGCACTCATCTGGCCTGGAAGCATACTTCACGTTGGATGAACTACCTTAACTTGCTCCACAGGATTGATTATATCGCCACCCATACTTACCGTGAGGCAAACTCCGTCGCTGATGCTCTTGCCAATAAAGGAGTTCACCAGCGGATGACTTGGATGGACTCCCTGCCCGCTGATTTATTTGAACTCTTTGATAGAGATTGTAAAAAAATCTCCTATTTTAGACTCTTGTAACTTTATTTCCTTTTTTAATAATAATTTTTGCTTTGGTCTTTGATCAAAGCATTACCCTTTAAAAAAAAATTCAATTAAAAATTTATTTTAATTAATGATTAAATTCCACATATTTAGAAACTTATTTTAGAAAAATGTAGTTTATTTTTTGTTTCCACACATCGAAGAATGGATAGGGTGAATTTTTGGGATTTTTTTAAATACTTGATTTTTTGTTGAATAGTAAAATACATTCATTTACAGTATAAATACATTTTATTTAAAAATCACTATTAATAGCATAATGAGTGATGTAAGAACCAAAATATTGAACTAACATTCATTTATTTCTATTTTGGGTCATGGAATACTCAATATTTATTTTCATGGGGCTAAATAATAAATTAATTACTATAATATTAAGAAAGCCCTCCTCCCCTCCACTATATAAACCACCCCTCACCCCCTCTTCTTCCCACACCACTCAAGATTCACGCCTTGTATAAATTATACTAAAAAATATCTCTATGATCCTCCCCCACGTCCAAGTCCTACTGGTCTCACCATAAGTCCAAAAACAATGTCTTTAAAGGGATTCTCAAGGAGGAGTACTCAAGAGGTGAACATCTCTTCTATTTTCATTCTAATCCATTTACAAGTTCCATTATTTTGTTGCTCTCTCATCATCTCCCCAGATCCAAATTCAATTACAATTAAAATACCTTACATGGACAATAATTTTCTTATTATAGTGGAATATTTCATCATCATATCGCTTTCCCCCCAACTCCGACACTAAAAATGAAAATATTGTCTGAGATGAGTTAATTTATCACATTCAAGGAAGACATGTTTTCAATTTATATTACTATATTTATAACTGTTCATGAAACATTTATAAATGGTTTAACCAGATAATAATATATGTATTTTACCTAATTCATTTTTTTAATCCTTACACACTCATAATATGAAATAATATTACAAAACAAGTTCAATATGCTCCAAATCGGCAAGTTAATCCAAGAGTTTACAAATAAATTTTAAAAAATGAGTCTTCCTCAATGTATTTATCCCAAAATCAATATAATATAATTTATAATGTCACTAATAATATATATTTACAATTATTTATTTTTAACCACATTTCAAACAAACATCAAATCATGAATACATGTAAACTAGTTATTAAAAAAAGAAAGAAAATGCTTCCAAAACAATAAAATTGAATAAATTAAGACCATAAAAAAGGTCATAAATGAAAATAATAAGGTTATAATATATCAATTACATGTTGATTATTTTTTTGAATTATTAATTAGTTATTCTAAATTTTATTGATTAGGTCGTTAAAAAAATCATGAACACCTTTAGGCATAAGGTAAGGGATCTTCTCTTTCACTTGTATTCTAGAATCCTTCCTATGTTATATCCATTTATTTTTAATTCCTAATAATGGGGTATGTCTTTTAACCTCACCCATAATTCCACATTTATATTTAAATTATTTTATATCCATTTACCTCCCATTATCCCCTCACAAGAACCCTCATTATCATGCTGAAATGTTTGTAAGGGGTTTCTTATCTCACTTTTAATTCTGTGAGATTTCCATTGTATTCCAATTATTTCATGCATGTGGTTTATTGTATAATTACATTTGATATATTTTATCATTATTATCTATATATTATTTTAATTATGTGGTTTATTTTATTTTTATTAATATTTTTTCATACGAATCAATTGATTAAAATGTGGTAAGGGATTTTGTCTTAACTTCCATTTCATTGTAATTTAGATGGTATTGTGCACCTAATATTTATTATTTGTTGAATCAAATAACCATTTGAGATCATTTTTCATTTATTTTTTAAATATATTATATATCCATTTTATGGTTTCATGGATGTGATTATTGTCTTAAGTAGTATACCCTTTTACATACGGTGTTTATTTGGAATGTAGTTTTAACTATGGAAATATTGATGAATTAGTATCCTCTACTCCGTACGTATATCGAGAAGGGTTATTGTACTTGCATTAAATATTTTTATAAATAATTATTTTGAATTTTAGTGATGGGTGGGACACACTATATCCTCTCAATGAATTTACAGGTCTCACGAGAAAAATTAGTTGGCTATAAACCCTTCAAGTTTGTTTCAAAAAATAAGATGGGATTCTACCCAGAGACATAAAATGTTTCAATGGTATATTGGAATAATGTGTAAGATAAATTAATTCCAAAAAATTATAATTCTTGATATTCATTTTCAGTTATTATTATCCACAAGGTTTTCACTCTAGAAAACTCTATGGATGCATTTTCATTTTCAGTTTATTAATGGTGTGTGTTTTTTATTTTTTCACCATGCAAAATTGATTATAACAATTTGTTTATGATTTAATAATAATTTATTCATGATTCCCTTATTTATATCCCTTACTATGCATTTAAGATCACCAATTTTATTTTTTTTCCTTCAATTGGTTAAGTTGAGGGTATTTATTGAGTTCCCATGGTTGCAGTTTACTTTTTTTTATGTATTGTATTATTTCACCATTATCATTGTAATATGAGTTCCATGTATGTATCTATTTTCATAATGACTACTAAACTAATCGTTCAATCAGGATTTCATTCATTTTAACCATTCCAATGTTATTAGTATTTCACTAGCTCTTAGCATCTCAGGTTGAGGTGTTACACAGTGACAATGCGTCGGGGGAGACACTATGGCTGTCAGCTGATGGGGATGGGATGTGGCCAACCAGTCAAGTTAGGTGGAGTGGCCAATTCCATAGCTCCCTACTTTTATGTTTTCCAGTTACCATGTGAAGGACTAGGTGGGGTGGTTGGCTACTTGCGGACACATACAACCAAACCGGGAGGGCGTCAAACTGTGGCTCTCAAACCTGGCCGTTGAGCAGCACCAGCTAGAGTAAACCAGTCCACTATTGTGGGCCAGGATTATAGAATAAATCTGGGCCACTGGGCAGCCCGGGAGGGGAAGTAAAATAGTCTTGTATTTGTGGACATGGCTGGATAAATCTAGGCCATCGGGCTACTCGACAAGCTAAACCCATGACTGAACTGGGGCCTGTCCTACAAGGAAAAATGTTCCTAGATGTCCCAAACCCGAACCGAGTTTGTTTAGTCCTTCTTGGCCAGGTCATTTGGGACCCACAAGCCTACTTGTTTGAGTTGGACCGGGCCCAGACACAATCGGTCCATGTTTACTAAAATACCAATATCTCTCAAACTAGGCTTTAGATTAACGATCCATTTGCAGAGTTGGTACCCTCTCGACGACGAGGATATTTTGTATTACAATAAAAAGGATTTCATGGAATTTGTAATATAATTAATTCCTTGAGGATCAGTTTCCCTTTCAAAAAAGTTCACTTAATATGGAGATCCTATGGCTGATTGAGACCCAAAGACTACTGCTAAGAGAACCTATGTGGATCAACATTAATGGATTAGTGGGAAGAGGATCTGTGTGGCCTGATAGAACCATGGTGGGGAGAGGCTATGTGTGACTCGATAGATGCACATACAAATTGGGAAGGTTTACCACAGTACAATGGCCAATGAGAAAAGTGGCTCTATGTGACCTGACATGCCGATGATGGGGTGCAGCTCTGTGTGACCCATGAAACCCATGGTACTCATCAGGGATGAGTACCACAACAGTACAAGGCTAGTGGGAAGCATCTCTATGTGACCTGAAATGCCCACGATAGGGAGCATCTTTGTGTGACCTAGCATACCCATGATAATCATCTGGGAAGAGTATCATATTAGCTCAAGGTGTTCAGTGACATGACCGATGGTCTTACATTGTTACTCTAGATTATACCTGGTGTGTGTTGTCTCACTTAGTGATCATGCTTTGTGACATTCTCATGGATTTTCATTTAAGTCTTACCTTGTTGTTTTGGGGTACCTACAAAGTATTTTGTTACACAACCAATCAAGGGAATCACATGCACATGTTGTTCCTGGTGCAGATGACTGATGACTTGGAGGAGGACTTGTTCCCCTAGGTCCAAGTGGTGCCCAATGATATTAGGCAGGTATGATGAACTTCTACAGCTTTCGGCAGCTACACTATACTTAACCAATAGGTGATTTTTTCATTTGATGACAATAAATTGATCCCTTACTTACTCTTTTTGTAGTTGTCTTTTGTTGGTTTTGTATTCTGGCCCATTTATATTCAGTTGTACTTTTACAATTAGTGGTTGTTTAGTAGCATGAATGTTATCTTTTCTTGTTTTCTTGGGATGTGGTGTTGTGTGCGTGTGTAAAAGTACTCAATAAAATACCTCCCACTTATAGTTTGATGCCTTTGATGCTAGTCCCCATCCCCTTTCCTTAAAGATGAGGGCTTGGTGGAGTCACAACATGGACCCTGGGGGATAAGCTATGATAGTTCAAACATATTTAATCACTATAGGTGAGATGGAAATATACAATTATGTGGTTTCTATTACTGTAATAAAATATTCCAATTTACATAAGTAATTATTTGATTCTAGATACTTACACTATTTTTAATCTACCAATTTTTTATAAAAATTAATCATTTTACTTTTATTTTAAGAAAGAATTTGACCATTATATCTCATAGGGGACGTCTCACTACAATAATCATGTTTCATGTAGTCCCCATTATGATAAATAAACATTACATATATGTTGAGATTATTATCATAACTATGGTCGATTTAAATATAATCCTTGGTTTGGACTAGATTACAAAATAAGATGCAAAAAATTATTAAAATAAGAAATAAATTACAATTTTTGATGGATATATAGAATTCAATATATTTAGTTTAGATAATTCTTCAACTGGGTCATATATATATATATATATATATATCCTCACAAAATAGTTATACCAAAATATATTACTAGGGAAGAGGAGAATATAACATCTTCGTATGGATAAGTTAAAATTCAAATTGAGGATGTATCTATTGTACAGTAATATATTGATTTATTTCTTAAGGAATTACCTAGACATCCACCAGTGTGGGAAGACGAATTTTCCATTGATTTAATACCTAATGAAATGCCAATATCAAAGTGTCAATATAGAATGGCCACTATGGAATTAGAGGAGTTTAATAAAAAAAATATTTTCTTGGTGATAATAAATTTATTCATCCTAGTGTTTCTGCATTGGAGACCATATTCTTTATGTTAAGAAGAAAAATGGATCCACGAGGCTATGAATTGTTTATAGGGAGATAAATTCTATTTTAATAAAGAACATGTATCTTATACCTCACATTGAATATTTATTCGATCAACATTCAAGAGAACTATAGTTTTCAAAGATTGAACTACATTACGGGTATCATCAAATGTGAGTAAATAAGGAAGACATTCTAAAGATAGCATATTGAAAGAGGAATGAAAATTAATAGTTTATAGTAATTCTACGTCGATTGAATAATGATCTCTCTATTTTTGGATCAATTGAACAATGTATTAATTTAATAACTTAATAATTTTTTTATAGTAATCATTGATTATATTTTGTTGATTTCTAAAAGCTGTGAGGACCATAATAATCACTATTCAAACTCTTAGATGAAAAGAGTTGTACATGAAATGTTTTAATTGTGATTTATAGGTATAAGAAGTTTATCTTATAAGGAATATTTTCTCATAGTATAGAATCTATTTGCATCCTATGATGAAAAAGGAAGCCTTAGAAAGTCCTATAACAATGAAAATAAATGAATTAATGTAGTTTCTTTGGGATTGAAATATTCTATCAGTGATTTATTCAGAATTATTCCACGATTATCTAACCATCTAACAATGCATACATGTATAGGGGTTATGTTTTTTTGGTAAAAGGAACATGAATATTATTTTGATCAAATAAAGTGGTGGTTGTTCAATGCTCATATTCTGACTCAACCATTTTGAAATAATGGGTTTATGATATATTGTGATGCATGGAAGAAGAGAATTAGTTGTTTCCTAATGAAAAATTATAAAGTTATTGCATATATATCAAGGTAATTAATGAATTGTGAATAGAGTTATCTTACCCATGATCTTTAGTAGGCTACTGTATTATTTTCTTTGATGATATTGAGACAATATCTCTATGGTGAAGAATATGAGACATGAATGGACCATAAAAACCTAAAAAAGATATTTCTATATAAATAGATCAACATGCGGAAAAGATGATGGCTCAAGCTACTGAAGGATTATATCAAATTAATTCACTAAAATCATGTGAATTTAAAGAAGGTAGTGAATGTATTAAGTTGAAAATATCATGGATTTATAACCCAAATGAGGATTTAGGGGGATCATATGTTCATTGATCTAGTAAATATAGATTTTGGAATCATTAATTAATGGTATATATCACTCATTTTTATAATTATTTGGAAAAATATTTATTAGAAAAGATAAAATGTTATAAATTGGATAATGATAAATTTTAAAAGAAAATTAATTTAGTGAATGAGGGGAAATTAGAAGATATAATTTATGAATATGGTATTAGGAAATTAAGAAAGATATTATGTGATCCATATATATTTTAGATAAAATGGGAATTTTTTTATGACACACTTAACTCTGATTTCTCTATACACCCTTATAGCACAAAGATGTATAGGGATTTGAGGGAACATTGTTTGTAGGATAAAACAAGACATGATATTGATAATTATCTATTTATATGTTTGGGTTTTAAATAAGTGAAATATATGTGACAACATTCTATAGGAGTCATAAATACTTTTCCTATTCATATGTGAAAATAGGTTGATAGTAGTTGAAATACTCCAAGAATGAATAATTAAATATGGATTACCATTGATCTCCTTACTACATGTGCACATTTTATTACTATTAGACAATATTTTACTGTTGAATTCATATTAAGTATCTATATTAATTATGTTTTAAGACATCATGGTGAAACTCTTTCAATTTTTTCACATAGATTTACCTACTTTACATCAACATTCTAGAAGGTTTACCAGAAATATATTTACGTCGAGCTTAATTTGAACACTGTTTATCCTATTCATACTATAGGAGAGTCCAAAAATACTATTTAAACAAGGGAATTCATATTTTGGCCATGATCAAATTATTTTACTGGAATTTGATACCAGTATTTACCTTTGGTAGTGTTTTACAATAATAATAGTTTATATTCAGTTATTTAAATGGTGTCATATGATGCATTATATAACCATAAATGTCACACTAAGACTTTTTGGGATGAATATTGTGAAAGGAAGCTTGTAGAACAATAACTATTTGATGATATTGTAATAAAGGTAATGTCTTTCTGGCTCACATTAATGTAGATCAACATAAGAAAAATAGTTATGCCAATAAAATAAGGAAATATTTTGAATTTCATGTTGTAAATCATATTTTTGGGAGGATACCTCTAGGGAAAAGAATTATAAGGTTCATAAATAAAGGTAAATAAAGTCCTAAGTACATCATACCCTCTGAAATTATTGAAATAATTGGAGTTTTAGTTTATAAAATCAAATGATACCAAATTTCTCAAAAGTATATATTGTTTTCTATATATCATTGTAAAGGAATTACACGCTAGACCAATTTTATGTGCACACCATTGATAAAATAAAATTTCATCCTAGTATATCATACTATAAAGAACTTATCGAGATTCTGGAAAAAAGAGATAAAGTGTTGAGGAGTTGAATGAATCGTTTGGTAAAGGTAATTTTGGGAAATAAAAATTGGAGGATGAAACATGGAAACCAGTGAATATTATGAAGATGAACTACCCTCATCATTTTATAAGGTAATATCAATTAAATTATGGGGATTAAATTTTATAGGAGGTAATAATGTAACACCTCACGACATTTTAATATATAATATTTTATAATAAATATAATTTCATCAATAGCTTGTGATGCAAGCAACACCATGTTTAAATGAAAATAGTCTATTAAAATATTATTTACTCATGAACATTATAAACTAGACATAATTTTGAGTGAATGAATAGTACTAATGAAAATATGAATATTATGGTTATTTATTGATTATACATAAAATAATAACCATTTGAATGTAAAAAAATTCTTTTCTAAAAAAGTGCATTTCTTTAAAATATGGATTAGTTGTACTTTGCGTGCATAATTGGATTTTTTTACCACATATAGAATTATTTTTGATTCATTGAACATTATTTGTTGAATAATAATACTAATGTTATCTTTAAGTGAATTTTTTAGTTTTTTAGAAAAATTTCTATTTTGATGAATAGTAAAAAATAATGAATTATGATTGAAAATTATCTTTTAGTTTAAATTATTACTAATGTAATTTTTTCTATTATTTGGAAGTAAATTAAAAATTCTACAATTGTATACCAATTAATAAAATTTGGGGGTTTTTAAATCACTTTCATATTGAATTTTTATATAAAACCTTTTTAAACTTTTTAACATTTTTTTATTAAAAACCCATTTCTTGTCACGAATAAGGGATTGATTTTATATTAAAATTTTCCACTTATATGAATTGAATTTTAGAAAATGGATTAATTTTTTTAATATTAATAGTTTATAATTTAAAAAAATATAAACATAATTTTGGACCAATTTGAATATTGAAAATAATAAGCATCAATTATTGTTGTTAAGGTAAAAACTAATTTTCATGGGGTTAAACTAAGATGATTGGTATTAAGAATGAACCTAATGATATAGAAATATTTCAATATAATATCGTCTATGTTCTATATTTACCCATTTATTAGTCTTTTGAAATAACCAAAATGTGGGTGTGATTGAATATTTTCAAAAAACTTATAGGTGTTCCACTAACCTCACTAATAAAAGGCCACCGCTATCCTCCCTTCTTAACATATTCAAACCCATTTGGTAGGGAAAATAACTTACAAAATAAATTCAAAAGTTACACAATCTCATAATAAATGCCTTATGTTTTTATAAATCAACCCTAGAATGAACTTGGGTATAATCCTAAAGAGGATACCCGAGGAAGAGGTAACATTATTAAAAGAGCATTGTTATTTTAATTCTTTTTTAACATTCTTAAATAACTATTAAACTATTTTGACATAATAACCAAAATATATTTGATATAATATTATATTTTTATAATATGTTAATTACCTACAACCACATTCACATTCATTAAATAGGTTATGAAATCATTGTTCGGGAATTTGATGGACTACCACCTAGCGGATCGATGTCATTGGTTTTTCCATTACCACATATCACGTTTGTGTATGATGATGGATATATAATATATATATATGATATTAATAAAATAAATATACCTATATATTCATTAAATATTATATATGTTATTATTCGTTCCATTCTTGATGGTATACGATAAAATCGCTCCTGTGTATGGTAAATTACCGCCTCATGAAGTGATGTGATTAATTTTTCACTGACACTTTACCTAAAAATTGATAAGGATAATGTTAATTAATATATGTGATATAAATGAAATTATTATCATATTCATGACTTTTTATCATTCTGTAAATATAATGTATAATATTATTTCTTATAATGAAATATGATAATGCCTCTGACGTATGTGTGGATTACCACCTTCACAAAGCGATGTGAATCTCTCTTCATAACCCAAAAACATTGATAATATATATATATATGATTTTTTTATTTTTATAATTTTATAAATATAAAATATTACATACCTTTTTTCTATAATGATCATTGAAAAATTGAAACTATACCCATGTGTACGGATGACCTGCTGTCTCTATGATTGTAACATAGTATATTTTTATCTATTTTTCATCATTGGTTTAAAAATAAATATTGTTTTATAAATATATTAATTATTTCATGATTATTATTCTATTTATTATAGAACTAAATAATATGTTCCAGAACATGATCTCTCATGATGAGGCATGTATGAGAAAACAAGGTAAATAACACCCAAAAAATAAAAATAATTAATGATTATTAAAAAAGATATGACAATATTTTATTAAGAGGATCATATGTGATATTATAAATATTTATATAGTTCAATAATTCATTAATAATATGTTTAAAACAAATATAAATAATATTAAATAATGTTCAACTCAAAGGAAGTGCGAGGTATGTGATTTCATCACAATTTTCATTTCATTTATACATTTTTATTTGGCACAAATTCCCTTTTATGGGATGTATATTATTCCCCTAGGATATTTAATATCATTATTCATTCATGAATCATGGTAATTCATGTTTTAATTTGAATAATTTCATCTAAGGGGATTTGAATTGAGCATTTCCAAGTGGTTGATGTTATTGTACAATTTCACTTTATTTTGTGATTGCTAACATTCTATTGAAATAATCAAATTATTGTAATTTTTTCATTGGAAATTAGATTTATATTAAATATAAATATTATTAAATAATGTATATTATTATTTACAACATTTTATTCAATTTTATACATTTGGTTTACTTTAATCGTTGTTGATTAACTTGGAAAATAATGATAAATCTATATCGTTTACTCAATACAAATATATAATGACCAGGCACACTATAAATTAATTAAATATATTATTTTTTATATGACGATTGATTTTTAAATTAATACATGGGTTGGTACTGGTCATATATATCCCCTCAATTCATCAACATGTCTTATGGGAAAAAATGTTGGCCAAATTAAATGGGTTTCTAACAATAGTTTTTAACCATCTTGTGAAATGTCTTGATGGTAGAGGTATCTAGTTCCTGGGACATGATTTAAAATAATTAATAGATTAATTTTTGTAGAATTAAGTTACTATTATTATCCATGATATTTTCTCTATGATATTATCTATGGATTCATTTCATTCTTAGTATTTTGATTAAATGACATGTGTATTCAGTTATTTACATTTCCATATCAAATATTCTGTATCATATCATGATATTCATGTTATTTAAAAGGAATATATATTTATATATTAAACATTAGATTTTGAATATGGTTAATTATTATTTATATATTCTTCTATACTTAAATCATAATGATCAGTTTGAACTCACCATCATTTTATTTCATGTCCTCATGATATGATGAAGAGATATTTGAATGTTTTTCAAGGATGTAGCTCAACTTCAAGTTTTTTATATTATGTTTTATTTTATATGAATAATGTAAAATGGGTATCATGTGTGTGTGTGTATATATATATATATATATATCCAAAACATAATGACTAACCAGTCATTCCGGATTTGATACTTTTATTCTTTGAAAAATTAATAAAGAAATCACCAACTCCAGGCTACTTGGGTGAGTTGCTAAAATATCAAGGATGTACAAATTGATATCCTTATAAGATAAAACTAACTACACCAATATTAAATATACTAATACTTCTATTATTGATGAACTTAAATGACAATAGTGATGGTGATAAAATCACTTCACCATTATCAACTTGGTAAACCCTAGAAGCCTCATTGAGAAACCCTATTGGTTACCTTTTTTATCTTCTATTTCATTCATAAACATGTCTTGAAATCTAATTCTCTTAAAAATATAGGAGTTTATATCAATACAATAGAATTTATATCCTGAATTGACTTGAAATAAACTAGATCTTCCAATTTGTAAAATCTGTCGTTATTTTTTCATCAAAGAGTGGTATTTCTTTCATTCATCTCACATATATTTTTTACTAATCATTGAAAATAATGTAAAATATTTTGACATATTTGATAATAGAATATTATATAGAATTAATATCCTGATTTTTTATCTTTAATTCCCCTTCCTAATTACACTGGGATCTAAATTTGTGTGGTTTGACATTTTGATAACAACTAGTTCCTAAAATTTACTTCATTTATATTATTTAACATTTGAAAAAAACATAACATGATCTCTATCTAATTATAAGTTTTTGAAAAATCATGGATGGAAAAAAATCAATGAATGTTCATATTTTCAGTAAAAATATAACATTGACATTGCATTCATAATATATATATGGTTATATCTACTTTTATCACATAAATGACTGTTATATTTTTCCACATTTTCATATAAATAACTCTTACACACTAACTTTTCAATATGTAAGTAACCCTTAAATATCACCAATTTTTAGTAGAATTTACCCTTATATATTTTTGGCACATTAAAACACCAATATTTTCCCCTTGTTTGAATCTTATGAATGGAACAAGTAAGCCTTGCATTTTCTATTATTACTTTTACACATCCCAGTCTTTTCCATAACATTCCCATTGTTAATTTGGAAAACCTTTACATATTATCAGGATTAAAATTACACATTATCCATGAAAATGTTATATATACATGAAGCATTAATCCATTTAAATTATCCATATTAATTAACGCTAGTTACCCATATGTATTAATATTGGTGACCATTCTATATAATACTTTTTTGAATTATTATTCTTCCATTACACATTATTATCATTAAATTTATAGGTTTTTTGGAGAAACATATATATAAATGGGATTATATAGAATATTAAAACTGCCTCCTCCAACTATTATTTCATATTATTATACATAACTATGAATTCCATGTAATTTTTATTTCTCTTGAACCAATCTGATTAACACTAGTAACATTTAAATTCTAGATTTTAGTTACCCTTATTTTTAATTTTTTTTTAATTTTCTAGAATTATGATCCCAACAAAATTATTAAAAAAAATTTAAAAACAATTCCATCCTTCGTATTACACACCCATCATGAATTTAATAGAATACATGAGCATTCCTACAATTACATATTCAAAAAAATCATAAAAAATTTATAAAAGGGAATTTTTTGTAATAATATTTCTTTTTCTGTTTTTATGAAAAATATTATAAAATTTATCTAGAACATCTTCAAATGAAACATTATAATAATCCAATATCACAGGCCAAACCCATTTTCCATCATATAATTAATTAAAGATTTATTATTTACATTCTGGATTCCCACATGAGTTTATATCATTTAAAGAACTTTTTTTAAATGAGGAGTTCCTAATGAAAACAATGTATTCCCCTTGATTCTTTTGATACACACTTCTATTAATATTCCCCATTTAATTAAAATTCAATTACACTCCCCATTTTCAAAACAGTAGCATGATATATATCCCTTCTTTCAATAAGAAATGATAATCTTGATAACATTTAACTCCACCCACGAAACTCATAGATGAATTATTCATATATTTAGTGAAATAAAAGAGAGATTATTTTAATGATCATAAGAGAGTGTTAGTAATAAAATTATGTGAAGATAGTTTTCATAACACTCATAAATAGAAAATTACACCAGGATATGAAGATTCGTTCTCAAAACCATTTATTTGGTAAGATATGGTTAAAATTAAAGACCCTACTGATGATTTAAAAAAATGTCTTGGGTAGTAATTTTTTATTGATTTATAAAACATTTTTCTTAGTTGGAACTTACTCTAACTTCAAAAATCCTTGTTCATACCTCCCCTTTATGATCATATTTTTATCTTAATATTCTTTAACAATTAGAGATGGATATCAAATTTTCACCCTTTTATGTCCCTTGATTTATCACATCTGATTACAATAGGATATTTCAAATCAACTCTAGCATCATTATGTTATTTCATCATTTATTTAAATTCAGTAAAACCCAAAGTGGTAGAAATATTATATTTTCTTATTTCTCTTAGTGAGATACAGTATAAATTTTTACCTACTCATGAAATATAGAAACCTATAAGTAGAATGTACCACATGTTTTTTAATTAGCTTCATTTTCTAAATCAGTCCAATCAATATAAGAGTAACCTAATAACTCTTATTAGGGTGTTTCATGTAATAATGTTGGAAAAAAAATTCTATTGATATGATGGTGAATCTACTATAATTTTTTAAATTATATTTTCTTTGGATAATATTCATACCACATTTCTTAACAAGTGGAAGACACAATGACAGGTCCTGTTGATATTGGGTATAATAAGAATCCCATGATTCATATATATTATATATCATAGACCTTATTTTCATCATCATCCACTAGTATCTTCACTCGAGCAACAACTAGTTTTTTTAGTTGAAATGAATCTTCTATTAAAAATCATTTTAGTTTTTACTTAGTAAATTTTATTATAAAAAAATTAAAAATTCGTGATTACCTTATATTACCTATTAACCAAGGAAAATTTTCAACTCTCCAATCATAGACATATATCACTAAAACATTATGTATTGAATTGAAATATTTCACAATGATTCATCACATATTTAAAAAAATATGATGTATTCATAATTCAAAACCAACATCCTTTGATCATTATATTTATTTATGTAGAGACTATGAAAAACACTACCTTTCTTGAATCTACGATTCATCATGTATTGATCAAAGTTTAAATACTATGTGCATAGACTGTGATTTATCTCATATATCACCTTTATCAAAAAAACACATTTCTACCATATTCATTTAATATAACCCCATATTTTTTTGATACACACCACTACATAACGGAATCCATTATAAATTTTTTTATCACTATTCCATACACCATTACGATTCATTATTTAAAAATAACCAATAAAAATAACTATCCAATTAGGCTATGGTGAAAATGTCTCATCATCATAATCAATTCTTTCAATTTAGTAAATCCCACACACAATAACTATTATTTTTTTTGAGATACATTTTCTTTTTCAATGATTTTGATATGAAACCACTACATGATTTTGAGGACATTTTTTTATTCAACATTAGAAAAATTTCTAATATTAGATTCACTTCAATTTGGTCAATTTTCATGAATAAATTTGAACCACGTTTTATCTATAGTAGATACATAAAATAATATAGTACTTACATTATATAATAAATAAAGTTTCTTATAGATCATCATTTACTTTTACACAAGAGTTATTTGATGTAAAATGATATTTAATTTATTATTTTTATCCCTCTATATACACTCATTATAACTGATAAATTAACAACAACTTCTACATAATAAGTTTATTATTTTTATTCTACATCTCCCAATTTTATATCAAAGGATACCCACATAGATATAGGTTCTCTATAAAACTCCATAACTATTTTATTTGAATACAACACATAAGGTTAAAATTTATACTCATTTTAAATAAACATGACTTGTTGACATTTACTTTTTTTCCAATTATTTTCAGTAATTTGTTATTCCTTTATTTTTTATTAGTATTTTGAAAAACCCATCAGACATTAAATTTTTAAAAAAGGGGTTACTATCATTTTTTATAATAATTCACTTACATCAGAATGATATAAAGTATTTTAAAGCTAGATTATTCTAACACAATATTGTGTATAGTGTCTTATATTTCATTCGAAAAAATAAATCCCAATTGAAGATAATTATTGATGTATTAAATGCCACATATATTATATATCTATATGATATTCATTAATAAGTATAATATTGTCTATGTAGTCTATAATTAAATTCCTCCTCTCAATAACACAATTTTTTAGAAGTCTCACCATTGGTATTTTGAGCCTTATCTGATACTTATTGATATTTGTTTCCATTCAAATATTTGTATTTTTTATCTTAATATTCTTATATATATAAATTTATATCCCAAGAAACATCAATTCCAATTTTTTATGACATGTAATGATATTGAAATCCATTTTTTAAAAGTGATCACCATAATACATGGAATCTTGTTGTGATCATCAAAAAATTTAATGTAATATATATTTCTATCCATAGATTGGGATGAAATTTTCCCTCATTAATCAATATTGAATATCTCATGAAATTTCATCACATTATATTACTTTATATTAAAAATCATTAAAATTATTTTCCCATATTTAAAAGTATAAAATATTTGAGTAAAATCATGTGAATGTTTAGGGATAAAAAAATATCCTTGTTTTTTTACTAAATACTCTATGAACATTCAACCCAAGTAGTCAATTATTTTTTAATGTAATTTCTCTTCTTCTTTAGTTATAAGGCACATAACCTCATCTCTACCAATGAGGTTTATTTTCACCATTGTGTACTTTCTTTGAATAACAATTAAGAGCTTATGTATTTAAAAATTGTTGATTTCTTGGTGAAATTGACCAAATTCTTTAATTAAAATAATTGGATTACATATCAAAATGTTTTAATAATTCCTTAAACCACAAATAACTCCATGAAAATAAATTATTTTCTTATAGTTTTTTATTTCTCATATACAATAATATTTGTACCTTCATCATTTCTAAAGAGGATGAGTTATTATTCATCATACTTAATCTCATTGATGTGTTTTTTTTATTTCAAATAATTTTTATCATCTACTATACAGTATCAACACTCAATCTGGATCTATTTTATTTAATGAAATTTCAGAAAATTTTCCTTCTCAACATTTTTCTTGATCTATGTTCACTTATCTAGTTTCATAGGTGGTAAAAGATATTGTACCACCTCCAGCCTCAAAGAATTATACTCATATTTGAAATATGCCAATTAATTATGAAATTTAATCATACTTGATGATCCTTCCAACTACTAAAATATAATTTTATAAATTTCTTTCACACCATTTTTGTTACCATTTAATAATCATTCAAGGGTATGTTTCCATAACCATAAAAATAAAAAAAAATAGTTTTTAAAAATCACATTGAATATAGAAGTTTGTACACATATTTTTTTGTTCAATTTATTCCTTGGAATTACATTTATCTATGTAACCCACATACTATGTATGCACCATAATCCCATAATAATGAAAATAGATTCATGGAGTTCAAATTTGATTATTTTGTTCTCCACCCAAATCTTCTTAGGTCTCTAGATACTCATCTGAATTATCAATCCTATAATGTGTGTGTTCTTACATTTTAACATCAACTAATTCATATTATTTTATTTCATTAAATCTCCTCAATAGATTATCATTTATTCTTGAAACACTACACTTGTGAGAATATGTCAAAATATTCCATGGAATAGTTGTATACCAATTTAGATTATTTTTAGAAACCTGTGCACCTGATAATCCTAATGCCATACTGAGAGTTATAGGTCTCTCTTAGTGTAGAATCAATTGTCACATCATCATGACTTAATATTTTAGTCATTCAATATATTTAACATAATATTTCATAGAATTAGTCAATCCATTTATAGTCTATTATTATTCATGAATTGGGTTTTTTCATAAAATAAATTTCATTGTGTTTCTTTAATTTTCAATACTAAGTCATTGAATTTCATATATAGTACTAGATTTTTACATTTTTTCTAATGTATATACAATTTGGAATCACCTACCACTCTATTGTATTTCATTATTTTTTTCATATAGATATAATGTTTTTTAATAGAATCTTCTATTTGAAATTTTAATCAAACCAACCCTGTAACATTAGAAATTTCATAATCATTGTCCTCTGATTGTGCTATTTTAATGTAACCAAAAAGAAAATCCTTTCTGAAGACCATTTAATTCAAAATTTATTAAAATTAAATTTCTATTAAGCTTATATTTTCATATAAAAATATGTTCTTTTTCCATAAAAATTTCATCTAAGAACTCTTCTTTACATTCACACCCATATATGAGTTCTTTTTAGATTTTTCAACTATATCAATATATGAGAACATATTTGTACTAATTGTAGCTATATTAAATTTCATTCCACATAAAAAGAAAAAATGATTTAGCATGACTTTCAATTTTAATTTTCCTCTTTTGATAGTTAAGGAAAATTCATCATCTATTCAACTACCACATCATCATGTTTGACCTCTAATGACAGTTTCTTCACTATCTTGAACACTAAATGTAGTGAATTATTATTTTTTCAAAGACTTGTTGACATATTTCATCATTTAATATTCCATAATATGGATGTGAACACTATTTATCATCACTATCATTAGGTATATATCTATAAACACTCAAAATAGTATGTTGAAATACAGTAGTTATAGTGTCATAATCCACTGGAATAAATTGATATCATCAAGTGTTTCTCTAAAAACATGAATGTCCTACAAAATAAAATTTACATATCTAGTGAAATCAATCAATAAGCTCATTTAGGTTGGTCCTAAAATCATCACACATGTACTAAAAAATTTCTATCTTATCATTACATTCCATGGAATCACCTTCATAAATATATAATGTTTTTTCACATAAAAAACGTGAGGATATACAAAAAAAACTTTCTGTATAGAGAATCAGAAATATAAAATCCTCACATTTTTATTCCATTGGAAATAAAATTAAGATCCCTATGAAATGTTTTATAATAATTACTCTATATCCATGTTCAGTGAGATACCATACATGAAATATATATAAATAACAATTCCCACCATATGAATATAGATTTTCATGTGATTTATCTGCGATTGGGAATTGTTTCAATCAGGAATAAGAATTACTAGGTGATTAATAATATGTAAATTTATTAAAATTCAAAATAATTATATAATAACATTTATATTTGTTGTAATTTTTTTTCACCATTATGGTAGGTACCCTCAGGGGTGTGGTGGGGTGAACCTGGGTATATAAATATTTTCAGATGACCCTCCAAAAACATATTATGTCCTTATTTGTAAGAATATTTATCTCCCTCATTGTAAATATTATGTAATAAGTATATTAAATTAGGGCAAAATAACTTTTAGTTGGTTCACCAAAACTGGGATAATCTAATTTTCATACAACAATGTCAAAATGCATTATTTTCAATAATATAAATAGATTTTTTAATTTCTTTTTTTGATGCACTGACCAACATTGTTAACAAAATTTACATATTAAATAGAGAACACACTCATATCTTTATAGGATAAAACTAATTTCAATTCTCATAAATATATTATGAATTTTCTTAATGAAAAAAAAAATTACACTCATTATGGTGTAGATATAAACTCATATTTAATTCCCTTGATGTATTCCATTAACCTAAATTGATATTTATTCTTAAATCGCATTTCATTTTCTAATGCCTAGATATGAGTTCCACTATATAGTGCCCTAAGTTGGGAGGTTACATGGCCTCGTTTTTTCCTCCCCATACTCTAGAGGCTACCAACTAGAAGTGAGGACCTAAGGTGTGTCTGTGGGGCGATTTTTCCCTAATGTTTTAGTGTAACAGAGTTGATTAATCTATTCAATAAATATTGGATGCATAATATAAATAGAGATTGAAGATCACCTCCAAAAGATTTATATAATAGTGAAACCATAATCAGTTTCTTATAAAATATGATGAACATATAATGTCTATATAAAAGGTAAAAATACATGAAAATAGGAATCTAGTATAAAAAATGTATTACAAGTATAAAAATACCAAAACAAGATATCTCTATCTAGCATCACGATCATTGACTATTCCTATGCTCCCAAAATCCTAATAATAATAAATCATGAATCATAATGTGGGTGATTTAATTAGTCCCTAAATGCATCTATAAATTATTTATTGATACCCAATGGTAGTGAAAATAGGGTTTGATATAACACTTAGTTGGCCACCACCAATGGTGTTGATAAAAATTCCCGTATGTGTTATATAAGTTGAAGAAGATTGAAATATATAATTGGTATAAATAAAATAAAAAATGGTATCAAATTCATATATTATTTTTTTCAACTAGACATGTCTCTCTAGGAAGAATAACCAAGAATACATAAACAAAGGGTACCTCAAATGATAAAACATATTACTATCCAATATAATGATTGTAATCAAATACCCATAGAAGGGATATCTGTAAAGCATGATAAAAATTCAATATGGAATATTCCATATAATCAAATGTCATGTCATAAAGGGTTGAATACAAGGTATAAATACTAAAGGAATCCTCCACAAGTCCATGGATCATCTTGATAAAAACTAGGTAAAGACATGGGTGGATCTCAAAGAGCATGCCGAGGAAGTATGTCTAAGGTGAGTCCAAGAATGCCAGATCTAAGGAGTATAAATTCTCTAGGAATTATATGGAATTAGGATCCATGTAGATTAAATGCCCAAGTAATCCACTACCATAATCAATATGGATCTATATAGTAGAAATTTATATATAATATAATAGAATCATAATATGAAGATTATAAATTTCCAAGGAATCCCCTACCATTTTCAGTTTATCATATCAATTCATTAATCATTTCATAACCATTCAAAATAACTAATTTCATAAAACCAATACCCACATTTTCATTTTAAAAAATCAATCCATTTAAACATCATGTGTCAAATTTCAAAGGAGGCACAATGCCTCACTAAAAAATCTGTTTAATTATAATTCAATTCTTAAAGGCCCTAAACACAATTAAAAATATCCCACACAAAAAATGGGGATGCATAACATAGGGAAAATACAATATCACACATAGTGGATGGTTAATATTATATAGAAAGTGTATAATTCACCCCATGGGGGGCTTAGGTTGAGGTGAAAAACCTCTAACCATATAATGTTACTAGTGGGAAAAATAATTATTTTTTCATCATGTTAATTAGGGATTTCAATAAATTTTAGTGGAAATGTTTTATGTTCTTTCATATGGCACAATAATGTCAAGGTGTAATAAACACTAAACCTTGAGGAAAAGGTATAGACCATCCACCATCTACACATGGAAGAACACTCATCTAGTATCAACCTATAATTAATTCCAGTTCATAGGAAAAATAACAGATGAATACCATAGTAATTTGGAATATTATCATACCCTAAAATAACTCTACTGATATAAAGACAAATTATGAATGGTGAAAGATGAATTAATAACTCATAGGTGAAGAACCACTGAGAGAAAAAACTCTTCAATTAGATTCCAAATTGAGGAATCAGGTCAAGTCATGAGTTAGTATTAAAGAAAACCTCCAATGGGGTAAAAGGAGGCTTCCACAAGAGGAAACAATGAATAAAGGAGGGTAAATTCATTTACGAATTTAGGGAATAAATATACATTCTGTATATTTTAACATGGTTGTGCATTTTGGACACATGGTTGGATAAAAAAATATCCAACCATGCACCCCTCATATCCTTGATAAGGAACCCTGATAGATTATGCACACAATTTAGAAAAACCATGTGGAAACCATTCCATATGCCTATGTCCCATGTCACTCATCGCATGGTCACAAAAAACAATTATAAAAATGGTGTATTGACTGTGTGTGTTGCCTCTGCTAAAAATTACAAGTGTCCATGAACAGGTGTGTGGCAATAGGTGCATGGTTATGGTCAACCATTCACACACTACTACCTTTTATAACTCCCGACATGGTTTCCTCAAACTTTTCATCTTGGGAAATATGGTTTCTAATAATCGTGTAGTCTGACTTCAACTTCCAATAACCAAGTCATTAGGCTCCAAAAAATCCTCAGACACCCCCAAATACACCATGAAATCCTTAGTCATTCACATTCATTAAAAAAAAAGTTATTAAACTAAAATTCAGAAGACCCATAGCTTAATAAAAATAATGGATCTTGCAATATTGCCCCCTTAAATATATTCCTCCCTGGATTACACTTACAAGGTTGGTCAAGAATTACCTATGAATAAATATAGACACATGGAATATACATTGGCCTTATACTCCCACATATCATATTGTAACTGGACATTAGACCATAGAACCCATAATAGAGGAATCAAATGACCTTATAGAACCTATGTTCACCTATCAACAATTTGAATAGTATGATTCTGAAAGGAAACATACAACTATAGGACATGATCATTTGGATGAAGAGTATGAGACTGATCTACGTGATAAAAGCATAGTTGAGATACATTGAAGGCATCATACATGGATTAGTACCTTTGAGGAATAAACAAATGATAGGATATCAGCCTGTATATCTCCAGAATCATGAATTTACTGAATTATCATGGTGAAATCTTACCATGTATCCCAATCCATCTATTTACCAACCATAGAGAGATATTAAAAATGATCCCATACCCAAATAAACATAATTCTTATCAATGATGATCATTATAGGATTTCTTCCAACACTGTCTTGTATACTTCTGATTTATGATCAACGAGTCCTTGTATTAATAATTTTGAGTGAGCCAATGTCCATATAAAGTTTTCTTCCCTATCTATAACCATCATATAGGTTATCAGAATGGGATACAATAAAAATCCTCAAAATGTTCCATCTATATAGTCTGCTAATTTCTATTATTGTAGTTGAACACAACCAGGGGTTGGTGCCTCTCCATGATCCCCAAAATTAAGGATTCATTCTCTATGACTGTCCTCTAGATAAGTGTAGTTATCTTTTAATTTCCATCGGTTTGAGGTTGGTATGCAATGTCGGGAAGCACCAAGTTACCCAACACAATCTATATGCCTTACTAAATTAGAGACGTAAATTGGGTGTCCTTATTTGATAAAATGGTATGAGGAACCCCATGAAAGAGAAATGTATTAAAAATATAATGTATCCCAAACTCACCTACTGAGAAGGTCTCCATGAAAGGTAGAAAATGAGAGGGCCCCATGAGAGTGTCCACCAGAACCAAAATGAAATCACTACCTTAATGAGATATTGACTACCTGATCTTGAAGTCCATCACAACATCTACCAATTTCCACTTAGTAATGGGTAACTTATGTAACATACCATCTATTAATTTTTGATTTCCCTTCCCCTACTGATATGTGGATAACCTCATGAAAAAACCATATACATCTCATTTTATCCATAACCATCAATATTGACCGATCAATTCACGAAACATCATGAAAATTCCGGGATGTACTGTCTATGAAAAAGTATGTAATTATCACATCAACACATCACATATGTCTACTGGAACTAAAATATGACCATGTATGCATATAATATCATTCTCACCAATAGTAAAACTAGGGGGTCTGTCCTGACCTTCTACACTCTCTCATAGTACTATGACCTCAAAATTAAAGAACTGTAAAATTCCCACTTTATCCAGAAGAGTAGAAGTCACCACTAAGGATGAGAGAAAATTATTCGTGAGACAATCATGCGCCTCTACATGCTTCGCTAAAAACAAGGACATAAGATACCACCCACTAATTGCTTATAGAACATCTTATATCAGATTCCTCCTAACTAGTTCATCTGCCAATATATATCCCTTTCCTAGGACTATAGTCAAGATAAAATTCAAAATACAATAGGTACTCAACCCACCATTATTTCCTAATATTAATTTCACTATGTGTAAATTTTTATATGATGTTTTTTTGTTCTATGTACACTACAAAACAATGTTCTAGTAAATAAAGATTACAATAAAAAAATGCATGTACAAAAATGGAAAAATGAAGATCATGAACAACGTAGTACCTCTCATGTGGTCTCAACCATTAAGAATCAGATTCAACAAATAACTCATCCTATATCAGAACTTCTCCTATCTCGATTCCCAATCCGTAAAAATAAACAATGTATCTTCTTTAGAGATCCATCTGAATTAGGGTTGGTGCTGAAGTCAGTATATCTTACATCTCCTAAAATACTATCTCATAATAATCCTTCCATTCAAAATTCACACCATTCTTAGTTAATTCATTAATAGGAGCTTCAACATGTAAGGATTACTTTTTGAAATGACTGTAATAGCCCCAAGAAAATTTGCATCTAAAGGATATTATTTGAATAATCCAACTAAACTACAACTCTTTCCTTCTCTACGTTAACTCATACTCTATAATCTAGGAAAATATGACACAAGAAGGGAATATTATCCATTAGAAGTGGAAATTTATGATACTATAATTTAACTGATTCTCTCTCACTTTATCCAAAATGTTCTCAAGAGGCATGGAATGGTTGTTTTGATTATGATAACAAACCAAAACACAATCAATGAATACCCCCAAAAACCAATCCAAATAATGATGGGATAATTAGTTCATCAATACCATGAAAACTTTTGGTGAATTCATGAGACCAAACAACATAAATAGATACTCAAATAGACTACAGATACTATGAAAATATGTATACAATATTCATGTAGGACAAATACATTCTGGGTGGTAGACTATTTTAAAATAAGTTTTTGTGAACACTCGATCTCCTCAGAGTTGGTTGAAGAGATCATCTATATGAGGAAATGATTATATTTATTAATTGCGAGACAGTTCAATTATTGGTAATCTACAAATATCTTGAAGGTTCCATACACCATTTTTTCAAAAATAAATGGGGAACCCAATAGAGAAGTGATGGGTCATATATACCATTTTCCCTCTAATTCCTCAAAATATCTATTAAGAGTATCTAATTCCATAGTTTCCATCCTACAAGGAGGAAAGAGTACTGGTGAAGCACCTATCACTATCACAATAGATGAGTCATCCTATCTCTTAACTGGTAAACCAAAAATTTTCTCAAAGAAAAGATCCTTGAAATAATAAATAACAGGTGGGAAATCTCCCAGACACAATCCTTGATCATCCTGATATAAAATATAAATATGGGATTTAATCCAACCAAACCCCCAATTTTCTGGTATATCTATACATTCCTAGACAACTCATTCACCCTTTTGAATAAAAAAATCCATCCTCTGGTGATGTGAAGGTCACCCTTAAGTGATAAAAGTCAACATGGGGATGATAATGAACTAATAAGTATATCCTATGTATGATGTTTAACACTATCATCCTAGGGGAAAAAATATTCCTTATGAAGTGACACCCACCTATCTCAAGGGTGTACTCATTACACTAGCAGACACCCTCTATTCTGATCCAAAAAAAACATATCCAGTGTTATAACTCCATTAATAAAACTAAAAAATGATCTGAAGGCTCTCCAATATTGGTAAAAATAATAGTATATGAAATATACCTCAATCAAAATATGTATATACTATAATAGAGGCTACTAAGATAGTACCTCTCAGTATAGATAACCTGATTCTCTACTCCACAGTTATAGGATGTACATAATATATCTATATTGAACATCATCGCTGTGAACCAATCTCTCATCCTGCTATCATAGTACAACTGGTGAAAAAATTCCTTGACCATAACCACCACATTGGACATAATGATCGATACAACCCCACACACCAGCATGATGTTGAGGGTTGAAGCCTTCTCTTGATCCTGAAGTCAGTGTCGAACCCTTGCACTGAATGTTAGAGAGAATGTCCAGTAGAATTGTTGTACATGGCCCATCCTGACGCATTCAAGGAACTCAAATAGCTATCTATCACACTGACTCTTCATATTTTCCTATCTGCCAAACTGATGAAAAAACAAAGAACTACCATCACATGTACTTTGGCTAGTATCCCCCTCACAAGAAGCCATAATATGGTTCTTTTCCCTACTAACACTGAACCATTGGGTGGAGAGGCTGAAAATCCCTACTATTTATCCCTAACTTACCTCTTTTTCTATAAAGTTATATGTTCTAGATTCACCATCTTTTCAATTATAGTAAATAGAAACACATTTTAATGTGATTGAGTGGCATGTTTTAGACCTTCATCAAATCATATCTCCCTCGATGGATTGTCAGCAAGATTATTTCAATCAAAATTCAAAAGCTCTATAAATCATGTTGATTACCACATAACAACCCGCACACCCTACCCTATACATAGAAAATCGCTCGCCCTTTCATCTCTTAGGGTCTCATAAAAGAATTAATAATAAAACATGATTTTTAAATCTTTCCTAACCATATAATAGACCCTATTATCCAGGTTTGAAAATTCCCACTAGTTCCTAGGTAATCCATAAAGAATTTTTTTGCGCTTCACTTGCCTTTCTTGAGGTATCTCTAGATGCTATGAAATAGTCAAAATGTTATCCAGAAACAGCTCATCAACCTATGTACCTCTACCCCATGAAAATGTGCATGGATGCTACTACTGAAAACCTAAATCAAATATTACATAGAAGATGCAGGTTGTAGGGATACCTAAAAGGTTTTCATAATTAATATAAAAACCTCATTTAATAATTAATAAATACACATATCTAGCTAAACTATTCATACCACAAATGGTACAATTGGAGGTTATAGTAGCTTCTCACTACCCAGTACCTGTTGAGAATGCTCATTACCACCCTACTAGTTCACATATGGTCATCCTCAGGGTGTATTGTCTAAAAAATACCACTAAAATGACTTAGAAAATAATTATAATGAGATGGTCATTGATAAAATCATAGGATAGGTCGAGGCCTTCCTATAAAAAAACATACCCCTTTATATACCCTTAAATCTAGAAGTGAGAAAAAGGAATAGTAATAAAAATTACTAGAGACCCAGCCTACTACACACTCTAATGCTAGGTCTAGGTTTATCTCTCTATTTCACAACACGGTCCCATTATATCTAATCGTGTCCTTTTTATTTAAGAAGTTTAACTTCATTTACATTTATGATTTTCCACAATTCTCTTTAAATTGTTGACCAAAAAGGATCAACACTTCTAATATATACAGGCTCATTTACCTTAATAACTAAAATTTTGAATCCATTTAATCCTAACCGTATCACTTTCTAGTCCATATGACCAATTTTTAATGATTATATGTTCCATAATTGACTTTATAAGGTGTATGTTGTAGAATATTCCAGAAAACACAGTTATCCTATGATAGAAACTCTAAGTATCAATTATGTTTGTAAATTCCCTAAAACAGTTGCAAACCAACATTAAATTTTGTCATATAAGGAACACATATTAATTTCATGTAGTATAAAAATGCATCCAATAAGGAATGGAATATGAATCCTAAAATGATGCTAAAATGATTCATGAGATATAATTCCCTCATATCATTGGTCTAACTTTGAAAATATGTAATCAAAATAAAAATCAAACCTCAATTATTTCACCTAATGATGAAATAAAATCAACTGTAATAGAAAAAAGTTAGTAAAAAAAGTGATCATTCCATGAAATTTGAACTTTTCATATATGTGGGTTAGCTACACCCATGCATAGATCATTACAAAATTTAATTTTATACCAAAACTTAAGTCTATTAACTCATAATAGTAAATCTAAAAAATAACTTATCTGATTCCACTTTGTAATGTCCCAACCTAGGTTCCACTAAAAAGTTTTAAAAGTAGGTGGGTCGCATGGCCTCAATAATGCCTCCTCATATGTCAGAGGATTCTGAGTAATTGTAATGGACTTCAGTGTGTCTATGAAAAAAATATTTTCTCATGTTAGTGTGTAACACAACTAAGTAATTACCTCAATCAATAGTGCAATGTTAATATAAATCGATATAGACTATTGCATCAAAAATCCATTAATAATATTAAAACTAAAATAAGTTCTATATACAATATGGTGATCATGTCATGTCTCTCTACAAAAAATAAGAAAATAAATATCAACAGGCATCCAATATAATAAAAGTATCAAATTTAAGAAAAATACCAAAATGGAATAATCATCATCTAGTATCATGTTCATAGATTAGTAATATTCTCCCCTTCTCTTATGCATAACCAATCAAGCATTGTAATATTGGATATTCCCTCAGTCCCTACCTTCATCCATGTAGTGTGTCCAGTTACCCAACAATATCCCAAATAGGGTATGAGATAACACTCAGTAGGCCACCATCATTGATGTTTATAACATTGTCAATCTATGTCATATAATCAGAAGCGCTGTTTAATATAAAATTGGTATAACTAAAATAAAATAAAATTTTTATATGCATATATGATCTGGTGTAGCCAAACATGGATCCCTTTGAAAAAAAACCAATAACCCATAAACAGTGGGTAACTGAAAATAATAAAAAAGAGTTGATGTTGGCCATTCTAAAAACTATAATCATATACCTAAAATTAGGCTTTTTATAAATCATAAAAAACTACAGTGACCCATACCGAGTAATCATATATCAGGATTGAAAGGGATGAATCCAAGGTATAAAGACTATGGAATCCAAATCGAATCTATGTATAATCTAAATGTTAAATATATATAGACAAGGGTGAAACCCAAGGAGCATAAACATAGATCATGTGAGAGGAGATTCTATGGAATCTAGATCCAGGGTGTAGTAATGCTATTAGAATCCAATGGAATCATGATCCATGATTTAGAAATGTACAATGAATCTATTACTATAATATATATGGATCTATAGAGTAGAAATGTGCTTTCTATATAACAGAATAATGTTCTATGAAGTTGAAATGTCTATGGAATCCACTAAAATTATTAATTAATCAAATAAATTCATCAATCATTTCATAACCATTTACAATCCATGAGTTTATCCAACTCATTTTCCATTTTTATTTTAAATAATATATCCATTTAAACATCATGTATCACATTTCCACAAAGTCATTAACCCTCTACAAACTATCCATTTAATTATCATTCAATTAAATAAGGTCACTAAAACCAATGGTGAACTCACACACATTCTAAATAGTGGAATAACATAGGGAAATACAATAATATACCTAAATATGTGGTAATTATTTTTAAAAAGGGTAGAACTCACCACACATGTGGGTCTGGTTGAATAAAATGAAATCTAACCATATAATTTGTACAATTGTTATGCCTAAACAAGTTTCAATCAATATAATAATGAAGTAAAATTAATTATATAGGCAATATAAGGAGGTTTGACATGAATCACAATAGAAATAAGGTATATAAACCACTAAAATATGAGAGAATGGCATAGAACGCAAAATATATACCCATGGTAGAACTCTCTTCTAGTATCAATATATTATTTAGTCATGTTTGGAAAAAATGAATAATGGACTAATACCTTGGAAATAGAGAATATTTGATTTCACCAAAATAACTCCATTGATATAAAGAAAAACAAAGGAACAATATAAATGAAGGACTTATAGGAGAGGATCCAAAGAGATAAAAAACTATTGAATCAATCATTGGATGGAGGAAACAGATCAAATCCTATGTTAGGATTGAAAAAACAATAATTTTTTTTTGAAAATGAGGCTACCACTCTAGGAAATAAATAATAATGGAATAAGGATTATTCATTTATGAATTTAGGGGAAAAATGGAAACTTCCCACTTTGTTAGCCGAGTCACACGGTTTGGCCATAAAATTATCTATTTAGGATGAGGAACCTATAGGGAAAATTAAGTTATTTTGAATGGTCAACTGATGGAACTATATACCTATGTGGCTTCTATAATGAATATCACTACCCAAAACTGTCATCATATAGTATCACCAACATTTCACCTTCAATTCTTGGTGGTCAATACTTTTTCCCATGGATATACATATAATTATTTTATTTCTACATTGATGAAGATACATTGTATATGTGAAGAACTAAATTTACAAAAGTAGTCAAACTACATATATGTTATATAGTGGAAGGAATCCCCTATCACTACATTAGACAACATAGGAAGTCTATAACTAGTGTAGGGTAATACCTATCTTCAATAATGTAGGATGTTGGGGGAGTGTATTCACCATATACTAATGTCTATTGGGGAAACACCTTGGAATGACACCTTGGACCATGATCACCTCCATCACCACCCTAACCTTAGTCATACAATATTCATCCAATGAAACTATTTCCACCTAGGAATTTTGAATAGGGTTCCCAGGAGGGGGGACCATCGAGGACCATAAACAGTAAAATTCCATGATAAATCCACCAATCTTGATTATACCAATATTATCAGCACCCATTGATATATTGTGATTTTAACATCAAGAATATTTTATGTCACCATTAGAAAATTACCTCATATTTTTTTGAGGTGAACAATTGTATCCATTTTAGTACACCAATAGCTCTAATATGAAGGAAAACATAATGGAAAAACATCCTCCAACATTAAATCAACTATAATTCCACATGTTTATCCCTAGTAAACTGAATATAGGTCACCCACATGGTAATATAAATACTAACCATGGACTTTCTCACCATGGTAGGAATTGAAAACTCACCAACCACAGAGACCATTCCCATGGTAATACACAAGTGGGAAAATCAATTGGTCGTCCCTTGAGTCATCATTATCAAGTTTCCCCTTGAAATAATATGAATAAAATAAAATAAAGGCGCACAAAAAACTGAACATCATCTATCAATCATAGAGTTCATCCTCCTGGTTAATGTTATTGAAGTAATTACTATACAGAAATAATTAACCACCATGGTGGACCTCCACATTTCAATGAATCAACAATCATAAATGATGACGATCAACCTCTTGGTGTTTATGTAAAAACATTTATGTGAAAGTACTCTTTTATTAGAAACATAAAAATTTACATCTATGTAGGTCCTCCCAATTGTGATTAATAGAATAGATCTAGAGGTATTCCCTAGGGTTCAAGATTCAGTAGTCCACCCCATGAAATAATCAGAATCAAATATAAAGGTCCTCTCTGTAATTAAAATAACTAATCAAATAATAATAGAATTCCTACCTATGGAGAAGAAGATGGTTTCTAGAATGGAGGTCCTACTAATAATGATTAATCCATGATTAATAGTCATGGAGGTCCATCCCTTAGTTCTCATTGCGATGTTCATAATCATGATAACACTTCTCATCAACAAGAAGGTCATCACCATGTCATAGAGATTTCAATGTTATGCTTATGTTGAAAAGAACATTAAAATATTAATATTGATATAATATATACTCCACATACTTTTAGTGGCGGTTCAACATAATGAATGGGAAAAATATAGATATGATAATCTAAGTTACCACCCCCAAATCACAGAACCATAGATTTAACTAGGGATAAATATTTATTTTGGAGTTTAATATAAAAGTGTTAGTTGATGATCTAAATGGTTAGTATAGGATGAATAATATCTTACTACTGATGAATAAAACACAAATATCATGTATAGAGAACTAACTAAAGAAAACATTAAATCATTTTTGTACCATTTCCATTACCATGTATGAAATTTCAATTATCTTTGAACAAGAATGTATAAATTGTTTTCATTGAAACCATTGAATAATATTTCATCAAATTTAATCCAAGTATCTTTCATTTGAAATATACACTAATCTCTTCAATGAGATAGATAAGAAGTTCTAGTATATTAATTTTGTTTAATTCATGATGTACCAAAATCAAAATTCATGAATGTAGAATGAAGACCACCAATTGGACCGCATAATTTATTTAAATATGCATGTCCAATTATCAAGGAAACCTCTTCCAACATACACATTAGAGGCTGGGGAGAATATGATTATATATATATTATTTCATTTGTTAGAAAATTGTTTTTTCTAGTAGGTAAAAAAGAAATTTTATTTCAATAATCTATGTCCGAGCTCATGGATTATGATATTCTAGTTGGTCATCCAAATGAAATGACAACTTTAATAGATGTAGAAAAAATTGATTGGAATTTTATATTGATAAATTTTTTTACCAAGACATAAAAAAGTTGAATAAAGTGGATATTTTATTAAAATTCATATCAATGAATACTGAATTACTACAAAGGGATCAAATTTTTCATCCAGAGATGTAAGAATACAAACATTATCTATACTATTCTAGAGAATTAGATAGAAAGGTGATTAGTGGTGTAGTTAAATGTCAAATGGAATCATTGGAGAAACCCTATGTCATATTTTTAGGTGAATTTTTATATCCATCAATGCCCCTAAAAGGATTTAATACATAAAACATTATATTTTTTCCCTTAAATGTTTATAATCCATCCCATTATATCAAAATTGTTTCATTTTTACCAATCCTTCATCCATGAAATTCCATATTCTATTGTTTCGGAATAGATATTGAAGGGGAACCTGTGTGATTTAATGCACTATAATTTCAAGACTCATCTCCTCTATCAGGGCCATTTTTTGAGAAAATCTAGGGATATTTACTTAGATTATTTTTAAATGAATTATTTTTCACTTCATGTAAACATGACATCCATGTGAGAAAGTTGAATCCATGAAGGGGTGAGAATTCAAAGAAACTTGTCTTTAATGTTCCATAAATTATTTCAATATACC
Organism: Viscum album; assembly: GCA_963277665.1. Classification (NCBI taxonomy): domain Eukaryota; kingdom Viridiplantae; phylum Streptophyta; class Magnoliopsida; order Santalales; family Viscaceae; genus Viscum; species Viscum album. The sequence goes on along the minus strand of OY728153.1, from coordinate 1,663,300,906 downwards.
CCAAGAATGGTATTATGATTCTATATAGGATCCTTATTATATTGATTTAAATTGGGATTTTATTCTTTTAAGAATATTTATAATATTAAAATTTTTAGACACAAACATTATAGATAATGTTTGACATGATTTTGATACAGATGAAAATGTTGAATAAGAATCTATTCGAAATATGATATCCATTCTGGCATTATTAGAAGATTTTTTAAAACTATATCCATGAAAGTCTAATGATTATCAAGATACAAAAAACATCCCATTACTACCCACATCATGATCAATTTCCATATAAAAACAATAATGTTTTACAATATCTTCATCCCACCCACTACATAATGAATTTAATCCTCTTTCAGCTGAAGAGAAACAGTTTCAATAAGATTCTATGTACGAGAAGTTGATCCAAGAGAATGTAGATTTAAACAATGGAAATAAACTTGTTGGGTGAAATTATTGAGATAAATCTATTATGCCTCCCCCACTTGACCACATCTAATAACAAGAGAATTCATGACCATCAATATCAGATTTGAGTCAGCCAACTCACTTGATATGACACAACCTATCATGAAAAACCCATGATTATATTATTTATAAAAATATTATACATTATTATATTTTCAGGATATCTTATGATTAATTTTTTATTGAATTAAGAAACTCAATGCATAATATAGTGGATACAACTACAAAGGGAAAATTTTTCCAATAAAAATAGGTTCTTTTGATAATACTCATGTTTCATTCTTGATAACTTTTATTCAACTATAAAATTTCACAATTGAACATATTATTATTCCTATAAGTCTTTAGGATCAATTAAAAACATTAGAAAAAATGTGGTGAACAAAATTAATCTTTATATGGAAAATAAAATTAATATAAAAGTTTTAAACCATTTTTAAGAAATTATGTAAATTCATAATGAATTATTCCTTGTTATAAAATTATATTTGATCTCACATAGTAATTTACTAACCAATAAAATAAAAATTATTTCCTAAATTTTTTCATAAAACATTTTATTGCATTAGTGATAGTAATATCCTAACTCATGAGGTTTTACTAAAAAAACTTTTAAAACCTTCCCTGAAAATTGGACTTTCATATTTAAAATATCATAAAATTTAGTAGAAATCAATATCTCTATTTCAAAATTTATTAAATCACAATATCACTTTCATACCTTATTAAATAAATACATTTTCATAAAAACCCAATTTGAAAGGATATAAAAACCATTCATGCATCATGGGACATTATCCATACCATCACCCTTATAAGAAACCTTACAAAGTAATAACCTTAATGATTAATTATATGGGTCTATTTTAGATAATATAATATTACCTAATTCACATGAGAGAAATATAAGACCCAAATATCATACAATAAAACTTCAAAAAATAAAATAAATTGTTAAAACAACTAAAATATTTTAGTAACATAATAAGACTCATAAAATAATTCATCAGATCCCACAGAAAAAATCACTTTTAGATTTCTCAAAAAATTAGAAAGATAATAATTTTCACTTTAAAACAATATTAATTAATAGATTTCCATAAAATTAGTATATAATCAATCTTGAAAAGAAAATTATTTTAGTTGAATCTTGATAATGAATTATGGAGATAATTGTGGGAAAATGTGATTATATGGTAAATGCAAAAAACATTCTCTTTGAAATTTTGTAAAGAATTTAAAAAATAACCATATGAAAGACATTGTAAACATTTCTTTCTTAAACCACATTTTAATGAATTCAAAATAGTTTAAAATTTTCATTATCAATATTTTAATTGTAAATGATAATATTCCTATAACATATAAAATTTCATGGATATGGAAGAGAATTTTTTTATAAAATTTAAAATCGTGATTAGAAAAAAAAATACTTACTTAGAGTCCTATTTCAAAACCTATTTATTTTTATTTCCTAAATAATTAGCATTAATTAATTTATTACTTTGATAGTGTCATTTTTCATTCCCATTCAATTATCATTCTTCCAATTATTTCATTTATTAATATGTTCTACGTTCAAACTAACATAGCTAAGTTCATGTATGATATTTTTAGGTGGTTTAATCCTTAATCATTAATGATCATTGGTCTGTTGAAAAAAATTAATGGGGACATGGTTCAAGTGTATCTAGATTATTAAAAATGTTACCATTATAATCATCTTATATTCTAAATTATTTTATTAGAATATATGTAATGATGATGTGTAATATAAAACATATTTTTTAGGGAAATTGTAGTATATAAACACAAAAGAGAAATGTTTTAATTTTGATAATGGATGAAAGGGATACAAATATGATTAACAAAACATTATAGATAATCATAATACAATTTTAAACATAATATTTATTTATTAGATCAATCATTATGACCATACATATAAATTGGAAATAAAAAATGATGCACATCAACTAATGGAGCTGATAATCCACATGTACACATGAGTGAATTCATCATTTACCAACATATGGGAGGTTATGAAGGTAAATAATATTCCATATTTATATAACCCTAATTATGTCATTAATATCATATATATTCATTAACTTTATATTTATAATAATCCATGTATGGTGGTGTTGAAAAATGATACAAATTGCTTTATAGAGGTGGTAATCCGCACGTAAGCATGAGAGATGTTCTCATCTTCCCTTAAATGGAATCGAGATAGAAAAATAATGTTTTTATATAGATAATTTTTTTTATATAGTAAATAAATTTATGTTATTATATTAGGATGTTTATAATATATTTTTTGTAGGTGAAAGAAGAAATAAATTTGAAAGTATTCAGATAAATTTATTTAAAAGGATAGTGACAAAGCCTATTTTATTTGATAATTTGAAAAATAATAGTAGGAAAAAAATGTACAAGAAAACAATGAAAAATTTCTCTCTGAAAAAATATATACATAAAACATTTTCCTCAACTTTTCACCTAGTTTTCAGTTAATAATTATACTTACTTCTTGGATATCTTCATTTGGATTATACAATATTCCTTCTTGGGATGAGCTTTTGGGAGAATATGACCTCTATTAATTGGTTTTTGATGTATGGAGAGGTATTTGGGAATATTTTTTATAAAAAAAACACATATGTTTTTTAATGGTTATTTTATATCTTATCTTAATGGAAAAAAATGATGTCATTTTGTTAAATATTAAATCTTTAAGGGCCATTAATGTAAATTTAAAATATAAATAAGCATATAAATTGACCATTTATGGTATTATTGACCATTAATCGTCCATATTTTCCCGATATAATATTATTTTTTTTATTTTTTTTATATCTAATAAAATAATATTTCACATTAAATATACAAAAAGTCATTTTCAAAACTTTTTGTATAATTTGACATTTAAAAGAACAAGATAACAATGGATTTAGAAAAAAACATTTAAATAATAACTTATCTTGAATAGTTACTTATAATATTTTTTGAAAAACCAAAAATAATCCAACCGATATATCTTTATTTGTTTTCAATATCTTTCATGTGATTTTTCTACTGCTTGCACAAATGTTGTATCAACACTGCATATGAATTTTTTATAATTGTATTTTAATTTATAATAAAAAATAAATTAATATCCCAAATATAATTTATTCTTCATAAATTTTATCAAATAATTATTTCATATAATATTTTTATCAACACCCTTATCCTATAAATATATGAAATGAGAGAGTTAGAATTTTGAAATGCTAAAAATTAAAAATAATATAATATCATTTTTAAGGATAAGTGGTATCAAATTTCCTTTTTTAATAATATAATATTATTTGTGTATATACACACTCAAACAATAAAGTTTAATAAATTTTAGCTGTATTTTTTCTTATCTCATAGATTAACCATAGCGTAGAACCCTTTATCATTTATTATGGGATTAATATTACTATAGAAACTATTATTTTTGAAAATTAATAACATGGATATAAATAATTAATTTGAATATGATTATACCAAAAAAAGAATTAATTTTATATGATTTAATTTACAGAAATTATAAAAATTAATTTTAAACAAGTAGACATATTGTATTAGAAAACGGGAATATGAAAATCCCCATTTTTAGCATAAAAATGTTTTTACAACAAATTTAAATATAATATTAATTACACATGAATTAATTTTTTAAGGTAAAATAGAATATTATTTTAACTTTAATCCATAAAAACCCAAAAGGAACCATTTTTATCCATGATTAAAATATATTTCCCAAATAATATTTATTTGAAGAAAAACATTACTTAGATTCCTGAAGTATCAAAAATTGATTTATACAATAAAGTTTTATTTTAAATTGCAATATATTACTTAATATATATATATATATATATTTATATGTTTTTAATAAATGTTTTATACTTTAAATATATTATTATATCATGAAAATTTCCCCAAAAAAAGAAATATTTCCTCAATTTTGTTTTAATATTCACCCAAAAAGTCTATTTATTAAAAAAATTTCCAAAAACAAATTTTAATATTATTTTAAAATGATAAAAAAAATTATTTTCATTTATTCAAATAAAAAATATACAATTTTTTAGTATTATTTTTAAATAAAAGTATTAAATATAAAGAAAAGATAGTTTTATAAAGAAAATAACCCTTTTAAACATTAATTGTTCTTAAAATTATATGATTTAATTTTTACAATTCAAAATTTTGTAATTATCTCTAAGAAAATAAATAATAAATTTTTATTAGGAAATAATTTTCTATATATATCTCAAAAGTTGGTTTCTTCTATTTAAACCTTTCAATCCAAGGACTATGTTACAATTATTTTATTTACCTAATAATTTATCTATAGCATACCATGATTCATTTAGGATCTATATTTAATGTAGTACACTCTATATAACATAGTACTAATTTGATGGAATAAAAAAATATTAGGGTGTTACACATGATACTGATGCAAAAAATTTAGCTAAATCTACCTCCCATTTATGATTACCCTCCACTAGGGAAGCAACACCCCGTTATCTAGGTGAGTGATCCAAGTAAAACATAGAGATATTATACGCCATATATTAAGCAAATATGAATGTATTATACTCCAAAAAATGTACCCACTCATAAATTAACTCATTTGATGATACCAAAAGAATGTCTCAATTTTAATGAATCACATTATTCTCGGATAGAGGCCGTAAATAGTGTACGTGTGATAATAAAACTACAGTAAAATCCATATTCTATGTCATTGTATTTGACACTCCCTCCACCAAACATTATAAATCTAACATTCCTAGTTGTCAATGGGAAAAAATATATGGGACTTCATCTTATGAATTTTTCATATGGATGTGGCCATATGAAGTGAATTGAAGAGTAGTATGATGTATTGAATATCAAATAATTTATCAAGATTTTGTAAGAAAACAATTTAATTTGGTATAATAATCTTGAAGACTAATCCATTATATATTGATAATATCCATGATCGATGTTCCAATACTATTTTTGTTCATCATTATGGTGGATTATCAGTCTAGAGATCTTAAATTTCAAACAGTTAAAAATATAAGAGTTCTATATTTTATCCATAGGGGGAAAGGTTTGACCTATTTTCCAAAATATGCATCTTACAATTACAAATAAATAGGATATAAGTACAAATAACAACTAATATAGTAAACATAAATATATTATCCTTTTATTATATCTATACAGATTATATGAGTTCTCTATAGCAACACATTTGATTGAATTTCCCATTTATAATATTATGTAAAAATCATAGCCAACATAGACAATAATTGGAATGAAATATAGAAAGAAAAAATTAAAGATAGTCATTAATGTTTTGGAAAATAATTTTTTAATATCTTGAAATCATGAGGGTTAAAGAAGTGGGGTTGAATTGTCACCTTGATTACTTCCCTTAACATCAGATTAAATAAAACAAAATTAAGGACTATATTGTTTTCAAAGAATTGTTCTAGTACATGATAAATAAAATTAATGAAAATCATGTAAATTATCCAAATAATGTGGATTTTATCCCAAATATTCCATTAGAGTAATAATTTGGGTGGAATGAGGTCCCACGTCTAAATAATGGCGGTATGACCAAAAATTCAATTACCTATGCACATGATGTCACCAGGGACATGAATGAATCAAATGGTTCTGACCCTAACATTCCATTAAATTTATATGGTGATTTCACCAAATTCAGAATCCTCTAAAATAAAATTCATATACCACATATGGATTAAATCATTGTATTATGATTCCTTGTGAGTTCCTAAACCTATAATAACCCTTTTTTTACAAATACATAACCTTAAAAAATATAATGAAAAGTGGCTTGTCTTATACACAATGACAAACTAAAAAAATTCATGATATATAAATTAAACATATTTTTAAATAGGAGTGATATATTATATCTGTTTAATTTAAGTATATTAGTTGAACTAACCACCCGAAGAAAACTATATAAAAAATATCAATATAAGATTCATTTCATTAAAACACATTTGTTTTCCAATTTGGTATTTGAATATTAAAATGAATTTCTATCCCATTTAGAAAATTATTTCCATATAACTATGTAAATTTCTTAATTCCACAAATCAATATAATATTAAACTAATTTTGGGTTATTTCATTAAAATAATTGATTTTTAGATGATTATTGAAAAATGAGGTTTTTTCCAAAATGATTCATTTTCTTACATTATCACTATTAAATAAATACATTCAATTGTTCAATTCAAAAAATATATTTTTATGGAACAATTTATTTTTAAGATATATTTTTTATTTTATAAAACCTATGTTCAGCCTTATAAAATATTACTAATATTTTAATTCTAAAAAAAATTGATCTTTTATTTTTGTTAATTATTTTGATTATATCATTCAGTTTTTATTTATTTTAAAATCTATCTAATATTATTATTTTATAATAAACTAATTTTAGTAACTAAAATTGATTATTTTGATACCTATAGCTTACACATAATTTTTTATCTTGATAACACAATTGTCCAAAATTGTTTTTTACAAATTATGTTTATTTATTTTAAAATTAATGTTTCCCACCGTTATAAATTTTAATTGATAAAATTATTATAAAATTTTAATATATAAGGATAAAATTATTTAAAATGATAAATTTATATTTTGTACATAAATGTTTTTACGATGATTGAAAATTAATTACATAGGTAAAACGTAAAAAATAGTAACGAAATGATTTACTAAGAGGAAATGACCCAAAACAATGTTAATGAAATGGATCCATGTTTTTTTTGAGGTTTGGGGCAAATGAAACTCACATAATCTATTATTTGTTTCCCTTCTGAGTGTTTTTACATTGAATTATATCATTATATTATTGAAAATATTAAGGGTTCTTCCAAAATTGCCTTGCGATATACATTTAGAAATGGATCCCTTGAACCACATCATGTTACACATTTAAATTATAATTTATATCTTAAAACCTTATTTTTTTTCTCCTATAACCATATCCGAATTACATTATCCTTTTTCCACAAATTTCATCTTCATTAATCCATTTCTAAAGATATATATACGAGAAGAATCATGCTCCTGATGCAAGTATTAACTCTTTCTCAATTGATTCTTCATAATATTCATCTTACATCACTTTTTTAAAAACATTAATATAATTAAATTAGTATTATATATATATATATTTAATCTATTATATTTATTTTAAATATTTTTTATTCATTCCCATCCATTTATTAAAACAATAAAACATTGACCGAACATTTTTAGACTACGACATCCTAGAAGAAAAGAGTTTTGTTTTCATCCCCATATCATAAGACTGTTTTTAATGATAAGAATGATTAAAATATATGATATATATATATATATATTTATTGAGATTTAATTTTTTTTTCATATATGGATTTTTATTATCTACATTTTTCCTCTCTCATTTTTCAAGAAATGAAAACGGTAACCATGTGTACGTTAGGACTACTGCCTCTCCAAGGTAAATTTTTTACTGTTTTTTATATTGTATTTACCTCTTTATGAATCTATTTTAAAGTGGTATACACCACATTAATAACATATTAATGGCATCATTATACTTCTTCAATAATTATATTATAACAAAATTAAACTATAATCATTCATATCCTTAAAATTTTAGCGTGTTCATAGAGTGTCGTTTCAATCACTCAATTGAAAAATGATATAAAATAATATCATGGATTACTATATGAAGAAAATAACTGATAATATATGATATAAGTAAAAAAATATTTTTTAATGGTTAATTTAGTATTAAAATCATTAATTATTATTTCGATAGCCATTAGTTAAAAATAAATGAAACATGATCATCCATAATTTGATCTTTATGGATCATAACAAAAACAACCATAGATTGAAAATAACTAATTATATATAATTAAAAATAATAAATTCAATAACCAATTATTATATGGAAATAATGAAATTTTGGATAAGAACGAATAAAAACATCATGATTATGAAACCTTTTTAAATTGATTAAGATTACCCACACATGAAATTGAAAATATATTAGAAATAACTAACAAACCTGTATTGAATAATTATAAGTCATGTTTATAAATGGGTATTGAAACGAATATGGTTATAAAATAGGCGATTTATAAGTTTTTTAATAGTGGAGGTCAGTGTACTTTCGTGGAAACCAATAGAATAACAAAGGGATTTGGTAACTCAAACTCCATCATTCGAGTTACATGAATTTTTCATTAATTAATTTCCAATATATTCACTACATTCATTGATTATATATTTCAAATGTTGTTATTCTTTATATATCTGGAGAAAAAGGCTTATTATTTCAAATCCACTTCATGGAATTATTTTCTTTTCACTTTTTTATGGAAACAGATGATTCTTTTTTGAAAAGAGTCTTCTAAAAATGACTTTTACATAGATGATTGGATAATGTATTTTATCAAAAAAGCTTTTTAGATTTAGTTTTCATTTTCATATCTATATTCAAAAAGCTCAATTTCTAATGGATATTTTATTTATGATTCTCCCTCTATTTTTTTAATTATATTATAATTTTGTAGTGATCCAATTTTCAAAGCAAATAAATTTAATTTAAGTTGTTATACTATTTTGAAATATTTGAAAAACCTTGTTTATTTCCATATGTTCTTTATAATATGATTGGTGAATGATTTTACATTTATTGTTTTATGAATCCAATTTTTTTATGTCTTCAGTCCATAATGGAAAGTGAATTATTTTTATTTAAATGTTTTATGGGATGGATTTTATTTCCATGTGTTCTCTATAATGGGATATTTTAATAAATTTAATGTGGCTCTCATAGCATTGATGATGAATGGTGGGGTCTATTATATCTGTCAGATGAAATAACTAAAATTATAAATCTCATTTGATTTGTGTAAATGTTAAAAATTTAGATTTTATCAAGTGTTGCTGAAAATGTATGGGTCTCAAAGGTGATGTATACACACATAAAATTATGTTTTCTCACAAGGATGTGATAAACTATGTGACTCAATAAATTAATGTTTTCTGATGTTAATGTTTGTTCCATTTTTTGAAAGAGGTTATTAATTATAGACATATGCTCTAATGATTCTTGTTTTATTTTATTTATTTTAAATTTGGGTTATTAATATTTTGTTTTCTTATTGATATTTTATGCTTTAAGTTATTATTATATTTTCTTTTGAAGCATACTTCTGTTTTATGATTAATACTTAACATGATATGATATTTCTCTTATGATTTTGTTCTTTTTATGAACTCATCATTGATGAAATGTTTATTTACCCCTTACTATGAATTTGATATCACCCATTGAGATCACCCCTTTGATTGGGTTATAATTCCCTAATTTTTAGGATGACTTATTCTAAGGATATATTTAAATGCTAGTCTATTATAGTACAATTTTGATTAAATGATTTCAAGTGTAGTAACATAAAATAGTTATGTAGATATTCACCAAATAAACTAAACCTATATATCCCTCATATATTATCTCTATTTTTTTTTAAATATATTGTTTATATCATCTAAAATATATTAAATGTATTCATTTTTCAGGGATCGCAATAGTTTGTGTCAGATAAAGAAATAGTTATTTTTATAGATTATATAACTATATTTTGGAATTTTTGTTGGAAAACCAGAATAAAAACCCTAGATTCGATCAAATTATAATACGATATGTTCAAATTTTGGAAATGTATTGAGTATGTGTTTTTACTAGAAATTAAATCCCTATATGCATAATTTCTAGTGGATATAGTTATGACACAAATGAATATAATTATAATAACCCCAAAAAGGATGATTAAGTACTAAAATGATCTACACAATGATTTATGTTGAGGGGGTCATATATTTCACACATATCTAGATATTCCCATGAAATATTATTTTTTTATTCACATTTTCTTTATGAACCATTAATAATGACGTGAAAATATTATTATTAAATGCTTAGGGATTCTAATTGGATGTAGATAATGAATAACATAGACTAAAGCCTCAAACTTTATAAGAAAGATGTATTATTTATGATCCATTCATTCCATGAAAATAGTTTTCATTTTAAATTAAATATTTATATATTTTAATTTTCATTATTTATGAAAGGGTTAGTATAGGGACAATCCATGTTGACAATGGGTTTGATAGGTCATCTAATGACTGTCCCAAAAAGCTAAAAATTAGATAGTTACATGTGTAAAAAACCTCATTTAGATTTCTTCCAAACCATCAAAAGTTATTAATGAGAACATATGTTTTGTTGACCTACCGAAAACACCAAGTAATGAGAAAAATAATAATGAGTATTTTATAGATAAATATCCACCCTCCTTTAGTGGATATTCTAATCCATATCTAAGCATGGTATAAATGTGATGGAAGATTTATTTCTTATTCTCTAGTTCTTAAAGATCAAAAAGATTTCCTTGGATATCAATAATTTGGTAGGATAAGATGACTAATGGTGGAACCTCATTAAGAACACAACATAGAAGCGGGAAATAGATAATATTGAATGGTAGGAATTCAATAATGTTTTCTTCATCATGTACTTTCCTTCAACTCTTTGCATGAGGATTATGTGAGAATTTTTTATACTAAAAAAGGAATATGGTTCTAATGGAAGTAATGAAGAAAATATCATGGGGAATTTGAGGTCTTAAAATAATTATATATCCCAATTTCCAATCAAGATCTAATTATTATTTAATGGTGTAAAAATAATTATAATAAGGGAATTATTTATAAGTGGTTTAGGGAAATTTTGGAACATTGTTAATTGTGCACTAAAGGTGGAGAGTGAAATCAGTCACTATCAATATTATAAGGAAATGAAAATAAAGGAAAAATATCATGATACATTTAATGGTATATAATATCAGGTGAAGAAATTTCAACCCCATACATCATAGAAGTGTGCAAAGAATGACCTAGTAATTGCCTCAAAAGATCAATGTGGTGTTTCAAGTGTGGTAAAGTTGGACAATGAGTGAAAATATGTTGATGAAAGGATAACATGTTGATTAATTCAATAGAGAAAATATTTTCCTGGATAATGACCCTTCCAAGCTGAAATGCTTCATGTGTATTTATTTTGGACATTATATAAATTAATGATCCAACTATTTTTCATATGAAAAAATATTCCCTAAAATCTCTCAATCTAAGGGAATAAGGAAACGAATATACGATCACTATCATTAGGGTAGATCATGATAATAAAGTAATACGAGGAGAACTCGAACTATTTTTTAGATCAGATAATACCTTATTTAATAATGGTCATCAAATCTATTTATACCACACACATTTTATAAGAATCTATAATTCTCACCTCTAGTAATGAATATTGATCGATCTATGAAAACACATAGTGGAAGAATTATTATTTGTAAGAAGTATAAATATTCTCTAATTGTGAGTTATGTGAGGATAAATTCTTCATGTACAATTGTTATTACTTTGGCATATAATGAAATAATATAGGGTATGGACTAGAATTCACTGCATAAATAACAGAACAATTATCGAGGAAAAGAGATATCTTTTTGTAGTCTGAATCAACCTATGAAAAAAGTTTAAATATTGGAATAATCATGGAATCTACTTGGAAAAAAATTCAATAATATGGGTTTTAGTACTCAATAAAGAGGGATTTATATCTCAAATTAATAGAGTGGAATTCAACATTGATAACATGGCTAATTATTTTTTTCTAGATGAACTTCCCAATCATCCCCTAGAGCTTTATTTTTACTTTCGAATTGAGCTCATACCTAGATCTATACCTACCTCATAGAGTATATTTATAATGGACCTCATTTAATTTGAGGAATTGATTAAACAACCTCAAGGGAATATAGATATGGGATTCATATACTTGAGTTCTCCACCAAGAGGTGCAAGAGTCTTCCTTTTTCAAAAATAATGATTGATAAATGTGTTTTCAATGATAATCATGTTCTTAATAATATCATGATAAAAAAGTTATCCTCTACTACATATCAATTATCTATTCAATCATATATTAGGATAATAATAATTCTAAATTAATGAACTTCAATATTAAAATCATCAGTTATGGGTAAATGAGAGGATATTTCACAAATTGATTCCCATAAAAGGTATAGAAAAAAAAAAATATTTTTATTTCATTTTGGCATATGAATTATACTATATATATTATGGATGTTATGAAGAAATCTATTAGGGATAAACATGAAAAATACATTTTACACTTCATATTAGATATTATCATATATTATAATTGTAAAAAATAAAATTTAGATCATTTTTGATTATGTTTAGAACCTTAATAAAGGTGAAACTGCATTTCAAGATAGAAAATTGTGAATTTTGGATATAGTAAGTATCATTTGTGGGTTATGTAATTGAAAAAAAATGAATATTTATAGATCCATCAATGACATAAGATATTGAGTAATGGACTAGAATTACAAATATAACCGAGATACCTAATTATCATAGAATATATTGATATTACTGATGATTTGATTGAAATTAATAATTGATATTAAATACCTTATTCATGTCAACATATAAGGGAGTGAAACTCCTTTTGATGGAGGAATATGGATAATGCTTCAAGTAAAAGAATAAAATTGTTGCCCCTGCAGATATACTAGTATTACATTTTAGTTGGTAAGTATTTTTAATAAATATTGATACTTTGAGAAGGGAATTAGGATGTTTCCTCACGCATAATGACCGAGTAACTACTTATGCCTCACATTAATTAATGACTTGTGAAAAACATTTACTTAACACATTATTTGGATTTGGATATGGTGATTCTTGAATTAATTAATTTGAGTCATTATCACTATAGAGAAATTTTTGACATATAAATACCAATCAAATGAGAATGAAATACATATTCACTTAGAAGTAGGAGAATATGAACTAAATTTGACGGTTGGAACTTATAAAAAAATTTACTTCATAATACATTACCACCCATGGAATTTAGACTAGGTGGATGATGCTTTAAGAAGTTAAGATCAAGATACTCAATCCATGATGAGGATAAAAAAATATACAATGCTTATGGATTTACAAAGGATGAATCATGAATTAAAAAAATTATGGAAAAAATATTATCATTTCCAAATGACCACCCAACCATTAATTGACCTGAAAATAAAAGTATCAAAGAAAGTTGCTTTAGATCTATAAAAAATGTAGATATTATTCCAAATTTGATAATTTATAATTATAGAGTTATAAGTTTTGGAAACAACATATTTGTTCTATAAAAACTAGAACTAAAGAGTGAAATTTTGGATGATGTTCAGAGTTCATCATTATCTACTCATCCTAAAATAATAAATAGTTTTATAGATCTAAATAAAAATTTCCGACATGATAACATGAAGTGGGTGATTGTATAATATATATATCAATTCTTGGTGTGTTAGAAATTAAATTTTGAATGATATAATTCAAAGGTTATGTTGCAACCATTACCCATACCAGTATACAAATAAGAGAAGAATACCATGGATTTTTTCATCGCACTCCCCATAATTTTATTAGGAAATAATTTTAATGGGATTTTAGTCCACTAATATAAGAATTCATAAAATTTTATTTCCACCAAAAATCATTTATATCATATAAAACTCACCAAAATATTTATAGGGGAACTGGTTATGATACAGATATTACCAAACTAAAATTTATCTAATTCTAATCCAAGGTTTTCCTACAACTTCAAGATATGTCTTTATAAATAATTGGAAACTATGTTGAGTTGCATCACATACTATCAACCACATATATATGGATAATTTGAGATTTCTATTAAAACATTGGACGATATGTTGAGAACTTGTTCGATAGAATTTCAAGGATTTTAGGATTTTACACCAACCTATGGTTGAGATCTCATATAAAAAATGGATAACTTCCATCATTAGGATAAAATAATATGAATCTATGTGTGGAAATAGATGTAGGAATCCAACATGTGGGGATGAATTTGAAGAGAATAAACTGATAGGCCCAAACCATGTATAAGAAATAGAGGTGAATATTCAAACCATTAAGTGAACTATTAAAGAATCAAAAGATCAGCTGATTTGTTATGTGGATAATAAATGTGGTCATATGGTGTTTAATGTTGTGGAGAATTTTATCATATGAATGTCTCCATGGAAGTGGGTTATGATATTTTGGAATATATGTATGTTGAGCCCTGGGTATATCAATTCATTTTTGTAGTGAACTGACCCTAGAAGGCCTAGAGTTGGTGTCTGAAAATAATTACATTAGTATGATTACAAAGAATCATGTCTCGAATAAAATATTAGTTTAGTAGTTAGGGTAAACCACATATAAAAATGAGAATTTTATTACAACATAATTGTATTCCTTATTTATAAATAAATAATTTTGAGAATAACTATAATCCATCTAGTAAATCCCTATGTAATTCATAATATGATTCTTGGATTCTTGTGGAATGAAACTTAATAAGGGAGAACTCAAATTCTTGTTAAGGGAAAAATATAGTGGAAGCAACAATGAACCAATGAGAATAGTCAATATGGAAAGGTAAATAACTAAATACACATTCTAGGTAGTCCATAAACATAATGGAATAACATAAAAAATATTAAAAGGTAATAATAGAACACACATTCCATATAATAAAAAACTTTGAAGGATGGTAATAATCAATATGTTAAGGTAATAACTGGAAGAAAATTCCATTCAAATAAATTGATAAGGAAAAATAAATATGGCATGGTGAGAAACTAAAACGAATTCCATTTAATCAATGATTTGAAAAAGACATTTATCAATAGATACGTCAACAAAAAATATCATGGATGAATAATAAATTGAAATAATAGGAATGTAATTAATTATTAATGTAAATCTATCTATGGCACATGAAAACATGTACCATCTAGACCTTTTACAATATGATCTAAAACCATATATAGAAACCAGTTTAATTTGAGAAACTAGTTTGTCTCTCGAGAACCTATCGATGCATCGAGGGGATACATGAAGTTATTCCACCCTCAGTCATTACTCGTTCAATTCATTACACATGTCAATTAATTAAAATAAATAATATTCTATATGAAATACTCTTGTTGAATAATGAATTCTGTTTTATAGATAATTCACCTGTTAATAAAATAATTGTTAATAAGAACACCATATATAAAATGATATATGGTTTCAGAAATTCTAATATCAATCTGATAAAATATGGATATTAAAGTATGAATCCAATGAAAACTTATTAAAATATAGTTATTGTTTAATGATAATGTTTACTATCACAAAATTATGAGAGATCATAAATATAAAAATTAAGAAGATTCTTTAAGAGAATAATCTTTAAACATTTTAAAGCGTCCCTTACAATTTTGAAACATTTAAATCGTAACCCCAAGGTGGAATATATTAAATGAAACATATAATATCATGGGATTAAATATTTTCATGATATAACATATTAAAAGTTAGTATATTCTCCAAATAAAAAAAATTGGTTTATACTAACAAATAAGTATCAATGAAATGTAAATTGATACAATTCCCTAACCATGTGTTTCCTTTCAGGTGAACATCCTTTAAATTCATGTATAGTAAACTAATTTTAATTTTGTACATTCTTGAAAACATTTTTCAGGTTTATCATCACACTTATTTCACTTATTACTATGTTAAATATAAATACATAAGAAATAATGTTTGCATCGTGGGTTTTGAAAAAATTAGGAGTATGTGTTAAAATCAACATTAGTATGTCAACTATAGGAAAATGGTTTATTATATAACATCTGAAAAATATTAATAATGACATTATTTTCATATTTAAAAAAAATTATACTTTTAAAATCAATCTTTAAATATTATTATGAAAAATGATTCAACGTTACGATCATGGAGATGGTAGGATGTACATACACAAGAGTATTATTCTCATTCTTCAATGATTGTTATAAAAATAAGTCAAGTACCAATATATCTTTCTAAAATGATAATTATATCATAAATACCATATTATTTAATCATATATACTTATATATATAATTTTTATGATGTAAAATGAATCACATCGTGTCAGGAAGGCGATAATCCACATGTCCACGAATGACTTTATCCCTTTATGTGTGAAGGGGTAATAAATAAAATGATATATATATATATACAAGACACCTAGAATTGTATTTATTTAATTAATATCATATATATGTTGTTTCAGTTACATATTATTAATTAAAACCATTCTTTATATGTTCCATTATAGTTTTAATAGATCACATTGCTTCAAGGGGGTGATAGCACACAATTCCTCAAATGATGTTATCATATTAACATAAATTGGAATGTATTAATGGTATGTGTACTAAAAGATTTAAATAAATATATATAAATAATAAATCTCATATATATCATATATAAACATATGTTACATCATAATTTCTACCATTAGAGGCAGTAAAGGAAAAATAAACAATCATCGTTATATGAGGTAGTAGTTCACTGTACGCAGAAACACCATATTCATAACGCATTAGATATGAGTGTGTGCAAGTGTAGGTATAAAACATAGAATAAAAAATAATACTATATTTATTATAATTTTTCTATAATAAAATAATATTATAGGAATATGTTATTGGTCGGGGAATGGAAATAACACTAAAAAGCATAAGAGTAGATAGTACCTCCTAATCGGGTAACTACTTTTGGTTTGCACCGGAAGGCTTCCTTGGAATGATTTTGGCCAAATGATTAGATTAAATGTCCAGGGGTGGGATTTTTGGAACCTATTTGTGAATTGATATTTTCATAAAAAAATATGTTTGAGTGGTGTTTGGAATGGGGAATGGTGGTAGCCTTTTATAAGGGAGGAAAAAACACTCACATGGTATTTTTGAAAAGAAGTAATGTGTACATAAATTTTTACCAAAAAAAAAAAAGAATCCAAAATCAAAAATAACTTAATAATTTGGGGTAAATGGAGGAATTATTTCCATAAATTTTGTGTTGAAAAAGTATCTAGTTCATTTGTGCCACTGATTTAAAGGTTTATTCTATTTTTAAGATTAATTTGGCCTTAGTAATTGTAACTAATTTTAGTTACTATAACTAATATCTTTATGAAAAAACAAAGTTAGTATTTTTATATATTATAAATTAATCTGATTCCAAATATGGAATTAATTTTACCAAAATAGAATCATATATGTAGAATAAATTGATTTAAAATTCATCTTTCATGTGGGACGACAATTCATGTTTTTATGGTAAAAATATACAAAATTCTGATATGTTTTTGTAGACAATTTAAAAGTTAAATTGATTCCAATGTCATATATTTTATTAATTGAAAGAATATTATCTAATTAAAAATTAAAATCAATTTAAAATGCAATTTAACCATATAAATAATTTCGAAGAAAAAATAGTTATGTACTAAAATTCAGTATTATAACTATTTATTAAAAAATTAATAATTTTAGATAAAATATCATAAAATTAACCTAAACTAGTTATTATGATTCGGTTTCAAAGATTTAGTTTATTATTACATATTAAATCAAATAAATTGTCAATTTTCAGATTTAAAATTGGTTCACCATTAAAAGGTCATAAAATTTTTGTAATAAAAATTGGTTTTTTATAAAATACGGATTTCTATTATCTTATGCATATAAAACCTGATAGACGAATTAAAAAATATTTTATTTAATTTATAAAATATATATTTCATTAAAATAATTCACTAATTCTAATTAACTATGTTTATTAAGACACAACACCATTAGAAGCATATAAATAAAAACAATTATCCAATAGGTTCTTATTTTTGTTTCTCATTAGTTTGTAACCAATGAATTAATTTTATATTTATATAAACCATAAATTATCATAAATTAGTTAAAACTATTTATAAATTCAAAAAAAACGAATATTTTATAACATATTATATTAAATAATAATATTTTAATAATACGGTGTTATTTGGTGAAACTCAGTCAAGTGTGTAATGAAAGATATCGATAAAAGTCACTCTTGTGTGTGACAAAAGATATAAAGGAAGGGATATATTTTCTGTAAAGTAAACATTCTAGTATGGTCACCCATGCATGTAACTCAATCTATCTCAGTGTTTCATGCATTGAAATTCCTAGAATCTATTTTAAAGAGTAAATATATTATACAGTATCCTAATATTATATTACCTTACACGCTTGGTGTCATATTGCATACATGAAATCAATTAGAAGGTTCTTAATTTAGATTTTAGAGTTGTAACGTTCTCTCCATCTTAATTAAATTTTTTCAATTAAAATTAAAAATAATCATAGTGATAGATTATTTTATACTTCCTATGATTGAAATACCACATCGTGAGAAGGGTTTATAAGTCATGCTTTATAAATGTTAAAATGGAAAGTAAAATAGGACACATGGAATACCTTTAAAATATGTATCTATGTAGGAGTACATTTGTGTGAAGTGAAAATACATACTTATAGGAAAAGCATAAATATTTATACATAGTGATTTAGGACATTAATAAAAAACAAGTGGATGATCAATAGAATGTTCAGGGCCTTAAAGACAAAAATATATCATGATTTATAAGTCCATAGGTTCAACAAAAAAAATTTATGAGGAAAAAGTTACTGTTTAATTAGTCTTTTCCTAATATTAAAGAATTATTTTACTACCTATGTATTTTTACATAGTAGATTTCATTAATAAAATTTTAAAATCTGGTTGCGCTTCGATCTATTTTCATATTCTTCCAAAAATTAATATTGGTGCATGAAGCACAAATAACCATATTTAATTCATCTTAAGGCCCATAAAAGAGAGAAAATATGACTATTTGTCTCCATCTATCTTCCAAAACAAATATGGTTAATAAATTAATCTATATGTCTAAATATTTAAACTACTAATTCATCATTAAAATGTATTCATAATTCATTACTAAAATTGAATAATTCACCATGAGATTGAGTAGGTTAGTGGTTGGGGTGATACCCTTATCATCCTTCGGTCATGGGTTCAATACCAATAGTATTTATGAAATGGATTGGTTGTCACCTACTATACAAGTTGTCAATTTCTAAATCTAAGTTAATATAATATCCAAAATAAATATGATGAAAATCCATGAAATGGACTTTTACAAAAGGCTATCAATACAACCCGTAATACATAAATACTTTATCCACTTATGTTCACATCGATCCTTCCTTGGTATCTAGTTTATCCTTTAGAAAATGGCATTGACTTGGGTAACATCCAGGTTCCCCAAACTTAAGACAAAGAACTATAAATAATTTCGTAGTATGAGCATCAATTACTTCCATCGTACTCTTCATATATACTCTATAGCCCATTGGTTTATGTTATTATTTCCCACACATAATTCAGTTCCATATTCCATTGAGAAACTTACCAAGGTGTTTACTTCTATACTTTTAACAATTTCGAAATCAAGCCTATTTTTCATTAAGGTCTCCGCCACACATGCTCAAATAAACCTCTATCTTTCGTTTCTTTTGTGTGTTTTGCAGTTCTTAAAGGAATATATTGTTAATCATATTTATGTAAAATGATTTGGAATAGACAAAATATTCTTTACTCATTTCAAAACATCATTTGGTATCACATTTTCACAATAAATTTCATTCAGGTAAAATGTTAACTAGAATCCTTTGTGTTCCATCCATCAACTAATAAGAGAATGAATAGTCTGAGGAACAAAATTCACAGTGAGAACAATTTATTGTTATCAATAAGACATCTAAATTAGGAGTCCATATTATTAAACATAAAATACCTTAGGTTTAACCATGATTATTTAAATTCATTATCCATTCAATATCTTCATATTGGGTAGTAAATAAAATAGGGATCATCATAAGAAAATCCCCAGGGAGTGTCAAACCATGTGTGGAGAAAGGTTTCTTTTTGATTACCATGTTCTCCTGAGTCGGGATCAGAAAACCTTGTTAGAGTTATTACTCATAGGTAGATTTGTTACGGAACAACTCCTACATTTTGTATCCAAGAATGGATGTATTTCTAGGAAGACCCACTTAATCTACACCTTACCAAAATCTTAGAATGTTATTATATATGTATCCTTAATTTATTACTTAGAGTTATGTTTTAAAACAAATTAATTCCAAAATATAGTTCCCATGGTTGCTACTAAACATCTTCGGATACTTGCTTTTGCGACTCGACCCTAGAAGGCTCGGAGATAGTGCCTGTAACAAATTATGTTTGTATGATTACAAGAATAAATCCCCAAAGAACTGATCGGTTTAGTTGTCTTTGTAAACCAAATATATAATTGAGTATTTTATTACAAAAGAATAAACAAATTACAAAATAATTTTTCCATCTATATAAAAAAATAACTTCAATAATTACTCTAATCCATGCATTCATAACATTCATAGTACACTTCATGGAATCCTAGGGAAGGAAACATAATTATGGGGAGATAAAATGCTCAGTAAGTAAAAAATATAGTGTAAGTAATAATTAATCAATGATAATAGTAAATAGGGAAAGTTAAATCACTAAACATGCATTTCATGTAATGAATAAATTGAATGGAATTATATAAAAAATATGGAAAGATAATAATAGTACACACATACAATATAATAAAAAACTGAGATGCGAATAAAAAATATGTCAAGATAATAACTAGAAATGCATTCCATTCAATTAACTAGATAAATAAAAATAAATATGGCATGGTAAGAATCTAAAACACATTCCATTTAATCAATAACTTAATATGAAATGATTCCATACATATGTAGATGCTAAATCTTGTGGATGAATAATAAATGGAACTAATATAATGGTAATTCATTATTAATGGTCGTCTGGTCTAAGGCACCTGAAAATATATAGCATCACATCCTTTCACAAGTTGGTTTAAAACCAAGGATTGAAACCCATTTAATTTTGGTAATAAGTTTGTTTCGTGAGAACATATTAATGCTTCAAGGGGTTATATATTGTGCAATCCCCACAAATCATTACCATTACAATTAATTCTGCATATAAATTAATCAAAATAAATAATATTGCTTATCAATATTTTTATTTAATAAATATAATCATTTTATCAATAATTAACCAGTTAACCAAATAACTATCTATGAGATCACCACATATAAAATGATATATGGTTTACGAAATAATAATATCCATTTGAAGGAATATAGATATTCAAGTAAGATTCCAATGAAAAATGATTACAATAAAGTGATTGTTTTAAAGCAATGTTGACATTCACAAAAATATGTGAGATTTCAAAGATAATAATTAATAACATTCTTTAGGAGAGTAATATTAAAACATTTTAAAGTGTACCATACCACTTTGAACCCATTAAATACTAATCCCCAAGGAGGAATAATATTAATTGAAACTTATAAGATACCGGGATTAAATATATTCATAATATAACATATTATATTTTTAGAATATTCACAAAATAAAATGAAACTGGTTCATACTAATAAATAAGTTTTAATGGAATGTAAATTGAGTCAAAATTCTCAATCCATAGGATTCTTTTTGAGTGAACATCCATTAAATACTAAAATAATAAAATTATGTTAGGTTTTTTACTTTCATGAGAAACGTTTTAATGTTTTGTCATTACTTTTATTTTAGTTATTACTATATTCAACAAAACTACTTAAGAAATAATGTTTTCATCAGGTGTTTGGACAAAATTAGGTGTATATGTAAAAATCAACTTTGGTTGGTCAACTATGGTCCAATGGGATATTGTATAACATGAAAAAAATAATAGTGAAATTATTATTATATTTATACATAAATTATACTTCTAAAACTGATAATTATATATTATTATAAAAAATGAATCAATGATATAATAATAGAGACTGTAGTCCGTACATACGTATGAGTAACATTCTCATTTTTCTATGACTATTATGGAAAAAAGTTAAGTAATATTATATAATTCAAAAATGATCATTTTATCATAAATACCATATTATTTAATCATATATACAAATATATTTAATTTTTTTTATTTAAAATGAATCACATCATGTCAAGGAAGCAGTAATTTACACGTCCATGAATGATGTAATAACTTTATCTGTGAAAGGGTGATATAGAAAATTATATATATATATATATAATAATTATTTTAAAAAAACATTATTATTTAATAAATATCATATATATGTTTTATATTTTACATATGTTTAATTTAAACCACCTTTTTTATGTTCCATGTATAGTGTTATTAGATCACATCACTTCAATGGGGTGGTAGTCCACACGTCCTCAAATGATGTCATCGTATTAACATAAAATGGAAGGTATTAATGGAATGTGTTATAAAAGGCTTATATAGGTATAAATAAAAAATTAATGTCATATATATCATAAATAAACATAGGTTCCATCATAATTTCCACTATGAGAGGCGGTAATAGAAAAATAAACAATCATCATTTCGTGAAGTACTAGTTTGTCAAACACAAAAACAATATATTCATCATGCATTAGATATGAGTTTGTATAAGGGTAGGTATAACACATATAATAACAAAATACTAGTATAATTATTATTATTTTTCTTTTATAAAAAATATAATAGGAAGATATTAGTGTTTGAATAATTGGAATGAAACTAAAAATCTTTCGAGTAGATGATACCTCTTAATCGGGTAAATAATTTTGGTTTCTACCAAAATGATTCTTTGGAAGGATTTGAGCCAAAAGGTATGATTCAAGCTATATGGGAGTGATTTTTGGAAACTATTTTGTATGATTTATTCATAAAATAATATGTATGAGAGGTGTTATGAATGGGGTGAGGTGGTGACATTTTATAAGGGAGGAAAAAGAATCACTTAATATTTTTGAAAAGAAGTTAGGCAAACCCACATCTTTACCAACAAAAATGTATTAAAAAATATTAGTAAATAAAGGTACATGGATGAATTATGTCCGTAAAATTTGTCTTTTACAAGTATATAGGTCATTTGGGCCCCTAAGATAACAGTTTATTCCTTTATTATGTATAATTTGGCCATAGTAGTTGTATTTAATTTTAATTACAATCCCAAATAGTTTTTTTTAAAAGTTATAATTATTATAAATTATAAATTAATATGATTCAAAATATGGAATTCATTTTTCAATATTATAATTATACATAAATTAGAAGGAAAAAAAATTAAACTAAAATTCCGTATTTTTAACCATTCATTAAAAAATTAATTATTTTTAATAAAATATGAAACATTCATCCTAACCAAGTTATTATGTTTCCTGTTCAAATAGTTAGTTTATTATGACATATTTAATAAATTAAATTTTCAAAATTCAGATTTAAAATGGGTTCACCATTAAAAGGCTGTCAAATTGCTTTATAAAAATATTGTTTTTTATTTATAAAAAAGGGTTTGGTATTATATTATGCTTATCAAACTTTATAGATCAATATAAATTGTATTTTATTGAATATATAACATATATATTTCATTAAAAACATTCAATAATGGGAATTAACTATGTTTATTAGGACACAACTACTTTAGAAGCATAATAATAATAATATTTCTTTTTATATCCAATTGGTTCTTGTTTTTGTTTCTCATTAGTTGGTAACCAAATAATTAATTTTATATTTATATAAGCCATACATTTTCATATGTTAGTTAATGTTATTTATAAAAACTAACTTAATGATAGTTTTATATCATATTATACAGAATAATATTATTTTAATAATATATTATTGTTTGGTGAAACACAGTCTTGCGTGTAATGCAATTTATCAATGAAGGTAGCACTTGTGTGTGACACAAGCTATCAAGAAAGGGTTATCTTGCATGTAATGTAAGCTATCGAGGAAGGTTACTCATGCTTGTAACTCAATCTAAATCTGTGTTTCTTGCATCGAAATACCATGAATATATTTCAAATAGTATATATATTATAATATATCTTGATATTATATTACCTTACATAAATGGTATAACATTTCATACATGATATCAAATATAAGTTTCTTACGTTAAATTTTAGGTGAGTCACATTATCCCCACCTTAATTTAACTGTTTCCTTTCAATTTAAACAAAATTGTGGTGATAAATTGTAGTATACCTTTTATATTTGAAACATCCTAAGAAGGGTTCATAAGTCATCCAATATAATATTGAAAATGTAAAGTACATAGGTCCCAGGGACAACCATGTAACTATGTATCTATGTAGGAGAACATTTGTGGAAAGTGAAAATACATTCTTAAAGTGAAGGTATAAATATTAATATTTAGTGATTGAGGCCATCAATCAAAAACAAGTGAATGATCAATAGAATGTTGAGGGCCTAAAAGCCATAAATATATTATTATTTAGAATTACATGGTTCAATGAAAAATAAGTTATGAGGAAATTTTTTTTCTTTAATGATATTTTTTCTAATATTAAGGAATTAGTTTACTATTTATGTATAATTATATGGAATATTTCAATAAATAAAATTTCAAACATTGGTTGTTCTTTGATATATTTTAAAATTCATTAAAAAATAATATTGATGCATGAAGAACAAATAAACATATCTAAAAGTTATTATGTTCCATTAATGGGTGAAAATTTTATAGTTTTGTCCTTAACTATCTTCCAAAATAAATATGGTAAATACATTAATCTAAAATTCGTAAAATTGATACTACTCATTCATTATTAACATTTATTCATAAATATTTTTGACTAAAAACAATGATAAATTCTACAAGACATTGCGTAGGTCATTTTTTTGGTTGATACCCATATAATCATTTGGTCATGGGTTCAAGACCTGCAAACTTTCTAGATTTTATTGGTTTTAACCTAGCTTACGTGTAGTTATTTTCTAAAACCATGTTAATATAAACTAAATAATAAATATTATTTGAATCCATGAAATATCCTTTTAAAAATGGTTTTAAATACAATCATAATACATAAATACATCATCCACATATTTTAACATCAATTTTTCCATGGTCTAATGTTTATCCTATAGAAAAGGGTTTTGACTTGGGCAATGTCTATGTTCTAAAAACATGCGACAATGGACTATAATGTATTTCTTAGGATTCACTGCATTTCCTTCCATCATACTCTTCATATTTCCTCGACAATCCTTTAATTTAGGTTCTTTTTACCCAAAAATAACACATTTAATTTCCTATTGAGACACATAACTAGGTTTCCCCTTCCATACTTCTCACATGTCATAAATCAAGCCTATTTTTCTTTAAGTTATCTACCACAAAATCACTTTCAAATCTTTATCCTTCTCCTCTTCAATGCATTTTGGATTTACTAAAGGTATATATTTATAATCATATTTCATAACAATGATTAGGAATAAACACTATATATTTCACTCCTTTAAAAACATCATTTGGTTGCTCATTTTTACCACCATTTCATTCATGTTCAATGTTAACTCAAATCCTTTATGTTCCATCCATTGACTAAAACTATAAAGAATGGTTTTACAAACAAATATCATAGTGAGAAATGTTTATAATTATATATAAGATATCTAAACCATGACACCTATTTTTCAAATCTAAATTACCTTAGGTTTAAACATGATTATTTATTGTCCTTATCAATTCAATCTCTTCATATTGGGTTTTAAAGAAAACACAGATTATCATAAGCAAATCCCCTAGGAATGTCAAACAATTTTTCCAGTAAGAAATATTTCTTTATACTAGGTTACCCCAAGTCAGGCTCAGAATACCTTATCATAGTTATTACTCATTGGTACATTTCTTCCAAAACCACGTCCATTTATATTATCCAAACATTGATGTATTTCTAGGAAGACCCACATAATATAAAACTTACCTAAATTAAAGGATGTTCTTTTATACTTATTCTCAATTTATTACTTAGTATTATGTTCACAAACCTATGTATTCCTAAATATAGTTCCTAGGGTTGCAACTAAACATCCTCTGATACCAAATTTAGTAGCCTCACCCTAGAAGGCTCAGAGCTGGTGTCTGCTACTTATTATATTGGCATGATTACAAGAATAAATCCCCAAAAAACTAATCACTTTAGTAGTCTTGGTAAACCAGATATATATCATAGTATTATATTACAATACGTAACACTAATTATAACATAATTTTTTCACTTATATATAAATAAATAACATCAAAAATAACTCTAATCCATATATTAAATGCATTCATATCTTATATAGTATAATTCATGAAATCCTAGGGAAAAAAACATAATAATGACAACTAGAAAATGGAGCTACTACCACGGATCTATAGCCATGGTTTTGGGGCCAATAGCCACGATTTTAAAACTGTGGCTATAGGCCTATTTTCTATGGCCTGTAGCCACAATTTTACGAACCATGGCAATAACCCATGCCTATTGCCATGGTTTTGTGGCCTATGGACATGGTTTAAAAAACTGTGGCTATAAGACAGTTTTTTCATTGCCATATAGCCACAGTTCTCCAAAACCATAGCTATAGGGTTCCCGCGCATCTGCGGGAAAAATAATTACCACCAAAATTTTAGCAGGAAGCCCTATCGCTACAGTATTGAGTCTATTACAACAATTTTTATTAATATAATATATATATATATACCCAAATTGTGGCATGATTTAGTGGTAAGTGCGCTGGACTGCATAGTGGAGGGGCATGGATGAAATCCCACTGGGGACATTTATAATTTTGGATATTTCCATGGTTTTATGAGGATATTGCCATGGTTAAAACCATTGCTATAGGTCAAGCGCCACAGTTTCAAATTTGGAGGCATATTGCCCTGGTTTTTAAAACTGTGGAAATAGGTCGGGACCTACTGCCACAACGATAGCTGCCACTGTTGGCCAAAACCGTGGTCGTAGCCTTTGGCCACGGTTTTGGGGCCCACTGCCATAGTTTTGAACTATGGAAATAACCCTTTTTTCCAGTTATGATGGTTAGATCAAATGCTCAATAAGGTAAATGTATATTGGAATATACAATGAATCAATGTGAATAGTAAATATAGATAGCTGTATAACTAAACACACATTCCATGTAATCAATAATATGAATGGAAGTGCATAAACATTATGGAAAGTTAATAACTAAACACACACTAAATATAATAACATATATGTATGTGAATAAAAAATAAGTCATGATAATAAATGGAAACACAATTCATTAAAAAAATTATATAACTGAAAATAAATTTGGCAAGGTACGAAACAAAAATACATGAAATTTACTAAATGAAATGTATCCATAGATATATCGATAGAAAATATCATGGTTGAATAATAACTATAAATAATATAATTTAAATTCTTTATTAATGGAATTAATTTATAAGGCACATGAAAACCTATACCATTAAGACCTTTCACAAGATGGATTATAATTAAGGATAATAACCCATTTAATTTTGGCATCAAGATTGTCTCGTAAAAACATATCAATGCATTGATGAGATATATAATGTCTAGGCCCCACTCATCATTACTATTCCAAATAATTCCCCATACAAATTAATAAAAATAAATAATATGCCTTATCAAATATTTTTATTGAATAAATAATATTATTTTATAAATAATTTCCTAGTTAATCAAATAAATGTCAATGTGAATACCATATATTAAATGATATATGGTTTAAGAAATACTAATATCCATTGGATAAAATATGAATATTCAACTAAAATTACAAATTATTTTTTTTTAAAATAATGTTATTATTTTAAGAGAAATTTAAAAATAACAAAAGAATGTTAGATTTCAAATATAATAATTAAGAACATTCATTCAGAGAATAATCAAAATACATTATATAGTGTCCCATGAAACATTGAATAAATTACATACTAATACCATTGATGGAATAATATTAAATTAAACCTATAATTTCATGGGAGGAAGGATATTCATGATATAACATATTAAAATATAGTATATAAACCATTTAAAAGGGAATTGGTACATAATAACAAATAAGTTTCAATGGAATGTTAATTGAGATAGAATTACCTTAACTTATGTTTCCTTTCAAGTAAATTTCCATTAAATTCATGTCTAATGATATTATGTTAATTTTATACTTTCATTATAAACTTTTCTAGGATTATAATTTTTTTATTTCACATAATGCTGTGTTTTATTCATATACATTAGCAATTAATTTTACTTCGGGTGTTTTGACCAAATTGGGTTTATGTGTCAAAATCAACTTTGTTAGGTAAAATATGGTCAAATGGGTCATCATATAATATCTCATAATTAATAATAATTAAATAATTATCATATTTATACATAAATTATAATTTTAAAATTTAATGCTTAAATATTCTTATGAAAAAAGAATCGATGTTATGATCACGGAGAGAGTAGGTCGTACGTACACATGATTAACATTCTCATTTTTCAATAATTGTTATGGAAAGAGGTTAATTAGAATTATATTTTTACAGAATGATCATTATATCATGAATAACATATTTTTTAATCATATATACTTTTATATATAATTATTGTGATGAAAAAGGAATCACATCGTGTCGATGAGGTGATAATCCACCCAACCACGATCGACGTTATCACTTTGTGTGTGAAAGGGAAATAAAGATATATATACATATATATATATATCAGTTATAGAATCATAATTATCTCTTTAATATCATATATTGTTTTTATGTCAGATATGTTTAATTAAAACCATCCTTTATACATTCTATGTATAGTGTGAATGAATCACATCTCTTCATGGTGTCGGTAGTCCACACTTCCTCAAATGTTTTTATCATGATAATGTAAAATAGGGAGTATTAATGGTATATATTATAAAATTATTAATGATTTATAAATAAATAATATATATCATATATAAAAAAAATTCATCATAATGGCCACTATGAGTGCTGTAAAATAAAAAATGAACAATCATCATTTCGTGAGACAATAGTTCACCATACATCGAAACAATATGTTTGATACCCATTAGATAAAAGTGTTTGTAATTGTAGGTATAAAAGTTATAATATTAAAATACTAGTATATTGTGTATATTGAGGATGTAATATAATAATGTAATTATAAGATATGAGGGGTTGGATAGTGGAAATAAAACAGAAAAATATGAGTGAAGACATTACCTCCTAATCTGGGTACTACTTTTGGTTTCTACCAAAATTCTTCCTCGAAAGGCTTTTTGCCAAAAGGTATTCTTAAGGGATGAGGGGAGGGTTTTTGAGAGCTATATTAGAAGATAATGGCCGAAAATAAGTGATTTTAGAGGTGTGAGGTATGGGGAGAGGTGGTGGACTATAATTAGGGGGGATAATTACTCACTTCGTATTTTTGAAATGAAGCTAGGTGTAACCACGATTTTTATAAAAAAAAGTATTCAACAAAACAAATAGAAGGTTAATGTCCATATTATTTCGATAAAATTCGTTTGGGCATGTGGATAGGTCATTTTGGTCACTATGTTAAAACATTTGTCTTTTATGAAGCATAATTTTTCCAAACAAAATTTAAATAATTTTAATTAATTTCAATAATTTTATTAGTAAGAAACAATGTTGGTATTATTAGTCATAATTAATTATTATTATTCCAAATTTTTAATCTATGTTTCCAAATTCCAATCAAATAAGTGGAATAAATTGATTTAAAATTCATCTTGTATGCGAGATGACAATGGGAGGGGTTTATAGATTTTTTTTTGAAAGTTCGCTAAGTTTTTATAATCAATTTAAAAGTTAAATTGATTAAAATGAAATAAATTATATTAATATATAAAACTATTATCTAATTATTCTTTAAAACCAATATCAAATATAATTTAACATTGTAAATAAATTAGATGAAAAATTAGTTTTGAACTAAAATTGAGTTTTTCAACTATTAGCTAAAAATGAAATATTTCAGAAAAATATAAAAAATTCTCATAAACCTAATTAGTATATTAATATTTTAAATATTTAGATTTTTTATATATTATATCAATTAATGTGAAAATATTCAGTTTTAAAATGTGTTATGCATTGAGAGGTGGTAAAATAGTCTTTATAAAAATATAATTTTTTATTTTTAAAATTGAGTATGTTCTTATCTAATGCATATCAAACCAAATGGATGAATATAAAAATGTTTTATTGAATATATAACAAATATTTTTTATTAAAATCATTCACTAATTATAATTAAATATCTTTATTAATACATAAATCCTTTAGAAACATATAAATAAAAATAATTCTTTTTTAAATTCAATTGGTTTCTATTTTCATTTTTCATTAACTAATAGACAATTAATTAATTTTATATTTATATAACCAATAAGTTTTCATAAGTTAGATATTAATATTTATAATAACTAACATAATTGATAGGTTATATCATATTATGTTAAATAATAATATTTTAATAATACATTGTTATTTGGTCAAACCCAGTCTTGCATGATATAAAAGATATATAGAAAGTTTTTTCTTTCATGTATCACAATATATAAAGATAGGTCATTCTTGAGTGTAATGTTAGATATATAATAATTCAATCTTTCTTATAACTCAAGCTGAATGGTTGTTCCATGCATTGAAATACCTAGAATCCATTTTAAATAGAAAATATATTGTAAAGTATATGAATATTTAATTACCTTATGCACTTAGTGTCACATGGTATACATGATATCGAAATCAAGGTACGTTAGAATTTTTGGGCATCACACTTCGTGAACCCTATCCTTGTTGTGGTGGTATATTATCAGTTTTTACTCTCTCAAAAGCTCTGCCTAGTTCATGATGTGTTCTGTGTGTAATTTTTTTGTAAGCACAAACTACACTCATCATAATAAATGAACATAGATACCATGAAATTGAAACCTTGTCTATCATATGTGGAACAATAACTGGAGATATTGGATTGAAGAGATAAAGTGTTGCAGAACAAGACCACTCATCCTGTAAAAGTTCTACAGAGATATCATATATTTAGGGTAGATATGTGGTAAACTATGAATTTAAGGAAAAAAATTGCAAACAATTATTTTAATCTATGTAATAAAATTTTGAGTATTGAATTATTTTTGGGGGGTATAATTAAAAGACTTATGATTTTAGTAAATAAATTTCCTAAATTAAACATCTTGTTGAGTGGATGGAGTTACATGAAACTCCAATGTAAAATTAATTAATGAAGAAAATTAATTAAATAAAAAAATTACTT
Organism: Viscum album; assembly: GCA_963277665.1. NCBI lineage: Eukaryota > Viridiplantae > Streptophyta > Magnoliopsida > Santalales > Viscaceae > Viscum > Viscum album. The sequence continues at coordinate 1,663,269,010 of OY728153.1, read as the reverse complement.
TTGAATGATATTTTTATTGTGAACATTCTGGGTATCGATAAAAGTAAACACCAAATAAAAACTAGGTAAAAATATATATATATTAATATATTATTTATTTCATTATTGTAGTTTTATTTTCCGCATTTATGTTTTATATTAATATTAATTTCCATTCAATTCATAACATAAGATTGGTATAATTAAATTAATTTTGTAATTATACATATAAATATTATCCTAATATGATTTTTGGGAATATCTGAAAAATAATTATTTTTTATATTAATAATGAAAATTATTTCTTTCCGAAATTATTAAATTTATTACATTATCAGTATAAATTAATAATCAAGAATTTCCTAAATTGATAAAATATGTATTTATGAAATAATGTTATGAATTTTGACTACATATATGTGTTAAAATATATAAAAACTATTTTTAACCTTATAAAACAAAAGTAATATTTTAATTCTAATAAAATCTATTTTTTATATTTTCATATAATTAAATATTTTGATGGTAAAATTCTATTTCGGTTTATTTTTAAAGATAAAATAATTTTTTTAATAATCCAATTTATGTAATGATAATTGATAAATTTTATAACTATGACTTACACATATGTTTTAATCTTGAAAACACATTATTCAAAAAAAAAACAATTTTTATGCATTATATGTGTTTATTTTAAAATTAATGTCTCATAATGTTAGAAGCATTGTATAGAATTTTTTTTATGGTGAAAATAATTTTTTTCAAATTACATAAAATGGTCAATTTTAATATATGTAATTAATATTAATTAATAAAGTAGAAAATTAATTACACTTGTTAATTGAAAAATGGTAAACCCTTATTCACTAAGAGGAAATAAGCCAAATCATATTATTTTTAAAAAAATGGGAGGTTGAGGTATTTATTACCCAAAAATGAAATCCCATTTTATTTGGTTCTTTATTAATCTATGAATCCTGAATAGTAGAATTATATTATTTAATATTTAAAGTGTTCTTCAAAACATTTCCTCATGTTAACATATAAAATGAATTTCTTTCACAACATCAAGTTACACCATTAATGTTTAATTTATTATATAATATCTCCCATTATTTCCTCCTGGAAAATTATGCCACTTACTTAAGCCACCATTTCATCATTAGTTAACTTAAAGAATCCATTTACAAGGATAATTCTATGAGAAAACTCATGCATATGATATACATAATACCTCATTATCAATCATTTCTTATTCATGTTGCTATTATATAAATTTACTAATAAATTGATATAAAAATTTAATTATAATTAATATATCAATTTTAGATTATACTATTGGAAAACACGTATTTACTCATTCCCATCCACTTATTAAAACAATGGAACTATGATTGCGAATTATGTGGACTACCGCCTCTATCAAGTGACACCTTATGTTTTTCATAACAGAATCTAAAAGATTAATTTAATGACAATAAGGATGAAAAAATATTATATATATTATTTTATTATGTTTATGTGTTGGAATTTTTATCTAATTTTATCCCCTCTAATTTTCTAATAAATGATAATGCTGAGAGTGTATACAAGAATATATCTGCCTCCTTGAAGAAAAAACATTTCATATCCCAACATGTATATTTGGAAAACATAAAATTCTTATAAATTATTATTAAACAAAAAAATAAAACATAAATAATATCATTATACTTTTATAATAACTATATTATATCCCAATTACCCATAATCATGTTTATCCATCAAATTATGTAATGTTATTGTTGGGTTGGTTTAACAACCTACTTGAATAATTTTATAAAATATTATCATGAATGACTATAATTACATAATTTTTCATTATATAGGAAATAGATAATAATATAAGGATTGTTTTGTTCATGAATGGTATTTTTAGGAATAAACATGTTTATTAAGACAATAGTTCCCATTCTTTAGAAAATACAGAAACATTATCATTAATGATTTTATCTTTATGGTTCTTAACCAAAACTCAAAAACAATGGAAATATAAAATTATAAATAATTAAAACTAATAAATTACAATACCAATTATAATCTAGAAATTTTGATTGTTTGGAGAATAATGAATTACAACATTGTAATTACGAAACATGTTAAAAAAGATCAATAATAATCACACATGAAATCTGAAATGTATAAGAACTAATAATATAAATATAGAAAATAATTAGAAGTTATGATTATAAATGGAAATATGTGTGAATAAGGTGTTGAAAATGGTGATTAAGATAGTAATTTTTTTATACAGTGGTAAATAAGTTACATGTATACCAAGAGTAAAGGTAATTGTTTTGGTAATAGAAACTTCTTACTTTGAGTAACATGACTACTTAGTCAATTTATTTCTCATATGTTAAATAAATTCATCTATCTTCTATTTTAAATGGGGTTGTATCTTATATAGCTAGAGAAAATATTTATTAATTCAAATAAACTTCCAGGAAGTGTTTTTTCACCTGTTTTAAGAAAATAAATTATGATTTTTGAAAAGAGACTCGTGACTATGACATTTAGATCAGTGATAATAAAATGTTTATTTAATTTTTTTATGATTTTATTTTATATTTAATATCTATTTTTGAAAGAAAAATCTATAATATAGTTATTTTTTAGTTTCATCCTCCATTTTTATTCTATTATGTGGTTTTTTTTTGTGATCAAATTTTTGATGCAAATAAATTTAATTCATGGTGTCATAGTATTTGGAAATGTAATTAAGGCCACATTTATTTACATGTGTTTTTTATTATATGAAAGGTGAATTATTTTAATTTGATTGTTATATGAAGCCTAGTATTTATTTTAATAAATTCTTTATTAAAAGTTAATTATTTTAAATTTAATTTTCTATGTAACCCATTTTATTTCCATGGGTACTTTTTGATGTCATAAGTGAAGAATATAAAAGTGTCACTAATAACTATGGATTATAATGGGTGGGGTTCTATTTAACTAAACAAATAATTGGTTCAATTTTTAAATCTCATGTGAAATATATAAAAATGAATACATTAGATTCATTGAGGTGTTGGTTCTACTGTGTGACTTATTAGGGTGATGTATTCACTAATATAGTTTAGTTATAATTTATGAAGGAGTGTAAGTATGTGACACATAAATGTATGTTTTCCTTATGACACTATTTTTACCATTATTGAATGATGTTATGAATTATGATCTTATTCTATAATGATTCAGGATTGTGAGAAATAATTTTAATTATGTTATAACTATTATACTTTATTCTTGGTATTTTTAGAATTAAATTTCTTTTACAATGTCCTATGATGCTCAAATATGGTTTATAATTATCACTCAAGATGATATAATATTTATGCAGAAGTTATATATATTTTATGGTTATGAAATGATTGTTTATTAAATGATTATTCATCCATTACTGATTGCTTGAGCTATCCCCTTTTATTTTTTTGTAATTACCTAAGTTATCAAGATTGTTTTTTTTATGCTAAATTAAGATGATGATATAGTATGGGTCACTTAAGAATAACTTTTCATAAGACTCATAATATAAGATGATTATTTAGTGAGTCCTCAAATATACTAAACCTATTGATCCCAGAGATAAAATTATTATTTTTATGAAATTTAATGTTTATATCATGCAAAAGATGTAAAATAAATGCATTTTTATCTTTGTTATCTATAAAAATATACTATTTTTTATATTTCCTTCTCCAATAACCAAGATGATGGTCACCACTCCACCAAATTAAATGTTAATCTAATGAGAAGATAAAATGTGGTTATATTTAGTTATTCTAAATTAATAAACACTTCACCAATAATGAGGGTGCTTTTGTAAAATTATTTCATACAAGTTGTGTTGGAGGTTGATATAGAGGATATATAAGAAGAGGACATGGTGGAACATATCATTTAGGCATCATACCTTCTAAAATAATACATTTTCTTGAATCTCAAAGAAAAACTAATTCCATATGATGAATAGAGTCATTAATTTGATATTAAGTCTACAAGGGATTATTCGGATCTAGGCATATTAGTAGACTTTTTTGCATTAAAATAGTTATCCGGTCTAGTAATTTTTTTATAATGTATAACATAGAAATATTTTCAAATATTAAAAAACTCCCCTAGTTCAAAATTAAGGAGGGGATCATCATAAAAAGAATAATTATTTCCTAATCACCAATCATAGGAACAAATAAATTGCAAGAAGCAAAGGACCCTCATTCAAATAAAAAATGGTTTGAAATATCTCCCTTCTATCCCGAACTTAATATAAATCATGGATACTATTACCAAATTGAATTAAATCTTAGACCACCTTATTAATGATATTTCTATCCCTAACAAGGTCTAGTTTTATAGTAAATACAATTTAGAAAAAACATAAAAATATTATCTCCATTGAATGTAAAATGATCATTTCAGTCTCTAAACTAGATCCAAAAAGTAAAATATAATGAAACATAAGGATATTATATGTAGTCATAAATATTTTTAGAAATTAAATTCTCCATCACATTACTGTTAAGGGTTTTAGAATCAACCTCAACTTGATCTAGACCCTCTTCCACTAAGGATGAGATATGAATGATTTATCTATTCAATAATGATGATCTAATGGTTTAATAAATTTGAAAATAAATTCCATAAGAGGATTAAGATAAGAACCCAATTTAAAGACATCGATACTAACATATAATTTATGGAGTTTTGTTAGGAAAATAATCTCAGCTTACATCTAGGATGTTTGTAGGTGCACATTCATGTATTAGTTCCTGTTTTATGTCATAAATTCCTAATGATTATTTAATGGATTGTTTTTTAATAAATAATTAATTCCCCCCTTTATAATAATTTCAATCGATTAAAATTTAAATTAAAAATTAAGAAATGAATGAGAAATTTTTTAGTGTATAATTACATACAAATCACTTCCTCTAAACTGATGAAATTGTTTCTCCTCAATTCATGGAGTAAATAAAGTGAAAAATCATTGTTTCCCCTCAAATACATACACATTCCAGTTCTAGAACTAGGGAATCAGAAGGTGGTTTTAACTAGTTATAAATATCTTCTAATAAAGTTTATTTCATGTAATGGGAAAATGAATATATCCCTTGAGGATCCTTAATAAATGGAGGTAAAAATTTCACAATGATCAAAAAAATATGTCCTTAATGAATATATACATTAAAATTTGATTAACACACACTAGATAGAATTGGACAAGGCTCTCTTTCTAGATGGATATATGTCTCTAGGGAAGAAAACATGGTTTATGAACCTTTTAATCAACTCATATAGGTTCAAATATATATAATGATACATCATATATCCCAGATAGTTTTACTTTCAATGAATATGTCACCTCTCATAATCTATATCAGAAATATCAAAAAATAATTCCAACTATAATTTTTTTATTAAATAATAGGAAGAGATCATGGATGAACCACCCTCCTAGAAGGTGGTTTTTCCAACACAATGGAAGAGATTCGGAAGGTTTATATGGGTAATGAATATGACTTGCGATAAACACTAATACTTGTCATGTATCCCTTTTGGTAGGAAAAATTCATACCTTTATTCAATAAAACAATATAATTTGTTTAAATGGGATTACACATAAATCATATGGTTGGATTTCTAGGTAGGTAAATGTCACTTGTTAATACTAGATGACCACTATAGTTATAAATATGAAATAAGGGGAGTTTATCAAACTCATTACTCAAGTTGGATATTTATGTCCAGAAGTTGATTAAGACTAATATCATTCAGTTGGATCAAAACCATTCATGAATTCCAATAATTTTCTTCATTAATAGAGAGAATGGAAAAACAAGGTTTATATTAATGTTGAGTATTTTACTTACTACTCCCATTAAGTTGATTTATTGATCACTATAGTTGGGATACTAATCAATGCGAAAACTAGATTTTAAGGCCTCTAAGTAATTAATATAATTTCTTGTTAAAATGAGATAAGAATTTACCCTCATTATAATGGACACACTACTTTTCTGGCACCATTACTATTATATTACTTATGATAAATTCTTCTCTTCATGAATAATGGTTACACTATTCAGAAATGTTCTATACACTATATAATATCATACTTTTTGGGGAATATAATTGAATTCTATGTGAGTGATATGGGGGTAATATATAAATATAATTTCAAAAATCTTTCTAACTGCAAGGAATTAATCAATAATCATTGATAACATATCTTTGAAATAATTCCACTAATGTGGGTAAAATATAGAAAATTTAATGGATTGCTTATATTCCATCATGGAATCAATTTCATTGTTATAAAACTTATTAAATTAATTACATAACCATTATTAAACCTCTAAAAATTGAGAATATTATATGGTAATCTCACTTAAATTAGTCTTTTAATTAAAATAACATTAGTTACTTTATTCCTATAATGATGATAATAGAGAAATGGGTGGTTTAACAATGGAATAAATGTTTCTAAATGACCTTTGATGGCCTCAAAAAGTCTCTTTTAGATCATACATCATTGATAAAATATAGAAAAACAAATACTCTAATACTATATGCTTCAAACATAGAGCTGTCACTTCATTCCTTTATTACTCAAAATAGTTTTGTGTGTAAAGAGAATAACCTCTATTATCTCAATAAAAATATATTGAGAGACAGGACAACATAATGTAATATCGAGAAGAACTACCTTTCAAATATCGTTATCATCATGATTCTTTATCTTATTTGTATCATTATAAGGAATTTTTTATTTCTTTTGTAAATACACTCAAATACAAATGTAGTCATTCTATGCTGTTTGGATGGTTATAAAGTTGGGTGGTTATGGAAAACTAGTTTAAAATTCACTTTGTATCCTAGAAATTGATCAATAAAAATTCTCTAGTAGAATTATAAGCAGTATACCATATACTTAACGAATATAAACTGGGAATATAATTTCATAATGAATATGGTTTCTTCATCTATGATACATTCACAATATAAAAAATTTATTTAAATGGTGTTTCTAGAATTATATAAAAGAAAAGGTCAGATTATCTAATCCAAAACATGTTCATCTTGGGAATTACATGTATTTTTTTCAATAAATGTAGTCAATTAATATTTTTTCATTCTATAAAAAGGTTTTACCAGAAATAATCGATAATTAATTAATTTAATTTTATTCTTAGAAAAATCTCTTCATATCCCTATTTCTTGATTAAACATCACTAGATATTTTTGGTATTTTAATGAGGAAAAGAAATGATGACTATAACCTCAATAAAAAAATAAAACCTCTACATAGAAATTAATTGGATTTTATATCATTATTTGTTTTATATTTGATTAATTTAAATATATTTCACTCATATAATGATTAATTATACACATCATAAATTGATGTAACTTCCTCGGTTATCCTATATCTAGATAAAATATTATTTCACATTGAAAATAGTATGGTGGTATCTCTATATATCACCAATTATATGGGGGATCTTGATAAAGTTAGTCACACCCAAAATTAAAGTGATACCTCATACTATATGACATATAAAATATCTAGTTAAATTTCATTCATAATTGATTATCTTAAAGATGGGTCCTCCCCACTTTAACATGTTAATAAGGAATATATGCTATGGTAGGTGGCCAATTTCAACCATTGTGATTGTCAAGAACTCTAAAAAATTTGATTAAATGTGATTCATTGATGGGATCCTTCGCATATACATTAAATAAGGAGATAATAATACCATAATGTAGTATTTTCACCAGTCAGCACCCAAACAATCCAATAAATTTAAGATACTTAAATGTTTTTTTGAATCCTTAATGAACGATTATATTGAATTTATCTGAAAGTTTTATTCATGTAAAAGAAATGAAAATATTATTCATCAACCAAATGAATTATAGAAAACCTCTAAACACTCATAGCCATTTTATTTATGTCGAATATTTCTTATAGGGATAGACCCTCTCACTATAATCAAATAGTTCATGTTCATCCTTGTTGCTACTGAATTTTTCAGTAAATGACCTTGATTTTTACCCATACATGATTTCATAAAAAAATTTGATAAGTAATTTTTTTGAAATCAATCATCATTAACATGTTTCAAGTCCCTCATACAATCTTTATAGATAAAAACCATTATATAATTCACCTAGTTAATAAAAATATAATTAGAATAAAATATTCATTTCTATCACACATCCCACTATCGTGAATGGGTGAAGATATAGATTGAAGAATTTAATAAGTCTTGACAAAAAAATTTCTAGAATATGGTGGAAAAGGATAAGGGGTCCAATCCTAATAAAATTATTTAAGATTTATGTAAATATCATAGAAATAATTATACATCTAGATAAGTGACCTCATAATATATAGTATATATAACTAAAGTTATTTTACCCCTAAAAGTTTATTTTCCCATACATCATATTACCATTTTGAACAAAATTTATATAAATGAATAATCTTAGATCTGGTATAATGATTTCAAACTACTAAATGAGAAAAGGTTGTTCGTATAACATTACTGTGATGTTCATAGAAACCACATTATACAACTATTAAATTAAAATGTACCTCTCTTCTCAATAATCCTAGGTGATTTGGTATTTTAAGTGAGAATATTTATGATACATATAAATAATCCCAATGTGATTCTTATTTAATGGTATTTTCCTAACATAATGGATACTTTTTACTCTAATATGCCTTATTGATTTTAGAGGACATATAGTGTATCATTCATTCCACAAAATAAATGTTTCATAATAAAAAATTACAATAACTCTACAATAGTCTTATTATAGCCTTACTGTAATAATTAATACCACATTAAATTAGGTCATCATCATAAAACCGTAAGATTCATGGAAACAACGTTCTCACTATATTTCTGTATAAAATTTGTACTATAATCCATATAATATGAAATTAAAATGAACAATACATTTTCTATCATGAATGAACCTTAAAATTCTTTTAGTTACTTGATTCATGTGACCTAATTTCTTTACATGGGTGTCTAATCCATTAAAGAGTCTTACAATATGGTTTCTACAATCTATAATCCAGTTCTAAAATAAGTGATCCCCTGATCTAATAACATTGTGTGGCTTGATTCTTTTTATTGTAGTACATGTAGTGATTTCCATATATTCTATCTAAAACCTACTGAGAAATTATATTTCTCATCCTCTCCACCACTAAAGAAAATTATTTTAATTCATGTCTGATCTTCATAGAGTAAACATACATTGGAATAAAAATATTTTTATCAAAGAACAATTTATGGAATATTTAATATATTTTATGATATATTGCTACATCCTGACCACCTATCTTAGATTGAGACAAAACAATTTACCCCTTTAATTCCACATCATATCCTGCAAAGTGTCCCCTTACCAATCAGTATTGGGTTATGGTTAGTTTTCTTGATGTATGATGTACTCAATTCAATTTCCCCATCATATGATCCAAATCCCCCCATAGAACCCTTTTAAGAATGAACACTAGCAGGATTCCTATATTTAAAATTTGTGTTGTGACATCTGGAAACATATCTTCATCTCAAATAGAAAATTCTATTTTCAAAACATTTTCCCCAATATATTAGAACATAGTTTTCCCATCATTTTTAGATATTCCATTTTAAACCCTATTTGGGATAATAAATTTTGTACAATATCTAAGAACAACCTAAGTCTGGATTACAATCATTACATGATACTTAATGACACCCAAATCTCTTAGTTTAACCCAAAATCAAATTTTCTCTCTATGAAAAAACCTCTGATGGTAAAGTCTAATAAACTTTATAATGTATTTATACATATAAATGTATACTAAGATGATTTAATGTCATCCTTGGCCAATATATGGATTGAATCATGAAATTATAGGATACATATTGACACCTAAACCATATATCATAGACCTATATATGAATTATAATGCATCTCCACCCCCATTGATATTTCTTAATAACCATATCCTTGTTAATTTAAGGCTGTTTTATTTGAATTATATTTATAAAATTATACTCTCATATAACATACTTCTTTCATCATTTATTTTATTTAGAAACCATCATTCGTGGATGATGGTATTATATAGACTCGACTACAACATTATCGACATGTTTGGTGATGTTAAATAATAAATTTATATAGAACACAAACAAACTAGGGACCTATTTTATATTGGTTAATATATCCTCTATAATCAAATTAAAATGATAGAATTTCAATGAACCACATAATTCATACATTGTAAAAACTTCTCCTATGTTTAACAATACCATAATGTTCCCATAATTCAAATATTTCTAGAAATTTCAAATCCTATGCATTGGTATCACACAAATTCTCAATTAAAATAACTAAATTTACGATTTAAACAAGTTTTATAATCCAGTTACTAGTTTTTAATTCTTTTAGATATCAAAAACACCATTTGGGTTATCACACATCCTAAATTGGATTGATAACTATGTCATTAAATTAAATGAACCTATCTCATTGGTTGTCTATACAAGAATTGGTATTTTCAATTCAGTTTTATGTTTAATTATGACCTATATAGATCACCTCATCATCTGATTAAATTTTTATAAAAATAATCATTGACCATATTTTGGACAAATTTTTTTGAAATCAAATATTATTCCTTTTTTTCCAAGATTTATGAACATAAACTGCTAATAGAAAGATACATTGTACTCATCCTATTGAAATAACAATAAAGGGATTCCTAAGAAAATATTTATCCTTTATTTGATAGGTATAAACATTGCATATACTTGTAAAAATTTAAATCATTTAAATAATTTTTTTAAGATGAAAACCCATAATGGGATCCTTGAGAAATAGTTATGTGTTTACTTGTTCATCCAAACATTTTTGTAAGATAATAAAGAGTTAGGGATAAAAATATTAAGGAACTATTGTTGGTGGGGGACCACCATCTGACTTATGAAAATTTATGTCCTTTCTTATTGTGTTTATTGATCTAGTAAGAAATTATTGAATGTATCAACAGTCTAACCACATGGGTTTAGAGGGTCTATGTGAAATTAATAAATCCGTAATTTTTAAGAACATTTAATTTTTTGATCAATGATTTGTCCTTGTAAAATAAAAAATCTGATATAAATTATCATGAGTCACTCCCACCCCTATATAAAAATGATCTAAACATGACATTCAATAATTGTAAAGGTACTACGTATTATAGCAGCCTATACCTATCCATGGAAATAATTCTATGTTTACATAAAGTTATTTAACATTTTATCTAACAGGTCCACCTTATCTTATGATGATGGTATATAAATGTTCCATAATTATTCTCCTAATATATATCTAGGAAAATATTATTTTGAGAACAAACATTTATTACATTCTTAATGTTTGATTATTGTACTTTGAGAATATTAATTACTAAACCTATTATCAGTTTAATTTTTAGGTGAATTAAATTACTATGATGATTAATCCATTTTTGTTTTTATGTTATATCATGGATATATAGTTCATGAAAAATAATTATGTAATTTGAAAGTAAATTTAAAAAAGATTTATTTTTTATAAGAATAAAGAGAAAATAAACGTTTATTTTGAGTCACTACATTCTTATCAAAATAATGAAGTATGTAAAATTTTTCATTTTAAAAAAGATTCAATCCACCAATTTTTAAAGTTGATCAAGAGATCTCAAGAAATCTCCAATATTTATTTTTTCTTTTTCTTGATCTATAGCTTAAACTTTATAGATCTGGAGAAATACCTATTCAATTGAATTAATATATTTGCATTCAATTTTGGAATCATCACAAAAAATTGATGATCTATTATTTCTCCCTAAAATTTTTCCATTTATATATGAATAGGGTTTAATAAATGTGTTTCTTCCTCAGTTAACTAGTATTTCTCTACCCCCAATTTTATGTTGTAGAATTTTTCATGAAGTACCACAACCCTATGGTTCACAATAACGTCTCTCCCTAGCAAACTATATAACTTGTTGTTGAACTGGTACTCCATGTGACCTTAAGAATTATTCATTTTATTACATCAAACATCATTTTTAATTATAAACAAAAGACACTTTTAAGGAAAAATTGAGAAACCCCAAGAAAATACATAGTTGTTAAAGGAAAATTTAAGCATGTAGACATTTTTATCCTTAAGAAGTTCCCAGGAAAAAGAGGTTACCAATGTTTTTGGATCACCATTTATGAGGTCTTTAAATTGATGCACCATTCTGTCCCACTCATGCATGTATTCATCATTGTTGATTTTCACTGCTATGAGACCTCTTAGTTAGATACAATTATGCTTGTCAATATTGTCCCTCAGTTCTCTATTGGTGTCCACCTGAATCATCCATTCCATCATTCTAGCTCTATCACCTGTCAAAGAACTGGTCACAAGAGATTCCTCCTCCACCTATTATTTTGAAAGTAGTAGTTGATCAATGGGTTTCTCATCATCCATGCATGCAATCTATAGTACATTCATGATGGGAAAAACCCCTTGACTGCAGAAGATCCATCCCCTGCTCACACTGCATTTCCATTGATGTTGAGAACCCAATACTCGACATGGGCCTTCACCTTCCATGAAGACCAGGTCTCCATTGGTGATAGATGGTAAGAATAATCCTTTCATCATTTCTTCCCACCATGCTGACCGTTCCTCGTCCTCGGACTACATGTGTTTCTACTATAGAACACATGAGCACTGACTCTTGATAGATGGATAAAAGAGTCATCACCAGACTCCTCCTGCAGGATACCCTACTCCTCATTGTGAAGTTCTATCCGGTCAGCCTCTTGGACAAGACCGACGTCCTCCATGTTCTCAAAACGGTAACTTGACTTATTTGCTGGCACCACATTTCTCGAGCATCATCTGTTCAATAGATCTGGATGAACCAGAATACCCAACAATCTTTTGTTCTCAATTACTGAAATCATAGCTTCCATATAAGAAGATTCCTTGGCAGCCATTGTACCTTCCTCATAGCCCATTTGAGATACAATAGCTAAGTTAGATCCAACAACATGGGACCCTACAACTACAACAATAATAAAATCCAAATCAGATTCCTCTTGTCCAATTTTCACAAAAGGAGGGGGCCAAACCATGTCTCTCATCAAACGCTTGAAAACATCAGTTACCAGGGGTTTTCTCTCTAAAGCCTCACGATGAAAAACCTTCAACAGAACTAAGTCAGAGTCTACAAACCTTTTTCCTGACAGTCATTCAAGATATACCAAGGGAACATTCATGCTCATGCCTCCCCAGTTGGCCTCCACATTATAGTGACCTGAATATTTAGAAAATGAGATGGTATTTCCACCATCCCCCATGGATTTAACAAGAATACCCTCATCTAATTACACCAAAGAGACCCCTGTAAACTAGTTCCAGCAACTGTAAACATTGTAACCGAGACGACATCAGGATGAACAGAAGATGAACCAAGATTCATAGATGACCTTTTGATACCATCAAAGATCACCTTTAATCACTATTACAACGGTTTAAAAATGTTTTTTATATATGTACACATCAACATAGATTCTAGGGGAGATCAGAGGTATTAACATGTTCGCCCGCTAGTCCGCACATAGGGATAGTCAAAATAAATATCCAATCAAGCATAGAATCACTGAATTCTGAAATGGGATGGAGAGGCCAGAGAGCGAGATCCAAATCACTAAGACAAGAGGGTATCTTTTCAAGTGGAAATAAAATTATTAATTACTCCTTGTATTACAGAGATTGATGAGTAGTAGTTGGGTTGTATGATTTTATAGTGTTGATATTATGCCATTATATCCGATTGAAAAATAATAAATAAATAAGAAAATTTTATCCATGAAATTAAATAATCAGACTAAGAAAAAAAATTAAACACAGTGTAATAAAATAAAATGTGGAAAAATCCAGAGTAATATTTCTATACATACATGACCTCCAATTAGTAATTTTATAGATACCTTCTAATGTAAAATAAAAAAAAATCAAAAGATACTACAATATATCTGAAAATAATGTCATCCTATATACTAATACCAAGTGAGCTTTCATAATGAACCATGGTATCCTAGGATACATCACATAGTTCCTAAAATAAAAATGTTAAAGCCACTTGGGTATCCACATAAAATGGTAGCTCAAGCAAGGTGTTTGTAAGATGCATCAGCCTCCCAAAACCGTGTACAAAAAAACCATTTCAAGGAATATAGTTCCATAAGTAAATTGACAAATTTGGGAATTTATTAATCAATTAATACTATAAAATAAATATACCTACTGACCCTTATGTTCTGGGTTGATAGTTGAGGTCAGTAAAACCTAATTTGAAACATTTCTAAATATCTTTGAAAACATCATGAAAACTAGACAACAATAAAAAAATAAAACTAGGATCGACGCATTTCTAGATACCATGGTCATGAGCTGGATCATCCTACATTAGAAAGGACTACACATTCATTGGAGGATTCTCCTATCAAGAATAAATTTCTAATATCATGCTTTGAGAGAAGGGTTCCTTTCCACTAAAGAGAAATATAAACATTACCATTCAGAATTGATTAATCATGTGTCTAGCATACATAAATTATATTTACTACATCTATCCATTTGGTGGTACTTCAATATGATTATATACCTCACGAAATTTGTATCCATGGACCTAGATCATACGCTCTAACATACACAATGAGTCATAACAAGAAAAAATCTCAAAGGGGTCATACAACATTCAACCCAAATATATTAATCAAAATAGATTCATCTCAAAATAGAAATAAACAAAGAAAAATACATGAACAAACACAAAGTATAACAACATGGTATCATATCTCATAATGGTCGACTTATCAAACTAGAAATTATCTAACCATTTTCATTATTAAAATATAGGTTCCCAATTTATCATAATAGTTGGAACTGATTCCATTAATTTATCCTCTAGTTACAAAATATACTAACAAGAGATAATTAAATTATCATCATTTTAATAAAAGAAAAAATATATGACATGAATTTAACTAGTTAGTCCATTTGTTCCTATCCCAAGAAATAACATGAATTTACAAGATATTGTATTTTGGTTAATTTATCTAGTTAATTAAAACCAGGAATGGATAAAATTACATGATAGAAAAATCAAAATCTTTGAACCAATGTATAACAAAATTTAATTAGATTCAAGGACTCTTGGTTTATTTCTTCTCAACTTCCCAACCTAGGGTCAAGCATCAAACTTTGTGTGGCCGTAAGTATAGAGTTCAATAAAAATTGACCCAGATAGATCTTAATGATGGACTATAAAAATGAAACACATCAACTTGTCTAATTAATTAGGTCATGCCCATAGAATTCTGGAGAAACAACACATATGGCACATAAATGGATAAATTTAAAAAAAAATAATAGATTCGTTTTAAACCACCTACCTCAAATGGAGTTATCCCCAAACAAAGACAGGTTAAAAAATCCATCCTGTATTTCCCATGTCTGGTAAGACTTTCCTCAAGTGATGTTATTTATTTTATAATGCCGAATAATCCAAAATAATAAATTAAAATTAAATTATAATTAATTAAATTATCACAAGTAACCTTTCTCCAAACAGTGAAAGGAAAAACATGCTGATATATTTACTCGACAATGACGTCTATCCAGAATAATGACCAAACATCCATTGGTGGTCTACAATATTCATATGACTGGTTCCTAAGAAAAATACTGTTTAACATAACTCCCTTCAATTTTATATTCTTAAATGCATGATTCCCTATCACCATGAAAATCCATTATATTTCCATTGATCATCCAAACCTATCATTACAACAAAAGATCATAAAACATTCCATGAATAAAAAATTAATTAATGCAATCACTAATATTTAAATAATTAAATAAATCTAGACTTAGCATATTGATGAGTAAATCACCAGGGAACCCCCTCGTGGTAAAACCATTAAAATTAGGGTTTGTTTTACTTCTGACAGACCCTTGAATCTTGGATACACAAAATACGCAATTAATTTTTCCAATTTAACATCAATTATTTGTGAAACCCCTTTGAAAAAATATATGCAAATTCATACCTCAAAGATTTGACACATAAATAAAGATTTGAATATTCTTAGGATCCTTTTATTTTTGGCTGAATGGGATCTTTGAATAAATAATTGATTCTCCATATAATTTTCCATTCAATATTTTTCTACAGAAAAAATTTATAAAAATTAGGATATAAAGGAAGTTCCTAGGGATTTAAAAATATCTGACTCACCAAGAGGTATCCATCACACCTAATGGTGCTTCGATCAGAAGATAAATGAGTCCATATGAGCTCTTGAACCCCCAAGTCTCAATCTCTAATATCTTTTTTCATAGGAGGATCAAAGGGATTATATCTTGGAGGGTTTAAAAAATATTATCTTCCTTTAAAAATCATCTAAAATCATCAAGAATATTTTCAATACATTTGAAATATATTCAAGAGCTAAAAATTTCAAGAAAAGGGTCTTACTGGACCTTGAAAACCAGTCTCATAGAATGAAACATATATTCATGCAGTGAAAATTTATTACATGCTTCAGGCCTTATTTTCACATACAATAACATTATAACTTCACCCCATGAAAACGTCTCACATCATGATTCATATTCACATTGATTATTTACTCTAGGTTGTAGTTCCCACAGCCTTAAATATCTGTTTCCCCTCCGATATTCTCCAAAACCCATGGGACATCCTCCAGAACATATATATCACCCAAAACACCACATTTGGAAGCTAAAATATGTTTAAACTCCTTAAAATTTCAATATTTCAAAATTAATAGTGTATTAATGGATTTGTTTAAATTCCATATGAAATTCTTAAACTATAAGAAAATAGGTTCATACAATCTTTCCAGCATAAACCATATCGTCATGAAGAATTAATAAAGTGAATTTACCAAGAAAACTCATACTACATAGGTTTCAAATTATTTCTCAAGACACAAACATATACTCTAGTTCATCGAATGTTATTCCATTTCAGGACTCTAAACATGGGGCACATTTTTCACCAAAATCTGAGCCACTATTTGTTACTCTTAATGAACCCCTATACTATGTTCATCGACACACATTCATTTCAAAACATCATTGTTTCATTATAAATTTCCCTTTTATGTTTATGTTTATCCCAACTATAAAACCAACATTCCATGATTTCTTTTCATCCATGACATTAACCACTATCTGGGTCGCACATCAAAACACTACCCTTATAGTACGATGACTTGCTAAACACATATACCAACCCACCGGGCTCAAACATGAAAAACACAATCTAGGGATGGATCCATCTTCTATATCGAATTCCAATATAAATAAATGTGTATTTGTTCCCCATAGATATGTCTCACATACACCAAACTCTCATCATAAAATCACAACTTGAACTTATAATCCCCTATCACACTAGGAATGAGGTTCATGATTCATGGAATCAACTTTATGAGACGATAGAGGTATTTCACCCCAAAAAAGACATTCCATTTTTTTTTGTTTTTTAACCCCTTGAATCACATAACAAAATATTTATCCACTTGTTTCACCCCAAGAAATTTTTCACGAAATAGGGATTCTCCCCTTCAAGTAAGTGATAGTTTCCCTCAAAAATCCTTGTGGTATTTTGGTTAGGAATGAAATGGTCTGATGTGGACATGGAAGTATATAATTTTTATTTAATCCAATAGGTGTCATATTTATGTATGTTAACTCAAATTTACCCTTTTAATTCGCTTATAATTGTGTTACATTCTCTGACAATTGATTGTGGGGGCTATAGTTATGCAAAATCATTCCACTCGGGTCCACTATTTTTGAACATTCCCTAATGAGTATTATTTGTTGAGCCAAAAACTCAAAATGGATCTATATTCATGATAAATGTACCTGAATTAAAAAGTAAAGTGTTCATTGGTTAACATGGCCAGTGATACTTAAGAACTCACATTATTTGAGAGGACGAGAAGTCAGGCTCATCAAACCCTTGGGGGGGGGACTATTTTATATTTTGGTACACTATCATATATTTAAGTAATGTTCATGAATTATTTGTTCACTCCATAGTATGTTTCTATATATTAACCCTAAAGAAGTATTTAATTGTAACTTCACATGGGTTTTTAGTCGTCTGTACGTATTTGAGGTTCCCCATCAATGGAGGGATCTATATCTATCTGAGGTTCTCCTTTATTGTTAACCTTTTATGGATATATCAAATATTAGTTGGTATTTTATTGGGATGAATGTAGCTCAATCCATGTAATGAGGTTCCCTTTATTTTATCATCATCTAGGAGGGATATAATTGTTTTGATATTGGGATCGAACCAATAAGATGGGATTTTTATATATCCTCATGAGAAGAATCCAAACTTTCATAGTTCGGTGACACATAACTAGACACATCACCTTTTATGGTCATGTGATGAGGAACTGTCCATTTAGATTAATTTCATGAGTCAAGGATGTCTACACCAATGTTTTCTAGTCAATATTTGATGTAGGACTTATGCTGAGCCATCCAAGGTGACTGAGAAGATTTGTGGTCTTCTGGGTGGATTTGACCATACCGATAATATGGATGAGAAAACATTAGGGTGGATTTTTGAGTATGGTTTGGACCATAATTCGGCTACCAAAATATCCTAGTTACTTGGGAATCCAAACCCATGTAGTTTAGTATCCCCTTGCCATTTAATTTCATGAAGTCAGGATGAGAGTGAACTAACATGAAATTGATGGAACAAATGAAATATGTGAAGTGTCATGCATGAACCTCAGGGAGATTTCCTATGTCTCCCAGTTTGATTGGAATAAAAATAAAAACATTTCAAACTGATTTAGAGTTATACTTTAATGAAATCCCATTAAAAGAGGCATGATAGGGGCTTATGCTTTTGAGTTTCCCTTTTCAAGAGGATGTCTATTGAATGGGTTATATGTAGGGTTTGCGCATGGGAGATACCCATTTGATTTATTGTTAGGGATTAAATATCTTGAGAAGGTATATAAGGAGTAAATTGAGTGGGGATTATACAATATTATAGTCCCATGATATGATTTGGGATAGCACAGATTTTATGATCACCACCAACCTCTATGCCCACGTGAGTCAGGCATGATGTGGGAAATAAAATGAGAAATTGGACATACAACTGCATGTTTTCTCCTTCCGATGTGGTATGGTGCTGGAGAACCATGGGGGGAGATTTGAGCTTTTATTGTCTTCTTTTCCTCTCTTGTTTTCATTTCTAGTATAGTCATGTTTGGAAATATATACAAAAACGTCACGGGCTGAGGTGAAGAGAAGCAAGACTGCCACAACCCGCATTAATGGTTTGGGGAATACCTTAGGAAAAGTACCATGGATTCTATTCTAGGGAATAGAAAAGAATTCCCAACACTTTCCCTCATCAATTGTAAAAGCATTAATTTCCCATTAATCCCTATAATTGGGAGGTTCATATTAGCACCCCATGGTAAGAACCATCAATACCATGGGAATGTGTACTCAAATTCATTCCAATGGCCATCTTTATCACTTGGGTAGCCCACATTACTATTCACACATTGGGTATGAATACTCAAAAGGTAACCCTGGTGTACTTGATGATCATACCACAAATTTATGGGAGATTTAGAAGAGGCCATGGGCTATTTCTAGTAGACAAAATCCCAAAAGGGTTAGAGGTGATTATATGCCCGAAGGGAATGATTGGATTAAGAGAGTGGAACACAAAAAAATACCCATTTCCATGTATCATGTCCATACTTATGATGGTGTGTCAACTATATAATGTGTTACTATGATGGTAAAGGGGGTTTCCACATACCAGGGTGAGATGGAGACTTGGGTTAGATTCACATAGATATTTTCTATACAAGGCCTGTTTTCATTAGTGTATCATGATGGTACATGGGGCTGAGTTCCATCTTTGTAGATATTTACTATGTGGGGTAGGTCTCCTCCCACATATCTCTTTGCTACTTAAGAGGACTTTTAAAAAAATGTTCATTGGTTCTACACATCATGGGAAGTATATCTACAAAAGATGTGGGGTCTAAATTCTCCCTATATGTTTGGTTTCTTCAACTTAAATCTATGTGTTGGGTTTTACCATTGCAGAATCCATTAAACCGTCCATCTTTTTTGGTGCTCTCATTCGATCCCTTTAGACCCGCTCTAGTCCATCGATCGACTAATCCATTTTTTTGTTCCCCTCGTGCTCTTGTTATATAAAATAATACGATATAGATACCATTGTAGATAGTAATCCTAGGTGGGCCATGTAAATCTTTTCTAGAATCCCACAAAGGACTTGTCTCATATGAGGCCTTTTGGGTCACCGAAATCTCCACCAGGCTCCAAAAATGACTTTATTTCATTTATTAGAGCCATCAACACCTCCTATTCCAATGAATGATTTAGTTCAGGGGAAATATTTTAAGGAGGAAGATATAACCACCCCATTTTGTGAACAAATTTATGTCATTCACAAGTTCCATAGATCCATCCCTTCTATTAAAAGTTTCGATTTTCATGGATTTCATATAGTATAGGGGAACCATGCGGAGAGGCAGTCCACAAAGGGAGCTTTTCTTTGTAGTGTTTCCTCCTTCTATTGTAATTCTTTACCTTCCCTAAAAAATTTCTCTCCAACTCTTAATTCAATTAATTTTTTTATTTGTATGTCAAATCAAGGAATATTTTTTCTTCCTCTATGAATAATTATCATGAACCAAAAAAAATTCCCCATAAAAACGGGTTTTGATCAGGATGAAGAGGAGTTTATTCCATTGTAGAAGTTTACTTAAATTGAAACAATGATCAGATAATGCTCTAATGTTTTCCTTAAGCATAAGACTTAATGATCATAGTTTGACAATTTATATGGTTACATGGAAAACCCAAAAAACTATGTATGTTTTCTCTTTTAATAACCCTAATTATTTTCTAATTACATTTTGGTGTGGGCTTAGGTAGAATAATTCTATTTTTTATTTGTCCACCATATTTTTGTTTTAACACTAAAAGGTTTTATGTCTCCTTTGACTTTAATTGCTCAATATTTTTTCAAAACCACTTGGGTCATAGGTTTAGCGAGATCAGACATGATTTCTTTTCGAAGGCACCCTATGAGGGATTTCTAACGGGTGAGTTTTGTGTCTCTTTTAATATCTATTTTAGATTTGTACGGACCAGACTAGCAATACAGATGTTTTATGTGAAACATATTTAGATATTATTGATGTTTTTGGTCGAACATATTTGCCCACCAATTATGGGGAAAGTCCCCAACTTTTTTTATTAACCAATAAAGTCCCAATATTTTTCTTACGTGAATGTGTGGTTTATCATGAACCAAAATTATATCATATGGATGTAAAAATGATATGGGGCATGGAATCCATTATGGTGTAAAGATATAGTATACTCTTCTCTTGGGGATGAAATTTTCTTTTCATATTTGGATTTTTCTGTGGAAAACTTATTAAGTTACAACTATGGAATATTGTTCACTTTCAAATAAGGTTTTCCTTAGGAAACATGCCCTCCATTCTCAATAGACAGAGAATTTATGGATATTTAGACTTTTCAAGACCAAGAGGGGTATTTTGTAAAGGGATTGGTGTCTGAAATGTATGATGGAATTTGTATCAACATTGATGATGAATGATATATTAATCCAACAAAAATTTTGTTTTTGTACGGGAGGGTTGAATCATGGTACAATTTTACGTTGTGAAACATAGACATTGGTGTTGTAGTTTATCGTTATAATACATGGAAATTATGGATTTTAAATGAAAACCAACGGGTAAATGATTCCCAAATTTCACAATAGTCTTACAAGTAATGCTCTATTATCTTTATGAATAAGGGAGTTAAAGATGTAAATTATAATCTGGGTGGTTTCTGAATCCAAGAAGTGATATGGTATGTAAACATCGTAGGGAATCTTCAAGTAGTAAGAACCTCCACTATGGATGACTTTGACTTTGTATTACTTGACTTTTTTTGGAAAACATATGTAGAGAAAATCGGGGCATATTAGGCATAAACAAACAAAGTTGTCCAAATGATATTGTCTCACCACCTTCGATCATCGGTGGAGGTTATGGGGATTCATGCCATACTAGAATTAGTGTTTGTCTTGTGAAAGGAGGATGCCTAAACAAAAAGAGGGCATTCTATGATGAAATTTCCTAGAAATAGGTAAAATTATTTCCTCTATCTTGGTATGATAAAGTTCTCTGTGTGGGTCAGAACCATGTATAGGGAATGGAAATTGTTTTTTTTATATTCCTATGTAGATTCCCCTCATGCAGAGGAAGAAAGGGAAAAAGTGTTTCCTTATTTTCTCTGGAAAATTTTCATATAGGTATGACACATTCAGAAGAAATGACAGACCATTTGATTCACATGGATAGACAAAAGGATAGATATCGGGTGTCACTATGTATCCTATGAGACCAAGAATCAAGATATTCATAGTTTTTGACCCAAAATTACCTGGACATGTTTGATCCATACATATGGAGAAGGAAATTTTAATTTTGGGTTCCATGACTATGATATAAGAATCAAGGTGTCTCTATGTATCTTGTATGGACATGAATCAGTCCGTACATAGTTCTTGTTACCATGAAGTTTTAGTGTCATACGATTAATACATTGGGCCATACAGTATAATGTCATTAAATGAGGACAATGGAAGTACAATTTATTGTCCTATTGTTGTGACAAATTTTCATATAAACCATGGGTGATTATAGGCAAATTGAGTCCGGATATTCTGACATACTTTTGATAGAATGTGGGAGGCATGTGTAAACCATTGTTGATGGAACACTCGAATCAAGATAAATTATATGGGGAATGGATGAAATTGTGGCGTACGGATGTTGAAAAATACTCACCTATGGTAAAAACTTTCTATGGTTGGAAGGAATTTTTAATGGGAAACATATGCAAAGAAAATGGAAGCATATTCTTCCTAGTAAAACATGGGTTTTCTCAAGATAGTAATAGTATATTTCCAATGTATGTAAAAATTTATGGATATCAGAAATTCCTTATGAAACAATGTTTGATGGATGTAAAGGGTGTTTTTATGTATTCAAGAAAGATATAGACATTGATCAACCATGTAATGTGAGATTTCATAGGTAGATATGACTCATATTAAGGGGTATATTTCTGTTTCTCTGATGGATCCATGCAAAAGGGATTCAAATTTGTGATCTCCTACAATAAAATGAAATAAGGGTTATTATTTTATTATTCATATGTATGGGACTAGGATTCTAGTCCTAGGGTTTACTACATATCTTTATTAAATGTGAGTCAATCTATACATAGTTCTTGATATCCCGTGTAGTTTAATGCCATGCATTAAGGTTGAAGTTCACCTGATGTGAAGTGGGAAAATGATGTATCTGAGTGTTTCCTAGGTATGAATTGAGTCATACAATTCTAAAAATGATTATATGCATAGGTTTCATCTATACATAGTGATTAATGGATTTTTTTGATTGTGGATAGGCCTAAGATTGGATATTCAGGTGTCACATTATATCTTTCAAATGTAAGAATAAATCTGCACATAATTCATAAAAGAAACATCACTTCATCATTCTGTCTCATACCCAAGGAGTGGAGGAATGTTTTTCTTTCATTGATGGGGGATGGAACTGATATATGACATTTTGTAATCGCTAGGTATCCGACGAGGGAAGAAGTCAAGTCACATGAATTTATTAAAAAAACCCCTACACAGGTCTAATACATGTGTATAGAGAATGTGGGATTTTTATACATTCTTTTTTGTGTGGATAGAAAAATATGTACGATTCCAGGCATCACTATGTATCCTATGTGGATTGGAATCAAGTTGTATGTAATTCTATATCATGGCATGTTGGATGACCAATACCAAAGGCAACATTCTGTCGGGGGAGAAACTTGTGATTCCATGTAGTTTATCATCACGTGGTTAGGAATTTGATCATCCAATGATGAGGGAAAATCATATTGTATTCATTAATATAATGTCGTACAATTAGGATGATGTAAGTACAGCTTAAAATCATGTTTTAGGATGGAGGGAGAAAGATTGTTCCTATAGGATGGTCAAGTCATATCTGATATAAACTAATTTGAATATGTACCTAAGAGGCCCTTTTCTACACAACACCCTCATAAAAGAAACTCAGGATAGGGTGGAATACAATTGAAAGGATTTAAGTCCAGTACTATATGACATAATGTTATGTAATCGCTCTATATCTAGTATAAATGGGAATTGAGAAATACGTAGTTTGGGAACCCCATGTAGTTTAACGGAATGTGATGAGGATGTTAATAATATGGAATAGTGGGAATTATATAGTAGAATCAATAATTAAAGATCCTATCATTACTTTGTATCACATGAATTTAGAATCAATCCATACATAGTTCTTAATATGGATTCTACATATAGGTCTAAACAATTCACATAAAAGGTCATTTTTGTTGTTGTTTGTGTAGTAGCCTTCTACATAGGGTTTGGGTGACACTACATATCCCATGTAGATGGGAATCAATCCACACATTGTTCGAGTGAAATAGATCTCCTATGTGGATTTTATTCTCACATAGTAAAAGTGACATTTCATAATTCCCTCACATTGATCTATCTTGGGTTTGATGAATAATTGTTTAGAACAATAATATCTATATTTTTTGTCATCTTGTGGTTTGGATACTAACATTCATGCATTTTAACCTCTTGAGGTAAGAAAAATGGCTGCATAGTTCAACGTCATGTTGTGGGGAAATGATCTATACAGTTTAAAATCATGTGGTTATGAAGAAGTATGCTTTGTTGTTTATTTTCATAAATAGTGATCTTAAATCTTATAATCTAACATCATGTGATGAGGACATAACATATTATGGTTTAAGATATTAATATTGGGACATTACATATTCCTATTTAATGTATTATGATTAGGACATTACATAATTTGGATACATGAAATATTTATTCAAGATTCATACATTGGACGGATGTTTAATAAGTTTTCCATGCCTTGAAATTAAGTGATATTCTATATTGAAGTAGACCTTCTATATGAAATATGGACTTTTCCATTTTGGTTCCAATTTCATATGAATGTATCTGAGTATCATCAATGTTCTTTGGACTAACACCATTTCTCCTATAAAGAAAGGCCAAATGTGAACCTTTTTAATAAAGGTGTGTGCAATCAAATTTTGAAAAATAATAAAATGGGGAAAGGAATAGAATCACACTTCATCTTATTCCTCTAACTTATATAGTCATTTCATGGATTTATCATCTATTTATAGTTGATCATAGATAGCCACATGGAGTGAGGGAAATTGAACCTTCATGGGCAAGACCGCCTTCATCCCTTATACCAACGAATATGGGGTTCCTTGGGTAGAGGTGTGGGTTGTGGTCCATTAGGCCTAGATGGAAAGAATGAGAATGTCCAGAAATAAATTCTTCTTATCTACCCTCTTTTACATTATGTTGGATAAGATCTTTTTGAAGGCCTCTATTTTTCTATTGGATGCTGCATGATAGTAGAATTAAAGGTTTCTCTTTATTCTATAAACCACATATAATTTCTCCAACTCAGAAGAAAAAAAATTGGTGTTGTTGTTCATTATTATGGTGTTTGGGACACAAAATCTTTGTATGATTTTGGCTTTCACAAAGTTAATAATTCTTCTTACCTCAACATCATTGATTGGTATGGATTCTGGCCATTTATAGAATATTTCAGTTGATGTGAGAATATACCTGATTTTAATAGTTGTGGTGGGAGAATATGATCCTTCGACATACATTACCCATATAGAGAATTAAAAGGATTACTTGGATGTGTGGAGTAACTCCAGGGGTTGATGGGTGAAATTGGAATGGACATGGTAGGAATGAAGCTTTTTACTGAAATCAGTGCAATCCAACATGAGAGTGGGCCACTAGTATCCAAGAATTTTAATTTGATGTGAAATCATGAGTATTTATTGATGTGAAATGAAGTCTCTAGGGTGTAATTCCATCAGAATAATGGTATTCTATTCTCAATTAATGAATTTGAGATGTACCCCACCAAGGCCCGACTTATAGAGGCACTATTATTGATTTTGGTCATCATAAAGAACAAAATTAATTACTTGTGTTCGTATTTTCTCCCTTCAGGTCCAGTTAGTTAAAGATATAACATTTTATGATACTCCAAAATGGGTGTCATCCAACTATTTTTGGGGCCATATTGTTCAGGGGTAGGTATTATATCATTTATTTCTTCCATGTTGTCTTAAAGGAATGGCGTGACAATCCGTTGGTGCACAATACTGATGCTTATTTCATCTAGGTTTGGATCATCTTGAGATGTGGCTACATTTGACAACACAACCATCAGGTAATGTTTCAACCTAGGGACATGATTTAATGTCATTTTTGAAAGTAATTCCTCCATAATCCCTCAAAATGGGATAAATTCATCCTTTTTGATTGAATCCACACTTAAACTCCATTTATGGAAATTTCTGAATCCACTTTCTTCTTCCTAAACTTTACTTATACTTTATGTGATAGCTGTAGTCCTCAAATAAGAAATTTATATTCTTCATCATTTTTTTACACCCCTCTAACAACCGGATAGAGTAAATAAAGGCTGCCTTTGTTGGTGATATGAGTACGACTCCCAACTCAATGTTATTGAGCTTAGGGCCCTCCATCATTTTTACTATAAGGATTCAGGATTCACTGTCCAAATGAATCTCCCTATCCTAGGGGTCTTATAGAATATAGGAAAACTATTCATCAGGTAGTTCCAAATCCAATTATGTCATTTTTTAGAGGGGTTCTATTCCATAAAATCAACTAATTCCTAGCCTTTGAAGCCCTTTTGAGGCACGAAACGTATGTCAAACTGTTACCAGATGAAAACCCACAGTGAAAGGAATCCAATAAACATTGGATGGCTATGAATATACTTTATTGGGTTTCTAAACAAGACCCATTGGATCTCATGGTGCTGTATATAGTGCCTCAGCTTCTAGACAATGAATATAAGTGCCGAACAACTTTTCTCGATATCAGAGAACTAAGTATCTGAATATATCATGGTTCAAATGAATTTGTAAAGGTTTTTTTCATTACTAGAATCATTAATATGTGTGAGGATGGAACCTAGGGACCAATCCATGTAATTCACTTACAAAATGAGTGGTATTCCTTTGACAGGTGAGATTAGAACTCACATTCTTATGAAATATTTTTTTGAATTTTTGAATTCCTTCTCATAATCATCATTCCATTAATATGAAACCCCTTTTTTCATCAACCTGGTAATGTGAAAAATTTTCTTGTTAGATTGGATATGAATTGTTAAACGTATGTCAAGTTTACTTAATGGCCTATTAACTCGTTCAGGATACGAGGAGGTGACATGTCAAGGATAGCCTTCATCTTTTCGGGTAGGAATTCGATGTCATGATGGAGTACAAAAATGCTATAGAATTTCCCTAAGGTAATTCTAAATGAACAATTCAAAGGTTTCATTTTCTGATTGAGTTTTTACTATTTATTGAAGATTATTTTAGGATCTAGAAGGTAATCCAAGAATTTTCATTATTTAACAAGGAGTTATTCAACATATAATTAGATGAATTTTACAAATATTTTTTTGAAGATGGGATTAATATAACATTCATATGTGGCACTGGCATCATTTACATCAATGTGTAATAACTTGTATGAAAATAATCCATTGGTTTCTCTAAAAGTGGTGGATTATTTATCTTATCGGTCCATTCAGATTTGGTTTTATGCTAATTAGTTGTCCCTAAAAGAGAGATACTGGTATCTAGAAATTTTATTGATCATCAATTCTATGATTGGGACCAAGAAGTCTTCTTTCGGGTAGTAATGATTTAGAACATTGAAATTGATGGTTATTTATGAAATATTATTTTTTGTGTGGAATATATTTCCTAGACATATGGAATATTTAACCACTTGAATTATGTTAACTCTAATGGTCTTTTCAACTTCAACCACTATTCTGGTAGCATGTTACATGTGTATCCTTCTAGCTGCTTGCTAATAGCCTCGATGATCATCCAGATGGTCAAAGATGTGAGTGGACACCTTGATATCAAGGCATGGAATTTTTTTTGTAGTTTCAATGAAAAACATAATGATATTTCCTTATTAAGTATTTTTAGACATCATTATCTTATGAATACATGGATTCACTAATCAGGGTGGGCTATGGATCTTCTTTCTTGCAGAGATTTATTTCATTGATTTTGTTAATTGTGGTAGAGGTTCCTTCTTAATATTATAGAGGGATATACCAAAATCCTTCCACCTCTTCAACATCCTCTTCTTATTCTACCACTTGTTCTAATGGGGAACCAATTCTTGAGATGATCTCTCTAATGTAGCGAAAAGATTCAAGTACATGGCATTCAGAGGCTCAAGGTACATCTTCTAACTCGGCAATCAGTGAGGGATTTATTGGAGAGGATGGAGTGAGGGAATTAAGAGTGTCTTATTTCTCATCTAACTTATTGTGTGAGGTAGGGATTATCTAGAGCTATTAATATGGATTGAGAGCATTTCTAGTTGATCAATCACCATTATCTTCGGTTCAGTCGATTTCTAAACATTGTTGGACTCGTTGGAAATGACAGATATCATTAGAATTAATGAATACATTCTCATGTTTTCACCCATACTACCAAATAGATTGATAGTAAATATGTATTCTTAACCATTCTATTAGAAGGGATATGCTAAAATTATTTTCTAACTATTTAGGGTCGTTTCCTAGTCAATACCATCTACATGGGGTTTTTCCCTTTTCACTAATAGAATCGTACATCTATATAATGGGACTCATAGGATTTGAACGGGGACTTATCAGTTCTGAACATAGAATTTTTTTAATTAATTCCATATTTGATGAACTAATGGTATGATGAAGATTTATTTTCATTCATGATGCAACCAAGGCCTTCATAGAAGGACATTTAAGGCCATGTTTTTATGAATTTTAAAAAATTCCGAGTCAACTATGAGGTCCCCAAAATAATTCTTAGGATTGATTTAGCCTAATAGATTTTACACACACATGTTATATCCCAACTAGGTCATGGAAGAGGACATAAGGTTCTCTTTGTTACTGCCCAGTCGATGATGGATTTCTACTTAGATGAGATTAACTCTAGATCCATTATTAAAAAAGAATCTTCAGATATCGATACTATTTATTTTTTCATTCACATATGAGGGTCTGATGTGTCTTTGCATAATAAAATATTCTACTCAATCCATGAAGAAGATAATTTCATGAAATTCTATGGTGTCGGTCTAAATCTGATAAAATTTAACGGTAACCACTTTTCCATCAAAATCATGGGGGATTGGTAAATACTCTATGAGTTTTTCTTTGAGGTCAATTAATAACCTAATGTAATTAAGGTATGATATTTTGTCTAGTACAAAATCCAATTACATCAAAATGTTATACAAATGGTCTAACTCCTGACACTTCCCACCATGGGGATTCTCATACATAAGAATTTTTTGAGATTGAACATTAGATGAAGATGGATCAACCCTTTAGACATGAGATGGCGGAGCCTACATTCATTGTGAGTTTGGTCAGGCAATTCAACCTTTATGATGAGGCTGATTAGGCACAAGGTAGTCATGAAATGGGTATTCCAGAATGATTTCACCGGAATGTATTATTTTTTGTGAAGGGGGATTTTCCTATTTTTATTTGGTTCACTAAATTTTTCTTCTATGATTTTCTACAACATTGATGACTAGAGAAGGGATGTGGCCATAAGATTGATTTCTACCATGGTTACATGACCCATGGTTTCCCTAACTTCTATAGGATATTCCAGGTACTCGGGTTTATAGCCAAACTCAACATCTGAGAAAGGATTCATTAAATGAATGACATTAACAAAGTGAAAAATAACCTCCTCATCTAAAGACGACTCTTTATATATGACTGCTTCTTGTGTTTCTATTTGGTGGGGTGGGTCCCATTAATTGATATATAATGGAATGAAATCATAGAGGGTCAATGATATTTTTTCCCTTGAGATGGGTTCGTCTTCTTTCACTTTCTCTTCTCCTTTCTGGTCAAACTACTTTTTGGAGGATTGTGTGGGAAAAGGATGTAAACTACATTATAGAAAGAACTATTAGGGAGAATAATTTGTTACATCAAATGTGATTGGAGTATTCTAGGATAATGGTTGACTATTTTTGAGTCATCCAAATATCTAAATTCTACTCCATTTTTCTAAAAACTTTTTTCAACTCCTCTCCCTCACCCAGGATGGTGGTGGAAAAGTTTTCTACTTGTGATGGTGGTGGTTCCTACATGACATGAAGATAATCTACCATTTTCTATTGGAGAACTTAAATAAGAAACACTCTTAGAGAATGGGTACATGTACCTGGTGGAATGAAAAATAATCTAGTCGATGATTGAGACTAACATCATCATCCCTCTTTGGCTCTTATAGTCAGAGAAAGTTGCAGTTCATAGTGACAATAAAATATCCACATACATGATCATCTAAAAATGAGTAAAATTGTTTCCTCCCTTAAATAATGTGATTCTTAAATTGGTCCCCTATGATCTTTATTTCGGGGAGGGGTTTTTTTTATTCTTAAGGGGCCTTGTACGATTTGGTGCAATCCAAGAAGTAAGAGAAGGTGATGAAAGTCACTTAAGAATAACAAAAGATACTCGAGCTCTTCTGACTCCATTTACATGGGCCAATGGGGCTAATTGAGATTTGAAAATTGTCCATTATAAGGATTCTTCTATTCTTTGGGCAATGTAAGAGAAATTTGAAAACCCTATTGTGTACTTCACTGAGATGAGTGGTGTTCGAAGCTAACAGAGAGATTATTGGTTCACATTGCAAGCATCCTGTAGTAGAGAAGATACCAATTCAAATGGAGAATCAACCCAATCCATATGTAATTTAAGTATGAGACTCAATCGTTATCTGAATATTTTTATATCATGAGGTTGCTGAATATTTTCTCTAGAAAAGTTGATCTTTTGTAAAAAATTAATTGTTGTCAATGATCCTCCCATCCTTTTATGGATTGAGCTAGGGAACTAATATACCATACAAATACTGAACCTTATAGAGCTTTCAATAATAATAAGTGTTTCACTATTTATTATTTCTCTAGGGTTCCCATCATGGGATCATAACAAGATTCGTAATTCATTATATTTAGTTCCAGTCACCCGAGCCATTGAATATTGGGAACATGGGGTTCTTGATAATTTTTATCGTCAGAGTGTGACTATCCTAAAGAGGATAATGTAATTTTAGATATACCATATTATATCAATACTCCATTTGATACTATTTATTTTTTAATGACTCAATTTTATTAATTATCCCTTGACCCATGTGCGATTGACCGTGACATTAGATGGGAGAAGAAGGGGTAATGATTTCACATGCTGGTTATACCGGTACTTGTGGTGGATATATGACTAGGGGAATCCTCAGAGTATTTTACTACCCCAATTATGGTTTCCTACATAATATAGGGATGTATTTATATCCATTTAGGTTTAGATTCAAGTATACTGACGGTCCTGGTGCTGTGTTGGACAAACATTCGGGCCATGCCTCATTTGTCATGACAAACACTTATGGCTGATGTACACCTGATGGATGTCTATACTGAGGCTCTTTATGGGGATCAAATTTGATGGGATGGATACCATGAATAATTTCAATATGGTTTCATCTCACCCCTCTCATTTCATCCTCTTACAGTGTGAATCTCATCTTAACTATAAGGGGATCGTTCACATTAGAATGAGGTGGTGGGTTGTGTGAAACATTGTTTTCTTTGTTGAAATGGATCTGTGAACGATATGGTGGATGATTCATTGGGGAAATACTAAAATTACATAAAACACATTGTTTTAGAGTGATCACACCATTATATTTCTGTTGGAAAAGATTTTGGTCTGAATCATCCACTTCCTACTCTTCTGTATTTGCATCATTTTCGGTATGGTCTGAATGATTGACATCAATTATGTTCACTAATTCATAATGAATTGTGGTTGTTGTACTTGTTATTGAATGGTAAGATTTTTTTTTTCTTCCTTTTATGAATCTTAAACTTCCATTTTAGAGACCACATTGAGTTTCTTGGAGATGGGTGACTCATAGGGAACCATTTTCTGACTATTCCATACACCTCCCTTCTAGGGGGAAACAAATCACGAGATGGAATGAAATACGCAACCTCTCTACCTATTGTCCTACCCATGTGGGAAAAGTTTGATTTAAACTAGGAGGAATGTTGATGTATAAATTCCCCGAGAAATCTTGGATTGGGATTCTCCTATTCTCTTTTTATTGTTCCTAGGCCCAAATGTTTTAGACATATAGGGGAATTTTGTGTTAGAAATTCCCACAGCCTTGTGGGTTGTGGATCATCCCGTATTACAATAGTTTCTGTAGTTTTTTCTGCCTTCTTGATATCAAGAAACCATATTAAGCTGTGAGATATATATGGTTTCAATTCTACATGTGATTTATTTGTTTGTGTGGTAATTGAAAATGATTTTTGATTGCCTTCCCTTAGGATAAAATCCTACCAAATGATCTTGGATTCCTGATTTAGGTGATTTTAAATGGAAATCTCTCGCTGAGCCCGATGATTTTGAGACTTACTCAAGGAATTTTGTGTGTGTGTGTTCATATTCCAAAATATAGATTTCATTTTATTTATGCTTTGATACAATTAAATTATAGGACATCGTCTCAATTGGGTTTTTCTGAATGGTTCTTGGGGAGAAATTCAATGCTACATTATCACCCCATACCCGAATATGAACACCGTATGGTGCGTCTCCAATACGAAATATGAAAATTAGGAATCAAATCAAGGTAATTAAATTAAGGACCATTATTTACCCTCTATTATTGTGGTCTCCTAGCCTATGGAAGGTATTATATGTCAAATTTATTTAGAATTTCTCCCATTATTTTCATATAGTATACATTCTCATCATAGGGAAATAATTTTTTTCATTCAATGGAGGGTTTTCCATAGATTGAGATGAATGTTATGTATTTATTCATCCAATAACTCTATTTGAATGTCATACTGAGATGTGGTTGTGGGTGAAAACATAGATGGTATGTCATCCCCGAGTAATTTCCTTCTCATAAGTAACATATCAATTTCCTATTCTAATAGAGATTCCTCTACATGGTCTTCCAAAGTTTGATGCTTTAGGATGAATTCTTTCTATGGATAAGAGATATTAGTGTTCCCATTGATATGTGAATGGAATAGAGGTTTCTTAGATGATGATCATGGCCCCAAGTCACCTTCTGGATGATAAAGGATGTCTCATGTTACTGACAGAGTATCTTACATGTCTTACCCCACCATTCTTAGCCCCTCAGAATATGAGGGCTTCCTTGTTCATGACTTTTCAAGGGGAGGACCTTCATTCCTATGTGAAAATATTCTATGGTTAGGACCTTTTTAGTTGGTTCCATTTTTGAGAGGGCTACCATCGCGACTTGATGTCCGACCACATAGAAAACTACGATGGTTTATACCCTTGGGAGGACTTCCAAGGTAGACAACATCATGGGGGGATCTTCTTACTACTTGATTTAATTGTGGGGAGGAACTTCTCATCCACTACCGTCATGGGCAGGACTACCATCATAGCTTGGTGTGTGACCACATAGAGAATTTCTACAGTGTATACCTTGTGGATGACAATTAGTGTAGACAGTGACATGTGGACGACCTTATTGCAGATTGATGTCATTGCAGGATGAACATAACTGGGACTTAAATCAAGGTGAGGACTACCATTATAGATGTTTTTATGACCCTATGGAGAATTTTTGAAATGTATACCCTGGGTAGAACCATTTGGGTGGACCAAAAAAAGTAGAGCAGCTTCTTGATGCTTGATGTCTTTGCGAGGATGAACATCATAATGAATGCCATTATTGTGCGGACTACCATCATAGATAGATGTCTCAATGTATGAAGAATTTCAATAATGTGAACCTTGGAGAGGGCCATCCGGGAATACTGAAACATGGGTAGAAACTTCTTGCAACTTGATTTCATTTCGAGGAGGACCTTTGCATTGACTGCCATTATTGGTGCAGACTACCATCACAGCTGGATGTCTGACTACATAATGAATTAATATAACATATATCTATGGGTGGGCCATTATGGAAGATCACATCAGGGAACGTTCTTGAAACATGATTTTATTGCGAGGACCTTCCTAGCAACTTCCATCACGGAGAGGAATACCATCATAGCTGGATGTTTGATTGTAGGGAGTATTTCTATATTGGATACCCTAAGGAGGACCATCAGGCAGATCATATCAAAGAGCGAACATTCTTGATGTTTGATCTTCTAGTCATAGAAAGAGATATAATGACACTCAAAAAAAGATATGATCTATTGATCTATCATTTTCCATCCATGAATTTGGCCTTCATGGTCAATGGTATGGGGAGGAACTCAAGAGATACTAGTAATGTTGTGGGGAGGACCTTCACAACTACTACTTCCACTTCCATAATTTGATAATAGATTATAAGGATCTTGTTCCATAACTGATAGGTGTTTTATGGAATCAAGAAAACCAAAATATAGTAGAGAAAGGTCATGAATGTGTTATTAATTTTCTAGTTAACTTAACCATATTTCACTTTTAGGCACCATCTTGTGGGAAAATTGGGCCAGTGAATATTGGTAAAATCATTTTTATATGGGTTAATGTAAGAGTGGTTCCTATGACGTTGTCAGGATATCCTATTGAGAATATTTTGTTCTAGATGGGATATATCTCTTCTATGGAGTAGCCTCTATGGTGGATGAGTGACCCCCAGGTGAAAAAATTATTTATGCCAGATTTGGTTATCCATTTATTCTGGAATATGGATGACGACCCTCCTAGACTAGAGTATGGATGCAGGTCTACACTGGAGTGACCACTTTATTTTGTGGATGAGTCACCCCTCTTGGGGATATAAGGTTATGGGTATTACACAATTTTATTAGTCCAGAGGTAATGTTGTATTGACAGGTCTAAAGGATATGTTCAAGAGTTTATGTCTGATCCTCCATCATTTCCATGTTGTGATGAAATACATTTTTTATATAATGAGGATAGATTCCAATTCAGATGTTGGAGTAGGAATATGTACCTACTCTGGGCGACCATGTTTTTCATGTGGGTTTTGGAATTTCTAATATTTTCTAGGCATTGGAATGATTCTAACCCTAAATTATGGTTGGGAATTCTTGTTGTTTTCTTTGATTTACATCGTATTGACTGATTGATGTCATATCCGTGGTTAGTGATTTTTATCTACTCATTTTCTTTTGTACAATTAAAATGTTTTTTATTTGCATCTATAGAGATTTTGCTCTTCTGGTAATTGATTTCCACTGTATTAGAATTCTGGGTATGATATGAGGTACCAAGAATTTGACTCTTCCTGTATTTGATTTCCATTATATTTGACTATTGGGATTCATATTATTTGGGATGGATATAAACCTTCCTATAGATTTATATCCTATTAGGATGCTGATTTTGGTATTTATCACTAGGGATTTTCTTCTAATAATATCTATTTGTTATCCAATTTGGTTTATGGGATTCATGTGCATCGACAAGGATTTTCATCTCCCTATAATTTTCCTCCATATTTTTGTGGTGGCCTTGGTGATCCTTAGCATGAATTTTCATTTCTCTTTATTTTCCAACATATTTTCCTGGACGACTTCTGAAGAGGGAGTAAGAATATATGTTTTCCCATAGTATTGTATCATCTTTACATGGTGGACCTTCTTTTTAAGAAGTAGGGTGACGACTTGTTCTTAGTTATATGATTGTCTCCCTTGGCGGCCAACCCGGGGGACTTGTCTTCATTTTTATTAAGTGGGGACACTTCGAATGTTATCTTCCCACGCATGAGGATATTGGAATGCATGTTTTTGATGGATATGTCTTCAAGAAGGGGTGATGGAGTGGGACCCCTGTGCAGTAGGGATGAAGTCATTGATTTTGACTTCATCTTCTTCCCTATGATAAGGGATGTAATAATTGTTGTGTTCTAAGGATAGGCTCCCGAAATGTTTAGAGACAGCAGGTGGAGCTGCTCAATAATGGATTAGTGGGCACTATTGAGTGGTTAGTTGGTGGGATTTCATCAACAAGGTGGACATTCGTACTGAATCTAGTGTTGGGAGAGTATTTTTTTGATGGTAGTCCCAAATTAGTGAATTTTAGAGCCATCATTGGAGATACTGGGTGGGCGACGATTTCCCATAGTTCATAGAGGACTCAGCCAATGTAGTTGTTGATATGCATGTTGGTGAGATATTCGAGGATTCCATTACATTCAAGATATATATTAATAATTCATGCAATATATGTTACATGTATAGACAATAAAACCTCTTAAAATTAGAATCTCATGAACACATGTGTAATGGATGATCTCACTTGTTCCTATTACATTGTAGATGTGAAATAATCCTTCAGTGGGGTAACAACACCTCCTTTGTTAATAATTCACATAGAGTTCACCATTTTTGTTTAACTTGAAATTCCTTGTGGCAGTTTGGTTGGTAATGAAATGGTCTCGTGGGGAATGGACATTATAACCTTTTTATCCTTCGAAGGAGGATCCATAGATAAGTCTTCCATGTCGGTTTGACCATTTTTTCCCTTGTAATCATGTTATGAACTCTTACAGTTGATTGTAGGGTGTTGAGTTTTATACAGTCATTTGATTTAGGTCCACAATTTCTAAATGGTCTCCAAAGGGAATTGTTTTTGGACCCAGAAGCACCCAATGTAACAATATACATGATTCATTGACCCGATTTTCAATGGTTGGTGCTTAATAGGTAACATGGATAGCGACACTTAAGAACTCAAATTGGTCGAGAGGATGGGAAGTCGAGCTCATCACACACTTTTAGGTGAAACTATTTCCTATTCTAGGACTCTCTTATAGATTTATGTCATGTTCATGAATCCTTGGTTTGTTCCCAAGTATGTGTCGATGGATTAACCCCTAAAGTAGCCATAAATCATAACTAACATTGGGGTTGGATCCATATGTATGAATTTGAGGTTCTCCATCAGTGGAGGGATTTATATGTATCTAAGGATATCCATAAATGTTACCATTTTTTGGATAGATCAAATATTAGTTGGTCATTTACGGGGAAGAAATTGGTTCTAGCCATGTGACGAGGCTTTCAATAGTTTATCATCATCCAGGGGGATAATAAATGTTTCAAAATTTGGATGAAACAAATTATATGGGTTACCTATGTGTCTACACAAGTGGAATCCGAACCCGCATATCTTGGAACTACTTAACTGTACACAACTCCTTTTAAGGTTGTGTGATGAGTACCCATGAATGTAGTTAAACATCAATCGGCTAGGATGTCTATACAGATTTTCCTACTTAATATTTGATTTAGGACATATGAAAAAGTATCATAGGGGACCCTGAAGACATGTCGGATTCTTGGTGGGAATGAATATACTAGGAATATGCCCCAGATAACATTAGTGTTGATTTGGGAGTTGGGTCTGCACCTCTAAGAGGCTTCATACGTATCCCAGATAGTGGGGTATCAAAAACCAAGTAGTTTGGTATCAACATACAGTTTAAGGTCAAGTAGTGTGGATGACAGTGAAATAATGTGAAAATTATGGAATGTATAAGAACCCAAATCTTTGTTTCTGGTATGTTTTTCCTTTCTGGTTTTTTTTGAGTAAAAGTGGAGTTTTTGGAAATTTCAGGAGTACACACCGTGTACATTAAGTACACACTGTGTAGCTTGTTGTCATAGGTTACCATGTACATGACATGTAATGGGAGAGTACATGGCCATGTGTGGTGACCTGGATATCACCTACGGCTCAGGCTAGAAAAGGAAAGTACACACCATGTACTTTTAAATAGCACGCCGTGCAATGTTTTTTCATTTAATGGACATGAGCCACGTCTAACAGATAGAACAAACTTCTTCTCGGATGATCTCATCTAAGAGCATCTGTATGGCTATGGATCTTCTCTAAGCCCACAATTTTCCATCCATTCTCCAAATAGACTTATGTTGATTGCTTTGGAATTTCATCGTCTAGTTATCCTTTTTACAAGAACATTATCTCTTGATTTCGCCTCTGTCGCATTTTATCCTCAGTTGAATGTTTTTAATGATTGGAAGATCTATGGTGTTCTAGGTAAATTCAATGCCTAAGATTCATGTATATAGATCTCACGATGCTAAGGTAGTTGGTTTGTGTCTTTTCATAGATAGTATTTGAATTTTATGTGAAAAAGTCCCAAATACCCTCCTTCAGGGTATTGCAAGTTTATGGTTTCAGCCATGTTATAACCTAATATGCCTTGTTTGTTTGGATAGAGGATAATTTTGGTGGATAGGGTTATCATTTCAAGGATATGGATGTTTTTAACATGTTTTCTTAGTTTGACTGTTGGGTCTAGCCTTGCATGTTTAGCTGCTACTCTTCTTTCATTTCATAGTATTGTTAGGATGGAGTGATTACTATATGTTATTCTATGATATGTTGTAGATTAATTAGCCATATAGTTCTCGAGGTTTGCATTAGATGCTATATATTTTTGTGCTCAATTGACTTACACAGGGCTGTGGGAAAATGGTGTAGTAGACCATAGGGGGAATAGACATTAAGGGCTTCCCCAGAGTGTCTGTTTACTTTTACGTTGAGAGACCATAAGGGGGTGTACATTAAGTGCTCCCTCAAAATGTTAGTAGTTCCTCGATGTGGGAAACATGGGGGAGTTGGATGTTTATAACTTCTCTAGAGAAACTATTAGTTACCGATACGATACTATAGGGGGAATTGATTTAAAGTGCTTCCTCAGTGAGTCTGTGCTAAAGCTGAACAAGATTTGTTAGACTATAAGTACTTCCTAGAGGGTTGCATGTCTTGTTTGGTTTAACTAGAGGGGTTAGGCTATGAGTACTTCCAATAGGGTTACCTGTTTTTGATTATATGCTTACTTGATGTATGAAATTGAATGCAATGGAAACTGTAGGATTGTTTACTTTTGGGTACTTCCTTGTTTACTTCTTCTCTTTTCCTATTGCATGCGATATATATTCACGGACTATTAGGCACAAATATTTGGGTAATTTCCTACTAGGACTAGTCTCACACCCTGTTTGGGTCATGATTCTGGGCCCAAAATATATTATATTTCTATAGGTATAGATAAGGGATAGGGCCCTTCTACTTCAGGTACATGATTTATATGTAGTTGTGGGGCATGGGACCAAGATGAGAATTATGATCTTGTGGATCTGTTTACTGATTTTCATTTATTACATTGTTATAATACTATATTCCATCATTGAGATTTGTTTAGATTCTTTACTAGGCATTTGTATCATTTATTATTTAGATATGTGAGCTCCAACTATTTATTACTTCTACAATTTAATTTTGGTGTGATATTATTACTTCTTCTGCTATTAATATCTATTTAATTCCTCTGTGTTACTATAAAAATGAAAGAATA
This sequence comes from Viscum album, assembly GCA_963277665.1. Lineage (NCBI taxonomy): Eukaryota > Viridiplantae > Streptophyta > Magnoliopsida > Santalales > Viscaceae > Viscum > Viscum album. Next base: position 1,663,229,164 of record OY728153.1, on the reverse strand, counting down.
GTTTCCCCACTATCACACCCAAGGCCCTTGCTGCAAGTCAGTGGCCTCTGGCAATCGGGGAAATGCACTTGAGGCAATGTGACCAACCAGGTATAGGGTTCCTCTGGGGGACTTTCGGAACCGGGACATTACGAAATGGTATCATAGGAAATTATTTTATTCTTGACTTACTATTTGGAACCTTTATCTAGGGATAGGAAGGAATAGGTACTTGGTACTAAGTTGCTCCTGGGAGTGGTTAACCCATGTATAGTGAAAATCTAATTTACCTATTATATTAGGATTATTATAATTTTTCAATTATACTGTTGAATTGATTTTACCATTGGGTGATTCACATGTATTCTGTTGTTATCGTTGATGTTAGTAAGGTTCTATTTCTGTTGCAACCCAATGAGATGAGGGTATGCCATCTCATGCATCATATAAGAACTTGCTAGAAATCACATGTCATGCATTCTTTCTATTCCATTTAGGGTGAATTAGTGATTTCATTTTGTTGTAATAGATGTTTTGTAATATAGGCATGATGTTGTGATAAATGCCTTGATAGAATACCATATTTTTGATAAGTTATTCCTTTGGGTATGGTTTTGTTTGAATGGACGCTAAAATTTAGTTCTTGAGGTGTTATGGGCCCTCATGGATTGGAAATTGGTGGATCATTGTATTTTTATTCCTTATGAATGAATTGTATAATATTACAAGCTCGGATTCATGGGGAGTATGGGCCCTTGCGGATTAGAAAATGGAACTTTAATGTTTTTTAGTGTTTTTCTAGGTTCTGGAGTAGTTTCTGAGGCGTATTGTCGGGAAAAACTGAGAGTACATCATGTGTAATGATAAATACACACCTTGTGTCCTTCCGTTAGGAAATTAACTGTTTTTTAATTTCATATTGTGTACTATATGTACATTTCATTTAGTCTCGAACCATGTCACTGGTGGTGTGGGAAAATAAACGAGGTAAGTAAATCTTTAGTGGAACACGTTGTATACTGTTGTACATGTTGTGTTGTGTAAACCATGTGTCCACCCATGTGTCTAATGACACGATTGGATAAAGCATAAAATATACATGTTGTGCAGTATAACCCTTGTATATGGTCATGTAACAAACAACCTGGGGTAGTGTAATACTTCTAGTACACGCCGTGTCCATCTGGAACATGTCGTGTAGAGTGAGCCATGTAACCGGTCATGTGACGAACAACACGGGTAAGTGAAGTTCATTTAGTACACGCTGTGTTTGGAACTAACACACCCTGTAGAATTGTTTTAGGAGAACAGTGTGGCATATCCATGTAGAATAACTCGGTCAGGGGAAGAGGATTCAAGTACACACTGTGAGTTAGGATAACACACCATGTGTATGGTGTGATACACGACAAGTTTTGGTAGGAGTACACGACCATGTGAATCCTTAAGGGAACACGCCGTATAGTGGATATACGTGCCATGTATCTATTCTTGGAATAACATGAATTCTTCCTTTATCTTGTGCCCTTAATACACATAAATGTTTCAGTACCGATTAATCTTGATCTAAGGTGTGCACATGACCCTGCAGAGTCATGCCACCGAGACGTCCTCCGGTTTTCCGCCAATTACAGGGTAGTGATCAGACAGTAGATATGGATGATTAGGGACTACCAGAAGATCCTCCAGTTGTTACAGCCTTGGAACCATCCATCAATCTAGACACAGGTGTTGAAACATAGTTCCAAGAGGGCTTTATGTTGTTAATGCAGACCTTCTCAGGAGTACTGCATCCTACCCCTTCTATGGTAGAGTTGATGCAGTTTCTCCAGCACCAGTGCCCTCCCACCTTCATAGAGTAAGTAAGACCTTAGGCCATATAGTCATGGTTAGAATCCATGATTTCTATATTTGAGCATATGAAGACGCCACCAGAGGGGAGGTTTAAGCTCGCTGCATATATGATTCGGGACACTCCAAAGAGATAGTGGGATGTGATCTCACAGGTGGGATGCCAGTTGGTTAAGGCTTGGGTTGAATTATAGAAAGCCTTTTATGACTACTTCTACCAGGAGACTTTGAGGGCCAAACAATCCTCATTGTTTCTGAGTTTGGAGTAGGGTGATCCTTCTGTTATGGAGTAATCTTCTTGCTTCATAGAGCTTCTACTCTTCATGATTATCCTAGGAGGTGATGAGTTATTTTTGGAAAGGAAGATTGAGGATGGTATCAGGAACAACATCTGATCTCCGGTGAACATCATCAGGTTTAATTCAATATCTTATATCATTAATCAGGTGCTGAAAACATAGAATGACCTGAGGGATTTTGGAGCAATGATCCAGGGTGGTTCCACATCCAGAGTTAGTGCTTCTCTGGCTGATAGCAGGAAGCGCTGCATGGAGTCTTTGCGTTGAGATCTGAGTAGGTGAGATTCACCTTCTAGTAACCAGGTGGAATACTATTGGTGCAGAAAGGTTGGGCATACCACTCCACATTTCCTGAGAGACCCAGTGGAGTGCCGATCATGCGACAACATGGTCATATTCAACGCTTCAGTCAGATCTTCTCACCAGCAGCTGGTGACAGGGGGTTCTTGTATGACTCATCGTTCACAAGCGGCACCGGTAGTTTTTCCTTAGGTAGGGAAATGGAGTTCTTCTGGAAATTTAGGATGAGGTGGTGGTCGTGGATATGGTATCCAGTCACCAAGCATTCCGCGACAACATGGTGGATCAACCGAGAGTGGTCGGGTAGAGTCGCAGGGCCGTAGTGCAGGTCATACTTTTGTAGTGCAGCAAACCCAACAGGAGCAGGATCCTAGAACATATATAGTTTGAGGATTGATCCTAGTTTCCTATGTTTTATATTCTTCTCTTTTTAATACAGGGGATTCCTAAATATTTATATCTATTGTTGTTGTGCAGATCCTTGAGCTCTATATCTTTTCTTCTCTTGATGTCTTCACATTAGAAACACCATTGGGGACAAGAAAAACTACTTGACGTCAATGCAAGGAGTTCCCTCTTAAGGTTGGTGGTTGTCACTTCATATGGGACTTTTATATCCTAGAGATATCAAGATGATGTCATTCTCATAATGGACTGGTTAGTTCCCTTCCAGGAAGTTGTTGATTTCTATCTTCATATGGTGATTTTCACATTAATAGAGGGAAGATCATTTCTTCATAAGGGTGAATGGGATGTCTAGGTTAGCAAATCGGGACTCCAGTATCCGGGGTTAGGAGGAGTTACATCCCAGATTTCCAGTCTATATCTGAATGACCAGGGACTTCACAGATGGAATTTCCTCCAGTGGTGGATCATTTCAGTGAAGTATTTCCAGGGGACTTTTTATGTTTTACTCATAAGCAAGATGTGGAATGTTTTATTGATCTTGTGCGAGGAGCGGCACTAGTTCTTATTACTCCTTATAGGATGGATACAAATGAGTTTCAGGAGATCAAGAAGCTGTTAGAGGTGTTGTAGGAAAATGGGTTAATCTGACCGAGTACTTATTCTTGGGGTTCGGCAGTCTTGTTTGCAAAGAAGGTAGATGGTACACTCAGAAATTGTGTGGATTATTCAACATTGAACAAGCTGACTATCAAGAATCGATATCCCTTACCGTGGATTGATGATCTATTTGATCAGCTTCTAGGAGCCTGGGTGTTCTCAAATATTGACTTGAGGTCCATTTATCATCAATTGCTCATTAGATCATCTGACATACATCTTAAATCTTTTCAGAGCAGGTATTTCTATACGAGTACTTGGTTATGTCGTTCGGTCTCAATAAAATTCCTGCATATTTCATGGCATTGATAAACCGAGTGTTCCATCCATATCTAGATTCTTTCGTGTTTGTCTTCTTGGACAATATCTTGGTGTACTCTCACTCTCGACATGACCTTTCCACACATCATGAGATTGTTTTGAGTACACCGAGAGTGATTCAGTTATATGGTAAGCTCTCAAAATGACTCTTTTAGATGGACCATATTCCCTTCTTGTGCAATGTTATCTTAGATACTGGAGTATCAACTACCTTAGAGTAAGTGAGAGAAATAGTTTCCTAGGAGAATCAGATGAATGTTATTGAGGTATGGAGTTTTCTAATGCTGGATAGTTACTACATGAATTTTATACAGGACTTTTCATGCTTAGAAGCATCAATGACAGGTCTAACATTGAAGGGTGGGAAGTACTTGTGCTTAGATTCTTGTGATGCATCCTTTTAGGAGCTAAAAGGGAAGTTGTCTTTAACACCGATATTAGTTTTTCTAGAGTCATAAAAGAGCTATACTGTTCACTGTGATGCATTAGGTATCAGGATGGGAGCAGTGCTTATGTAGTAATAAGGGGTTTTTGGATATAGGTCTTGGTAGTTGATGCCACATTAGAGGAACTACCCAACACATGATCTCGAGTTGGCGGTTGTTGATCATTCTTTATACTGTTGGAGACACTGCCTATAGGGGGGGGATTTTGTGGTTTTCAACGACCAAAATAGTCTCAAGTATATATTCACTCACCCTGACCTAAATTTGAGACAATAATGGTGGGTTGAGTACCATCAGTCTTTTGAATTCGAGATTTCCTACATGCCTTGGAAGGGAAATGCAGTGGCTGATGTGTTGAGAATGAGGACTCAAGAATAAGCAGTTCAGGAGGCTAGTAGTGAGTGGCAGATCATGACCCTAATCTCTGAAATACATTTGGAGATTCATGATAGATAGGGGAAGATGTTTCTATCTTCGGTAGTTGTTACCTCAACTTTTCTTGATCGAGTGTGAATGAAGAAACTACCAAATTCTGAAGGCCTAGTCGTATGGGAGAGTGTGTTAGGAGAGAACAACTTTTCTGGACGAATAGTGGACTTGGATGAGATCTAGCATTTTCATGGATGTGTGTGGGTGCTAGAAGACATAAATGAGGAGCTAATGCATGAAATTCATTCCTAAGATTGGGAAGTTCATCCTGGTGTCACAAAGATGTATCAATAATTACACCATCAGTATTAGTGGCCGGGTATAAAGGGAGATGTTGCGGGTTTTGTCATGAGGTGTTCCACACGTTAGCAGGTGATGGCTGAGAATCAATTTCCAACTAGCATTTTGCATGAGTTACCCATTTTTGAGTGGAAATAGAATGATATCGCAATAGTTTTTGTTACAGTATTTTTGAGGTTGCCTTGAGGGAATGATATTGTTTGGGTTATAATTAACAGACTGATGGAGGGTTATCACTTCATGCCAATCAAGGAGACCTTTAGTGCTGATGAGCTAGAACCATTGTACATCTGAGAGATTGTACATCTACCCGGGGTTCACAGTACATTTTTTTATACAGGGATTCCTATTTTACTTCTCTATTCTAGTAGGAATTTCATAGGTATTTGGGTACACAGGTACTTCTAAGTACAGCTTACCATCCTTAGAATTATGTCCAGTCTGAGCGTACAAATTAGTTGCTCGGACACATGTTTCAAGAATGCATCCTAGATTTTGGTGGTTCATGGTAGAAGCACATGCCTATTATGGAGTTTTCCTAAAATAATAGTTTTCAATAAACTATTCAGATGGAACCTTATGAGGCTTTGTACGGTAGGCCATGACGATCACCATTAAGTTGGTTGGAGGAAGGAGAAGAAGTTGTGTTGGGTCCTTATCTTGTCCAGGAGGCCACAGAGTAGATAGGGTTGAATATAAAGATGATGGCGACTGTATAGTTGTGACATAAGTCTTATGTTGATCGACGGAGATGACCTCTGGTGTTTGAGGTCTGTGATCAGGTTTTCCGGTGTGCCACACCAAGGTTGGGACACATAAGGATTAGGAAATAGGGTATTCTTTCACCAAGATACGTCGGGTAATTTGAGGTGTTGGGTATAGTTGGGACGATTCCCTATTGGATGAAGTTAACTTAGAGGCACTACTCTATGCATGATGTCATCAATGTTTCTCAGATCCGACGTTACATCTGAAAACTATCTCATATTTTCCAACTTGAGGAGGTTGGGCTCAAGGTGTATGCCTTGTTCGAGAAGCGTCCAATATATATTGTTGATCGAAATGCGAATGTTCTTCATGTCTGGTCTGTTCTATTGGTATGAGAGCTATGCTAGCACTGGCGAGTATAGGATGAGACCTAGGAGAGGGAGGCTAATGTACGATCGAAGTTGCTGGAGCTATTTAAGGATTTTTCTTCTATGTCACCTTCGTTGACAAAATTTTTTAAGGGGGGTATTTGTAAAAAACTAGATCTTCTTTTCAGGTATGTTTTTCTTTTCTGTTTGTTTTTTAGAAAAAGGGGAGTATTCGAAAATTTTAGGAGTAAATTTCATGTACTTTAAGTACACTGCATATAATTTATTGCCATGGGTGACCATGTACTGGCCATGTAACGAAAGAGTACATGGCTATATGTGGTGACTTGGAGACCGCCTAAAGAAGATGATGGAAAAGGAAAGTACACACCATTTACATTTAAAGAACACATCATGTACTTTATTTTTAATTCATTAAATGGACCGGGGTCGCGTCCAATGGACAGAAAACACTTCTTCTCGACCTATCTCATCCAAGAGTGTTCGTACAACCATAGATTATTTTCCAAGCCCCCGGCTCGTCGTCCGTTCTCTGAATCAACTTCTATCGATTTCATTGGAATCACATCAGTGATTTCTCATTTCTTCTTGAACATCATTTCTAGATTTCTCATCTCTTGCGAGGTTATCCTCTATTGAAAGTTTTTAATGTTTTGTAGATCTATGGAGTTCTAGGTCGATTCAAGGAATGATGTTAAAATATATCATTCTCATGATGCTGAGGTAGGTGGTTTGTTTCTTTTGGTAGATAGACTTTTAATTTCATGTGCAAAAGTTCCCAATACCCTCGATTGGGGTATTGAATGTTTATGGTTTTAGCTCTGTTATTACCTGATATGCATTTTTTTGTTGGGATAGAGGTTAATTGTTATGAATAGGGTTATATTTTCCATGCGATCGATGTTTTTCCCATGTATTATTATTTTTACTGTATGGTCTAGCCTTGTCAATTTGGTTGCTGCTCTACTTTCCATGCCTAGTATTAGTAGGATAGAGTGATTATTATCTACCATGCTATGATATGTTGTGGACTGTTTAGCCAAGTAGTTCATGAGGTTTAATTTGGCTAATCTATAATGTTGTGCTTGATTGACTTACACTGGGTTGTGGGAATCTAGTATAGGAGACCATAGGGGAAATGGAAATTGAGGGCTTCCCAAGATTGTATGTTTACTTTTACGTTGCTAGACCATAGGGGGGATAAATGTTGAGTGCTCCCTCAGAGTTCTTGTAGTTCCTTGATGTGGGCCACAAGGAGAATTTGATGTAGAGTGCTTCCCTAGAGCACCTATTAGTTATAGATATGATATTATATGGGAAATTGATAGTGAGTTATTCCTTATAGAGTTTGTGCTAAAGCTGAACCAGAGGGGTTAGACTATGAGTAGTTCCCTGAGGGTTGATTTTCTTTTTTTGTTATGCTAGAGGGGTTAGGATATGAGTACATCCCAGAGAGTTACCTATTTGTGATTATCTGCATACTTGATGTATGAAATTGAATGCAATTGAATCTATAGGGTTGTTTACATTTGGTTACTTCCTTGTTTACGACTTCCTTTTCCTTTTTGACTACCATATATAATCACTGACTATTATGCATAGATCTTTGGGTGGTTGCCTATTGGTACTAGTCTCTCACCCTGTTTGGGTTATGATTTTGGGCCCAAACGGATTATATTTCTTCAAGTATATATAAGGGAAGGCACCCTTCTAATTCTGGTACATGATTGTTATGGATCTGGGGAGCATGGGACCAAGCTGAGGCTTGCAATGCTATGGAGTGGTTTACTAATTTTCATTAGTACCTTGGTTTAGTACAGTATTCCAGCATTGTTATTTGTTTGGATGCTTTCCTAGACATATGTATCATGCATTATTTATATATGCTCACTGCAAATTTTTATTTCTTCTGATGTTTAATTTTCTTATTGTATTATTACTGCTGCTGCTATTTCTCTTTATTTTACGTTTGTTGTGTTACTCTCCCAATGAGGGCATAGTTTCCCCACAATCACACCCAAGGCCCTCACTGCCAGTCTGCATCCTCTATCATTTGGGGAAATGCACTTGAAGCCATGTGACCAAGCGGGTACGGGGTGCCTATGGGCGACTTATGGAACCGAGACATTACAGAATTGGTGAGATATGTAAATTATCAGGATTGAACATTAAGGAGAGTTCCTACGTATCTCAGTTAGTTGGTAATTAATGATTATATAGTTTTGAAGGATTGTGACTTATTCATTAAGGGAAGACCCTTAAAAGATTCATGAGGGGACTTATACATGGTAGCTTCCCATTGCAAGCATATTCTATGGAACATATTCAAATTCTGGATTATGCATGGGAGCACCACATTTGATTTACGAATGGAAATTACTTTTGTAGAGAAGACCTGCTAAGAGGAATATGATTTGGGATTGTACTATATGGGAGGCCCATGATATGATCTCGGTTCATGAAATTCTCAAGATCTCCTCCGACCACTAATCCCATGTGATTCATGCTCAGTGTGAGAAATAAGAGGAGGTAGGCGACCTTTTGAGAATGTGTTCTGCTCCATCCACTAATGGATGGTGCTAGAGCCGAAAGGATGAGAGATATGGGATTTGAGTGTGATTGATTCCTCTCTTGTTTTCATATCCAGGGTATTCATGTTGGGAGAACTATATGGATACATTCATGGATTAAGCAAAGAGGAGAAATAGCACAACCTCCCACAATAAAGACTACAAGAATACCTCATGAGAAGTTACATGGATTTGATTTTAGGGAAAAGTGAAGAAATCCCAACACTATCCCTAATCAAAGGGAAATTTTTGTAGTTCCAATTATGTAACACCTTATGCTTTCATGGTATGGTTCTCTTTGAATAATTCAATTACTTTCGATGTACACAATATCTGAGTTCTAGCACACCACGTCCAATCAAACTAGCCATTTAAAAAGCAGTTATGAATAGTAATACCAACTTTTTGAACATTTATAAATTTTATTTTAAAAAATTGACACTATTTTTAGATTCAGAATATCAAAATTATATTAGGGTGAATTCTTGGTATTTATTCTGAAATCTTTCATTTTTTTGATGAATAGTGAAAAAGACTTATCTATTATTTAAAACTGACATTTATTTAAATAATAATAATTATTAGTAGAATATATTTGAAAGTAAAAATAGATAGATAATAATTATATTAGTCCAATATAAATCATTAGTGTAATTTTATAATAATATTATTTATAAAAAAATTTTATTGAACGTTTTAATGTATTTTACACACCTTTTAGGCATACTTTATAATTTGTATAAAACATAATTTTATTGATCTATAAATTGAATTTCAAAAATCACATAGACATGTTTTTCATCAGAAATTTAAATGTGGTTCAATATGATGAAAATAATTTTTGATGAATAATATCTTTTAAATTTTCTTTACCATGGTTTAAAGTAAATATGGTAATTAAAGTTAAAATAAATGTTATAATTACCCCAAATAAAGTCCTAATTCTATTAGATAAGTCCATTTTGACCAAAATCTACATTAGGAAAAAATATGAACCTTTCCAATTCACTTGGATTAGTTTAGATATTTATTATATATTATTTAAAGAAGAGTTAAAAGTGATAAATTCAATGTTTAGTAACTAAAAAAAATTTAATACAGGGTTATGCATAAGATAAATTTGACTATAAATATTCATTATAAATATAAAAATATTTTTTATATATAGTTTTTAGATATTATATAATTATATTTATTTATGAAACAATGATGATGAAATAATTATCTTATTAATGAATGATTAAAATAATTGATATTATAAATATTAAAATAAATGTAAATTAAAACATATGATCCCATACATGAATTTTCTATGTGAATATAATATTTTATGGTTGATTATATTTTTCTATGTAATCAAGTCTTTATGACTTTCACAAAAACCAAATACTAAATAGTGTCAGAATTGACATAAATGAGTGTTTAAAACAAATACTATTTTATTAAATGATATAATATTTTTAAAAATATAAAGTTCAGCTGAACGATATATATATTGTTATACATGAAATTAATGAACCACTTTTGGTTCTATTGTCATTTTATAGTATGTTTATTAACCATATAGTGTATGAATAAAAGAAGACATGGTAAGAGTTAAACTATTTGACTAAGAGTTAAATCTATAAGATAAGGTTAATATGGTGACCTAAACATGTCAAAAACCTATTAGATGAGAGGATTTAGACCCACCCTACATTATCCTTGAAAAAAATAAATTCGGATCGATTAGAAACCAATTTTTTTATAATAAATAAATATTTCAATAACTTCCTAAAGTGCCCCTAAACTCTCTTTTAAAAGGGTTCTTTACTTATCTCAAATTTAAACATCAAAATCCATTTAGTATAGAAACCCCCTTCCCAAATATCCTCAAAACTACCCTCAATTCCACCTATCAGCCTTAATTTGATCAAAAATCCATCCTATGGAGCCCTTTTGTTCAAATCAAAAGTAAGCACACGAATAAGAGATAATTATTTCATCACCACATTCAATGTTATTTTCATCTTCCACTTCCTATTTATTTGTTGTTTCCATACCAAAATAATAACTACAATACCTTATAAATATTTTTATGTTGTTATGAATATGGTAAATCCATATTCATTATTCTATCCATCCTATTACTAACAAAGTCTCCATACGTTCGTACGTACTACTTACCGTCCCCACGTCGTGATGTAGATTGTTATTCAACACTTTATTCTTTGGATGGGTATAATAAGGACTATAATTGATGTAATTAATAAATATAACATTTTAATTATTATGTATATATAATATACCATCCAATTACATATGATTTTACCATTAATAGAATGATATTGTCCCTCATACGTACGTACAACATACTATATCCACGACAAGATGAGATTTCATTGCCTATCGTAACCATTCATGAATAATTTTCATTTTATAATTAAAAAATAATTTTTAATAAATTAATATCATTATGGTTATGAATCAAATATATTCTATCCATAACAAACATGACTTCTGTAACAAAAAATATAATGGAAAATGAATCAGTTAAAACCTGAAATATTGATACTACTAAAATATTATTAACAAAGCAATAATAGAGGATCATAATTCATGTCATATTTATGTATGTGGTTCTTTTATAATTTAATAAAAATGATTTAACCATTATACAAGAGGTTTATTTACCATCGACTACTGAAATGTATTAGGTAAAGATTAATTTTACAATCTCTTTATTATCCAAGGTTTTTATATATAAGTATCTAATGGGACTTCTTTATAATCAACAGACATGTTTCTTAAATATGTATTTCAAAACATTTTTATTAATTCTTAGAATATGGGATAAATTCATTTATACCCTTTTTTGACTTATAATTTTTTTATCGAGTCTTTCCTTCATTTTCAAAATAAGGTACTTTATAACTTTTTTGACTAATTAAGGAAAGTATGTTTTTTTAACTTATACTGTGGGTGTGGCTATTTTCACCCATTATAACACCTTTAAAGAATCCCACACTATATTATAATAATATTTTCAAAATAAATTTTTTCTTTTATAATTACACGAAATTTAAATTATTTCAAAAATAGAAAGAGAAATTTCTTTCAAATATTTTTGATTTCATCTATGTCAATATCCATTGTTGGATTTTAGACTAGTTTGAAGTTGTTTTATTTGGATTCAATATTTCATATTGTATTGAAGGATTTTTCATACGATTTACAGTGTATGTTCTATTTTTATACCATTCATGGTTTATGGTTTATGTATTAAAATTTTTTGTGCTAGTTTTGATACGAATGTTTATGTAATGTTTGAACCTTTTTATTCAAGGAATGCATTGGACATAGTGAGTGAAAGGTGGGGATAGCTATATCCCCTTAATGAATTGGTAGGTATCATGAGAAAAACTAGTGTCTTAGAACAAGGCATTGAAAAAAAAATTTCTTTTTGTTCTTGGCAGAAGGCCTTGACTATGTTGTTATGATATCAAGCATTTTTCATTCCATAATTATGAGATTATATATTGATATTACATGTGATTATTTGACATGTAGAATATCCATGTGAATAAGTAAATGACATTATTTGATTTATATTTTCCATATTTTTCTAATGTTTATTTTTAAAAGGCTTTTATTTAAGTTGTATACATTCCTTAAATGTTTATACTTATTTATGATAGTTTTGGCTATATTGTTATACTTACATTGCATCTGAGATCACCCCATTATTATGTTTAATTTTTCCTAGGATACGAAATGTATATTATAAACGACCTACTGGGATAGGCTAAGGGATATGAGTGTTTTCAAAGGAGAAACAATGTTTATTTTTTATTTCATAATGTATTTTAAAACATATGTATGTATCTAGTACTTCCAAGGCTACTAAACTGATCGGCCTTTCGGGACATGATATCTTATGATCATGCTAATGTTATGTATAAATTCACTGAATCTGGGAATGTGGGGTCGAGGTGTTATAGTTGGTATCCGATGATGTATAGTAAAATCCTTGGAAACCTGAAATAGAAAAACTCTGATTTGAGAACTTTAACCTAAGATAGACTTTGATGATATGTATATTTGAACATCCATAATTGTTAGGTCCACAAGGCTCAATACCCTGAGAGGGGGGGTGAATCAGGGTATGACTAATTTAAAAATAACGCCCGTTCTGATCTTGTTTCGCTATTAAGCAAAACACTCTTCTCTCTCTTTCATGTTGCACAAAGTAAACAAAAAGTAAAGCATGCACAGGACACACCAATTTTACTTGGTTTACTGCAAAGGGCTACCTCCAAGGAGCATACGCCGACAAGTTGCTGGTCGTACCAATTCCAGTAAACTTCACTAGCTGTGAAGTACAATGTTCGGGCTAGATCACTTCTACGCCCAAGCTCACTGCCTTTACAAAGTTTAGGGCCAGATCACTACTTTCCCAAGGGTCACTCCATGTTTCTCTCTCTCTAGCTCACTGCTGGTGGAGAGGATCACTTTCTTCCTCTTCCTAAGCTCCCTGATCTGTGAAGGGATTCACTCACAGTTTATAGACCTATAGGTCTCTTCATTTTCATGAAATAATGCATCTTCAACTATTGATAGATGCTCTGTTGAAGTCCAACTTTCATCCACTAATAAATACCACTTTTCCTCTGACCACTGAGCAACTACCTTTGGAAAGTACCTTCACAAAGCACCCTACTTCGCGAAGCTCCCAATTTTGCGAAGCTCAAAAAAGCCTTCGCGAAGCTCCTGCCTTTTCGCGAAGCTGAAGACGTCTCAAAGAAACGTCCCTCGTGAATTTTACTAAGCCAACGTGGAGCTTGCCAGTTTTGCGGAGCTACAATAGCCGTCGCGAAGCTCCTTTTTCGCAAAGCACAATAGATCCACGAACCACCTTCGAAAATCGAGAGCGAATGATATTCTCTGAAAATTCTCTCTACTTCTCTCGAGGGGGTCGACCTCTATTTATAGGTGATTCCACCGACCCTAGAACTTTCCGCGCGAAGTCAACGCCACATCAACTCAAATTGCGACGCTCCAAAGTTTCTGCCGGAATTCTATCCAAATTGCAAAGCACCACGACAATTTTCCATTCGCGGAGCTCGTCGTAATCGCAAAAAATTACCATCAACATTCCTTCATGCCTTTGCCGTGAAGATCCCTCGCAAATCCCTTCACCGCCGCGATGCGCTTCAACACTGTCGTTTGTGAAGCTTTGACCTAATCGCGAAGCATCACCGCCTCCATTTTTCTGGCCTTTGCGAAATCCAATCCATACATCCCATCTTCGCGAAACTCATGCCTTTTCCATATAAAAAAAATGATCTTCATGGAAATCCACTTTTCGCGATGCTCACCAAATTCCAAATTTTGGACCCCAAAAATTTGGCAAACACTGGGAAACGGTGCCACCTTTGTACTGCTCTTTTATACCACCTCCAGATCGTCCTTTTCCTTTGTCACCATTCTTTGTCAACAAGGATTGTCAACAACTTCTTGGGAACTCAACAAACATCCATGAAAACCTACTTTGTCCATAAACACAATCAACCCAAAAATACTGCAATGTTACCTTGAGGGATTTTTTCCCAAAAATCTCCCCCTTTGGGTTTGTTGACAACTCTTCACAACTCTGCTCAGAAAGATTTTCTGCACTTTGATACCTCACTGAGTCTTCTTCCAGCCGCTACCACCATTCTCCTCTTGCGATTATGATAGCGTTCAAGGAATCACTTAACACGTACTCTAAGCCCACATGAGCTATGCTCAGCATGAGAAACAAGAGTAGTATGAAAATCTTATCGATGAATCACTTCATGTCAAACACCAATTGTCAATTCCAACCTGATACCAATTCTTAAATTGATACCAATTGTTGAACCACACTGATCTCAATTGATGATAGCTGGAAACCTTCTCTCACCATTCCAACACCACTATTCTGCTTTTATCACGATCCTCAGCTGTCGTGATATATATTATTTGATTGATCACTTCTAGCATCGTCAGATTTAATACTCTCTCCCTTTCTCATTTCTCCCCCTATCTGGCTACTCCACTGATTAGCTTCTCCCCGTAACTATCATGATTTCTCGTATAGCCACACTTCCCCTTGAAAAATCACTATTTTCTCCCCCTTTGTCAACAAACCCAAAGGTCACTCCTTTGTAGTCTGTAACATAGTAGAGAACACATATCATCACATTAGGAAAAAACACATCATACCTCGGGGAGAGAGAGGTGTTATGGGCCCACACTATTTCAAGTGCGGGGAGTCGACAGAACTCCCAGTGCCAGTCGATGTCTCTCAAATGCTGCCTCGGGTAAGGCCTTTGTCAGGATATCTACAACCTGTAGTTCTGTAGGCACATACTCCAACTTCATGATCCCCTGCTCAACTTTATCCTTGATAAAATGATACTTTATCTCAATGTTATTTGTCCTAGAGTGATGGAAGGGATTTTTGCTGAGATTTATAGCACTTGAGTTATTGCACTGGATTCTGATCTGAGACTTCACTTCAACTCCCATATCTTCAAGCTGCTGTTTCATCCATAATAACTGTGTGCATTCTTGAGTGGCTGTAATATACTCAGCTTCTGCGGTGCTCAATGAAATGAAATCTTGCTTCTTGCTTAGCCATGAAATACACAATCCACTAAGATAGAAAGCACCACCTGATGTTGATTTATTATCATCCGTTGAACCGGCCCAGTCTGCATCAGTATATCCCAATAACTCTGTCTAAGATTTGTCGTTGTATGTCAAGCCGAAGTCCACCGTGCCCTTGATATACCGAAGTATTCTTCTCACTGGGATCATGTGACTTTCCTTGGGATTACTCTGATATGTCACTGCTTGGCATGTGGTGAAAACAATATCAGGCCTTGTTGCGGTTAAGTACAACAGACTTCCAATGATTTGCCTGTATTCTGTGATATTAACTGCCTTTCCATCCTCATCTTTTGATAATTTCATCTGGGTAGCAACCGTAGTCTTCATATCCTTGGAATTTTCCATTCCAAAACTTCTCAGGACCTCCTTGGCATATTTAGATTGATAAATGAATGTTCCATTCCTTCCTTGTGTCACCTGTAGACCAAGGAAAAACGTTAGCTCTCCAATCATTGACATTTCAAACTCATTTTTCATGAATTCGGAAAACTGTCTGCACTGAGCTTCATCTGATCCGCCAAATATTATTTCATCGACATAAACCAATACCATCATCCTATGATTACTATCATTACTGAAATAGAGATTGTAATCAACTCCTCCATGCTGAAAACCAAGTTTCTTCAAATACTAATCAAGCCTCGAGTACCATGCCCTTGGTTCTTATTTCAGCCCATACAACGCCTTCTTCAGCTTGCAAACTTTGTTCTCATCCTCATGAATGAGAAAACCATATGGCTACTCAATATACACCTCCTCTTACAGAACTCCATTTAAGAAGGCAGATTTGAAATCCATCTGAAAAAATTTGAACTTTCTTTGCACTGCAATGACCAAAAATAGTCTGACAGTTTCCAGCCTTGCAACCGGTGCAAATGTCTCATCAACATCTATTCCCTTAATCTGAGAGTATCCCTTTCACACTAGTCGTGATTTGTTCTGAATCACTATGCCATCTTCATTCATCTTGTTGTGATAAACCCATTTAATTATGATGACATTCTTGTCTGCTGGCCTCGAAACAATCTCTCATGTCTGGTTCATCTCAATCTGATCAAGCTCTTCATTCATAGCCTGAACCCAGTTTTCATCTTCAGCTACATCGGAAAAACATTTCGGCTCTACCTGAGATAAAAATGATTTTTGCTATAATGATTTCATTCTTCGAGTCTGAACTGGAGCTGTCTGATCACCAATGATATTCTGCTTATCAATTTCAGCTCGACTCTTTGGCTTCCTTGCAGACATAGACTTGACACTTTCTTGTTCATCATCAGTATCTTCTTTTGAGTCATCCTATGCCACTTTTTCTCCCCCTGTGTTGCTTACCTCATCATCACTTTCATCTAGGAACTATTCACTATGTTGTTGATTATTCTATTCATTTTCGACTATAGTGACATCATTGCTCTCAAAAATTTTTCCCAGCCTCTTGTTGAAGCATTTATACGCTTTTATTTTCCCTGAGTAGCCAAGGAATATCCCCTCATCTACTTGTACCTCAAACTTCCTATGATTTTTTTTGTTGAGAATGAAACACTTACTTCCAAAGATTCAAAAGTATTTCAGCGTTGGATTCTTTCCGTAACACAGTTCATACAGAGTCTTCCCTTGCTTCGGACACAACAGAGACCTGTTCGAAACATAGACCGATGTCAAAACTGCTTCCTTCCAAAATTTCACTGGTAGGTCTTTATCAATAAGCATCGTTCTAGCCAAGTTGTTGATGATCCGATTTCTCCTTTCAACCACTCCATTCTGTTGGGTAGTTCTCACTGATAAAACTTGATACCTTATCCCATGTTTCTCGAGATATTTTTCCACTTGACTGTTTGTGAATTATGTATCGTTATCTGTACGGAACTTCAAAATTTTCTGTGCAATCATCTTTTCTGATTCCCTCCTATACTGCTTTATGCAACTGAACACCTCTATCTTATGGGTAATGATGAATACCCAAGACATTCTACTATAATCATCAATGAAAAGAACATAGTACCTTTTCCCATTTATAGCTCGTGGTGAAATAGGTCCACAAACATCAGCATGCACCAATTTGAGAACTCCAGTTGATTTTTGTTCCTTTAGCCTGTATGTCTTTCTGATGATCTTCCCTTGTTGACAAGCATCACATGTATGAGTGAGATCACGTGATAGTTTGGGAAGGTCTCTAGCAGCATCACACTTTACCATATCTTCCATAGATGGTTGGCATAGATGACCAAGTCACTTATGCCAAAACTGGTTTTCTTCTTCTCTAGATAAAAAACATGAATCTTCTTCCCCACCTACTAGGTAAAGATTTCCCTTTGAATTTTTTCCCAGGAGAACAGCTGCTCCATATTTTCCTTTCACAACACACATCTTCTTTGTAAATCGGATAGAGTTCCCAGAGTCACATAGTTGACTGACACTGAGTAAGTTATGATTGAGACCCTCTACTACCAAGACATCAGCATGTCTCATCTCTTTGCCCCCAAACTTGGATTTCACTGAGCCAACAATCTTCAAGCCTTCATCATTTCCAAATTTGAAAACTCCTTCTTTGTCATATTTGATGCCTGTAACAAGATCCTTATTACCTGTCATGTGGGATGTGCAACCACTATCAAGGATCCAAACACCAGATCGATCTGATGCTTTAAGGGAAATCTCCGCCACAACGGACTTCTCATTTTTCTTCTTCTTGGTCCATACTTTTTCTTTCACACTCGGCATGGATTGAGACTTCTGTTATTTCTAAGAGTATGATGGACCAGCCTCATCTTGCAAAGCTGCAAATATATTCTGTATTTTTAACTCACCTGTCGGTTTGTTGACCTGCTGCTTGTGAACGTTTTGATTCTGCTTTGGAACATTTCTCTGAATGGTCGAAGTATAGTACCTAGCCATAAGCCCAAATCCTCCGCACCAAAAACAGTGTCCTTTGAAATATGTTCTGGAAAACTGTTCTCTGTTTGGCTGCCATCTCTGTTCTTGTTCCCTTCAATATCTTTTGTCTATGGAACATACATACTGTGAATGTCTCATCTTTCCACAACAATAACACCTTATATAAGGTGCATTCCTTCGTGTTACTTCAACACTACGAGTTTCCCCTTGGGATCTCTGAATATTTTGATTCTGCTTTGTGCCCAAATCCACATTCAATCTCAGGATGGGTGCTTGCGGTCTGACTTCAACTGCCACAGATTTTTGTTTCTGATTAAGCCATGAATCAGCCTTAACTTCTTAGCTCAATTGAGGCTTCTTTCCTGCTGAACTACTAGGCTCTTCTTTCTTCTTTTCAGTCTTTGTGACGACCTGCTTTCCCAAGAATGTGTTGGGATTCAAAGGTTTTTCCTAGTCTTTAACTTTTCTCCACAGACTAACAACTTCCTCTTCAAGCTCTTCAATACGCTTCATGTGATCTTTCACTTTTCTATTCAAGAAATCGATCTCCATTTTATGTTCTTCAATCTTGAGCTTATGCTCATCAATCTTTTCTGTGCGCTCTGGCCTGGAAGACTTAAGATCTTAAATTTCTTTCACTAGCTCAGACTTCTCTTCTTCTTGCTGTTGCATGTAGAGTTTGACATCATGTACCACCTTGTTGGATTTCATTGTTTTTTCTCTCCAAACATCTTTCTCTTCAAGAGCTGCTTCTAATTCAGCTTCCATGTCAACTCTCCCTTCAATTTCTTCTTCTTCCTCAGTGTCAGCTTCTTCCTTTTTCTGAGAACTACCATCAATCGCCACCAAGTCATTTACCCCATGATCTCTGCAATTTTCTATTTCCTCAACCTCTTCATCCTCAAACTCATCTGAACTTTCAAATTCTTGTGAAAGAAGATTCTTTTTCTTGAAGAAATTTCTCTTAAATTGCTTCTTCCCTTTCACAAACGCTGAAGTCTTCCTCTTGGGAATTTCAACTTCTTCTTCATCATCATCATTATCTTAGAATTTCTTGGGGCATCCTGCCACAAGATGACCAACCTTTACACATCGAAAGCATGCTAGTGGAAGTTTACCTTTAAACTTTCCTCTTCCTCTTTGCAAATTTGAAGAAAGGAATGATATCACCTCATCTGTCTATTCTTCTTCATTAGAATCTTCAATGGTGAGTTTATTCATGGCCTTGAATGCCACCTCATTGGATTTCCCCTTTTCCACAGTCTCGTTATCATCATTTTTCATTTCATATACAACAAGAGTGATGTGCAGGTTATCCAATGTCAGTTCTTTTGGGTCTTTATCTTCCAAAACAGAAACTTTCAGATTGAACCTAGGTGGAAGTTTTCTCAATATGCGCTTCACATTTTTTATATCTTCGATAATTTCTCCAAGACCCCGCATGTCTTTTACCACAGCATTTACCCTGTCAAAGAATGCATCAATAGTCTCATTCGGGTTCATTCTCAGATCTTTATACTTGTTCCACAACACTTGTAGCTTTGCCTCTCTGACTTTTGTATCCCCTTCATAAATATTCAAAAGCTTTTCCCATATGGCATGTGACATTTTGCATGACATCACCTTTGTATATATGGGATTGGAAAGGGCTCACACTAAGGCATTGATTGCTTTGGAATCAACATCCAACTCTCTATGCTCAGCTTCTGATAATGCACCACTAGTAATATCAGCTGTGATACCATGCATAGCTGCTAAAAACACATCCATTCCCAAAGATCGGAAATAGTGTTGCATTCGATTCTTCCATATCTGAAAATTACATCCGTCGAAGATCGGAATCCCTCTATGATTAGTGACCTCCATTTGAGAGAAGAACAACTGTCAACCTTCCCTCTGATACCAATTGTTAGGTCCACAAGGCTGAATACCCTGAGAGGGGGGGGGGGGTGGTGAATCAGGGTATGACTAATTTAAAAATAACGCCCGTTATGATCTTGTTTCGCTGTTAAGAAAAACACACTTCTCTCTCTTTCCTTTTTCACAAAGTAAATAGAAAGTAAAGCATGCACAAGACACACCAATTTTATTTGGTTCACCGCAAAGGGCTACGTCCAAGGAGAATACGCCGACAAGTTGCCGGTCGTACCAATTCCACTAAACTTCACTAGCTATGGAGTACAATGTTCGGGCTAAATCAATTATATGCCTAAGCTCACTACCTTTACAAAGTTTAGGGTCAGCTCACTGGTTTCCCAAGGGTCACTCCCTGTTTCTCTCTCTCTAGCTCACTGCCGGTTGAGAGGATCACCTTCTTCCTCTTCCTAAGCTCACTACTCGGTGAAGGGATTCACTCACAGTTTACAGACCTGTAGCTCTCTTCATTTTCATGAAATAATGTATCTTCAACTGTTGATAGATGCTCTGTTGAAGTCCAACTTTTATCCACTGATAAATACCACTTTTCCTCTGACCACTGGACTACTACCTTTGGAAAGTACCTTCGCAAAGCACCCTACTTCGCGAAGCTCCCAATTTTACGAAGCTCAAACAAGCCTTCGCGAAGCTTCTGCCTTCTCACGAAGCACTTTCGTGAAGCTTAAGCCATCACAAAGCAACGTCCCTCACGAAGCTTACTAAGCCAACGTAGAGCTCGCAGGTTTCGCGGAGCTACAATAGCCGCCACGAAGCTCCTCTTTCGCGAAGCACACTGGCTCCACGAACCACCTTCACAAATCGAGAGCGAATGATCTTCTCTGAAAATTCTCTCTACTTCTCTCGAGGGGGTCGAACTCTATTTATAGGTGATTCCACCGACCGTCTAACTTTCTACGCGAAGTCAACACCACATCAACTCAAATCGCGAAGCTCCAATGTTTCCGCCGGAATTCTATCCAAATCGCGAAGCACCACAGAAATTTTCCATTCACGGAGCTCGTCGTAATCACGGAGAATTACTGTCAACATTCCTTCGCGCCTTCGCTGTGAAGCTCCCTCGCAAAGCCCTTCACCGCCGCGATGCGCTTCAACTCTGTCGTTCGCGAAGCTTTGATGTAATCGTGAAGCATCACCGCCTCCATTTTTCTGGCCTTTGCAAAATCCAATCCATACATCCAATCTTTGCGAAACTCATGCCTTTGCCATATAAAAAAATGATCTTTATGGAAATCCACTTTTCGCGATGCTCACCAAATTCCAAATTTTGAACCCCAAAAATTTGGCAAACATTGGGAAACGCCACCACCTTTGTACTGCTCTTTTATACCACCTCCAGATCGTCCTTTTACTTTGTCATAGTTCTTTGTCAACAAGGATTGTCAACAAATTCTTGGGAACTAGACAAATATCCATGAAAACCTGCTTTGTCAACAAACACAATCAACCCAAAAATACTGCAATGTTACCTTGAGGAATTTTTTCCCAACAATAATATTTTGTAATGTTGATATTATGTGTTTTATTCAAGAAATAAATCCCGTTTTGGATACTACAAGTGCACATGGTTCTAGAAAAAATGTACCTAGGAGTGAAAATTCTGACAAGGAGTTTCATGATTTACTTTGGGTATCCTGGTACACGAAATTGGGAGTTACTGGACACCATGTTTAAAACTCCTGGTGGATATGATTATGATAATTCACATTTTCTTTACAAACCATTATAAAGGACTTATGAGAAAATACATCCCAAAAAAAAATTTATGATTATTTATTATATGCATAAACTGTTCAATTTATGTAAGGTATTTTACATGTTTGGAATTATTCATTGTGATTAATAAACTAACCTAGTGTTTACAATTATTTAGAAATGGTTCCTAGTGGAAGGAATGGAAACTGTATCAATGCATGTAATCCATGTAAGGAATTCCATCCTACTCAAGATAATTTTAGTGTATCTGGTGATGTAACTAGTTTTGAGTAACTTATAACTATACTGGGACAACACACACAGGTTATGAATAATAACCTTACCCATATGGAGAACCCTGATCCACAATGCAGAGGATCAATGATAAACTACTTCATGAGGAAACCACCACCAACATTCAGTGGGACTACAAATCCATTTATATATGAGAAATGGATATGTTCCTTAGAGAAAATATTTCATGCTTTAGAGAGTAGCAAAAGAGAAAAAGTTGTCATGGAAATTTATCGCCTCTCAGGAGATATAAATCAATGGTGTTAATTAATTCAAAACACAAAGGAGGATGAATATGTGTAAAATATGGAATGGAGGGAGAATAAATTGATTTTCATAGAATATAATTTCCTCATGAACATCTAGAGGATATAAAAAGGAAACTTCTGAGTCTGAGGAAAACATAGGATGATAATTTCACTAAGTACGAGTATAACTTTACAAGGTTTGCCCGGAATGATAAAGAATATATATGTATCCCAAGAAGTAAGATTGATCGATTATGTTAAGGGTTAAAAACATTTCTCCATCGATTATTAGTCTCAAAATACTTCTCATCATGCAAATATATAGTCTCTTGTGCTATGAAGACAGAAAAGGAGTTCTCTAAGTCTTATAAAATCAAAGTGAAGAAAGAGAAGAATAGATCTACTGAAGACACTAGAAAAAGAAATAAGGGGATGTTGGGAAAATTTAAATGTTCATCCTATAGTAAATATGGGAAGAATCATCATGGTACATTCCGAATGTTGATGGGTGTTTTTTAAACGTGTGGAGAAAAAGGTGACCAAGATCATGATTGTAATGGGAAGAAAGAAGATGTCAATGTTCAACACTACAATTGTAAAGAGATGGGGTATTATAGAAATGAATGTAATAAGAATCAAGGAAACATACAACAAAAAAGGCCAAGGGACCAAGGACAAGCTTATATGGTCACAACTGCTAAAGATGAATCTCTGAATGATGTGGTGGAAAGTAATTTAATTATTTCTTCAAATTTATCCAATGCTTTATTTGATTCTGTATCATTGCATTCATTCATATCATCATAGTTTTCCAAAAAAATTAGATATTTACAATTTGACTTGTTAAGGGAGTTTCCAGTCAAAACTCCTATGGGAATTATTATTGTGACAATGTTTTTTCAATTAGATACCATTATGGCATATATACATGATTTTTTTGATGATCTTATTATCATACCCATGATTGAATTTGATATAAAATTTTCCATGAATTGGATTTAGGACCATGATGTGAAAATTTATTTTAATACTAATAAGGATACAATCTTTGATGATGATATGTAATCCCTTTTCTTTAGAGAAGAAACAACACCATATTATTCTCATCTAGGTCCACCACTAGTAGCTCTAATAAATTCAATTATTGAAGAGGATGGGAGTGAAATAACTATGGGTGAGGAAATTAATGTTCAAATATAGGATGTACCTATTATTCATGAATATGTTGATGTGTTTCTAGAGGATTTACCAAGACATCCTCCTGAATGAGAATTTTAGTTTTTCATTGACTTAATTCTTAGTTCAAGGTTCATATCAAAGACACCTTATAGAATGACCCCTGTGGAATTAGTGGAACTGATGAAAAACCAAGAGGAATTGAGTAATAAAGGATATTTTATCCATAGTATTTCTCCATGCGGATCCCCTTTTCTTTTTGTTATGAAGAACAATTGATCTATGAGGGTGTACATTAACTGCAAGGAGATCAATTCTATATCAATAAAGAACTTGTATCCCCTACCTTTCATTGATGATTTATTTTATCAACTTCAGGGGGCTCAATATTTTTTAAGGATTTACAATTGATTTGGATGTCATCCGTTGTGAGTGATTAAGATATACATTCCAAAGATAGCATTATGTGCCAATTATGGTTATTACGAGTTTAAAGTAATAAATTTTGGACAGACTAATGCACCCACTATTTTCATGTACCTAATTAATATATTTTCATGAAATTTATTGTTTACTTTTTAGTGGAATTTATTAATGATATCTTGGCATACTAAAAAATCATTGAAGATCATCAAAATCACTTGCGCACTATTTTAAAGACTCTTAGAAAAAATGAATTATATGGGATGTTCATAGAGTGTGAATTCTAGATTCAGGAGATTTCTTTTCTTGGTCATATTTTCTGTAAGGAATAAATGTTGATCCTTAAAATACAAGGGCAATCCAATATTGTCCTGCACCAATGAATATAAATTAGTTAAATAGTTTTATTGGTTTAGTGTGTTATTATCTGCATTTTGTCCAGAATTTTCCACGATTGGATAACCCATTAACCAGGATCACACCTAAAGGGGTTAAATATATTTGGAAAATGGAGTGTGAAGAATGTTTTGAATAATTGAAGATAAAATTATTCAATGATTTTATCTTGAATCTACCATAAGGGAATGGAATGCTTGTTATTTATAGTGATGCGTCAAATATGGGACTTGGTTGTATCCATATGCAGAACAATAATATAATTATTCTGAAAGAAGGTAGCAAAAAATTCATGAAAAACTATCCCACTCATGATCTTGATTTTTTAATTCTAATATTTGCTCTGAAGATATGGAGACATTATCTTAATGGTGGAAAATATGGGATATATATTGATCCCAAGAGTTTGATGTATATTTTCTCTCAAAAAGAACTCAACATGAAGCAATGGTGATAGATTAAAATACTCAAGGATTATGATTTCACAATACACTACCACATAGGGAATGGAAATAAGGTAGCATATTATTTAAGAATAAAGGTTCATGAAATTATAATCAAGATAAGAGTTGAAAGAGATGCTATGTTAACGGATCTTGTAATGATTGTTATGGGAATAATCCAGGAAGTTAAAACATAAATACTTTATCAAATGGTTGCCAAAACATCTTTACTATAAAGGGTAAAAAGTTCTCAGACTGATGATGCGGTGTTTCAAATTAAAATTAATGCTATGAATGATGGGAGATTGATCGACTTCGTACATCAAGATGGAATTTTTAAATTTGGGAAGAGGCTTTGTGTTCCCAATATACCTGATCTAAAAAGAAAATTGTTGGATGATTCCCATAGCTCCAATTTCTCTATACACCCTTGTATCACTATGATGTATAAGGATTTGAAGAAAAAATTTTGGAGGTCCAAAATGAAGAGGGAGATTTCTAATTATGTGTCTCGATGTATGGTTTTTCAACATGTGAAGGCTGGAAGGAAATATCCAAGATGAATCATCCAACCTATTACCATACCCTAGTGGAAATGGTATGATATTACAATTGTCTTTTCTATGGGGCTACCAAAGACTCCAAGATGGAATGATGAAATATGTGTCATTATCGATCACCTTACCAATTTAGAACATTTTCATGCTATAAGTAAAGATTTACCACCTGAAAATTTAGCATGTATATATATTAAGAATGTTTTCATACTTCATGGTGAACCCCTATCAATTGTTTCTGATCGTGATCCCCGTTTAAATCTGGGTTTTGGAAAATCTTCAGAATTCCCTGGATACTGAACCTCGTTTGACCACTACCTACAATCCTCAAATTAATGGAAAATCATAACGAACTATTTAAAACATATAATACATTTTGAGATCTTGCTCAAATGACATTCAAGGTATGTGGGATCAGTATTTACCTTTGGTATAATTTTTCTATAACAATAGCTTCCCTTCAAGTATTCAGCTGGAACCATATGAAGAATAATTTGGAAAGAGATGTTACACACCAACATGATGAGATGATTTTGTGAAGGAAAACTCATTTACCCACAACTTTTTTAATAAATAATGGAAAAGGTGATGATTATCCAATCCCACATCAAGGCATGTCAATGAAGGCAAAAGAGATATGCTGATAACCGAAGGAAGGATTTTTAATTTCAAGTAGAGATCATTTTTCCTAGGAGGTATGTCCAGGAAAGGGTGTTATACAATTCAATAAGAAGGGTAAATTGAATCTCAGGTACATTAGGAATTTTGAAATTCTAGAATTAAATTAAGTAGTGTCTTACCATTTGGAAATGTTGTCATGTCTCTCCAATGATCATAATGTGTTCCACATATCATTGTTGAGAAAATACATTCCTGACCCAACACATGTACTCACCAATGTGGAAATAGAATTATAGCCTAATCTATCTTATTGTGAATATCCTATCAAAATTTTGGATACTATATAGCAAGTTTTGAGGAACCGGACGAATTGTCTAGTAAATGTTCTTTGGAGAAACCATAAAATGGATGAAGAAATGTAGGAACCTGAGGAACATATGATGAAGAACCACCTGAATCTTTTTATGAACTATTATTCTAGAAACATCATAGATGAAATTATTTTATGGAGTGAATTATGTAACGCACCAAGATTCCACAGTTCACTTCTTTTTGAATAATGCAATACCTTACGATATAAGGAATCTTTGGGTTCTAGCACACTGTGACCAATCAAACTAGCAGTTTAAAAAGTAGTTATGAATAATAATACCCACTTTATGGAATTTTATAATTTTTTTTCAAAATGTAATACACTTTTGGATTTGGAATATCAAAATTAGCTTCGGGTGAATTTATGGTATTTTTCTCAAAACATTCAATTATTGTTGAATTGTGAAAACACTATGTTATTGGTTAAAACTGAAGTTTATTTAATTAATAATTATTATATTTTAAATTTATTTTAAAGTCAAAATAGATTAATTATACCTATATTAGTCCAATTTAATTCATTGGATTCATTTTATAATATGATTAGATATATAAAATTTTATTGAAATTTTTAACGTTTTTTACCCACCATTTAAGAACATTTTCAAATTTTCATAACACATAATTTTACTGCTTCTGTGAATTGAATTTAAAAAATCCAATAGACACAGTTGTCATTAGTAAGTAAAATTTGGTATAATATTATGGAAATTATTTTGGGTGAATGGTAACTTTTGAGTTTTATTAACCATGGTTAAATGTAAATAGGGTAATTAAAGGTAAAATTAAAATTACAATTACCCCAACGCATGTACTAATTCAAATGGATTTATTAATTTCGACCAAAATAAACCTTATGAAAAAATATGACCCTTTTAGATCAACATGGAATATATTAGGACATTTGTTATATTTTATTTAAAGAAGAGTTAAAAGTTTTAATTTCAAGGTTTAATAACTAAATTATTATAAATAAAGCATTATTTATAAGATAAATTAGAATATAAATATTCATTAGAAATATAAAAATATTTTATACATCATAGTATTTTATTTATAATTTTTAGACATTAAATAATTAAATTTTTTAATGACACAATGATGGTGCAGTAATTACTTTATTAATGAAAGATTAAAATAATTGATATTATAAATATTAATATAATTGTAAATTCAAACTTATGATGCCATCCAATAATTATATAGGGGAATATTAATTTTTGGGTTTATTAAATGTATTTTTTCTACATAATTAAGTTGTTATAACTTTTAGAAAAACCAAAAACAAAATAGTGATAAAACATTCATAAATGAGTTTCTAAAGAAAATATTATTTTAATAAATTATATAATATTATTAAATATATAATGTTTTTCCAAAAGACTTATATAAGGTTCATAATATCATTAATGAACCACTTGGGGTTCTCTTTAAGTTTTATAGTATGTTTGTTTACCATATAGTGTATGAATACAAAAATACATGGTAAGTGATAAACTATTCAACTAATAGATAAACCTAAATTATATGGAAAACTTGGTCACCTAAACATGACTAAAACCTATTGGTTTTGAGTATTTCGACTCATCCACACATTATACTTGAAATAAATCAATTTTGAACAATTATAAACTAAAAATGATTTTATAATAAATTAATATCTCAAGATCTTCCAAAAGTGCCGCCACCTCTCTTACAAAAGGGTACTTCCCTTCTCTAAAATTAACTCCTCCAAATTAGTTATTCTTTTCCACACCCTACTCAAATATCTTCCCAACTACCCTAAAATAAACTTATAGTCCTTACTTTTATCATAAACCAATCCTATGTATCCCTTTTGTTCAAATCAAAAGGAATCATCTGAAGAAGAGGTAATTATTTCATCACCTCTTTAAATGTTCTTTTCTTCTTCCACTTCTTATTTATTTGTTTTTTCCATAAAAAATAAAAAATATAGTACCTTATACATATTTTTTTGTTATTATAAAAATTTTATACCCATAATTAATATTATATCCATCCAATTAATGACAATGTCACCATACGTGTGTATGTACAGCTAGCCATCTCTGCGTTGTGGTGTAGTTTTTTATTCAACACTTCATTATTTGGATGGGTATAATAATGAGTATAATTGATTTAATAAAATATATAACATGTCAATGATTCTGTATATATAATATAACATCAAATAATATATATTTTCACCATCAATATAATGATATTGTCACTTGTGTGTACGTACGGCTTACCGTCTCCACGACGCGATGATATTTCATTCTCTATCTTAACCAATCAAAAATAATGTTCAATTTTTGATTAAAAAATAATTTTTAAGAACATAATATCATTCCAGATATGAATTAAAAACATCTTATCGATAAAAAAATATACTTATGTAATAACAAATATAAATTAAAATAAATCAATTAACAACCAAAATAATGATACTATTGAAATATTATTAACAAAGAAATGTTGGAGGATCATATTTGATATCATATTAATGTATGTGGTTCTTGTATAATATAATAAAAATTATTTAAACATTATTTTAAAGGTTAACTTACCTTAAACTAAGGAAAAGAATGAGGTAAGGGTTAATTTTAACATCTCTTTATTATTCGAGGTTATTTATATGTAATTTTATACTCGCACTTAATTATCATCCACATTCGTGTTTCTTAAAAATGTATTTCAAAACATTTTTACTATTTCCTAGACTATGGGATAATTTCATTTATACCCTTGTTTGAATTTTAGTTAAATGGTCAGAAAGGAATCATTCCATCATTTTTCAAACAATGTATTTTATGACCATCTCCACCAATTAAAGAAAGAATGTTTTTAACTTATACGGCGGGTGTAGCTATTTTCCGCTATTATAATACCTTTGAATCATCACATACAAGACTATAAGAATATTTTCAAAATAAATGTTTTCTTTAATAATTACGTGACTTTTTAATGATTTCATAATTTAAATAGATGTTTCACTTAAATTGTTTGGATTTCATCTATGTCAACATCCATTGTTCGATTTTATGCTTGTTTGAAGTTGATTTATTATGATACAATCTTCCATATAGTAATGATGGTTTTCAGATATGATTGATTGTGGATGTGATATTTTTATACAATTCATGGTTTAAAGTTAAGGTATTAAAATTTCATATGCTTGTTTTAATAAGAATGTTTATGTTATGTTTCAACCATTTCATATGAGGAATGCACTAGACTTAGAAAGTGACATGGGGGGCCCGCTATAACCCCTAAATACAATGGTAGATCTCATGAGAAAAACTAGTGTCTTGGCACAAGGCCTTGATAATATTTATATTCATAGTCATGGAATGAGGCCTTGAATTTTTTGTTATGATGTCCGAAATTATGCATTCCAACATTATGAGATTAGCTATTGATATTACATGTGATTATTTGACTAGTATAATATCCATGGGAATAAAAAATGGCATTATTTGATAAATCTTTTCCATATTAAACTAATGTTTATGAATAAAAGGACAGAGTTTTAGTCTTATACATTCCTTACATGTTTATTCTTATTTATGATAGATTCACCTTTATTGTTATCCTTACTAGCCTATGAGCTCACCCCATTCATATTTTTAATTTTTCCCACGATGCAAAGTAGTATATTATGACTGAACTTCAGGGATAAGATAAGGCATTTGATTGTGTTCAAAGGAGAAAAAATGTTAATGTAATGTAATACTTATGTATGTATCCAATACTTCCAAGGCTACAAAACAGATCCGTCTTTTGGGACTTGATATATTGTGATCATACCAATGTTATGTAATAAAGTACCAACTCGAGGTATCTTGCGTCAGGGTGTTACCCCTTAATCCCTTGAATGGGAGCTTCATATTAACACTGGATAGTTGGAAACCTCCTTACCATGAGAATTTAGTCTCAAATTCATTCCAAGCTTCTTCCTTATTGTAGGGGTAAACCACTCCACTCTGTTTACAATGGGTATTTAGACTCAAAAGGGAACAATGGTGTGACCAATGATCTTACCACAAATGTCGAGTAGCATTGGAAGAGGCCTTGGGATTTTTCCATTAGACTGGACTGCATTAAGACAAGGGTGATGATAAAACTGAAGGGAATGATTTTAGATAGAGAGTGTAATAACATAAGATACATCATTCTACATAGCATGTTCATACACTGGATTGGGTGACCTCTATGTAGCATGTTTCTATGTGGGTAATGAGGTATTTTACATACCATGGTGGTATATGGACCTAGGTTTGATCTATGTAGGGATTTTCTATGTAGGGTTAGGTTCCATCCACATAGCATGATTCTATGTGCGATCTAGTTCCATCTGCATATCTATTTGATATGCAGGAAGGGTTCTTCCCACATAGCTCTTTGCTATGTGGGATTCGTCTTTGTAAAGATGATGTTGGTTTTACACCTTCAAGGAAGTATATCTACAATGTTGTGGGGGGTCATGGTCTTCCAATTGATTTATTTTTTCTCCATAATGTTTTGCAGCAGGTGTTACCTATGGGGAATCATTGAAGGAGTGTGTCTTTTTAGGTGCTCTCAGTTGATCCCTTTAGTCCATATCCAATATTTTGATTGATCTCTCATTGTTTTTGTTCCCCGTAGATTTTATTTATAGAGAATAGTAGGATGTAGATACTGATGTTTTAATTTATATGAAGTGGGACACATGTGCCTTTTGTGGAATCCTACACAAGACTTAGTCAGTGAGTGGCCATTTCGGTCACTGGAATCCCCACCGGGCTCCATAAACAACGTCATTTGGTATGAGGAAGTTGAAAACACCACCTTTTCTCCTGAACAATTTAGTTTGGGGGAAATTTTTTGTGGGGGTAGATATCACCACCCTTTTCCAAATATGTCTTTATATCATTCACATGTGTCAAATATTCTCCCCTTCCACAAATTGTTTTCATTTTCATGGATTTCATGGAGCATCAAACTGCCATACGGAGTGGATGATTATAAAGGGAGCCTTTTTTCGCTGCACTACCACCTTCCTATATAATTTTTTACCTTTTATAAATAATTTTCCACCAAATCTTCCTTCAATTTATTTTTTTCTACCTATTTCAAACATATGAATGCTTCTTCTTCTTCTATGCTTAATTTTCATGGCCCAACAACGACAATGATGGTTCACCCCCTAAACGAAGATATAAAAAACGATGCACCCATCAAACCACATCATGAATAGTAGGTCACCACATGAAACATTTTGTGAAATTAGATCACCACATGAATTTATTTATGACCACATCAGAAAATTCCAACCCTGATGTCAACATAAACACTCCATCTAGTGTCTCATCTAAATCCTAAATATGGTGTTTTATTCGAACTAGATAAATAAGACCATACAACTTGTAGAGGTTAAAATTCCACCCAAACCATCCAATTATCAATTTATCCATGACAAGGTCCATTATCATATGAGGATTTTTATCCAATATCACATGGTTTTCTCCACACTATATATCTTTCTTTACACCACTCCTTGATGGTAACCCAAAGAAAGAACCTTTATTCAACTATTATAACAATTTCGTAGCTTGGCATGTAAATAAAGAATTATTTTCATAATCAAGATGATGTAAAGATATTGAGAATGATCATATCTAGACTAACAACTAACTATTATGAATCCAATGATTAAAACCATAAAACTGACCATTTATGATTTATCCACTTACTAGTGGTACATGAAAAACTCATTCAATGGTCCTGGGCCTCCTTGACCACAAAAAATTATTCGATTCCCAGATTCCATCATTAAAGAAGGAATTTTTATACAAGACTCACTAACACCTCAAGATTATAAACCAAGAAACAATAGACATAATATTTTTGTGAAACTACTATAAAAAATTAACCAAATATTCTTTATTTGAACTAGAAATATTTCCACTGAAACCACAATTTATTTGTCACAACATAAAATGACGGAATCCCTTTTTTCTCTGTAAAAACAACCGGTTCTTACCATTGAACTACCCATTCACCCATCCTAAAAAACATAATGCATCTCTATAACATTCAAACTATATTATTATAATCATTTTCTCAATTACATCAAATTATGCATTGAGCTCAACTCAAAATCCTATGAGTCATATGTCTTTGGAACAAGTCTCACGTTCCCATTCAATAACAGTGCACAAATCCTATTCCATCATCCTTAAACATTCCATAAGCGCCCTTATAAATCCAATAAAAAAATAGACACCCTACCATTATAAAGACTATTCGCACAACTGCATACCTCAATATAGTAACATAGACATCTCATAAATAGATAATACATCTTCATAGAATAATATTATATACATTATACAAGAACTTGTACGAGGATCATAATAGTAAGGTTTAATTAGATACTAGGTATAAAATGTTATAATTCGGTGAAAGATTTTTAATTTTTCACACAATGATCTTACCATTTATTTCTCAATATAGAAATATCTAACTTAAATCCCCAATTTTTAATATATAAAAAGGAAACATAAGAAATGGAAATCATGGATGACCAGTAAGGGAAAAAAGAGAAATACATATGCATTACATGAGAATAATGGAATGAGAACATTATACTAAGGTAAAAATTATCATAATGGTATGAGAACATGAGCATAACATTTTAAAACCATATCCTTAGTGTTAGATATAATAATCTGGATTCATGGAAGAAATACTGGTAGTTCGAATGACAGGAATCGTTTGGAAATTAACGAACATGATCCATGAGATCATAACATTGATATAATACATATATTTATTGAATACACATAATAATATAAAATCATATTTCAACTCTACTTACTATGATGTCTATAACATTTCAGGCATGGGTTAATGTACCAACATGATCTTTTAAGCATAAAATTATTCATATGATTTAATTAAATGTATTATTATGTAATATGGTTAAAAAAACATGTGCACTTCGTTGGTTTTATTATATACCATCTAATTTATAATTCCATCAAGAATCATTACAATAGATAATAAAACTATTGAACAGCGATCATAAGATTATTATAAACATTGGGTTTTGGTAAATCCAATTGCATTGACAATTAAAGTTATAGCCTCATCCTATAGGGTCATACCCTATGAAGCCCATTTATTAGTGATTTTGAGGGAGATAGAACCTATGATTTCTTCTTCTAACTATGAAAAAGCTAAGATAAAATTATTTAATCATGAGAAAAACTGTTTTCAGGTTATGTTCAAGATCGTCAAGATCATGACCCAAACCATTCAGGTCAAACAATCCTATGAAAGTCTCAATATCACACACCTTACTAAAAGAGATTTTCCAAGTGTATTAATGTGATATGTATCAATACCATATTAATTTGAATATTTATATTGTATTTTCAAATGGATAATTTTCATAGTTTATTCTTATAATTACATTATTATTTTCTTTATTTTTATATAGTAAAAAACATATAGTATTTTTTTTAATATTCAAATTCAATTAAAGAATTTATTTTGATGAATTAATGGAATTTATAAATAAATAATATTTTAGTATATTATTATTATTTAATTATTTTTATTAAATATAAATGATTATATAATTTTTTATGAAGTAAAATATTTTTTTTGGGTTTATAATGTATTATTGTAAAAAACTGAGAATTTTATTAATATGTATGAATTATTATTTTAATGTTGAAAATTAATTTTTTAAAAAAATTATTTTGATAAATGAATATTATTTATTTAATCATAATTTTGAAATTCTCCAATTGTGAATATTTCATAATTTTTTGAGAAATAATTTTTTTTTAACAAAAACTAACCCCCATAGAAATATATGATGTGTATTATGACATTATAGTGATAAATAATGTGATGTAAAAAATACTATAAAGTGTATCCATGAAAAAATATATGCATTAAATTTAAAATAATCTAATTTTATGTTTTTATTAATTTTATAAAACAATCAGGAATCCTGCAAAACCATTAATATATTTTAAGGTTTGAAAATCATTTCTTTTAGAGTATGATTCACTTCCACATCATCATGGGTATTATTTTTTTAATTTCATTCCTTGTAATTTTAAAATAGATAAAACCACTCCCATTTTATAAAATACAATAGAAAAACAAGGGTATGTTTTTATGTTTGTTTATTTTATTATATATAGTCCAAAACCTATGATTCAGAACTATTAAAGAAATAATTAATTATTTACTATATAAACCGACAAAATCTATCATTTAAATTAAACAAAAATCAATTTATCATGTCCAAAATCTACCATCCCATCACTTTCACCCCCATGGTTCCCCCAAAATCTCAAGAGGCTCCACCAAAGCATTTAGTGTCACACACTCAAGTAACAGTTTTTTCCATATCATCTTTATTTGTGTTTCTTTTTTATATTATGATTTATAATTCCAATTAATAATGTTGTGATTTGTATTTAAATGTCTATATTAATTTATATTTTTTATAAAAATTCTATGAGACTCTTTTCTCCCTAATCAACCATTTTTATGAATTTTTATCTGAAGTTGGTATGCAGTCAAATTTTCATGTAGAGTTTTCATTCCAAAACAATTGTTTAGTGAATACCATACCCACTTCCAATAAAGGATATTCAACTTTATACAATTATAATTATTTTTATTGGTAATTAAATTCATTTATGACACTCTACATGGCCATTTAAAATATATGATTTTGAATGAATCTTAAATGTATGGTCTATGTGCTACACATAAGAATGAGAATAACATGAATGTTACTACATTGCTCAAGATTATATAGTACTCTAATTCACTGGATAATGTGTAGTCTCATGAGATGTTATGTTGGGATAAGGGGTAAACATGATTCCATTATGGGACTTTTTTTCTATCATGATGTCTTTGCAATTACCCTTGACCTATGATTATAATGAAATGTTTTATATTGTTTCCACATTTCTAATGTCCCTTAATTATTATCATGATTTATCATGTCTCATTGTTCATGTCTATTATTATTAAACCATTTATGTCCCAATGATATTCTTATTATCTAACATGTATTATTTTCTTCATGTTTTTAATTTTTATTCCCTTACAAAGCTTTATAGATCACCCCTTTATTATGTATTTCCTAAGGTTATCCCATGATGTTTTATGTACAATGAAATATTATGATCATGTTAAAGAATATTTCAATAAATATGATATACTCTATGTTTTAATTTTTTATTTAATATACCTAAGTCACAAAGACACTATAATTCTTGATTTTTTGGGATATATTATGTATATATTTAAATAATAAATAATAAATTAATTTCTAATATATATAAAGGTTGTAATTGTTGGTATCAGAGTAATAGTTTAGCCATTTTTGGGATTAGGATTTGAAGACTCTAGAAAAAGTATTAGGTATATATAAAAAACAATAAATTTTGTTAAGTATATAGTATGTGGTTTATCAGGAACATACTTCCCTATCTGTATATTACAGGTAGATGTTACTCTAGAAAAGATGTACATAGAGGTAAAACCCAAAACTACTACATTAAGTTAGACTCGACTTGGAATTGGTGCAGAACAATAGGCCATACTGCACACTTGGTTTTACACTCCCGAGGGATATTCTTTGGTTAAATCGTAATCTCATTACAAATGATTATTATGGGAACATAATAACACCCATAAAAATATATTTCATGTAATAGATCATATATAACATAGATTGATGCACAAAAATTTATATGTTCAAGAAACAATTGTGATTTATATTTTCCCCCTTTTATGTAATTGGATTTCAATTTTTACGTTTAATAGTTTAATAATAAACGTCCCCAATTTTCTTTTTATTCTCACCGATGGCCAGAAATATGAGGAATCATGTAAATTGTCAATGTGACATGAAATGTGATGACTACCCAGATGAGATTCCCAACCCAATGGGCATGGTAATAATGAAATTTATTACTATATGATTTTCACAATGGCATCGATAATTCTTTTGGACAAGGATAAATTTAGAAATTTCTATTAACCTAAATAATAATTGCTACAATGTCGCAACATATATAATGTATGTGGTCGAACCCATAGAGAAAAGGGAACACAACAATGAAAACTCTTGAATAATGGTTACATCACTCCAATTTCATATTGATTTTACTAAACTAATTATGTAATTCAAATAATAGTATTCAAATATAGAAATAGAAGAGTAGGGAATCAGTTTACATGGGCGGTTTTGATAAATAAAATTATCCATGCATGAAAAATAATAATAACTAATAGATGTACAACTAAACAATTTCATCAATAAAAAAATGGTAATTTCATATAAAACTACCATAAAATCCATATTCATCATTATCAGATGAATGAAAATAGCTAATGTGAGTAAATTGGAAACTGCTAAAATAAAAAGAGTAATTACATTCAATTGTCATGCATAAAACATAGGAATCATGTTAGAGTTAATTCATTATTCCAAACATATGGTCAATAATTAAATGATAAATAGACTACATGTTAAGTCACAACATGATATTCCAAATAAAATCATCATGAAAAGTGAATTAAAATCATGCTTTCCTACTATTCACCCAATTTAACTGATCTCACTATCCCATATGGGGTTTAGACAATCATCACTAGGTGGTCACTAATGATGAATAAACCAATACCCAAAGAAGAGATATTAGAAAAAACGAACATTAATATAATTAATTAAAGAAATATATTTGAATTAAAACTCTAATGATTTAAATGATTAGATGAATAAAAAAAAGAGAAAAGAAAATACCCAGTTTATACAGAAAATTTTGTCGAAACCCTACACAACCTCCTAGTAATCGTGACTCTTCAACGAGAATGGAATTATATTTATCCTAGTTTTAACCGATTTGATTATGATAGGATTTCATAAAAATGGTTCCCCTAGGTCAAATTGTTTTAATGTCTAGTGGGGTCCATATAATCCATAAAATCCCATCAAATATATGATAGAAATTTTCATTTTCTACTGTATTATGGAATTAAAAGTTGTGTAATATGTTTAGACGTCATGAAATCATCAAACATGTTTTTTTCTTCTAATGACTTATCTAATGTTCATGTCTAGAAAATTCGCAGTGTGAAACGATTTTACACGACATGTAATATATCATTTCAGTATCATAATCTATATTTCATCATGCATAATCAATTTTGTGCCTTTATAAGTTATCCATGATCATTCTAAATATACTCTGACATGTTGAATCACATTACTTATGGCATGAATTATCATTTTGTTCTTTATATTCCATGTTTTCTTTTTTTTTTATATAAATGAAAAATTGGAATTAGAATTCACAAAATATTAATATCCGACACAAATATTATATTTAATCAATTAATATTTAATTGAAAAACATATAAAAACACTTCAAAATATGTACAAAAAATCGAGTTATTAGTAAACTCTCTAACCATAAATGGGTTTAAAACATTAAACTAAATGAGTAAGAGTTTCCAAAATCCCCCTAAGAAAGGAAAGGTGGTAATTGGGGCATTAATGTGAAAAAGTAATCCATCCATTAATGGTTTAGATGATAACCTAAACTCATACCAATGGATTAACTCTATTGGGTATATATTATCCTTCCTTCAATGTGTTGAGAAAGAGATGGTTATACTGGTTGTTTTTCATATTGAGAGAGAATTTTAACAGTGGGGACAATGATCAAGAATATGTAGCATGAAGAATAGATCAAAGTGATTGAATGGAGGGAATTATTTATAATGTTTTTCAATAAATATTATCATAACACTCTCCTTCATAAAATGGAAGGACATTTCCATTTCCTCAAGAATAAAAGATAACTAATCAATCTAATAATATTAAGGAAACATAAGAATAATTGAATGATATGGATATGAATTATTTATTACCCATGAATTAAATTTTAGCTTCTTCTATGGTGGGATAAAACCTAGTATATGAAAATCCATAGTGATCCAAGAATGTGATAGCGATGGGGAAATTTTTTGATGTGTCCTCAATGTTGAAATAGAAATCGAAGAATCTATAGGGTATCACTGGGATATGAAATGAAAAGTGAATTTCAATTCTAGTGGTAGAATAGATAAAAATAATGGTTCCATTAATTATTCAATATCCCACTTGTCAAAGGAGTGGAAAAAGCACATCAAAATAATCCTATGCGGGAAGAGGAGAATCTTTAGGTGTAGGAAAGAGGGAAACCTAGCTAGACATAATCAATAGGATAAATCCACCAATGTGATAGAGGAAACAAATGATCCATTAAACACTTCGTTCATTTTTCATTGCATAAAATTCAAGGAACCACGACAATTTTCAAACAAATTCACTAATCCAATGGTTTTTGGAACCAACCCAAAAAATACAAGTCATCCATGGTGACACTTTTCAACCACAACTGCTGAGGTGGATCATGATAAGGAAGTGGTGACCAGTATGTTAGTTATTAATTCAAAAATAAAAAATTAATTTTTTTATTCTAGTTCCATGAATTCTATATTTTATAAATTTTTTAGTAGAACAATTTAAACACCACCACAAAGCTTGAAAGTCGAGTTGTCTGTCAAAATAGAAAATGGTGCAATTATTGGATCTCATTTATCTAATATTAACCCTATCACAATTTTGGCCTGAACATCCCATAGAACCTTTTCACTGATCCTTTAGTACAATTTAATGAAATTAAATGTATATATTGGATTTTATTATATATAACTAACATAAATTAATGTGATAAAAAATCACTCTCTATATCATGAATCATCGTCTGATTCTATACAAGTATAGGGGGAGGATGAATATTATTTTGAACCAAAATTTAATTCATTGATATTTTTGACCTATGAGAAAGAATATATATCTCAAATGATTGAATCTAAAGAAACAATCATCCTTGATGTAATGCCCATTGGGAGGGAATATGATGATGTGTTTCTCAAGGAATTTACTTGTCTTGCTTCTAGTCGATAGGTTGAATTTTATTTTGATCATATACCAAGGGTGTTACCATTATGACAGACTCTGTATAGAATGGAATTTTTGGATCTTGGGAAGGTTAATAATCAAATATTGGAGAATCTGTATAAAGGGTTCATATGCCCAAGTGCTTCAACATGATATGCACCATTCATCTTTGTTATGAAGATGGATGGGTCAATGCGCCTTTCCATTGATTTTTATACGCTCATCGAGATAATTGTAACGAAAAAGTATCCTATGCCATAGATTGGTGAAATTTTATATTATCTATGTTTAGAAAAATACTAGACCTTGGTGGATATACAGTAGGTATATTACCATGTTAGGGTGAAGAAGGTGGATATCCACAAGACTACTTTTCATACAAGGTACAAGCCTTATAAGTATATAAAAATGTCTTTCAGACTCACCAACAAGACAAAAAAACAAGATGAAAAAATTAATTATAGATTACCTTGTCAAATTTGTAGTTGTTTTTATAGATTAAATTTTAATATATACAAAAAAAGAGGATAATTAAAAACACTTGTGAACAGTGCTAATGACCTTATAATAGGAGAATATTTTTTCCAAGTGAAAAAATTGTGTTTTCTTGTTTATGGAATTATCATTATTGGGGAATACCATCACTATAAATGAGATATCTATTGACCCTTCAATGGTATAATTAATTTAATGATGTATGAGTTCGACATCTATGAATGATATCCATAGTTTTCATGGATTAACAGGGTATTATCATCGATTTGGGAGAAATTACTCACTATTGTCAAACCCTCTCACCAAGATAACATTTATGGGAGACATGTTTTCTAGGAATAATGAATGTTAAGATATATTCAATGAGTTTAAATAGAGTCTCTTCACATCTCCTATACTCACTCTACCAACAAGTGGAGAATTTTTTTTGGTATTCAGTGATGACATCTTTTAGGGCTTGGGCTATGTGTTAATACAAGATGACAAAGTAATAAACTATGCTTCAATGAAATTGATGGTTCATGAACAGAGCTACACAAAAAATGATATACTGTATTATGTAGTGATATTTACATTTAATATCATGAGGAATTATCTCTTTGGGAGTGGTGTAAGATATATATGGATCACAAAATAATCCGGGATATTTTCCCATAGAAAGAGTTGAGCATGGACCAACAATGAAGGATAGATCTGATCGAAGACTATGAAAACTCAATACAACACCATCCTAGTAAGGAAAATAATGTCAATGATTCACTAAGTTGAGAGGATCCATTAATAATAGCATTTATGAGAATTTAGTGGGATCTAATTTTTATATACATGAAGAGGATAGACATGAGAATCATAAAGTAAGGAACATCATCAATTCTATCACAAATTATTTTTCAACTATCTATTTTAGAGAGGATAGAAGATGTTCAAAGTGATAATATATAAGTTCAAAAGGATGCGGCATCTATTTAAAAAGGTAAATCCATAGAGATCAAAATTTATTTGGAAGGAGTCATAAGATTTGTGTCCCAACTATGAGTACTATCCAGTCAAGAGATATAAAGAGATATTATAAATGATGCACATAGCTCAACCATTTATATTCAGAAATGGAGAACAAATATGTGTTGGGAGAATTGAGAGGACTATTTGTGGGACAATTTGATGAATTTGATCATTAAATATACTTTAAAGTTCCAAGTATGTGAGAATGTAAATGCAGAAAGGAAAAATTATAAGGGGATGATACTTCAATTACCCATACCAACATGGAAATAGGGAAAATCACTATGAAGTTTGTCACCATACGTTCAAATAAACCTAGAATAAATAATGATTTATGGGATATTTTTGATTATATTATAAATAAAAATCACTTTATCGTGATTTGAGATGACTTACCAGAAGGCCAACATGCACTGATATATATCAAAGAAGTGGTGATGTGGCATGTAGTACCATTATTGACTGTATCCGATCAAGATTTATTATTTAATTATATGTTTTGGAAGATACATCAACATGATATAAATAGTTAGTTGAACTTCATCATGACTTATCACCCCCCAAAAAATTCCAATCTGAGAATACTATCATGACACTCAAGGACATGTTGATGCTATGATCAATTTACTTAAATGGATGATGGGATCAACCTTTTCATCTGGTCTAGTTCTCATAAAACAATAATATCCACTCAAAAATTAAAATTTCTCCCTATGAAGCCTTTTATGGGAGAAGGTCCAGAACACCTGCATTCTGGGATGAAGTTGTTGTACGAAGACTATTATATCAAGAAATGGTTGACGATATGGTGGAACTGGTTAAAACCATTTAGTATCTCATTAAGATGCTCATAATTGACAAAAATAGTTGTGATTAAAATCATTAATGAGGCCTAGAGTTGGATGTTGGAGATTTTATATTATTCTTTAAATATCAGTTGAATAAATTCAAGAGATTTTGGATGAAGTTAAAGTATAATCCAACATACATCAGTCCCATTGTGATCATTGATCATATTGGAGTGGTGGATTATCTAATAGAGATCCCACATAAAAAATCTTAGGTATATGATGTATTCCATTTATCCCTATTGAGGGTGTACATACTATACCCCTCACATGTACATAATCTATATGTGGAATTGATGGAGAATGATCTCTCATATGAATAGCAGCCAATAAAAATCTTGTAGCATACAGACAAAGTTCTACCAAAAAATACAATAGACCAGGTCAAAGTGATGTGGAGAAGCCAAAAGTTTGAAGAAGTTATTGGGAATTGGAAGAAGTAATGAAACAAAGTTACCATTATCTTTTTCAATGTGGGAAATGAAAACTTCATGGATGAAATTTTTAAATGGGGGAAGATTTTAATGACCCAACATTTTATAAAATAAATTTCCCCTATGCTTTAATAAAATTTCATGTAATGAAATTCTATTTTAGAAACAAAATTCACATATTTGGTTTTATTATAAATTATAGAATTGAAATGAGTCTTAAAAATATTTTGGATTGATAATATAATCATTAAAGGATGATCAAATGATTAGTATAAATGTAGGATTTTGATAAATCCAGTTATAATAGTCAACAGAATTGATGTCCTAAACCTGTAGGATCATACCCTATAAATCCAATTTATCATATCTTAAGAGGGATATAACATCACTGAGATTTTCCCTTGACTAATCCCAAGATGAGATCCCAAAAATAATTAATGAGAGAAACCTTTTATTGGTGAGGTTCCAGTTCATCAAAATCAAATACCAAACCATGTACACTGAACCACCTCATGAAAGTATCACTATCACACACCCTATGCATAGACTATTTTCTGCTGTATTAAAAGGATATGTATCAATACCATAAAAATATGATTATTATATATTATTTTTTTTGGAAAAAATGGTCATATTTTCTTCTCATTGTTAATTTATAAATGATTTAAAATTTTATATAATAAAACACATATATTATTTTTTGGTAATATTGAAATTCAATTATAGAATCCATTTTGATGAATTATGGGATTTTTCAAATAAATAATATTATAATAAAATATTATTATTAAATATTTTTTATTAAATAAAAATCATCATATAATGTTTTTACGAAGTTAAATATATTTTTTATAAGGCTTTGAAAACTTTTGTTGTTATGAAACCCATCAATTTTCAATAAATATCAATTATTATTATAAAAGTGAAAATTAATATATTTAGAAAATTATTTTGATAAAATTAATATTATTTTTGGGATAAAATGTAAAAATTATCTAACTATGAATTTTTCATAATATTATGAAATAATTGAATTTTACAGTAAAAAATAATTATTGAATAAATATTCAGTGTCTATTATTAAAACATAATGATGTAAAATTGATGTAATACTTACAAAAAAGTGTATAAATGACCATATATATGTTTTCTATTTAACATTATTTGATTTTTTTATTAAATTTAAAAATATTGTTTCAATAATCCAAAACTATTGATATGTTTTTAGTTTTTAAAATGATTACCTTAACAGTATGACTCAATTCCACATTAGCAAGGGTATTATTTTATTTATTTCATCTCGATAACTTTTAAAATAATAAAAATGACCCCCATTTTGTAGAAACCTTGGGAAAACCCATTGGAGGGTTTGTGGTAACTTTTATTTTATTACACAGAGTCCAAAACCTAAGTTTGAGAAATTTTAATGAAATCCCCAGTCATTTTTTATATAAATACACTAATTCACCCAGGAATCTTCAATAAAGATACTTGTATGACATCCTTAATTATCCCTCCCCTCTCTATATTCCTCAAAAAGTTTTCCCAAGCTCTCAAGAAGATCCTCTAATGAATTTGGAGTCACACACTCAAGTAAGGGTTCTTTTCCATCTCATCTTTATTTAAGTTTCTTTATTATCATATTACTTCTATTTATAACTAATAATATAGGGATATGGCTTCAAATTTCCACAATACTACCCATTTTATTTAAAAATTACATGATACCCCCTTCCTTCTCATCAACTATTTTATTGGAATTTTTAGGTGGCATCGTTGTACTGCCAAAATGTCACCTCTATTTTCAATACAAAAATTATTTAATAGTGAATACCATACGCATTCCCTATCAAGGGTGTTAAATTTTAAACACTTAAACTTATTATACAAGGGTATTATGTGTATTAATTCCACACTGCTTAATCTTGGGCCAAAATATGATTATGAATGAATCCACGATGTATGATATTTGCAGAACATTTAAGCATGATAATGAAATAAAAGTGACAGGTCTACCTGGAATTATATAATGCTACAATGAATTGGGAAACTTTAAGACTCATGATACATTATATTTGGAGGGGGA
Source organism: Viscum album (assembly GCA_963277665.1). Taxonomy (NCBI): domain Eukaryota; kingdom Viridiplantae; phylum Streptophyta; class Magnoliopsida; order Santalales; family Viscaceae; genus Viscum; species Viscum album. The sequence continues at coordinate 1,663,184,879 of OY728153.1, read as the reverse complement.
TTTAATTTTATTCCTGTTTGGTACCTTTTCCAACATGATTTCTTGTTTTTTAGCCTTGACATATGTTTATGACGTGCTGTTATACATTGTTCCCAAATTTCCCTTGTTTCCTTTATGATTACCATGCTATATCATGTCTCATCATTCATGTTTAATAATTTTAATCCATTAATTAAACATTCATATTAATATTGTATACAATGAATTATTTTCATCCTATTTTTCCTTTCTTTTCCCAAATAGGGCTTTATAGCTAACCCCTTTCTCATGTATGTCCTAGGTTATCCCATACTATTTTATGTTCAATGTAATATTATGATCATGTAATGGATGTTTTCAATAAAAATTATTTATTTACTATTATAACTATTTATGTGATGTACCTAATTCCCTAATACACTAGACATATCGATATTATAGGGCATATTATATGTACAATTAAATAATAAATTAGGAATTGATATATAATAAATAGAACGATTGTTATATTTAACCACCCATGTACCTGCTTTAGTCTTGGGATGACCTCTCATTTACCACCTTAATAACATGGAACAACCTCTCATGTAACCATTGGTATCATATAATAATAACCATTGACTAATTAATTGAAGGTAGATAAAGGTCACAAACATCTTATTTTTAATATAACCACTGTCACAGAATGGAGATCATTCAAATGTGTTCTAAATTATGATATAAGTTTTCTCAAAACAAATCCCATGAAATGAAATGGATTTCTTAAACATTTCAACAATAGATGAACTATGTAAAATTAATATGATTTATAATCATTTCATCATTTCATCGTAAGAAAACCCATAAAAAGAAGAAGATTTCAAAAGCATTTTATCATTGTATAACCCATGGTATAGAAATGATTCTAATAAAACAAATAACATGGTATAACCCATTGAAAGAAAATGGGATTGATTAAAATATATTCATGATAAATATAAACCATTATAAAAAAGAATAAAATTTTTATCCCCGATCATATCCCCTTTAATGTTTAAGTTACATACAAGCATTACATCTGATATGAAAATGATTTTCAAATATCACGTGAATAATTTCATGTGGAAAATATATTTTAATAGAATTCAACTTTTTCTAAATGAAAAATTCAAGACATTTTTTGGAAATAGATTTTTAAAATATTTTCAAACTAATAAAGGAAACAATAAAAAAAATGTAAATCATATCTTTCGGAACATGTCCATTCTAATTTGAAAAAAAAAACAATTTAAAATATATAAAAATAGATTTTTTTTGTAAAAAGAAAATTTAAAAGATTTAATTTAATATTAAAAGAAAATAGTAGATATGATGATGACAACTTATTTTGTTTTCGTAAATATTAAAATAAATATTCTTTTCTCATTTTCAATAAAATCTAAATATGAAATTTTTGCAAAGTGAAATGATGATTTCATTACAAATATTTTTTAAAAACTAAAACATCACTAAAAATTTATTTTAAAAATAAATTGAAAATATTTAAAACATGATCGAATACATTTTAAGAAAAGATTTTCTGAAGAGAAAGTGTTTTGAGACAAAAACATATATATTTTTGAAAACATTATTTTGGAACTCTTGAGTACATAATGTTATTAAAATTATGGGGAGTAATTTATTACCATGATATGTAAATATAATAATAAAATTAATATTTTTATTGTGATATTTATGATAATATTATATAATCATATGAATATTCATAAACAATCCAGGTAAATGACGAGTTTGTAACATAAAATATTTACATCTTTGGTAAATTTGCACCATAACATAAATGATAGAATAACATAAAAGAGAAATTAAAAAAATATTTAGAGAAATTACATTCATTATATTATATTCCAAATGGGATTTATATAATCCTGAAAAAAGAATATAGGTCCATAACATAGTTATATGCCTCAAAGAAGGAAAATTGATACCAAAACCCATTACCGATTTAGTAGCATTTGAACCACATGGCCAATTAAAAATAGGTCCTGAAATGGATATGTAAATATGAATAATTATTAGTATAATAATCATTAATTAAATTCATGGGATGTATATAGAGCACATAAAATAAATAATTTGTGAATATGATATATGCCTCCATAAAATCAAAGAGAGACTAGAAATCCCTTACCTTATGTCTTACTTATTTCGTTAACATTTAAAAATTCAATTTAGTAAAAATAAGATTATTATAAATATTATATATATATATATATATATTACCATATATTATTTACATATAACCATTTATTACCCATTTAATGACCATTTCACGTAAAAGTCATGCTTCGGGAAATAACTTTTTTTTCATGTATGTTTTGTTCGGTTATTTGTTATCCTCATTATTTGAACATGGTTCCATAATATACAAAATTTTATCAATTATATAAATATAATATATATTTATTATATGTAACACCCTGACCATATTTACCCTAAGTTAGTTCATTATTACATAACATTGGCATGATCACACATGATCAAATTTTGAATGACCAATTAGTTCAGTAGCCTTAGAATTACTAGATACACACTAACGTTTTACATTACATTTTGAAATGATAAACAAAAAAACTGTGTCTCCTTTGAACACATTAAAATCCTTTAGACTATCCCTATAGGTCATTCATAATATACTTCATCGCATCCTGGGATAAATAAAACATAGAAAAGGGTTAGATCATATGCTTAGTGAGGATAACAATATAGGGAAAACTATCATAAATAATAATAAAAATTTAAGGAAATGAATAATACTAAAACAAAAGCCTTTTAAACAAAAACTTCAGCATAATATGGGAAATATAAATCAAATAATGTAATTTACTTATTCACATGGATATTCTACTAGTCGAATAATCACATGTAATATCAAAATCTATTTTCATAATGATTAAATTAATAATGTCAGACATCATACCCACATTGTAAAGGAATCATGCCAAGAAAAAAATATTATTTTTTCAAGGAATTCTACCAAGACACTAGTTTCTCTCATGATACCTATTGATGCATCTAGGAGATATATCGGGCTACCCCAGTCACATACTAGGTCTAATACATTCTTCATATGAAAAGGTTTAAACATAAAATAATCATTTGTATTAAAACTGTATTAAGAAATGTTAATACATTAACCATCGAACATGAATGGTATAAAAATAACACATCAATATAAAAAAATATCACAAAACCCTCAATACGATTTGGAATATTATATCATAATAAATAAACATAAACAAGTGTAAAATCCATCAATGGATACTGACATATATAAAATCAAAACTATTTGAGAGAAATATCTTTTTATATTTTAAAATCATTTAAAATTCACAAGATTATAAAATAAAACAATTATTTTAAAAATATTATAATAATATTTTAAGGGATGCATCAGAGATGTTATAATGGTGGAAAATATCTGCACTCGCTGTATACGTAAAAAAACATTCTTACCTTAATTTTTCTAAATTTTCATAAAGACCCTTGTTTGGAAGAAGATTGAATAATTCCATTCAATTTTTTTTTATAAAAATTAGATGAAAGATATTAATGAAATTAAACCCTATTCTAGTAAATAGTAAAAATGTTTTGAATTACATTTCAAAGAAACATAGATGTGGAAGATAAATAGGTCCCAGTAGATACTCACGTATAAACAACCCCGAATAATAAAAAGATTGTAAAATTAACCCTTATCATGTTCGTTTGTTTGGTCTATAGTATGTTAACCTCAAATAATATAGGTAAATAATTGTTACTAAATTATAAAAAAATCACATACATAAATAAGATATCATATATGATCTTCTAATATTTCATTGTTAATAATATTTTAGTAGTATCATTGTTTCACATGTTAACTAATTCATTTTCATTTATATGTTTTGTTACGTGCGTCATGTTATTTTTGAATTGGATGCATTTTATTCATATCCAGAATGATATTATGTTCTTAAAAATTATTTTTATTCATAAAATGAAAATTAGTCTTGAATGGTTATGATGAGGAATGAATCTCATCCTATTTGTGGAGATAGTAATCCGTATGTACGCACAAGAGACAATATCATTCTATTGATATTGAAATAATATTTAATTGGATGGTATATCATATTTAAATAATCGTTAATAAGTGAAATTTATTTTTTACATCTCTTATACTTAATATTATACCAATTAAAATAATTAATTGGTGAAAAAAGACTACAACACGAGTTAGAGACGATAAGCCTTACGTACGCATGTATGGTGACATTGTCATTAATAGGATGGGTATAATAATGAGTATTGTTTTACCATATTTATAATAACATCAAATTATGTATAAGGTAATAGATTAATTATTTTTTTATGGAATCAACAGTGAAAGAGGAAGTGGAAGAAGAAAAGAACTTTGAAAGGGGTGATGAAATTATTACTTCTTCTTCATGTTTTTCCTTTTGATTTGATCAAAAGGGATACATAGGTAGGCTTTATGATCAAAGTAATGTCTCTATAGTAAATTGAGGGTATTTTTAAGGATATTTGATCATGGTCTATTTGAGCCAAATGGCTTTGGAATTGTTATTTTTTGAGAAGACAAAATACACTTTTATATGAGAGGTGCGGGTCACTTTAAGAAAATCATGAAATATTAATTTATTATATAATAAAATTCCGTTTATAAAGGCTATAAAGAAATTTATTCTAAGGATAAGGTGGGTATGGGTCGAAAAAGTCTCAATAAATAGGTTTTAGACAAGTTTAAGTAACCATATTTACCTTATCTTTTAAATTTAACTCTTAGTTAAATAGTTTTACATTTACCACATCTCCTTGTATTTTTATATTATATGGTTAATAAACATACTATAAACTTACAATAGAACCTCAAAAGGTTCATTACTGACATATCTAACCTTATCTTAGTGATTTTTCTAATATTTACATTTTTAAAAATATTATCTCATTTAGTAAAATAGTATGTTTTTTAAAAACGTATTTATGTCATTTGTTACACTATTTAGAATTAGATTTTTTTGAAAGTCATAAAAAATTTATCAATTCAAAAAAATATATTAAATCAATCCTAAACTTGTCTTATCAACCTATAAAATCAGTTGAATGAATCAAAAGTCTCAATTTAAATTTATTTGTATATTTATACTATCAAATATTTTAATTATTCATTAATAATTTAATTACTTGATCATCATTATTTCAGAAGTAAATTTCATTATTTAAAATAAAAAATTTATAAATAAAATACCATTATGTAGGAAATCATTTTATATTTCCAATAAATATTCATAGTCAAATTTATCTTATGTATAACAATAGATTAAAAATTCTTTAGTTATTAAAATTTGAATTTAACAATTTTAACTCTTTAAATAAAATAATAATAAATTTCATAATCTAATCCATGTCGATCAAAAAGGATAAATTTTTATTGATAAGGTTTATTTTTATCAAAAAATACATATCCAATAGAATAAGGATATGTGTTACAGTAATTCTAATACTATATTTACATTTTATTACCCTATTTACTTTTAACAGTGGTAAATAATATACAAAAGTTACCATTCACCAAAAATTATTTTCATCCTATTAAACCACATATTACTTAATGATATTAACTATGTCTCTCTGATTTTCGAAACTCAATTCATAGAATATGTAAAATTATTTTTTATGCAAATTTTCTAATGTTCCTAGAAAGTCGGTAAAAGACGATAAAATGTTCAATAAAATTTTATACATATAATTTTATTATAAAATTACTCCAATGAACTACATTGAACTTATATAGGTATTATGTATCTATATTAACCTAAAATAAGTTTAAATATAATAAATAATTATTTAAATATAAAGTAGGTTTTAATCAATAATGCATTGATTTTACTATTCATCAAAAATATAATGTTTTCAGAAAAATTAAAAAAATTACCCTAATCTAATTTTGATATTCCGAATCCAAAAGTGACATCATTTTTGAAAAATAAAATTTATTAAATTTCAAAATGTGGTTATTAATATTCCTAACTACTTGTTCGATTGGTCATGGTTTTCTAGATCTCGAAGTTGCGTACACGGTAAGCTATTTAATTATTGAAAGAGAAGTGTATCATGGAAGCTTAAGGTGTTACATTCTCCCATACTTTAAATAATTTCATCCTCAAAATTTCTAAAATATTACGACCTAAAAAGATTCATGTTGTTCTTTATCATATTTTTCTTGGGTTCCCAGGTTTCCTCTCCCATCTTTTGGTTTCTCTATAGAACTTTTACCGAACGAGTCGTCCGGTTTCTCAACACTTCTTCATTGTTATTGTAGAGACCCAAAGCTTGATGTACATGGACATTACATTAATTTTGCGGAATTCTTAATACATAACAAAAATAGACACACAAGGAAAGTAATAGTTTAGTGTCTTTGGAAACTCGGAATAAAAACTTTTAATCGTGGTGAAAGACCTTCAACATCTCCCATAAAGATCTTCCCCTTTTTTTCTTACCTAAAACATTCTTTATATCATGGGGAAAAGAAAACATAAAAAGGGTGAGATCAAATGCTCAGTAAGGGTAAGCATGGATAAAATAAAACATACTATATACATTTAAACTTAAAAACATGAACATAATGTTTAAACATCAAAAGCTTGAGCAATGACATAAAACATAGAAGTACGTAAGGCATAGATCATAAAGAAACATTAAGAATCATAAAATAGCATGGGAATAAAACATGTAATTGTGGAAACAATTCAGCACATGTCATGATTTCCATAGTAGCCAAGGCATTGCTTCCAAGACCATCTTGGTGGACAAAGTCCCTTTCTGAATCAAGTTCACTCCTCGTTTCAGTCCTGTAACACTGAACCAGATTAACTTACCGTTCCATACATGTTTATCTCATGAGATATAAATCTTTACCCAATTCATTGGAGGGAGATATAGGTCCCACCCATCTCATAATGAAATCATTCTTACTTGTGACACAAAAAAAACATACATCATTCACAATAACCCAATAAATAAAATGGGTTGCATAAACATCATCCAATTATTACATAATCCATATAAAAGAAATGGATATCATTTCATAATAAGAGAAGTGAAACCATGTAAATCATAGAGAAATTATACTTGAAACATACACATATGAAATAATGTCATCTTAGATGAAAAATGGTTTTGATAAAACACTTGAAATGAATTCTTGAAGAAAATATCCTTTTTTCTTCAAAATCATTTTCTTTTCACAAAATGTCATGAAATTTTAAAATAAAAGGATTTTGTTGAAAATAGTAATGAAATATTTTGGAGGAAGATTCATGAAAACAAGGCATTATAAAACCGTAAAAATCATTTCATGCCGTATAAGTTAAAAAAAAACATTCTTCATACTTTTGTCGGAAAAGTCAAAAAGTACCTCGTATGAAAAACGACAAAAGATTCCTTTCATATCCTTTAATAAAAACTCACCAAAGGGTAAAATTGGATTTAAACAATTGTAGGTGGATGGAAATAATATTACATATTGAGGAAACATGGATGTGGATGATAAAATACAACCTAGTAAATACCAAAGTATAAACAATCTCTGATAAAAATGAGATTGTGATATTTCCCTTACCTTAGGTCCGATTTTCTTCATAAGTGTCTGAACGTCCTGTATAATGATTTAAATAATGTAATTGACTTATTACAGAATAATACTCATTGTTATGATATCATATATGGTTCACTTATGACTATATTTTACCCGTTCTTTTGTAAATTTCATGTTAAAGAGCGTTTTGGGTAAAATCGTTTCATTTGTCTTCCATGTTTTGACTTGTAATTATTCATATGGTTACTTAGATCATGAATAATTAATTACAGAATATAAAACATGATTTATATAATATATATTCATAATATACATATATATAATAGATCCGTAAATGGAAAGAAATACACCGTTCATGGAGACGGTAGGCCGTACGTATGCATGAACACTGTTTTCGTTTCCTTATTGAGTTGAATGGAATTAAGTAGATGACAGTCATATATATAAACATAAATCCAGTATCATTATTATGTCATATATTTCATGATTAATTATTATATATACTTTATGATCATTCATGAATGGTTAACGTGGGGAATGAATCTCATCGCGTCGTGGAGATGGTAGTCCGTACGTACGCACGAGCGATGATATCATTCTCATGATTGTGGAATTGTATTGGAGTGTATGTATACTATTTCAGAATCAATATCACTTTACAATAATCATATATAGTTATTATGTACACCATTATACCCATCCAAGTAAGGTGGTGGTGGAAAATAGATTACACCACGACGTGGAGACGGTATTCCGTACGTACGCACGCGCGGTGATTTCGTTTTCCATAGGATGGATAGATGGTTAAATAGGGTTGTTTGATACTTATAATAACATATCCGTATATGAGTGATACTGATGTTATTAATTCATAATGAAACAACCTAATAAGAAGAAGTGGAAGAAGAAATAAAGTTGAAATAATCGGTAACGGACATTACCTCTTCTTTGAAGCGTCTCTTTGAGATCTCCTTTTAGGGCACTAAAATTGGTCTTTGAGGAATACCATAACCTCTAGGATGTTTCTGGGTAAGTGGAGAAGGGAATTTGACAGGTTTTGGATGATCTTGAAGGCTCAAAGTGGTGTGAGGAAGAGAGGGAGGAGGTGCCCTTTTATAAGGGAGGAGAGGGGTACCTTTGGAAAAAACTAAAAATATTATTTTATTATAAAGTCAAGTTCGGTTTTAAATAGCTCCAAATTGATTTATTTCGAAGCTAAGGTGGGGATGGGTCGAAACCCTCTAATCAAATAGAATTTAGACAAGTTTTGGTTCCTATTGTAACCTTATCATTTAGATTTTACATTAAGTTAAATAATTTTACTTTTACCGTGTCTTCTTGTGTTCTTATACTATAAGGTTAATAAACATACTATAACAAGACAAACGAACCCCAAGTTGTATATTATGAATATATATAATCTTATCTAAGTCATTTGGCTGAACCTTAGATTTTTAAGAATAAAATAACAATTAATAATATAATATTTGTTTTTAAAACTATTTTATGTCGATTTTGACACTATTTAGTAATTGATTTTTGTGAAAATCATAACAGAGTTATTAGTTCTAAAAACGTTAATTAAATAAATACTAACATGTCATATTAACCTAGAAAATTAGTGGAATTCATAAAAAGTCTCAAATTACATTTATTTTGGTATTTATAACATCAATTATGTCAATATTTCCTTAATAAGATAATTACTGCATCATCTTTGTGTCATAAATAAATTAAATTAAATAATGTCTAAAAATTAAAAATAAAATACCATTATGTAGGAAATCGTTTTATCTTTCTAATTAATATTTATAGTTGAATTTATCTTATGTATAACCCTATATTAAAAATGATATACTTATTAAACTTTGATTTTAACTATTTTAACCCTTCTTTAAATAAATTAATAATAAATGTCCTAATCTAATCTAAGTGGGCCTAAATGGTCATAATTTATTTATAAGGTTGTTTTTGGTCTAATTAAAGTTATCCAATAGAATTAGTACATGTTTTATGGTAATAATAATATCATTTTTATCCTTAATTACCCTATTTACTTTTAACCGTGGTAAATAAAAGTAAAAAGTTACTATTCACAAAAAATTAGTTTCATCTCATTGAACCACATTTTACTTACTAAAATCAACCGTGTCTCTCGGATTTTTTAAATTCTACTCACAGAAGTGGTAAAATTAGGTTTTATGAAAAAATTCAGTTTTTTAACTACCACTTAGTGGTTTCACTATTCATCAAAAAATGAAAGTTTGCAGAAAAATACCAAAAATTAGGCCTAAGCTATATTTGATATTATGAATTCAAAAATGATGTTTATTTTAACAAATTCAAAACATATCAGTTACATTAACTAATTTAAAAATTAATTCCCGTCGTCAAAAGAAATAGCGTGTTTTTAAGAGATAATAACTATCAAAAGATTGACACTTGTTTATGTCTGGTTTAAATGTGAAATTTCATCCAATGAACAACATTGTATTAAATTGTAAAAATATATTCTAAATATAATTTAAAACCACTCAAATTAATAATTTATCCCTATTAATTATTTCGATTAAAAAAGATGTTTTTAATTAAAATTTAGTAATTTTCACTATTTATCAAAATATGAAAGTTATCCGAAAAGTACCAAAATTTCACCCTAAGATAATTTCAATATTCCGAATCCAAAAATGATGTCCATTTTGAAAAATAAAATTTACAAAATTTTAAAAAGTGGTTATTACTATTCATAATGACTAGTTTTAATAATATTTTAATAGCATATTGTTGTTTAGTGAAACTCGTTATTGTGTACTACACACGCTATCGAGGAAGGTCGCGATTGCGTGTAATGCAAGGAAAGTCAAGGATGCGTGTTGTGCAAGATCCTTTTGGTGTAGCATACAACACAAGACATTAATGAAATTAAAAAGAATATTTTTCATAAAATCTATGGGTGTTACATTCTACCCCCCTTAAAATGAATTTCGCCCTCGAAATGTTTCGGGGTTATAAATGGTTTATTACTCAAAAGTTTCTTTAATAGAAACCCACATCGTAAAAAGGAATACCAAAACCAATCTTTAAAAACAAAAGTATGAAACGTAATGGTTACCCAAATAAACTAATCACTGGGTTTCCACATAGGTGAAAATATGGATATGGAAGAGAAATCTAACCATCATGTTCTGACGGAGAGTGGTAGAAAACATGGCTATGGAAAAGACAGAACTCACAAAGCCATAAATTTGTGACGATCTAAGGTACCATCTGATTCATCAGATATAAGAGCACTAGGACAACATTTTTGGTTTTCAAGATCATTTCCCTAAAGTTTATGAAATTGGAATTAGAATAAATACTTTCGTGATTTTGGTATAGTCTCAACTTTGGTCGTTCTTTGGACAATTTCCACTTCATCTCTTAAAGAAATGAAGTTGAATTTTTCATTCGTGATGTGTTAGCAGATCATGTGATAGAATGAGGGGTCATTCCATCTATCTCAAACAAAAGGTTTGAAAAGTTATCAAAAAATACGTAAGTCCATCTATAGTGAGATTAATCATATATAGTTCCTAAAATGGACTTATACTTCTTATATTATACTGCTTAATATAATAAAACTAGTTTCTACTAAACAAGGACTTACTGTAGGCCAGTGGTAGGTGATAAAGGCCAGTCACACTTCGGTTGTGGGTTCGATTCCCACAGCCTTGTTCGACGCAATGGGCTGTCGCCCATCCTGCAGGTTGTCCTTTTTCTAAAGCTATATTACTATAACATCCCATCAAAAATATCGAAAAGAGTTCTATCCTTAAACAATACTAACTTATGTCCAAAATAATCCATTCCAATCTTGAGGCTTATCTAAAATACTTCGGTCCAAGCTCATAGTATAAAGAAAACGATTACTTGAAATGTCATCAACCAAGCATGTGAATACCATCATTTATCCCCCATATATCTTGTTGGTCACATTCCAATCATGTGGATACCTTAATCATGTATTCTCTTAAAAAAAATGAACTCCCATTAAACCTTAGTGAAAACACGAATTCTATAAAAAGTTAACTCTTTCCACATACCCAAATCCAAAAATTCTATATACTCAAACCATGATAAACCTTCTCCTTATATCAGTCATGAGCTCATGAATACTATCAAACATTTAATTTTCTCCTTATCCCTTCATTATGCGCATATCATCTACATTCCAAAAATATCTGAATAACCTTTCATGGATACTGGTACCATTAATCATAAACTTTCAAAACTCAAGGAAAGAAAACAGTGTAACAATACTTAGATGTCTCTTTATTCCATAGTACCATGAGATTACTTATACAACATTACACATGATAAACATGTAATCATTCCGCTACATTCTTAAACCATTGACTGAGCTTCAACAATTCTTTCATTTCACATATCATTTGTAGTCTCTTCATCATCATAAACATAAATACTACCCATACAACTATACTGATTCTATTCATGAGACTTTCCCTTAGGGAATTGGTTTGCATAATGCCCGTAAATTAAACATTTAAAACATTTAACCATTGTTGATGTCGTAGCAATACCATTATCCTAAACCCTGGTGTTAACTGAACCTTTTCCTTTGCACTTACTGGCTTTGTGTCCTTCTTTTCCACACCCAAATCATCTTCCAGTTACTTTGAAACATTCTCCTTGATGCCTCTTCCCACATGATTTACATAGGGGAAATTGAACTTTCTTTCCTCTATGATCACCATGAAACTCCATCTTTCTCTTATTAGCCGAGTCAGGAAACTTACCAAATTTTACTTTATTGATCATATTATGAGATTGCTGATTTGGCATAATAATGATGTTTGGACTTCCAAATCCCATTTCATTTGGTTTTTCATTAAGAATATCATTCCATTGTCCATCATATCCTCTATTATCGTGAATCATCTTATTTCCAGCCATTTTCTAAAACCCAAAAAGAATAGTGTGAGAGGCAAAAATCATGCTAGGGAAAAGAACATAGTAAATGGGGAGTACACTCAATATCTAACTTCTTAGGTTAAATTATAATATCGTTACCGTAGTTCTAGGACCATATCCTATACGTATACTTATCCTTAGGGACATCCCTAGACATACCTTAGAAATATCTCTAGGGATCTCACTAACACTTTCGCATCCTAGTTTCCAAAGGTTGACTAAAATTTTCCTCTGATACCAACTGTAGAGACCCAAAGCTTGACGTACATAGACATTACATTACTTTTTCGGAATACTTAATACATAACAAGAATAGACACACAAGGTCCGTAATAGTTTAGTGTCTTTGTAAACTTGGAATAAAATCATCTAATCATGGTGAAAGACCTTTAACATCTCCCATAAAGATCTTCCCCTTTTTTTTCATACCTAAAACCTTTCTTTATATCCTGGGGAAAAGAAAACAAAAAAAGGGTGATCTCAAATGCTCAGTAAGGGTAAGCATGGATAAAATAAAACATACTATATACATTTGAACTTAAAAACATGAACATAATGTTTAAACATCAAAAGCTTGAGCAATGACATAAAACATGGAAGTACGTAAGGCATAGATCATAATGAAACATTAAGAATAATAAAATATCAAGGGAATAAAACACATAATTGTGGCAACCATTCAGCACATGTCATGATTTCCATAGTAGCCAAGGCATTGCTGCTAAGACCATCTTGGTGGACAAAGTCCCTTTCTGAATCGAGTTCACTCCTCGTTTCAGTCCTGTAACACTGAATCGGATTAACTTACCGTTCCAGCCATGTCTATCTCATGAGATATAAATCTTTACCCAATGCATTTTAGGGAGATATAGTTCCCACCCATCTCATAATGAAATCATTCTCACTTGTGCCACAAAAAAACATACATCATTCATAATAACCCAATAAATCAAATGGGTTTCATAAACATCATCCAATCATTACATAATCCATATAAAATAAATGGATATCATTTCATAATAAGAGAAGTGAAACCATGTAAATCATAGATACATTATACTTGAAACATACACATATGAAATAATGTCATCTTAGATGAAAAATGGTTTTGATAAAACACTTGAAATGAATTCTTGAGGAAAATATCCTTTTTTCTTCAAAATCATTTTCTTTTCACAAAATGTCATGAAATTTTAAAAGAAAAGGATTTTGTTGAAAATAGTCATGAAATATTTTGGAGGAAGATTCATGAAAACAAGGCTTTATAAAACCTTAAAAATCATTTCATGCCGTATAAGTAAAAAAAAACATTCTTCATACTTTTGTCAGAAAAGTCAAAAAGTACCTCATACGTAAAATGACAAAAGATTCCTTTTATATCCTTTAATAAAAACTCAAAGAAGGGTAAAATTGGATTTAAAAAATTGTATGTGGATGGAAATAATATTACATATTGAGGAAACATGGATGTGGATGATAAAATTCACCCCAGTAAATACCAAAGTATAAACAATCTCTGATAAAAAAGAGATTGTGATATTTCCCTTACCTTAGGTCTGATTTGATTCGTAAGTGTCCAAACCTCATGTATAATAATTTAAATAATGTCATTGACTTATTCCAGAATCATACTCATTATTATGATATCATTTATGGTTCACTTATGACTTTATTTTACCCGTTCTATTGTAAATTTCATGTTAAAGAGCGTTTTGGGTAAAATCGTTTCATTTGTCGTCCGTGTTTTGACTTGTAATTATTCATATAATTACTTAGACCATGATTACTTAATTCCAGAATATAAAACATGATTTATATAATATATATTCAGAATATACATTTATATAATAGATCAGTAAATAGAAATAAATACACCGTTCATGGAGACGGTAGGCCGTACGTACGCCTGAACGCTGTTTTTGTTTCCTTATTGAGTTGAATGGAATTAAGTAGATGACATAAATATATATACACATAAATCTAGTATCATTATTAAGTCATATATTTCATGATTACTTATTATATAGACTTTATAATCATTTATGAATGGTTAACGTGGGGAATGAATCTCATCGCGTCGTGGAGACGGTAGTCCGTACGTACGCACGAGCGATGATATCTTTCTCATGATCGTGGAATTGTATTGGAGTATATGTATACTATTTCAGAATTAATATCACTTTACAATAATCATATATCGTTATTATGTACACCATTATACCCATCCAAGTAAGGTGGTGGTGGAAAATAGATTACACCACGGCGTGGAGACGGTATTCCGTACGTACGCACGCGCGGTGATTTAATTTTCCGTAGGATGGATAGATGGTGAAATAGGGTTGTTTCATACTTATAATAACATATCTGTATATGAGTGATACTGATGTTATTAATGAAACAACCTAAGAAGAAGAAGTGGAAGAAGAAATAAAGTTGAAAGAATCGGTAACGGACATTACCTCTTCTTTGAAGCGCCTCTTTGAGATCTCCTTTTAGGGAACTAAAATTGGTCTTTGAGGAAGACCAGAACCTCTAGGATGTTTCTAGGGAAGTGGAGAAGGGAATTTGGCAGGGGTTGGACGAGCTTGAAGGCTCAAAGTGGTGTGAGGAAGAGAGGGAGGAGGTGCCCTTTTATAAGGGAGGAGAGGGGTACCTTTGGGAAAAACTAAAAATATTATTTTATTATAAAGTCAAGTTCGGTTTTAAATAGCTCCAAATTGATTTATTTCGAAGCTAAGGTGGGGATGGGTCGAAATCCTATAATCAAATAGAATTTATACAAGTTTTGGTTCCTATTTTAACCTTATCATTTAGATTTGAAATTAAGTTAAATAATTTTACTTTTACCGTGTCTTCTTGTGTTCTTATACTATAAGGTTAATAAACTTACTATAACATGCCAAAAGAACCCCAAGTTGTATATTATTAATATATATAATCTTATCTAAGTCATTTTTCCAAACCATAGATTTCTAAGAATAAAATAACAAATAATAATATAATATTTTTTTAAAAAACTATTTTATGTCAATTTTGACACTATTTAGTAATTGATTTTTGTGAAAATCATAACAGGGTGATTAGTTCGAAAAAAGTTAATTAAATAAATACTAACATGTCATATTAACCTATAAAATTAGTTTAATTCATAAAAAGTCTCAAATTACATTTATTTTGGTATTTATAACATCAATTATGTCAATATTTCATTAATAAGATAATTACTGCATCATCTTTGTGTCATAAATAAATTAAATTATTTAATGTCTAAAAATTACAAATAAAATACCATTATGTAGGAAATCGTTTTATATTTCTAATTAATATTTATATTTGAATTTATCTTATGTATAACCCAATATTAAAAATGATATACTTATTAAACTTTGATTTTAACTATATTAACCCTTCTTTTAATAAATTAATAATAAATGTCCTAATCTAATCCAAGTGGGCCTAAATGGTCATATTTTGTTTCTAAGGTTGTTTTTGGTCGAATTAAACTTATCCAATAGAATTAGGACATGTGTTAGGGTAATAATAATATCATTTTTACCCTTAATTACCCTATTTACTTTTAACCGTGGTAAATAAAAGTAAAAAGTTACTATTCACCAAAAAATTATTTTCATCTAATTGAACCACATTTTACATACTGACATCAGCCGCATCTCTCGGATTTTTGAAATTCCACTCACAGAAGCGGTAAAATTAAGTTTTATGAAAAAATTCAGTTTTTTAACTACCACTTAGTGGTTTCACTATTCATCAAAAAATGAAAGTTTCCAGAAAAATACAAAAAATTAGGCCTAAGCTATATTTGATATTATGAATTCAAAAATGATGTTTATTTTACCAAATTTAAAACATATCAGTTAAATTAACTAATTTAAAAATTAATTCCCATCGTCAAAAGAAATAGAGCGTTTTTAAGAGATAATAACTATCAAAAGATTGACACTTGTTTATGTCTGGTTTAAATGTGAAATTACATCCAATGAACAACATTGTATTAAATTGTAAAAATATATTCTAAATATAATTTAAAACCACTAAAATTAATAATTTATCACTGTTAATTATTTCGATTAAAAAAGTTGTTTTTAATTAAAATTTAGTAATTTTCACTATTCATCAGAATATGAAAGTTATCTGAAAAGTACCAAAATTTCACCCTAAGCTAATTTCAATATTCCGAATCCAAAAATGAAGTCCATTTTGAAAAATAAAATTTGTAAAATTTCAAAAAGTGGTTATTACTATTCATAACGACTAGTTTTAATAATATTTTAATAGCATATTGTTGTTTAGTGAAACTCGTTATTGTGTACTACACACGCTATCGAGGAAGGTTGCACTTGCGTGTAATTCAAGGCAAGTCAAGGATGTGTGTCGTGCAAGTTCCTTTTGGTGTAGCGTACAAGACAAGACCTTAATGAAATTAAAAAGAATATTTTTCATAAAATCTCGGGGTGTTACAGTTATCAAGAATCTTGATATTCACTTAAAAATATAATATATAGGGTTTTAGTTCTATTTCTTCATAGGTGAATAGATGTGTTGGGTCAGGCATTTATATTCTCAACTGTGATACATGGAACACATCATGAACTCTGCGGAGACAAGGCAGAATTGCCAAAAGTTAAGCTACAAACCCAATTCGTTCTAGATTTTTTAAAGGTATGATGTACTTGGGACATAATTTACAGTTTTTACCGAATCTTGTAACACCCTTACATAGAGATACCTTCATGAAAACATGATTTCCTACGTAAAATTCCAAATCATTACTTTAGTTATCATCATAGTTATTTTGCCTACTTTGAGCTACTTCGATGTGGGTTTAGATAATCATCACATTTTCTATTGTTTCCTCAACAAGTTCTGGTCCTAAAATATTTCATTCTCTAACATCATCCCAACAAGTTGTTGTATGACACCTCTTTCCATATAATATTTCATATGGTTCCATCTTAATACATGAATGGAAGCTATTGTCATAGGAAAATTATACCAAAGGTAAATACTGATCCCACATACCTTTATATTCAAGTGAGAAAGATATCAACGTGTCTTCTAAGGTTTGGATAGTCCATTCATATTTTCCATCAGTTTTAGGGTGGTAGAAAGTGCCCAAATGATGTTCATTATCTAAGGATTTCTGAAGACATTAATAGAATCTTTATGTAAAATGGGAATCATGATCAGAAACAATCAATAGAGGTACTCTATGATATCTTACAACGTTATTAATATATAGTCTTGATAAATATTCATGTGGTAAATATTATATTATTGCATGAAAATGTGATTACTTGGTAAGACGATAAATAATAACTCCTATTGCATTATCCAATCTAGGATTATTTTGTATCCCCTTGACAATTTCCATCAAAAAATCATCCCATTTACACTCAGGTATGGAAAGAGATTGTATGAATCCTCTAAGATGTTGTCTTCTAGCCTTTACCTATTAACAAACCATATATATTAACACATAATCAAAAATACCGCTCTTCAGTTTGTCCCACCAAAAATAATCCTTTAGATATATATACATCATAGTGCTACTAGGGTGTATAGAGAAATTGGAGCTATGAGCATCATCCAACAATTTCATTTTTAGACCAAGTATGTCAGGAACACAAATCCTCTTCCAAAATTTCAAAATTACATCATTATATACGAAGTCAACCAATCTCCCATCATTCACAGCTTTAATTATTTATAAACTCCTCATAATTAGTGTATGAAATTTTTATCCTTTCTAGTAATGATGTATTGTAAACCATTTAAACTATAATTGATGTTTCATCTTCCATGATTATTACCATATCCAAATTTAACAGATCTACGAACATAGGATCACATTAAACTCTTATCTTGTTCAAAACACTATGTTACTTTCTGCTCAAAGCATATGACACCTTATTTTCCTTTACCGAGTGGTAGTGTATAGTGTAAAAATAATCCTTGAGTAGCTTAAGACATCATATTTTCCTCATGTTGAGTTTATTTTTTGAGAAAATTTATATCAAACTCTTATTATCGGTATATATCTAAAAAATTTTACCATAGAGATAGTGTATCTATATTTTCAAATCCATGATTATGGATTCTAACTCAAATCATGAGTATGATAGTTGTGTTCGTGAATTTTTAGTTTTCATGATGCATAAGAAATAACTCTATCATTCTACATAAGGACACAACCATGTCCTTTCTTTGAAGCATTACTATAAATAACAAAACCATCTTTCCCTGATGGTAGAGTCAATAGAGGGGAACTGAATAATATTTTCTTTAGTTATTGAATACATTTTCACACACTTGATTACAATTTTTTCCCCATTATGTGTTATCTTGTTTAATGGGTTATCCAATAAGGAAAAATTCTGGACGAAACACTGATAATAACCTGATAATCCAATAAAACTATATCACTCAATTATACTTATCGGTGTGGGGAATTCATGGATTTATTTTGTCTTAGAAATACCAACATATATTTCATCCTTATAGAGACAATATGGAAAATAAAAGAAATATCCTGAAACCAGAAATTACACTTTTTAAACATTTCATATAATTCATTACATCTACGATTCATTAGAAAAGTGTGTTTGTGATTTTCATAATCATCAGACCTTTGGTGTGAACAAAGATATCATCAATAAATACCACTACAATGTCAATGAGATATTCCTTGAAAAATCTATTAATTATATTCATGAAGATAGAGGGTTAATGAGTCAGTCCAAAAGGAAATACTGTAAACTCATAATGCACATACCTGGTATGCAATGTTGTCTTCGAAATGTCTTCCTTCTTCACACACAACTGTTGATATCGAGATCGAAAGACAATATCCAAAAAATGTTGATCTCCATAAAGTTTATGGAATAAATAATCAATGCGAGGTAGGGGATACTTGTTCTTTATTATTATATCATCGATATCCCATTAGTCAATGCAAAACCTCATATATCCATCTTTCTTCTTAACAAATATAATAGGGGCTCCCTATGGATAAAAAATAGGGAGAATAAATCATTTATGACTCAACTTACCTAGTTGTTTCATTAGCTCCACTAATTCCACAGTTTCCATTCTATAAGGGGTCTTTGATAGGGGCCTTGAACCATTAATTAAATCAATGGATAACTCAATTTCTCGTTCTGGAGGATATCCAGGTAAATTCTCAGGAAAAACATCAACATATTCTTGCACAATAGGTAAATTACCTATTTGAAAATTATTTTCTCACCCATAGTTATTTCATTCTCTTCCACCTAAATGATTGAATTTAGTAGAGCTACTCTGGTTGGATCTAGATGAGAATCAGATTGTGACATTTCTACTATAAAGATAAGGTATTCATCATTATCATTATCAAAAATTGTAATCTCTTCTTCTTACAACAACTTTTCACATCATGGTCTAAATGAAAATCAATACCAAAGATTATATCAAATTCAATGATGGGTATTATGATGAGAAAAAAATATAATGAACCTTTATATTCCCTAATGGGAACTGATTGACACAACTTTTATGCAATGATACATCCCTTAGGACCTTTTACTAACAAATCCGTTGTTAAATAAAATTGGAAATATCTAATTTTTTTTTGAAAACTAAGAAGATATGAAACAATCTAATGATCCAGAATCCAATAAATCAATTTCTAAATTTGAGGAAACCATTAAATTACATGACACCACGTCATCCGGATCTTAAACCCTTGTAGTAGTGATAACAAAATCTAGGGCTTGTTCTCTTAGCCTTTTTGAAGTATGTTTCCTTGGCACTTAGGACATTCATTTGTATAATTCCCCATTTCTCTTCAATTGTAGTATTCATCATTGAAAACATATTTCTTTCTATTTCAATCATGTGCTTAGTTTGATTTTCACCACATTTTTAACATACTTGCATTCCATTATAGAAATTACTGGGGTGTTTCTTCCCACATTTACAGCATGATGGAAATTCAACTTTTCACTTAATCCCATTATTTCCATTTTCAGAGTGTTCAATAGATCTCTTCTTCTCCTACTTATCCTTAGTGTTTTAAGACTTAGAGATTTTATTTTCTGTCTTTATATCACATGATATAATATCTTTCTACAATGAGAAGGATTGTGATAATAATTCTTGACATAGAAATGGTTTTATCCCATGAAATAATCGATCAATCTTACTCATTGGGTTACATATATAATTAGATGCATGCTCAGCTATGCTTGTACAGTTTGCCTCAGACATTGTCATATTCTCATCCTCATTATGCCTCAGAATCTAAAATTTCTTTTCCATATCCCCTCGATGGTCATAAGGAAAGTATTTTTCATATAAAATATCATTAAACTCAATCCATTCCATATTTTATATTTCTTCATCTTTCTTTGTATATTGAATTAATGGCCACCATTGACTTGCATCTATCGTGAGGCATTAAATTTTCATTAGAACTTTTTCCCTTTCACTACACCAAGAATCATGAAATATTTTCTCTGAGGAACTTATCCATTTCTCAGCAACAAATGGATTTGTAGTCCCATTAAATGTTGGTGGTTGTTTTCTCATGAAGTGGTTTAACATTGGTCCTCAACATTTTGAATCATATTTCTTTAAACGGGTAAGGTTATTACTCATAACCAGAGTGCGTTTTCCCAATATGGTTATAATATGTTCAGCACAAGTTGCATCACCATCTCCACAATAATTATTTTGAGTAGGTGGTCAATCCCTACATACATTACATGAATTGATACTTTTTCCAATCCTTCAACTAGGAATCATTTCTAAATAATGGCATACACTTGATTAGTTTATGAATCACAATACATATTTCCAAACTAGTAAAATACCTAACAGAAATTGAAAAATTTATGCATATAATCTACAATAATAATAAAAAATTCTAAGAGAAGATATTTACTCATAAATCCTTCATAAAGGTTGTTAAATAATATGGGAATTATCCTAAGCATATCACCCAAGATTGTTATAAACAAGAGTGAAACAAGTCCTTATGTCGCGTATCAAGATTCCCTGAGTCAAGACCGAAACACCAGGTCAGTGTTTTCACTCTGAGGAACATTTTTATTAGAGCTTCCTCAACCTGATCATATCCAAACAGGGATGTATTGTTTTGAAAAATACAAAAAATATCTACATTACCAAAATTCAAGTAAATTATTTTTTACTAAACCACAAAGCCTATCTTAAGGAAATGTCATCTAATTAATTTTTTTCTAAATTTAGCTTCCATGTAATGTACTAAACTTTCTATGATACCAAATTTAACTCCTCGTCCCTAGTTACCTAGAGTTGGTTCATTATTAGATAATATAGTGATGATCACAAGAGATGAAATCCCAAAAGGCTGATCACTTTAGTAGACATGGAAGTACTAGATAAATACATAATTTTTACATTAAATTATGAAAAGAAAAAGAAAAACATTGTTTATCCTTTGAACACAATCATATCCCTTAGACTATCCCTACAAGTCATTCATAATATACTTCTTTTCATCCTGGGAAAAATAAATCATATAAAGGGGTGACCTCAAATGCTCAGTAAGGATAAAAATATATGTGAAATTATCATAAAAAAGTATAAACATTTAAGGAAATGTATAAGACTAAAACACAATACTTTTGAATTTACACTTCAACATAATTTGGAAAATATAAATCAAATAATTCTGTTTATTTATTCACATTGATATTATACTAGTCTAATAATCACATGTAATATGAAAATAAATTTTCATAATTATGGAATACATAATGCTAGACATCATAACCACATAGTCCAGGCCTCATTCCATGACTACAAATAATATTTTGTCAAGAAATTGTCCCAAAACACTATTTTGTCTCATGAGACCCACCGATGTTTCATAGATCTATATCGGGCTCCACCCATCACTTACTAAGTCCAATGCATTTCTCGTATGAAAATATTAAAACATAACATAATCATTAATATTAAAACTAGAAAATGAACTGTTTATAATTTAACCCTAATCCATGAATGGTATAAAAATAACACATCCACTGTGTAGCATATCACAAAACCTTCAATAAAATATGGAAGATTTTATCATAATAAATCATCTTCTGACAAGTGTAAAATCAATCCAAGGATATAGATATATATGAAATCAAAAATATTTGAGAAAAACCCCTTTTTATATTTTGAAATAATTTAAATTTCATGTAATTATAAAAGAAGAAATTTATTTTGAAAATATTCTTATAAGATTTTAAGAGAAGCTTCAAAAATGTTATAATGGTTTAAAATAGCCACACCCGTCGTATACGTTAAAAAACATCCTTACCTTAATTTTTTGAAAATGTTATAAAGTACCTTGTTTGGAAAATAATGGAAAGAATCATTTCAAAAAAATTTATAAAATGTCAAAGAAGGGTATAAATTACTTTAACCCATATTCATGGAAATAGTAAATTTTTTTTGAAATACATTTCTAGGAAACACGGACGAGGATGGTAAAGAGGCCTTTGTAGATACTCACATATAAACAAACTCTGATAATAAAGAGATTGTAAAATTAACCCTTTACTTATACTTTTACTTGGATGAGGGTATGTTAACCTCCAATATAATAGTTAAATCATTATTAATAATTTATACAAAACCATATACATAAATATGATATAATATATGATCTTCTAATATTGCTTTGTTAATAATATTACAATAGTATCATTGTTTTGGGTGTTAATTAATTTCTTTTCCTTTATATTTTTTGTTACGTATGTCATGTTTGTTAAGAATAAGATATATTTGATTCATATCTAGAGTAATAATATGTTCTTAAACATTATTTTTAATCATAAAATGAAAATTATTCTTGAATGGATATGAAGGGGAATGAATCTCATCACGTTCGTGGAGACGGTAATCCGTATGTACGCATGAGTAGAAATATCATTTTATTGATGGTGAAATCATATGTTATTGGATATTATATCATATATAAAGAATAATTAATATGCTATATTTATTATTTACATTATTTATACTCATTATTATACCCATCCAGATAATTAAGTGTTTAATAACAAACTACACCATGCCGTAGATATGGTATTCCATACATACGCGCGTATGGTGACTTTGTCATTTATAGGATAGATATAAAATGAGAATGGTTGTTACATATTTTTAATAACATCACAGTATTTATAAGGTATTGATTTTTTTATTTCATTATGGAAGCAACAAATAAAGAGGTAGTGGATGATGAAAATTTTTTGAAGGAGGAGATGAAATTATTACCTCTTATTCGGGTGATTCTTTTTTATTTGATAAAAAGGGCCCCATAGGTCGGAATTATAATCAATTTAAGGTCTCTAGGTTTCTTTCACGATAGTTGGGAGGATA
This sequence comes from Viscum album, assembly GCA_963277665.1. Taxonomy (NCBI): domain Eukaryota; kingdom Viridiplantae; phylum Streptophyta; class Magnoliopsida; order Santalales; family Viscaceae; genus Viscum; species Viscum album. The sequence continues at coordinate 1,663,160,866 of OY728153.1, read as the reverse complement.
TTTTATTAGGGTTTGTCCATTCCAAATGGGTTTGGGGGTGTGATTTTGATAGAATGGGATGTACCTTTTTATAAGAGAGTTGAGGGTCACTTTTGGGAAAGCATAAAATATTAATTTATTATACAATCATATTCGGCTTATACTAGCTACAAAAGGATTTATTTATAATATAAGGTGGGTATGGGTAGAAAATTTCTCAATGAATAGGTTTTAGAAAAGTTTAGGTCACTATATTAACCTTATCTTTTAGATTTAACACTTAGTTAAATAGTTTGATATTTACCATGTCTCATTGTATTTTTATATTATAAGGATAATAAACTTACTATAAACTACCAAGAGAACCTCAAGTTGTTCCTTATTGGCATATATAACCTTATATAAGACATTTTTCTGATTCTTATATATTTATGAATATTATATCATTTAATAAAATAGTTTTTTTTTTAAAAATAACTCATTTTTCTCGATTTTGACAATATATAGTATTTGATTTCTATGAAAGCCATAAATACGTTATCACTTCGAACTAAATAAATTAAATCAGTCATAACATGACATATAATCTTAGAAAATTAGTTTAATGCATCAAAAGTCTCAATTTAATTAAATTTTTATATTTATAATAACCATTATTTTAATATTTCATTAATAATGTAATTACTGCATCATCATTATGTCATAAATAAATTTCATTATTTAATTTCCAATAATGGTAAATAAAATATCATTTTATTCGAAATTATTTTATATTTATAATTAATATATATATTAATTTTTATCATATGTATAACCCTATATTAAAAATGGTTTAGTTATTAAAATTTGAATTTAACACTTTTAACTCTTCTTTAAATAAATTAATAATAAATGTCAATATCTTATCAAAGAGGATAAAAAAGTATCATATTTTATTCTTATGGATTATTTAGGTCAAAAAATACTTATCGAATAGAATTAGGACATGTGTTAAGGTAATTATAATATCATTTTTACCTTTAATTACGCTATTTACTTTTAACCATGGTAAATAAAATTACAATGTCACTATTCACCAAAAATAATTTTCATCTAATTGAACCACATTTTACTAACTGATATCAACCATGTCTCTTGGATTTTCGAAATTCAATTCATAGATGCGGTAAAATTACTTTTTATGCAAATATGACAAAGTGCCTAGAAGGTGTTTAAAAGACATTAAAATGTTAAATAAAAATTTATACATCTATTTTTATTATATAATTTCTATGATGAACTACATTGAAAATATATAGTTATTTTGTATCTATTTTTACTTAAAATAAATTCATATAAATAAACATTTATTTAAATAGAAATTCAGTTTTAAACAATAACGCAGTGTTTTTCACTATTCTTCAAAAATTGAATGTTTTCATAAAAATAAAAAAAATTAACTATAAGTTAATTTTGATATTCCAAATCCAAAAATGAAGTCTATTTTTGAAAATAAAAATTGAAAGTTTTTAAATAGTGGGTATTACTGTTCATAACGGCTAGTCTAATTGGTAGTGGTGTTCTAGAACTCGAAGTTGCGTACAATGCAAGATATTGCTTTATTCGAAGAGAAGCATACCATTGAATCATGGAGTGTTACATTATATATATATATATAATAAATAATATATATATATATATATAATGAAATACGTTGTTTATCGAGACGGTAGGTCTTACATATGCATAATTGTTATTTTTATTTTATCGACTACTTGAAACCAAGAAAGGTAATTGATATATTATCATTAAATAGTTATTTTTAAGCCATATATATTCCATTTATTCATTAAAAAAAATTATTACATTCCATGTAATGCATTAACGAATCACATCACTTCATGAGCTGGTAGTTTTCCATACACGTAAGAGAAATTATCATATTTCAACGAAATGAAAATCAGGATGGTATATGTGATATAATAATTAATTAAGTGTTATAATATACTAAATATAATATATAAATATTAAATCCATTATTATATCCCTTAGTGATATATGGTAATGGAAAAAATGTGTGACATCTGCTCATGAAGTTTTAGTCCACCATACACATCAACAATAATTTTATAACACATTTGATGGAAGTGGATATCATTGTAGGTAATTACTTTAACATAAACAAGTAAAAGTATATGGATTATATTTAGTTTATTATATCATCATGTTATAAAAAAATTAAATTTTTGGAGAATAAAATAATACTAAAACACTCATTGATGAACATTACATCGTCTTTAGGTATCCTCATTAGGTTTTCCAAAAAATCCATCTTATGTTTGGTTTATCTCAAATATAAGTCATATATAGTGATTGGAGTAAATAAGTGAAGTGTTTTTTCTAGGTAATGGATTATAAAAATGGGTCTCAATTTTTGAAGTAGAGAAGAGAGGGGTGGCCTTTTATAAGTGAAGTGAGTGACACAATTGTACTTTTTTGAAGGAAAGAATTCCAATGAAAATTTTCATGTTATAATGAATCAATAATGGACCATTATCATGGATATAGTACATTAGGTATAAATAAATCCATAAAAAGTATTATGGAAATGTTTTTTGTCATTTTTCACACTTATATTTTTAGTTTAACCACTAGTAAACCCATTTTTATATTAACTATTATAATGATTTATTACCGCTTTTACTACTACGTTTTCTCAAATATGATGTTGAAACTATAAGATTATTTAATTTATTATGATTAAAAATTTGGAATATTTTATTTCAAATTTAACCAATAAAAGTATAATATTTTAATTTAATAATAAATCCTGCTGAGGAGATGAAAAAGTAGGGTTTTAAATTGAAAATGTTCAAAACTTTACAATGTTTTAAAATCAAAATTCACAATGGAATTGATTTAAAAGACTTAAATTGGATTAATGTACATATTGTTGAATTAATTTTACTTTAAAACCAATTTAAAATATAATTTATCTTTATTAATAAATTAAGTAAAAATAAATATTTAAATAAAATTATATTTTCACTATTCATCATAAATAAAACTTTTAATAAAAATCTAAAAAATAAAACCAAATATAATTTGAAAATTATGATTTATAAAATTATGTTTTATTTGAAAAATTAATTTTCAATATTTTTTGGAATTAATTTTAAAAAAACTGCACCAATGACAACAAAACTAATTTTTACATAAATGCATTTTTAAATGTAAAGTTGGATATATTCTTTTCTCATTTACAGAAAAAACATATGATTAATGTTAAAAAGTTTAATTCATATATCATATAAAAATATAATTTAAATAATTAATATGAAATTATTTGGTAAATTATTAATTTGAAAAAAATTTGTACACATAAAGAATTTATTCAAAAATGATTTATTTTCATTTCCGGTGGTTCATATTTTCATTCATAATTAATTTTTCACCAATTAATTTATTTTATATAAATTTTTATACCATATTTTCATTATTTGGTAAATACTATTTTTATTACGACAACTCATGTCTCTATTACTCATAAATTCAGGATTTGTCAAATAAGATTACACGTAATAAAACTTGGAAAATGAGAAATTATAATGTCTTTTAGTTAATTGTTACATTACATTACAACATAAAATTTAGGTAAATTAACATTATCATAAAATTCATTAACATACTCATAATACAGTATCATAATTATTAAATCATGGGTTAACCTGGGGACATACAAAAGGAAGGGGTGATCTATAAGTCTCAGTGAGGGAATAAAAGAGGCATAACATGAAAAATGTATTACATGATTGAAATTAGGTATTTAAATAGAACACAAAAGGGGTTAAAATTATAAATATAAATTATAATCCATGATATAGCGTGGATACATTAAGGGAAAATGTGATATATGGAAACAACTTTACACATGAAATTATAAAAAAATGTTTATGTTAGAAATAAAGACATAAAAACATAATTTAATTTGGATAAGCTCCCATAGAATGATAATAAATATCATGAGAATAAAACATTACCCAATTAATTTATGAACTATCTAGGAACACACATAAAAAAGATATCATGTACATGTATAAATTTTCCAGATAAATCATATAGATAAGAAATTGTTTTTCACATTTAATACTATGATAATGGATTGAAGATTACATACATGAAATTCCCCAATAAAAAATTATAAGGGTGTAATGGTGAAAACCCTTTATAGGAAATGGGTAAGGGTATTCACTACACAATTGATTGGAATACAAAATTGATGTGAAATTTTGGAAGCGTAATGGTGGCACATAAATATCATGGGAAGGATTTATGAGAGTAAAATGTGTATCTCATCATTTAGAAATCATTATAAAATTATGGGTGATTTAGAAAAAAATTCCCAACATAGGGAATTGTAGATAAAAGGTGCAATTTGATGAAGTTTCTTATATAAAGTGGTGAAGGAAGAGATTTACGCAATGTAATAGTTTAGGTGAAAACTATATTGAGAGGAGTTAAATGATCTCTCATTGTTAGGACATAAATTAGAAAATATACGTACCTTAGTTAGGTAATTAAAGTTTAAAAATTTGAGTTTAAAAAAGGCTAAATGCAATGAATGGTCTTGAATTGAATAAAAGAGGGTTAGGTCCCTCACTTTTGGTATGAAAAATTATAGGAAAATTTCATCAACATAACTAGTGTTCATAAATGTTTATTGGTGGTATTAATGTGGGTTTAATGGGTATCAATTAAAAAATAAATAAAAATTGGTGTATTAATTATATAAGAAAACATAAAATAATAAGAACTATGGGAAATTAAGAGAAACAATATTAAAGAGGTTCTTGAATAAAAAGAAGAGTGGGATATCCCTTACCTTGGTAGGGTGACTACAAAAGATTGAGAGGAGCTTCATGATAGTTTGGGGTCACATTGGGAGTAATATATATATGGGAGTTATGATTAAGGGCATTCATTTAGGGTTTTTAGTGAAGATAAATGAGAACATGTGTGGGTTTATATAGGAAAAGACATGGGGTTCTTTATTGCTTCCTAAACATATGATTTGAACTCTATACAATAAAATAATCAAAACGAGACTCTTTACCTTTTCCCTCATGGGTTCTGATAGAGTGTAGTAATTTTAATTTTTTTATAATTCCAAGGGACAAAATCATTCATATACTAACATTGGTTATGTATAAGGGATCCATTTTCATAAAGAAATGATTTTGAAACCATGAATATAATATAGGTTTCAGTGGATTCCTAAAGGACTTATAAGATTAATAAAATAACATGAAAATCAAATTATTTTAAATGTAAAACATATATTTGGTTATGGATACCATTTATATAATTTATTAGATATATTTTGGGTCATTATAATGTCATAATATATGCCATATGTTTATATTGTGTTTAATTATCTCCTAAAAATTCATATATGTTTAAAAATTACAAAGAATTAATTCTTGGATAATTTTTATGTGATTATTCCAAAAATAATATTTACTATATCAAAATAACTATCGAAATATTTGAATTTTGAATTTTTATATAGAATTTAAATATAATGGATTTTTTTTGGTTTTTTATAATAACTATTTTTCGAGCCATTATTGAAACATATATTTGAAATCATAAAATTATTTTTATCCTTTGTATTTTATATATACTATTTAATAATAATATTTAATTAACATCTCTTTTATTTCAAAAATAATTTAATTAGTCGAAAATATTTTCTTTATTAAAACTATATTTGACCCCAACAACAATTTAATTTTAACACATAAAAAATATAATTTTAATCAGAATCAGTATTTTATCATTTATTGAGTAACAAAAAAAATATTAAATTTTTTCAAATGAAAATATTAATATTCACTATCTTATGTTACTTTTTTATATCCATTGTTAAATTATATTTTATCGTTAATTAACCAATCTTCTGTTTACCTTGGTAATAAATATTTTCAACGATTAATAGTCATATTATACATAAATTAAGTTGAAAAAATTTTATAAAGGTAATTATGTGGATTATAAATATGTAATAAATTTTAAAATATCATATTTCTTTAATTGTAATAATATAATTTAATATAGAACTCAAAAATGTGATAGAAAGAAGTTTTCTGAAAAATTTATTTTTTTAGGAAAAGATGGTTTTACGTCAACTATATAACAAGTAATAATAATTATATGAATTTAAATTCATAAATATATTTATATATATAATATAAAAATATTAATTAAATTATTTATTTTTAGTAGAAATTTAAATTAATTATAATTGGTAAGCATTATTCATTTTAATACAAATTTTCAAAAAATGAATTTTTGACCATTAAAATATTCATATACAAAAATATAGTATAATGCTGATTTTAGTTTAATTAATAGACTCAAATATAAATATAGAATATATATTTTAATTTTAAATCAAATTTAAATATAAATTGTACCTTTAAATTACTTACATTATCAAAAATAAAAGAGAATTTTACCGAAAATGGGTCATTTTAATTATTCACTGAAAAATCAAAAATTTCCAAAAAATATCAAAATTTTACCCATTTTTAATTTGGATATTATGATATCAAAAATTTATTTCATTATATTAAATAAATATTCTAAATGATTTATTATATCAAAAAAAAATTAAAAATATTTTTTTGAAGAAAACATATTTTAAAAAACAAGATGAAATTTCAAAGTATTGTGTGATTATTTACTTGGAATCTATAAGTATGTTTATGTTGAGTATGAATTATATATAAATATATATGTCATAAATTATTTAATCCTACTCATATATTCAAATTTAATGGATTGTTTAAAATGTTCATATTTAAATAATCAATTTTGTTTGGGATTGATGTTGTGTATTTCACGTGCGATCAAACATTATTTTCTCTTTTTAGAACTCTGGTAATTACATTATTCACTTATTTAATAAATTGTATCATTTAAATTTGAACACAATCAAGGTATGATATTTTTTACAGTTGAAAAAATCCCCATTGAAAACCCCATATTATAAAATGGGTTAAAAAAATCCCCTTCAAAAGAGAGAAAATAATATACGAAGGTTAGAACATAACTACGTTTCCATGTAATATATCATTATAGTGATTTTGTAATCATAAAATGGAATAAAAACAATTAATGGAAAAAAATAATATATATTTATAGATAAAATGGTTAGGGTAAATTCAAAGACCATAATACCCAAAATCTAAGATGGGTGAAAGGGCCATATATTAATCTCAAATGACCATAATATGATGATATTTTTGCTGCATGATTTCTTTCATAGATTTATGGAATTAATTTTCTATCTATACATAGAACATGAGGAAATTTAATTTCTTTAGAATCATAATTCCATCCATTAGTCAATTTTCATTAAAGTCTCATCTGTTTCTCCAACTGATGAGTACTCAAGATGAATTGTTTCTACCAGAATAACTAAAATAAGTTATAATGGATCACAAATTCCATGAAATTATAAAAATATATAACCATGTCTTCTATAAATCCATATAGTGTATCAAAAATTAGGATAATCCAAAAATCTATAAACCTTAATACATTAATCTCCAAAAATCAACAAAAAATACAAAATGTTTGATATAGATTAAACCTTAAATTAATATCCCTATATCTTAAATACTACTAATAAGATCAACACTAACGTATGTTTTTACCTCAAAAAATATAATATTATTCTTCTCAAATAAAACTTTAAATGAATCTTAAATGTTAAATATATACCTAATCCCAATAAAATAAATTTCAAAATATCATTAATCACCTTAAAAGAAATAAGTTTTTGGTCTGGAAGTGTTTCAAAATATATCCATAATAATTTTTAACATAGATTACATAAATATTGAAAAGTGGTATCAATGATAGTAAACATAATATTTGACATAGAAATATCATCCCAAGAGTCTTTTAGTTTATCATAACTTCAAAAATGAATTAATGTTTATCAATCAATAAATCATGTGTTCTTTAAAATATCACCTTATCACTAAATCACATTTATAGGTTATTGGTACCATAAAACATATGATCCATATTATTATAGAAAAAATATTGTGGAATATTCCTTACATATTTCCTGATTCTTATATCCAAAATTAAATTTATAAATTATTTCTACAACATAATTCTCAAATAGAAATACATAAACCCTTAAATACATACACATGAATGATTTACATAGAATAAATCCTTCCATAGTCTAGGATTTAATCATGGTATTTGGGAACTAACTCTAATAATTCCCACATTCTCTAAACCTAATATATTAAACACAAAAAGGTTTTATATGATTTAATTATTTTGCTTCCATCACACTACTTATTTTTAATTGAAACTAGCAAAATTATTCTCTATTTATCCAAACACCAAACAACTCTGATATAAATTATGGATTTTCCCTTGGTGGAACATTAATTTTTTTTAAAAACATGTAATTTAATCTTATTTCCTAAATCAATTTTATTAGCACATCATCTTTGAGATGTTTTTCTCTACTTATTTGATTTATTTAGACATTCAATAATTTTCCAGTTGTAAATTTTGATTTTTTATATCTTGTTTAAAATAAGAAAAATTTGTATTACTAGAACTCCAATCATGTTAGGCTTCTTATTTGGGATGTCATCACATTTCAAATCACATTTTTTTGACGCGGTTATTCTTATTTTCATCCATTTACTAAAATAAACAAGAAATTATGGATGAGTAATTTTAACATATTAAAAACATAAATGGGAATCCAATAACATTAAAGGGATTACTTATAAATTAAATATATTTCATTAGATTATGAATTTATATTATATAATTTATGTTATCCAAGATTTAGTTCCTAACATAGAACCTTATTTTCATCTTTTCACTTAATAATTGTTCTTAATGGGCTTGGGAATTTACCAAACCATATCCCAAGGGAGTGTCAAAATGGGTTTGAAATAATACACATTGTCATGCCCTAATTCTTAATAATTTCTTGGTCCATGCATTGTTTTTGAGGTTGTTACACAAAGGTACATCTCTACTAGAGCCACATCCACTTGTAAAATCTTGAGAGGGATGTATTTTCATCGAAACCAATTACAATATAATTTAACAAAATTTATGGATTTATTCTTATAGTTATTATTATCCAAAAGGATTTTTATAGATTTTTCCAATCCTAACCACAAAAATAATGTGACCAAACTTTGATAACAACAATTACAAATCATGTCATTATTAACCATTAATTCATTATTTATTAAAACAGAATACATATAATTCAACTAGGAATATCTATATGACTATTTTATTTTGATAATTTTGAAAATTAATTATCAAACTAAATGTAGAGGTATGTTTCCATTATTAAAAACTTCCATAACATGATCATAAAAATCCATCATACTTAAAATTTTATCAGATAACCTGGGGACATACATAAGAAAGTGATGAGCTATAAATCCCAGTATGGAAATAAACAAGGAAAAACATGAATAATATATTACGTGTAATATGATATGAATTTTAAGGGTACATAAAAGGTTTGAAAGTAATAATCATGAACAATAAGAAATGATATACAATGGTGACATAATGTCTTCATGGGATATGTGGAATCAACATTAAACATGACATTATAAGAATATGTTTTCATTAAGAAACATGATATCATATCATAGTGTGATTATGATATCATCATTTATAGTAAACATGGAATAAAATGAGACTAAAACACTAACTAATCCATTGGGGTGCTATATGGGAACACCAATCATAATCATATCATATACATATAAAAGTGTTCCCCAAAGATCATATACATAATATAATATTTCAGTAAATTTATTAAAAAGATAATGGATTGTGGAATAAATACATTTTATTCCCTAATAAAATAATTATATGATCATAAATGTGATAATAAATTATTTGAAATGGTTATGGGTATTCACTGTACAATGTTTAGCATGCAAAATGGTAGTGAAATTTCAGCAGCATAATGGGGGCACCTAAATGTTTTTGGGAGGGTTTGATGAGAGTGAAATTGGTATATCATCATGTATAAATAATAAAAAAGTGTAAGGGGATATTTAATAAAATATCCCAATATAATTAATTGGAGATAAAAAATCATAAGATAAATAAAATCCTTGAATAAAGTGGAGAATGAGAGGATTTCAGCAAAATAATGTCTTAGGTTAACATAATAATAAGATGGGATAAATGATCATTTTTTTGTTAGGTTATAAAATTGATATTATAGGGATATTTATAAGATCATGTAAAAATAAAACATTTATTTTCAATATTATAAATATAATGAAGGTGGTTGAATTGAAAATAAAAGGGATAGGTCCCTCACGTTTGGTACAAAAAATCATAAGACAATTTGGAAAACATTAAAGGGGTACATAGAGGTTCTTGGGAGGTATTAATAAGAGTTAAATGGTAATATCATCACATGGAAATACAAAATTTTGTTATATTTATTCAATAAAACAACTCAAAAAATAGATTATAGAAATTATTTGGCATAACAAAAAAGAGGTACTTGAATAAAAAGAAGAGAAGGAGATCCCTTACCTTGAGAGGGTGATTCCCATAGATTGGGAGGAGCTTATTGAGATTTTGGGGGAGCCTTGGGAGGAATATTTATATGTTAGAAAAAATTGATCACATAATCCAAGTTTTTTTTGCTGAAGATGAATGAGTGATTGGGAGGGTTTATATAAGAAAAGAAATGGGACTTCTTCATTATTTCCCAAACCTATGTTTTGGACTCGACACAATAAAATAATAAATAATAAAAACAGTCCCACATGTTTTTTCATTTTTTCTACCACAATGAAGTTGGTTTAATTTTTTTATAGGTCCTTGTAAATAAATGATTTGGATATCACCCATGGAGATGTAGAAGTGAGTCGTGTTCATAGGTATGTAGTTTTAAAACCATAAAATATAATATAGGTTTTTTATGATTCTAAAGGATTTATAAAATTAAAAAATAAGTATAAAATCAAATTATTTTAAATGGGAAACAAATATTTGGACATGTATTCCATTTTTATTATTTATTATATAAATTTTGGGTCATTATAATGTCATAACATATTCCAAATTTAATTTTATTCCTGAAAATTTGAATATCATATAAAATTTTAAAAAATTATCTTTAAGATTATTTTTACACTTTTATTCCAAAAAATGATATTTATCATAACAAAATAATTATATCAATATTATTGTTTTTTATTTTAAAATATAATTTACATTTATTCCGGAATGTCAGTTTATTTTACAATAATAGTTTTTGAACCATTATAGAAATTTACATTTGAAATCATAAAATTGTATTTATAATTTCAATTTAATGTATAATATTTAATAATAATATTTATTTATCATCTAATTTATTTAAAAAATTCATTAATTAATAAATTTTTTGTTTTTATGAAAACAATATACTACCCCAACTATAATTTTTTTTAAACCATCAAAAATCTAAATTTTGTTAAAATCATTATTTATTGAGTTATAATGTAAAAAATATGTATAATTATAAATATTTTCAAATGAAAAATTAAATTTTTATATTCTTAGGATTAGTTTTTCCTAGTCCTTATTATATTTTCATTTCCCTTAAATAACATATTCTTCTTTAATCATGGTTAAAAAAATTTAATGTGATTTGTATTAGTATTTTCCAAAAAATATTGAAGAAAAAAACACCTAATATTATTTAAAATGTTTTTAAAAATTTAATATATTTTAAAAAATTAAATTTCCAGATGTGGAATTTTTTAATTTAATGTAAAACCCAAAAGCATGATGAAAACAGTTTTATGAAAATTGCATTTTTAAGGGAAATATAATTTTACATTAACTCTATAAATATTAATATTAATTATATTAATTTCAATAAATAATGACATATATAAAATTTAAAATTTTCATTTTAATAATTTCTTATTATGGGTTATTTTAATTAATTAATTTGATAAACATTATTCATTTTATATAAGTTTAAAAAAATGCATTTTTAAGCAAACAAATAAACTCATACTAAAATATAGTATAATGAACATTTAAATAAAGTTAATTAAATTAAATAAATATAATGGATATATCTATTACATTTAAATAAAATTAAAATAATAATTTTTTAATCAACTAATTTATAAAAATAAAATACATTTTTTAACAAATTATTATTTTGCATTACTCACAAAAAATCAATATTTTCCAAAAAATCTCAACATTTCACCAAAAGTTGATTTTGATATGAATAGTTTAGATTATAAATTCAATATATCATGTAACATTTCTAAACATAATATTAAAATAAAATTAAATAAAAAATATTTTTTAAGAAAACATATTTCGAGGAACAAGAATACATTACCAAAAATTGAGTGATTATATTCTCAATATTTTTGGATACATTTCTGATCAGTATGATTTATATATATATATATCATAAATTATTTAATCCTACTCATATAAGAAAAATTAATTGAAAGGATAACACAATAATATTTTAATATTAGTGTTTGTTTGGGAACAATTTTACGTATTGCATAAACTATTAAATATAATTTTCACTTTTTAAAACATGGGGCATTACACAAAAAAACTTTTCCAATAGCTTGTTGATAAAATCATATTAAATAACAATGTTAACAATATATCATAAGTTCTTAAAACAAAATTTAATTTATAACCAAATGGAAACCTAATATAGTGTATAACACAAGTGAAAATTGATGTTACGTGTAATATAAGACAAACATGGTGTTGGAAAAAATATATATGAAATATTAAATTTATTTGAAAAAAATTCAAAAAATCTCAGGGTGTTACACACTTGGAGTTTTTCTATCACCTCAGGATCCTATCATTAGTCAATAGTGTTTCAAACTCATCCAAAATCTTTCCCATAACATAGTGTTGATCTAGTCCAAAACATAAAATGGTACTCTAGCTATACTATTAAAGTGTTCTCATTAATCTGGACAAGATTTCACCCATGTCTTGTCTTCATTTCCAAATCACGACTCTTGAAGCACTGACACAAAAGTTTCTCATCACCAGAATCACATAAAATCCTATGTGTCAGTCTCAACACCAAATAACCTTTCAGTAACTCACTAAGATCCAAGAATAAAAATGTGGGCCTTTAGGCCTCCCTTATGGACATACTGGTCATGTATCAAGAATCCACAAGGTCCCATAACCTAATCTATAAGGAAAACACACAAAATATCACCACTGATAGGGATTCAATTATGATCTCATTACACATCACATGTATTAAATATGTCAAGAAATCCATCTCAGAATCTCACATACAATACACATAGAAAGGAAAAACAATTGACCACCACTGTGGAATCCATATTTTTCAAGCATCTTCACAATAGACAGTTCCTTAGAAGAAAAATATTTCAAAACCAAACCCAAATAAATACCACTCTCAAGTGGTTGAGTTATAATAATGGTGTTCCATATCATCATTACAAAGGTTATTCCACCTCTTGTGATAGAGGATTTTTTCATTATCCTTATCATTAAGCATCCCACTATAACTACACATAATCTGAGATCAAAAGGAATCTGTATAAAATTCATCCCATCTGTGTTGAATTAAACCAAGTAATTGATCCCAAAAACACTATAGGAGTAATTTTAGAAACATTAAATAACTTTTCCAATTTTTCAGGGAAATCACATAGAAATGGGACAAAATGACAAGTCAATTCAATTTTCATGATTGATGCATAGGACGTATCTTATCACTTCAATTCAAGAGTAAAATAATATCAACTCACTCTCCTATTCCCAATTTTAAATGAGATATATATATTTTTTTAAATAAAAAATACAATACATTTTGAATCATCAAATGATAAAATCAAATAAAAATGTAACTACAAAAATTAGAACAACAATCTCATCCATGATAATCAGGACTCCGTATCAGAAAAGGATTTCTTGACGCACCATCCCTGTATCCATCATTGGCTCTAATACATTCCAAAATCTCAATTATACTATAACCCATGATCGAATGATAAAATAAAAACAATCAAATGATTTTGATTTTTAATGTCCCATCCATGTTCAATATATAAGCAATGGCTACACTGGTTCACCACATGACCTCAGGCATGCCTCCCCATACACCATAGGCTGCTGACTTGCACCATGGGTGTAATATAGTATAGTGGAGATGTTATACCCACTATAAAAGAGTGTTTAATAATTAATAAATACCAAAACATAATCCATGATAATAAATACTTAGAGTAAACATAAAGGAATGATTGTCTTCAAAAATATAATGAAACAAGATAAAGGACAAAAAAACCATATTGAACATTAAATACCACTCAATGGACCAGCTATAGATACATACCCGATTAAAATAAAAACTAACAAAATTATTTACCACATCTCATAAAATAATCTCATGTAATCTTTTGATATTAATCGATCTATCCTTTCAACCCTATTTTCCAAGGCCACAACCCAATATTATTGGAATAAAAATCTAAAATTTACTCTGGTACCCAAATGAAATGATTTCTCGAGATGGGTGTAAGTAAAACATAGTTTTTCAAAACCCAAGTGTGTATAAAAAATCATTATGAAGAATATATTGATTAAATAATATGATAAACCTTGGAATTAATTATTAAATTATTATTTCAGAATAAATAAACCTTCTAAACCTTGAGTTTTGGGTTGGCACATGAGGTTAGTCAATCCTGGATAGGATCATTTCTCAACAACCATGATCACATCACGAAATGAAACCAACCATATTCATAATCACACCTACATCCATTTTTTTGGAACCCTCAGTCAAGTGGTGGCTCCACCTGAATTAGGTTGAATCACCCATTCCTTGGCGAGTACTATTGCCTAAGATAAATTGTTTATATCATGCATTAATAGTATAGATTCTTTCCCTCCCACTTTAATAATCATCTCATCCCCAGGAAAGAAATATTAAAGAAAAATCATCGCAATCAGCATCTAATTAGAAATATACACCTAGCCAGCATGTATAAAGTAATCATGTGTCCCACCCTCATGTAGTCTATACCATACATATGGACCTTAGATAGATCGTAATCATGCATCTATAACATAGTTGGTCCACAACCATGCACATATCCCTCGATCTCTAATATACAAAATTAGTAAAAAAATACTTGATCAAAAATAGGCCATGCAATATTGCACCCATATGAAATTTCTAAAACATTCACATCTCAAAATAGAAAGATAACATGAAAAAACATGACCAAGAATCATATATAACAACATGTAATCACAATTCATAACGGTCAGTTTATCAAATTATTTTTTCTCTACCAATTGGCATACCATAATGTTTGGTTTCTAATTTATCATAATAATTATATTTTATTCTATTCAGTTATCCTCAGGGCTGAAATTATTTTTACGAACCTAGATCTTCTTTTCAGGTATGACATCCTTTTTCGGGTGTTTTTGAGGAATAGATGATTTTCTTGAAATTTATTAAGTACATGCCATGTACATTACAAGTACACACCATGTCCTTTGTTACCACAGGTAGCTGGGTGCTTGATGTTTAACAGCCATGCCCCCGACCGTTTTTGGTGACCAAGAGACCACCAAATGAGTGGGTCAGTTAAAGAATTTACACATCGTGTACTTATAAAGTACACACCATGTACTTTATTTTTTTCATTAAACATACCGGGGTCATCTTTATTGGGAAGAACACACTTCTTCTTTTCCTTCGTCGACCAAGGGCATCCATACAGTGCAGATCTTCACCGAGCCACTAATTGAGAATCTGTTCTCATAATCGAAATTCGTCGGTTGCGTTGGAATCACATCGATGAGTTCTTACAGCTTCTAGAGCTTCATTTCCTAATTTCTGATATTTCTCATGTTAACCATGGTTTAACGTTTTAGACATTTTTGTAGATCAACTGCATTCTAGGTCAATCCAAGGGCTGACGCCGGGGTATATCGAATGCACGAAATCACGGTTGGTGGAATGTTCCTTTCTATTGATAGTCTTTGAGTTATGTGTACAAATGTGCCCAATAACATTGTTCTTTCTATTGCATGTTTACAGTTTTATCCCCCTTAATTTCCTGCTATGCCTGAATGCTTGAGTAGAGGTCAATTGAATGTGAATAGAGTTAATTTCTATTCTTTAGATGTGTTTTCCCATGCATGTTTTGTTATGAATGATTGGTCTTGCTTATCTTATTAGGTTGCTCTAATTTCCATTCCTAGTACTGATAGTATAGAGTGATCTTTTTATTCGACAAGTTGTTATGCGTTAGAAAGTTTAGCCAAGAAGTTATTGAGGTATACATTGGACGTATTATATCGATGTGCTCGATTGACTTAAATAGGGATGTGGGAACCTGGTGTAGTAGACGATAGGGGGAATGGATGTTGAGGGATTCCCCAGAGTGTCTGTTTTACTATTACGATATGATATCATAGGGGGAATGAATGTAAGTTCTTCCTTATAGTTTATGTTGTTTCTCGATACAGGACATAAGAGGAATTTTAAATTGAGTGCTTCCTTAGAGCACCCTTTAGTTACCGATATAAGACAATAAGGTGAATTCACATGGAGTGCTTCCCAGAGAGTCTATGCTAAAGTAGAACAAGAGGGGTTAGACTGTGTGTACATCCTAGATGGTTTCTTATGTTGTTTTAGTTAGACTAGAGGGGTTAGGCTGTGAGTGCTTCCCAGAGGGTTACCTTTTTTTGATTAGCTATATACTTGATATATATAAATGAATGCAATTGAAAATTTAGGAATGTTACTATGTGTACTACCTTGTTTTCTGCTTCATCTTGTTTATTGTATTCCATATATATTTACTGATTGTTAGAAATAGATCATTGGGTGGTTTCCTACTTGGATTCATCTCAAACCTTGTTTGGGTCAGGATTTTGGGCCCAAAAAAATTATATTGCTACAGGTATAGAAAAGGGAAGTTCCCTCTACATCAGGTATTTATTTGGTGCGGAGCTAGGGATCAGGGGACCAAGCTGAGGCATGGGATGCCAAGGATTTGTTTCTTGGTTTTCTTTTTTACTTCGGTTCTGTACTATATTCCAACAATGTGACTTGTTTGGATGTTTTCCTAGACATTTATATCATGAATAAATTATATATATGTTTTCTTGGTGTTTATTACTTTCATTATTTACATTTTCCAAGTTTTACTACTTCCGCTATTGCTATCAGTTTTACTTCTGCTGTGTTACTCTACCAATAAGGGAATTGTTTCCCCACTCTCACACCCAAGGCCCTCACTGCTAGTCAGCTACCTCTGGCATTCGGGGAAATGCACTTGAGGCCATGTGACTAACCAGGTATAGGGCACCTCTGTGTGGCTTCCGAAACTGGGATGTTACATAGTGGTCTCAAAGGAATTCTTTTCTTCTTGACATACTATTTGGAGCCTATAGCGAGGGATAGGAAGGAATAGGTACTTGCTAATAAGTTGTTCCTAAGTGTAGCTAACACATGTATATAGAAAATCATATCTACCTCATTATTTCAATTTTTTTCAGGTTTTTAAATTTTACGGTTGATTTGATTTCACCATTAGGTGATTCACATGTTTGGTGTAGTTATTTTTTATGTTATTAAGGTTATATTTATTTTTCTACCCGAAGAGATGTGGGTATTCCATCTCATGAATCATATAGGCACTCTGTAGAAATCACATGTCATGCATTCATTTCATGCCATTTAGGTTGCATTAGCAATTACATATTGTTATGATAGATGTTTTTCTAGATATGCATGATGTTGTGATAGAGGTCTTGATAAAATACCTTCTTTTTTGTAAGGGTAGTGGATTGTGAATGTTTTGTTTGAATGAATGCCAAACTTTGGTTCTTGAGGTGTTATGGGCCCTCATGGACCGGGATTTGGGGGATCAATTCATTGTTATCCTAGTGTATGACATGTATAAGATTCCAAGCATTGATTCTTAGGGATTATGGGCCCTCGCGGATCCTTATTTGGCATCATAATGTTTTTTCAGTGTTTTATGGGTTCTGGAGTAGTTTCTGAGGCCTATTGTCCAGAAAAACCTAGAATACACATCGTGTAATGCGGGAAACACGCGTCATGTGTTCTTATATTCAGGATGGAACTATTTTTCTTATGTGCATTCCGTGTACTATATGTACATTCCCTGTAGTCACTAACCATGTTACAGACTATGTGGGAAGAAACATGGGGTTGGGAAATCTTGGTAGAATACAATGTGTGCTGGATGTACACGCTGTGTGGTGTAGACCATGTGTCCACCAATGTGACTAATGAAACTAATTGATAAATCATAGCTTACACCCACCGTGTATTTTTTGAACATGACGTGTAGCGTAATCTGAGTATCCGTCCATGTATCGAACAACACGAGTTAGTGAAATCCTTCAAGTACACGCCATTTCCATCTCGAACACGCTGTGTAGAGTGAGCCATGTAACTAGCCGTCTGACTAACAACACAGGCTGGTGAAGTTCATCTAGTACATGCTGTTTCTAGAACTAACACTCCATGTAGTCTAGTTCAAGGAAAACTGCATGGATTAGCCGTGTAGAAGAACTCGAGTAGGGGAAGAGAATTCCAGTACACGCCCTGTGTTAGGACTACATTTCGTGTGTGTATGGGGTGTTACATGACCTGAGTTGGAAGAAGTAAATTCTATTATGAAGGCTTAAGAGAACACGTCATATAGACAATATACATGTTGTGTATCCATGTTAAGAAGAACATGAATGTTTCATTTCTCTTATTCCCTTCATAAAATTCTATTTTTCATTCCTTGATAATCTTGATCTAAGGTGTGCGCTTCACTTTGCAGAGTTATTAAAATGAGACGTCCTCCGGTTGTCCGCCAATTACAGTGCTGCAATCAAACACTAGACATGGCTAATCAAGGACTACCAGTAGATTATCCTGTTGTGCCAGTCTTGGCACCTTCCGTCATTCCGGACATAGGTGCTGATTCAAAATTCTGAGAGGGATTTACGTGGCTTATACAGACCTTCTGAGGAGTACTGCATTCTTCCCCTTATATGGTAGATTTGATGCTATTTTACCAGTAGAAGAATCCTCCACCATTATAGGGGAAGGAGGACCTCGGGCTGCGGAGTAATTGTTATAATCAATGCTTTCAATCATTGATCATCTAGAGATGACTTCAAAGAGGATAGTGAAGCTTGTAATGTATATGATTTGGGATTCAACCAAGAGATGGTGGGATGTGATCTCATAGGCGAGATGCTATAAGGATATGGAAAGGGATGAATTCCAATGTTCCTTTTATGACTACATCTACTCGGATACTTTGAGAACCGATCGATCCCGAGAGTTCATGAGTCTATAGCAAGGTACTTTTTCTATTATAGAATATTCTTATCGCTTCACAAGGATGCAACGATTCATAGCTATTCCATCAGGTGATGCCTTGTTTCTTTAAATGAAGATTGAGGATGGTGTTATGAATGACATCCGATCCCATTTGAACATCTTCATGATGACTTCCTTAACTTTTATAATCAAACATATGCTGATCACGGAGCACAATCTGAGGGTTTTTGGAGCAGTGTGCCAGGGCGGTTTGACATCTGGAGTTGGTATCTCTCCTACTAACAGCAGGAAGTGTTTCAGGGAGTGTAAAATGGGGATACGATTAGGTGGGACACTTCATCTGGTAGCTAGGTGGTGTGATAACAGTGCGGGAAGAGTGGTCTTATGTGGCCACACTACCCAAGAGACCGAGTGGAGTGCAAATCATGCAAGAAATATGGGTCATCTTCAGTGCTTCTGTCAGTTTTTCACACTAGTTGCTAGGGAAAAAGGAATCATATATGAATCCTCATTCAAGTGAATCCCCACTAATTTCCCACCAATATTGGAACTAGAGTTCATCTGGAAGTTCCGAACAAGGTGGAGGTCATAGTTGTGGTATCTAGTCGCCGGGAGTTCAACAATAGTAGGGTGGATCAGCTCAGAGTGGTCAGGCAAGGTCACATGGCTGTGGTGCAAGTCAATATTTTTAGTGGAGTAGACCTAGAATGAGAAGGATCATGGACCCTCTACAGTTAGAGGTACGATCCTAGTTGCTTCAGTTTTAGCTTCTTCCCTTTTTGATACAGGGGATTCCCATAACTTTATATCTTTTTTTGTTGGGGAGAACCTTGGGCTCTGTATCTTTTCTTCTGCTAATATATTGATGTTAGACACATCGTTGGGGACCAAAAAGACTAGTATATGTCAGTGCAAAGAGTTCTATTTTGAGTTTTGTGGTTGTCACTTCTTATGGGAACTTTATGTTCTAGGGATGACATGCTATGATGTCATTCTTGGAATGAACTGCTTAGTTCACTTCCAGGTTGATGTCGATTGCTATCGTCATAAGGTAAGTTTCACATCACCAACGGGCAGATCGTTTCATTATAAGTGTGAGTGGGATGTCTAGGTGAGTAGAGTGGGACCCGAGCATATTGGGTTGGAAGGAGTTATAGCCCAGATTGCTAGTCTATATCTGGATGACCATTGGACTTCCTAGATGGACTTTCCTCCAGTGGTGGATCGTTTTAGGGAAGTCTTTCCAGAAAACTTTTCAGGTTTGCCTCTGGAGAAATATGTGTAATTTTCTATCAACCTTGTGCTAGGATTGAAACCAGTGTCCATTACTCCTTGTAGGATGGCTACACCATAGTTTCTAGAGCTCAATATGTAGTTGGAATAGTTTCAGGAAATGGGTTTCATGTGACTCAGTACATATCTTTATAGTTTGCATGTCCTGTTTGCGAAGAAGGCGGATGGTACCCTCAGACTTTTTGTGGATTATCTGATGTTTAACTAGTTGATATTCAAGAAATGATATCCCATTCAAAAGATTTATGATCTCTTTGATTAGCTTCGAGGAGCCCAGGTGTTCTCAAAGATTGACTTGATATCCGGTGACCATTAGTTGTGCATTAGACCATCTGTTATACCTCTTACTTTCTTCTGGAGTAGGAATGTTCTCTATGAGTACATTGTTATGCCGTTCGGTCTCACAAACATGCCTACAATCATAATGAATCTGATGAACCGAGTGTTCCATCCATACTTGGATTCATTCGTGGTAGTCTTCATGGATGATATCTTGGTGTACTCTCACACTCAACACGACCATGTCACACATCTTGAGATCATCTTGAGTACACTAAGAGAGAATAATTTATATAATAATCTCTCAAAATTACAATTTTGGATAGACCAAATCCACTTCTTGGGTCAAGTTATCTCAGATATTTATGTATCAATAGACCCCGAGAATGCGAGGGCAGTAGTTTCCTGGGAGTAGTCGAAAAACGTTTTTGAGGTACAGTGTTTTCTAGGGATGGCTGGTTACTACAGAGGTTTCATATAGGACTTTTCATGCTTAGAAATGCCACTAAAGGTACTCACTAAGAAGGGTGTGAAGTATTTGTGGTCAGATTCTTATGAGTCAACCTTTCAGGAGCAGAAAGGGAGGTTATCTTCAGCACTGATATTAGTATTCCTAGAGCCATGCAAGAGCTATAATGTATACTATGATGCGTCGAGTATCGGGAATGGAGTATTGCCTATGTAGGGGGAAGGATTCAATGCGTATGGGTCTCAGAAGTTGAGGCCACATGAGAGGATCTACCCAGCGCACGATCTCAAGCTAGCTATAGTTGTTCATGCTTTACTCTGTTGGAGACACTACTTGTTGGGAGGGCATTTTGTGGTTTTCACTGATAAAAAAACTCTTATGTATATCTTCACTCAATGTGACCTGAATTTGAGACAACTAAAGTGGATTGAGAACCTTCAATATTTTGACATTGATCTTGCCTACACACCTGGGAAAGCCAACACAGTGGATGATGTGTTGACCAGGAGGACTCAGATACAAGTAGTTCAAGAGGCCACCAGTGAGTGGAAGCTTATGGATCAATTTTTTGAGATGCATTTGAAGGTTAATGACTTACAAGGGAATGTATTTCGTTCTTATGTAGCTGTTACCTATACTCTACATGATCGAGTGTGAATAAGGTAGCTATTAGATTCTGAAGTCCTAGTCTGACCAGAAAGTGTGATGGGAGAGAACCCAATTCCTAGATGGACCATAAGCATGGATGAAATTTTGTGTTCTTAGGGGCACATGTGGGTGTAAGCAAGCGTACACAAGGAGCTGATACCGGATTTTCATTCCTCAGTTTGGGAAGTTCATCTAGGTGTCACCAAGATGTATCATGATCTACACCATTAGTATTTGTGGCTAGGTATGAAGAGAGATATTGTTGGTTTTGTCATGAGTTGTTCCCCCTGTCACTAGGTGAAGGCAGAGCATCAGTGCCCAACATGGCTTTTGCAGTAGTTACCCATTCCAAAGTGGAAATGGAATGATGTTGTGATAGACGTAGTGAGAGGTTGTATGAGGTCACCTTGAGGAAATGATGTAGTATGGGTAGTCATTGTTTGACTCCTGAAGGATGCTATCTTTTTACCGATTAAGGAGACCTTTAGTATTGATGAGTTTGGAATGTTGTAAATTTGATAGATTGTACATCTACATGGGGTTCAACACTCCATTGTTTCAGACATGGATGCCTGTTTTACTTTTTTAGTCTAACAAGGACTTCAAAGGGCTTCAGGTGTATAGGTACATCTGAGTACATCTTACCATCCCCAGATAGATGTACAGTCCGAGCGTACGATTCAGTTGCTTGGGGACATGCTTCGAGCATGAAACCATTATTTTGGATGTCACAAACCAGACTGGGTCGCTATCTGACCTGACGCCTGACCCAGTCCGCGACAAGGCCCGAAGGGCGTTCCCGATCCCCACAGGCTGGCACAAGTGCCCGGGTATCAAGAGTAACCTGTGGGAACGGTTTACCTAAAATAGTATACACAAACACTAACAAGATAATAGAAAATTAAACTAGGAATCGACAACCAAAGAGACCATTAAACTGAAATCAAAATTTAAAGGTTTACAACTAGAAGTAATGTCCAAAAATAAATGACAACAAAAGAGACTAAAACTATAACTCAAACCTCTAGGCGACAAGAGTGGTGTAGCATCCGCACCCCACAACACCAACCTGCAAGAGAAGACCACTAACAACTCGAACCACCATCGCTGAGCATGATGTCACAACCTGGAATACACAAGAAACAAAGTCTACATACACCTGAAGGTGTATGGAGGGTGTGAGCGAAAGGCCCAGTAGGACGTCACCCAATAAAAAGGTTCCATGCCACAACATCAAAAGGACAATTTAACATGCTTATTAAAGTTATACATTTGAAATGATTTTAAAGAAAACATTTACAAACCAAATTCTAAAGGAAAACACTAAAGAGAACTCATTTCACAAACATGATTTTAAAGAGGAAGAGAAAAGTTCAATATGGGCACACACATGCACACACACACACATACTCACACACACACACACACACACACACACACTCACACCCAAGTGGTCCTCCATATGCCGACGGAAGGCACCATGCCATAGATGGTAGAGCACTTTGAGTAAATCCCCTAAGGTTCATCTAGCTCGAGTGGGACCCTAGAACCTCGTGTCTCGGTGAATCGTGGCTCAGAAGGCCACGAACCTCAGAAAATGTGGCTTAGAAGTCCACGACCCTCAGAAAACGTGGCTTAGAAGCACACGACCCTCAGATATCATATGTTTAGTTAGTTTTTCAATCGTCAATCTAGCTAAGTGAAATAGGGACGATACCCATCCGGTTCACTAGCGCACTAGTTCTAGTCCGCCCACCTAGATACCCAGGGTTTTACCTTGTGCTCAATCGAGTTTCACATTCACATTGTATATTTCAAACAAGATATTGCACACAAAAGTCACAATTTTCATACCCAAACAACATTTAAAAAACTCACGCACACCAAAATACCTTTCCAAAAATACATCTGTCATTACGTAATCATTTTGCAAATCCCCATTTGGCAACACTCAAGGAACATAAACAATTCGCACAACTTAGAAAGCATTATTTAAAGAACACAACAAGGGTTGACACAAATAAACACACCCAATTTCAAACAAGAGAGTCGTTCAAACCAATTTCTTAATAAATTGTCCATAAAACTAGTTTCACACCAACTACATAGTTATCTGGACCATCTGCACCTAGAACCCAACTTGAAAACATTGCACCAAAACAACACAGATTTTTACGTGTAATTTCCATTTTAAAATCAATTTCACACTCAACTATTCTAATACCTCACTTTCACCATATAACAATTGATTAAACAATTTTAGGATTTACCCCAATAAGGTCGAAATGCAAAACATGATCATTTCTAAAGGAAGAGAAATTTTCAAAACGCATACATGTCAAATAATTTAATTTAATTTTTTTTAAACACATTTCGCACAACCTGCAAAGCCCGACCAACCATTTATACAACAACAACATATAATCAACAAGACCATACTATTTTGGAAATTCAATTTCATCAAACGAGCATGACAAACCATTTTAAACATAGATCACATCACGAAATTAAATCACACAACATATTAAAATAACTTAACAACCAAATTAAATTATTCAGAGGATGTCAAGGCATGGAACCACCTAACTATGTGAAGACTTTCCCAAAAACTTGTGTGAAACACCAATTGCACCTAATGCGCACTGCAAGGGTGCCAAAGGAAAACCCTAAATAACAATATGAACCAAGAAAAATTAAGATCAAATCCTAAAATATGAACTCATACCAGTTGGAAAAATTAATAATAATAAAAAACTCAAATACTAAGGGGGAAAACTTCTCCGCAGGGGGAACATAAGATGTTTGGTGGCTGGACCTAGGTGTGGCGCGACGTTTGTCTTCTGAGAATAGGAAGGGTGCCAAGGGGGGGGGGGTGCGACGACGGTTGTCCGAGAGAGGCAGCGAGAGTCATGGTTCAGGGCGAGGTAGGGGTGTGGCTGGTCCGGGCGCGATGACGGTGCTTGCTGGGAGAGGAAGGAGGGCACGACACGAGGTCGGTTCTCCTGCTAAGGTGTTTGATGAAAACTTCAGATTGGGAAGGGGGGAGAAGGCCTTCGACGGGGCGTGATGGTCTTCACCGGACAAAGCAGAAGAGGGGAGGTCCGACGAATGGGGTTCACGGAGCAGCGGGTTGGCCGAACTGGCATGGGGAGGCC
Source organism: Viscum album (assembly GCA_963277665.1). Lineage (NCBI taxonomy): Eukaryota > Viridiplantae > Streptophyta > Magnoliopsida > Santalales > Viscaceae > Viscum > Viscum album. The sequence continues at coordinate 1,663,135,602 of OY728153.1, read as the reverse complement.
GGAGGATTTTAGGGAAGGAGGGGTGCGTGATGGGAGGCAGGGCAGCCCGAGCAGAAGAGGCGTGGTGCGGCGGACCCGGGCTTCAGGGGTGGTGGTGCAACGGCGTGAGTTGGGAAAGCTGGCGGCGGGGTGTAGCGTGCAGGAGGGGAAGCCGACGGAGAGGCGCAACGCACAGGAGGGGGGGAAAAGGATCCGATAGGATGAAGAAAAAAAAGAAAAAAAAAGAAAAAAGGTAAAGGGGGAAGGAGGGTCGGCGAGGGAGGTAGGCAATGGCCTCGGTGCGCAGGAGGGGAAACCGAAAGTGCGGCGCAAAGAACCCCAAAACCCTAAGGAAAGGGTGGGAAAAAAATGAAAAGAAAAACCAAATAACAAAAGTAATAAAAACAAAAACAAGAATAATAATAATAATAATAATAATAATAATAATCAAGAATATGAATAATGATGTTAATATTAATAAAAGTAATAAAACCAAACTGCTAGTAATAAAATCAAATAAAAAGTTATATCAATTAAAAATAATTTGATAAATTTTTCCACACTTGTTTATATTTTCTCTATATTTTATTATTCCTTTATATTTTTACTCATTTTTGAAAGTCGGGAAAACTGCGTGGTCACAGAACCGACCTTGCCCGTACGTCCGGTGTCGTAGAACCCAAACACTCATAAAAATAATAAAAGTAAAATTAACAAAACAATAATAATTGTAATAAACTAAAATAATAATAATAATAATAATAATAAATTTCAAATGACATTATTACGATTATTATTAACACAATTTCTAATTCGTTTTATTTCATTAATTAAACATCGGCAAGGCATGTGGTGAACCGGGCGGGGCCGCGCGACGACCCAAGCGAGGCCACGCAGCTTCGACCGCGTTGCGCTGGACGCAAACAAGACCAAAACACAAGGGACTTGAAATCTTAAGTCATGTTTCGACCCGAACTACTCGACGCAAAGAAAATTAATAAAATAAATAAATTAGAAATGACGGGTGTGACGATTCTCCCCACCATAAAGCTTTCCGTCCCCAGGAAGCCACAACCAGAACTAAACCCCACAACAGAAAACCACACTCCCTTTAGATTCAAAGGGGATCCCCACAAACATCAAGAAAAGAGAGGCAGAAGCATTGTGCTCAGAGAGAGTGACTCAATGATGACTTCAAGAAACGCGTAAAAAGGCTTTCTGATATGTTTTGCCTGGCCCAAAAAAACTAGAACACCTCCAAATGATTGATCAAGGATAAGGACTCTCGCGCTCGCGATAACCAACTACACAAACCGAAACACCTCAAGCACTAATAAATGAAAACCACAATATTTGACTAGAATGATCAAATAAGGTCAAACCACATCCACGGAACACTCTTATCACTTATCACCAAGAAATATTTAAAAAAATAAGTAGAAGATCAACATGGGGGAGGCCCGAGGGGCTCCCCACCATTAGGAACTCACTGATGCTCGAAACGAGACTTGAAAACAGACACAGGGAGGTTCGAGCGGACTCCCCGCCATTGAAGAAAAGTCCAGTACTGATTCATTCTAGAGACATTCGTGCAAGACCCAATGTGGGTCTCCCCACCATTAAGATCATACCAACGCCCAAGGCGAGACTAGAAAACCAATATGGGGAGGTCCGAGCGGACTCCCCACCATTAAGGAAGAGACAACACCGATTTATTCTAGATGCATTTGTGCGAGATCCAATGCGGGTCTCCCTACCATTGGAACTAACAGCAGATACAAAACTTTAGAAAAATTCTGGATGGTGACCAAACACCCCACCACAAGGGGCGGGGAGGGAGGGGCCCAACTACCGGGGCGTCAAAAGCATGACCCAAGACAAACCAGCATTTCCACATTTCTGGATGAGAATTATTCAGATTTGAGACAGATTTACTCAAAAACCCCATAAGGCCACTAAAGCAATTACATCCAGTGGAACGCGGCCCCAAAGACTTTAATGCCCAAGACGAACACGCCTCTTCATAGGCATTGAAACCTTACACAACCAGAAGGATCATTCAAAATGGAACAACCATAGAAAACAATTTAAGCTGATTTTACTTTCAACACCGATGACAGAAATAAAGTCGGGGTCCCATACACTCCCGGGGTTCCTGACCACGCTCCAGCTTCACTCCGAGGCCTATGGATGGAGCCCTGATGTTTGAAGCATATCCTGCCTTGCAGTCAGGTATTGAGGACTCCCAAGTAGAGCTTCCCCTTCTAGTGTCACATGCAATCATACTGCACCCGAGGCAACACCAACCGACACAAGATACCATGACATCTAACTACTCTCACACTGAACATTCACCAGAATGAGAGCTTAGATGGTACACGCACATCACCCATTGTTACACAGAATTAGAACATGACACCAAAAATTATCACCAAGCACGATCATTGTTTTCGAGAGAAACATTGCGCTGAGAAAGACTTTAAACCGCATCTTGAACAACCCGTGATTCCTACAAACGACCATAGCAGCCTCCTACGACTGGGTCTACAAAACTAGTAGCCTAACATGACTATTTTTTTAAACGAAACTGTCAAAGGACCAAAGGTCATTTAAAACAACCGCCTGCACCGACAACCCCAGGTTTCTCCCACCTTTGCACTTCGAAAAGAACTCACACTGCAAGTGGTCACCAACATGACTCTTGCAGCCGATGAAAACACTACAACCCATTCAAGACATAGGTAAGCACTGATAACTCTGAATCTCCTTCACCTTTTCCCGCTAGAATTTCATTCACCGCTTCCAGGGGAAACATTAGACAAAACTATGTTAAACATCATACCCTACGACTCAGACAACTCAAAGAGACTGAAACTCCCTTCAACTCCCCTCACATATGTCATCCCACTGTGAGAGGATCTACTTAACCGAATGGAAAAAGGAAAAGGCTTAGCATTGTCACCCAAAAGGAAGAGTCCTTACTTTAATCAACTGGAGGGTCGGCCAATGGCGAACTGCCTGTGGCCGCACTTCAATTACATGTTAACGCTTTATGGTGGGGGGGATGCACCTATCAAGAAAGGAATCCACGAACCCAATCAAACTGGTCTAATGACCAAGAAATATCACAAGCAAACTCCAAACGTGTAGGGGAAGCCACTACAAGGGATTCTCATAGTACTTTCCAAAAGAGGTCATTAACCACACGCTTGGTTACCAAACTATAGATAAGAATTCACACATGGGACACAAATCATTCAGAAAGGATCCTCGGCTCAAAACGCCTCACATCCAACATTTCCAAAACACATGGACATTCCACACAAACACCGTTTACTAAAACTACAATTTTATTTTCCTTTAACAGAACATTTTGAAAATAAGCAAACCCAGTGGGTTGCAGAAACACCAATGGCGTCCCATGAGCCTCGCACATGCATGTTCTCGTGCCGCACCGGCACCCACCTCATGTCTATCTAGGCACTCATCTGCTCGTTCCATTAACCATTTCCCTTTTCACATACACTCATGCATGTGGTTGCCCATGAGAGCACCAAGGATCAAAACCAAACCATTCCATTTTTTTTCAAAACCAAAACATCCAACCCACACTTTTCAAACCTCACAGGACATTTCATCTTTAAAGCGCTTCATTTGAAAACATTTTTCCAATACCAAAACATTTTTACTTAAAAACCAAATATCCACGAATCCAAAACAAAGAGACGAGAAACGACGCAAGAGAAAACTTGTGTCAGTGGGTGGCTGGAACTTATGGTTGGCGGCCATACTCCAGTCACACCGTTGGCCACAGAGAGTATTTTAGGACAGTGTCCCCAGCTCCACAAGGCCTTCCAGACCCTGAGAGCTCACTAAGACCACTGAACTTACTCCCTTTTCATTTCCCTTAGACACGATCATCCGCAAGGACCAAAAACTCAGACAAACCGCAACATACTTTGGTAACTTGAGTCCCGCCACGAGGTGTGCTGGCCAGGAACCTTACTCGTAGCCAGGACACCAAGTCCCGGCAACCTTAACTCAAGTCTACCATGACTCTATCTCAAAAGAAAAGGACCCAAGCGAGCAAACCTTGCCCTCTGATACCATTTTGTCACGAACCAGGCCGGGTCGCCATCTGACCCGGCGCCCGACCCAGTCCGCGACAAGGCCCGAAGGGCGTTCCTAATTCCCACGGGCTAGCACAAGTGCCTGGGTATCAAGGGTAACATGTGGGAATGGTTTACCCGAAATAGTATACACAAACACTAACAAGATAATAGAAAATGAAACTAGGAATCGACAACCAAAGATACCCTTAAACTGAAATCAAAATTTAAAGGTTTATAACTAGAACTAACGTCCAAAAATAAATGACAACAAAAGAGACTAAAACTATAACTCAAAACTCCAGGCGACAAGAGTGGTGTAGCATCTTCACGCCACAACACCAAACTGCAAGAGAAGGCCACTAACAACTCGAACCACCATCGCTTAGCACGATGTCACAACCTGGAATACACAAGAAACAAAGTCTACATACACCCGAAGGTGTATGCAGGGTGTGAGCGAAAGGCCCAATAGGACATCACCCAATAAAAATGTTCCATGCCACAATATCAAAAAGACAATTTAACGTGCTTATTCAAGTTATACTTTTGAAATTCTTTTAAAGAAAACATTTACAAACCAAATGCTAAAGGAAAGCACTAAAGAGAACTCATTTCACAAACATGATTTTAAAGAGGAAGAGAAAAGTTCATTATGGGCACACACACACACACACACATACTCACACACACACAGACACACACACACACACACACACACACACACACTCACACCCAAGTGGTCCTCCATATGCTGACAGAAGGCACCATGCCATAGATGGTATAACACTATGGGTAAATCCCCTAAGGTTCATCTAGCTCGAGTGGGACCCTAGAACCTTGTGTCTAGGTGAAACGTGGCTTAGAAGGCCACGACCCTCAGAAAATGTGGCTTAGAAGGCCACGACCCTCAGAACACGTGGCTTAGAAGGCCACAACCCTTAGATATCATATGTTTAGTTAGTGTTGCAATCATGAATCCAGCTAAGTGAAATAAGGACGATACCCATCCGGTTCACTAGCGCACTAGTTCTAGTCCACCCACCTAGATACCCAGGGTTTTACCTTGTAATCAATCAAGTTTCACATTCACATAGTATATTTCAAACAAGATATTGCACACAAAAGTCACCATTTGCATTCCCAAACAACATTTCAAAAACTCACGCACACCAAAATACCTTTCCAAAAATACATTTGTCATTACGTAATCATTTCTCAAATCCCCATTTGGCAACACTCAAGGAACATAAACAATTTGCACAAATTAGAAATCATTATTTAAAGAACACAACAAGGGTCGACACAAATAAACACACCCATTTGCAAACAAGAGAGTCGTTAAGACCACTTGCTTAATAAATTATCCTTAAAACTAGTTTCACACCAACTACACAATTATCTGGACCATATGCCCCTAGAACCCAACTTGAAAACATTGCACCAAAACAACACAGATTTTTACGTGCAAAGGCAATTTTAAAATCAATTTCACATTCAACTATTCTAAATCCTCACTTGCACCATATAACAATTGATTAAACAATTTTTAGGATTTACCCCAATAAGGTCGAAATGAAAAACATGATCATTTATAAAGAAAGAGAAATTTTCAAAACTCATACATGTCAAATAATTTAATTTAATTTTTTTTAAACACATTTCTCACAACCTGCAAAGCACGACCAACCATTTATACAACAATAACATATAAACAACAAGACCATAGTATTTTGGAAATTTGATTTCATCAAACGAGCATGCCAAACCATTTTAAACATAGATCACATCACACAATTAAATCATACAACATATTAAATTAACTAAACAACCAAATTAAATTATCCAGAGGAAGCCAAGGCATGGAACCACCTACCTGTGTGAAGAATTTCCCAAAAACTTGTGTGAAACACCAATTGCACCTAATGCGCACTGCAAGGGAGCCAAAGGCAAACCCTAAATAACAATATGAACCAAGAAAAATTAAGATCAAACCCTAAAATATGAACTCATACCAGCATGAAAAATTAATAATAAAAAAAACTCAAATACCAAGGGGGAAAACTTATCTGAAGGGGGAATTAGGGGATGTTCAGTGGTTGGACCTAGGTGTGGCGCTACGTTTGTCTTCCAGGAATAGGCAGGGTGACATGGGGGGGGGGGGGTGCGACGAGGGTCGTCCGAGAGAGGCAGCGAGAGTTAGGGTTCAGTGCGAGGCAGGGGTGTGGCTGGTCCAGCGAGCCGGGCGCGCGACGGCGGTGCTTGCCGGGAGAGGAAGGAGGGTGCGGCACGATGTCGGTTCGCCTTCTGAGGTGTCCGATGAAAACATTAGATCGGGAAGGGGGGAGAAGGCCTTCAATGAGGCGCGATGGTCTTCAATGGACACAGCAGAAGAGGGGAGGTCCGACACAATGGGGTTCACGGAGAAGCGGGTTGGCCGGACTGGCGTGGGGAGGCTGGAGGATTTTAGGGAAGGCGGGGTGCACGGTGGGAGGCAGGGTGGCCCAAGCGGAAGAGGCAGGGTGTAGCGGACTCGGGCTTCGAGGGTGGTGGTGCAGCGGCGTGATCTGGGGAAGCCGACGGCGGGGTGTAGCGCGCATGAGGGGAAACCGACGGAGAGGTGCAGCGCACAGGAGGGGGGGAAAAGGATCCGACGGGATGAAGAAAAAAAAAGAAAAGAAAATAGGGAAAGGGGGAAGGAGGGTCAGCGAGGGTGGCAGGTAATGGCCTCGGTGCGTAAGAGGGGAAACCGCAAGTGTGGCACAAAGAACCCCAAAACCCTAAGGAAAGGGTGGGAAAAATAATGAAAAGAAAAACCAAATGACAAAAGAAATAAAAAAACAAGAATAATAATAATAATAATAATAATAATAATAATAATCAAGAATATGAATAATGATGTTAATATTAATAAATGTAATAAAACCAAACTGCTAGTAATAAAATCAAATAAAAGTTATATCAATTAAAAATAATTTGATAAATTTTTCCACACTTGTTTATATTTTCTATATATTTTATTATTCCTTTATATTTTAACTCATTTGTGAAAGTCGAGCAAACTGCGCGGTCTCAGAACCGGTCTTGCTCGTACGTCCGGTGACGCAGAACCCAAACACTCATAATAACAATAAAAGTAAAATTAACAAAACAATAATAATTGTAATAAACTAAAATAGAAATAATAATAATAATAATAATAATAATAATCATTTCAGATGACATTATTATGATTATTATTATTAACACAATTTCTAATTCGTTTTATTTCATTAATTAAACATCGGCAAGGCGTGCGGTGAACCGGGCGGGGCCGTCCGACGACCCAAGCAAGGCCGCACAGCTTCGACCGCGTTGCGCTGGACGCAAACAAGACCAAAACACAAGGGACTCGAAATCTTAAGTCATGTTTCTATCCGAAATACTCGATGTAAAGAAAATTAATAAAATAAATAAATTAGAAATGATGGGTGTGACATTGGAGGTTCATGGGAGAAACACATACCTCTGGTAGAGTTTTCCTACAATAATAGTTTTCATGAAACTATTCATATCTAACATTATGAGGCTTTGTATGGTAGTCCATTCCATTCACCCTCATGCTGACTGGACGAAGGAAATGCATCTAAGTTGGTACCTCGTCTTGTACAAGTGTCCACAGAGCAGATTGTGTTGATTCAAAAGAGGATGGCTATTGCATAGTCTTGACGGAAGACTTATACTAATCAATGGAGACGGCCTCTAGAGTTTGAGGCTGGAGATCAGGTTTTCCTGTGTGTCACACTGAGGATGGGCCACATGATGATTAAGTGGAAGAGTAATCTTTCACCGAGGTATTTCGGGTCGTTTGCGGTGTTGGAGAGAGTTGGGACAGTTGCCTATCAGTTGCTGTTACCTCAGAGGCACTGGTATATGCACGATGTCATCAACATTTCTCAGCTTCGACATTACTTCCCAGACCCGTCTCAATATTTTCAACCATAATTAGTTGAGTTAGTGGTGGATTCCACATTCAAGGAGAATCCTATCTGGATTGTTGGTCGAAGTGTGAAGGTTGTCGATGGCCGGTTTGTTCCTATGGTATGGGTGATATGGAAAAACATGCTAGTATAGGACCAGACCTGGGATAGAGAGGCATATGTTCAATTGTAGTGGTCAGATATTTTTGAGGAATATTCTTCTACGCCACCTTGCTAGGGAAATTTGGTGACAAATATCTTTAAGGGGGGATGTTTTTAAGAACCTAGATCTTCTTTTCAGGTATGTTTTCCTTTTTTTGGTGTTTTTGAGGAAAAGAATTGTTTTTTTTTGAAATTTCTTATGTACACACCCAGTACTTTATGAGTACACACCATGTACTCGGTTACTGAGGGTCTCCAGTTGATGGCTATGTAATGGCCATGTGTGGTGAAATAGAGACAGCCTAATGCAGGGGTTGTTTAAGGCGAGTTCATGTCGGGTACTTATAAAGTACACATCATGTACTTTTTTTCATTAAATGGAAATGGGTCATGTCTAATGGGTAGAATGCACTTCATCTTTGCCTTCTTCATCCACGATCATCCGTATGGAATATATCTTCACTGAGCCCCCGATCGAGCATCCATTCTCCTAATAGAACTCGGTCAATTGTGTTGGAATCATGTCATTGAGTTCTCTCTTCTTTTAGAGCTTCGTTTCCAGATTTCTCTTCTTTCACATGTTATCCTCAGTTCAAAATTTTAGATGTTTTTATAGATATACCACATTATTGGTCGATCAAAGGTCCAAAACCGGGATATATCAATTGTACGATACCGAGGAAGGTGGTTTGTGCCTTTATGTAGAAACGTTTTGAGTTATATGTGCAAAATTGCCCAATACCCTTATTCGGGTTATTATGTGTTTGAAGTTTTAGCCTTTCTAATTGCTTGATATGCCTTTATACTTGAGTAGTGGTCAATTGAACATGAATAATATTCATTTCTATGCTTTAAAAGTTTTTGTCCATGCATGTTTTGATATGATCATTTGGTCTCACTTAACCTATTGGGCTGTTGTGCTTTTCATTACTACTGCTGATAGAATGATGTGATCTTTTTTATTTGACATAATGTTATGTTATAGACTATTTACTGAAGTCGTTCATGAAGTATAATTTGTCCGTATTATATCGTTGTTCTTGATCGACTAACACAGGGTTGTGGGAACCTAGTGTAGTAGACCATATGAGGAATGGATGCTGATGGCTTCCCCAGAGTGTTTGTTTTACTGTTACGATGGGAGACCATAGGGGGAATGGACGTAAGTGCTTCCTCAGAGTGTTTGTAGTTCTTCGATGCAGGCCACATGGGGAATTATATGTTGAGTGCTTCCCTATAGTGCCTTTTTGTTACCGATATGATTCTATAGAGGGAATTGATGGTGATTGCTTTCTCAGAGAGTCTGTGCTAAAGATGAACTAGAGGGGTTAGACTGTGTGTACTTCCATGAGGGTTTCTTGTGTTGTTTTTGTTGAACCAGAGGGGTTAGGCTAAGAGTTCTTCCTAGAGGGTTAACTGCTTTTGATTAGCTACATACTTAATATATAAAAATGAATTCAATTGAAATTGTAGGACTATTACTATGTGTACTTCTTGGTTTACTACTAAATTTTGGTTATGGAATGCCATATATATTCACTAACTGTTAGGTATATATCTTTGGGTGGTTTCCTACTGGGACTCGTCTCACAGCCTGTTTGGGTAATGATTTTTGGAAAAAACTGATTATATTGATGTAGGTATAGATAAGGGTAAGTTCCCTTCTACTTATGGTATTTGATCGCTACAGAGCATAGGAGAATGGGACATAAATGAGGATTTCGATGTTGAGGAGCTATTTCTTATTTTCCTTTTGTACACGGGTTCTGTACTGTATTTCAGCATTGTGACTTGATTTGATTCTTTCCTAGACATTTGTATAATGCATCAATAATATATATGTTCTCCAGTTGTCTATTACTTATACTTTTTACCTATTGCATGTTTTAATGTTTCCGCTATGGCTATCTATTTTACTTTTGCTATGATACTCTTCCAATGAGTGAATAGTTTCCCCACTATCACACCCCAGGGCCTCAGTGTTAGTCGGAAACCTCTGGAATACATGGAAATGCACTTGAGGACATGTGTCCCACCGTGTACGGGGCACCTCTGGGCAGCTACTGGATCTAGGATGTTAAAATATTTTTACATGAAAAAAACCAAATTATCATCTTGTAAACACAACAAACTAGTTATTCATAATTTAACCAGTTTTTTCGATGAGATCTCATATCAGGAAATCAGAAAATTTTAATAAAATTTTCAAGTCATTATATTTATCTGCATGATTAAAACATGGAGATCATATAGTTATATTCTAAACCAATCAACATGGATAAACCAAAGTATTGTGAATTTTTATTTTATTCATGGGATATAGGATTAAATATTCTCAAGTTACCAACATAGGTTAATTTCTTAGAACAACCGTGGGGTGTCCAAAAGTATAGGTATCAATTCTAATAGACCCCACGAGGTCAATAAAAAGGACTATACATGTACAACACATAAATAGATCCAATTACATAGGTTTCATGCATGGAATAATGAAACAATAAAACATATTTCACATATTAGATAATTTTAAATAGTAAATTATGGATATGTTTTAGACCACATACCTCAAATATAGTTTACTCTATGCCAATAATGGTCTGATAGACCTGGTAACATTTGCAAAGTCCATTTGGCCTTAACTCAAAAGTTGTGAGTTCTAATATTATGATAATAAAACCAAAATAATTAATTATAAATAAAATATATTTAATTAATTTATCCCAAGGAACCTCAAACCAATAATGAAATAAAATAAACATGTTGAAAAATTTAATTGATAATGAAATTCATCCAAAACAATGATAAGCCATTAATGGGTGGTCTGCAACATTTTTGAAAATCCATCCATAAAAAAGAAACATTAATAGGCCTCCCTTAAGGGAATGTTCATCAACATAGGATTATATCTCTCGAAGAAGAAAATGGATATCAGCTTTTATCATCAAAACCCATCTCAATTACATGGGCTCTAAAATCACGTCGAGAATCAATAATTAATTAATTAAAACACGTATAATTAATTAATTAATTAAATCTTGAAATGGAATATTGTAGTTTAAATCACCAAGAGACTCCATCATGCCAAAAAAACTATCATTTGGGTGCATTCTACTTCCTATGCTACCCAAAACCTTGGTTTCATAAATTCCTCAATTATTTATACTGATTCAACAGACGATAAAAATTAGAAAAAAAATCCCTTTGGAAAAATTGAAATATAGTCATACCTCATTATATCACCACATGAATGAGAGATAGTAATCATATCAAGATCCCTTATTTAATGGATTCTATGAATATTTGGAAGAAATGATTAATTTCTATCTGATTTCTCAATCAATATTTAGACATGGCCAAACGATGAAAATGATTTTAATAGAAAATGAAATGTATGAGGATTAAAAAAGGAAAATACTCTTCAATAGGAACCAATACCAACTGGTAATGATTTTTTCGGATGAGAAATGGGATGATAGAAAATCTATGAAGTTCAATCCTCTCCCTCCAATCACATTCCTCATAAGGTAATCAAAGGGATGGAATTTTGGATGTTTTCCAAAATACTCCAATGATTTTAAAATTCCCAAAAATCGACCAAAAATTATTCATGATACGTAAAATAAATTTACATCAAGAAAAACATTAAAAAAGGGTCTTACTAGTTATAGAAAACTATCATAACAAAATAATACATATATTCATATAGTTAAAATTTGGTGCATTCCCTTAGGTCCTAATTTCTTGTCAGGCAACTTTATATCTACACCTGATGAATTATTTTCACATCATGAATCATATTCACAACATGTATTGAATCTTGGGACTATTTTTAGTATCTCAATATATCCATTTCTACTTTATTGTTCTCCCAAACTCTTAGAAAATCATTGTAAGCGTATAAATTTCTAAAAAAAAACATGCTTGGAAGCTCAAATGTTGATACCCCTATTATAATTCTTGTATTTCTAAATAACATGAAGATAAAAAGAAAAATTTTCAATTCCTATATATGTTCTCAACTCATAAGAACATGGGTTCTTAAATTCATCAATTGAGCTTCCAATTAGTCCTTAAAGATATATAGATTATGTCTTTTCTATTACTTTCTCTTATAGATGATCTCTTTTATAGTAACATAAATTATATCGTACTTTAACCCAATATATGACATGTTTTGAAAATTTAATGAATCGAAGGTAGGTTTGTATATAGTATCTCTACAGTAGTTTTATAGATAATAAAAGATATGTAATTTTGTAGAAACTACTTTGATGTAAATCAGAATGAAATATACTTACAATCTAACATAAAGTTTGTTTTGTAGATTTCATCACACAACAAAACTTTCTTAATCAAAAGAAAACATGTTATTTAAAATTCCCAATTTATTAAAACAAAAAATATCCAATCTCATTACCCACTAACTAATTATGTTCAAAGATGAAAGTTTCATTAATGTTTCCCACCATTATTTTTTATGGAACTTATTCTATAGATATAAGAGGTATATAAATTAGTTAAAATATTTTGGAATTAATAAAACATATTATAAATTTTGAATTTAACCTATTACGGTGATTGATTCTTATGATATTTTATCCCATTATGTGATTAAATTAAGGAAATTCATCCTTCTATTATTATATCTGTCATTTTTATAGTGTGATCCATGTTATTAACTAATTCCACTCCATCAAAATGTATCTTTTGGGGGTCCCCTTACAAAGATCCATGTATAAGATCATTTGGTGTCAAATAAATAACAAATATCACCATACCATCTAGAAGTTACACAAATTTAGAGATCTATCCGTTTTTAAAAAAAAGTCTTGTTTTGTATCGTGAATGATTTCCCAAAAAAAATTACCATTTATTAGTACAATTGATAAAAATGGTAAATATGATAGAGATACATACCTTACTCAATGGATTCACTAAATATGTTTTTAAAGAGACATAAAATCCTCAATAAAGTCTTAAACATCCCTCATGTGGATGTTTTCTATATCTTTAATGGTCTAAATATTTACTAGAACATTAAAATTCATGTCTGACTCTTAACCTTCCTTGGCTAGACCAATCAATAACTCAATTTAATTCCCAAAATGATATATTGAGATTATGTTCTACTGTGTTCTATGTTCCCATGATCTTGAGTAGATTAATTATACATAATTGGTTATAAAAATTAGAGTAGAAATGTTTAAAGGGACTCAAACAAAAAAAATAAATTTTTAGATCTAGAATTGCCTCTCTAGTCTTTATTGGAGATATAGTTCCAATATTGTAAGACTTTCCCATTGATTATTCCCATCTAGAGAGGGTTTTTTGTGGGAATCAATAATAGTGTCCCAATACTAAAACCATAAGATTAGTTTCCATGGATTTTAAATATTCTCTTTTAATAAGGGATGAGTCTTCATCATCTCTACCTGTTAGTTCTGCCTCCAACTAGACTAGAATTTACTACAATGATTATTTTAGAGACATTATGGGATTGGAAACATGTCCATAGTCTAGAAAATGGTAAATTAAAATACTGATTTATATATAAACATTAGCATGTTGTGTTTCAATCTGGATAAATATCACCTTCTTATCTGAAAATAATTGACCAGCCTCAACCTAATCAGTTATATGACCTTTCTCTAATTCATAATAATAATAATAATCAATATAATCAGCACAAAAATCATATCCATCATCTCTACCAACTCAAGGATCACTAATATTTTTCCTCAATGGTAATAAAATGCCAACCATTAATAACATCAATTATAACCTATAATCCATAATGTGAACCATGGAAACAAGGGTTAGATATACGAAAGTGGTGTTGAAGGGGGAAATTATTTTATTTATATAAATTAATAATATTTAGTTTTTCTTGAAGGGAATAAAAATTTCATTCCTATATGTGATTCTTCTATAATAATTTCATTATTATCTTACTACTGTGAGCTTGTAATTATTAAGGATCAGTATTTTGGAAGATATTATATTAATAGAATATCATGGATCGACTTCCCCCAATACCCTCCTATAAATATATCTCCTTGGGGGGATCATTGACATACACCTCTAGCTTGAAATATGGGGAATAATTTCAGTTAAGTCCTACAACTCCCCATCACCCTCATATTATGTTGACAGTTTATATTTTATTACCAAAATCAACAAAATTCCCATGTGATCTGATCATATACTGATTTTATAATAATTATCCAAAAAAGGAATAAATTATTACACATTAGAAATGGGAAATTGATTTATGTATCATCCCCTATGAGAATTAGCTGGATTTTTATACCCATCAATTATATATTCTCAATAAATTAATACTTGGGAGGGTAAAGGAATATTAATATGGTAATATGAAATTTTTATGTGAATATAAAGGGAAAACAAATATTATTAATCAGTCTCTCCATAAATTAGTCATTCCAACAGACCATCTTTTATTAAATTAATACTGTACGATATTCATATATTTTAGTCTTCTTATTAGTGATTAAGCTAATTAGTTCAATTTGTGGGAAAAATAAAAATCTTTAATGGTAATTTAGTACATTAGAGAAGTAACATTTAGTCATTGATATCATCCAAACCACAAGAATCTTTTGTAGAAAGATCCTGAAATAATCCCCTTGGATAGTTAGGTCGTTGATGAATTTATAAGATCCCAAATTCTCTATAATCCATCATAGTAATAATAGAAATGGTAAAACTATCTAAAATATGTAATTCCTCATATTAAAGTGGAAAAGGAGATGGTAATTATTAAAAATGATGATATGTCTAAACTAATACCTTTAAAACTTGTGCGTTCTACATCCCAAAAGAGTGCATTAATCCTTGCTCCATTATGTATCTCACAAAATTGGAGATGGTATCCTGTAATTATAAGGGTCGTTAAAGTCACGGGATATTGTTTTGGTATGAAAACATGAGTAGGATGAAAACCAAAATTATTTTGTTACCCCATTTATAATGTTATCTTATAGGTTTCTTTGGAAAACTGGGGTTTTCATGTTAGGAATATCCTTGTACCCTATCTCAATAACTTTGTAATTAGATATGTTTAAGCACTAGGAAATAGTAGGGATGGTAATGTTAGTGCATGCATGGAATTTAAGGTGTCATAATAGAGAATAAAAGATACAATAGGGACGTGGTTATGAATGTTGAATCATAGATATCAATGTAATGTTAACAACAATTTTGAATATGGGTGTATAAAATGTAATAACATTATAGAATAAACTGATGGAAATGTTTATATCTGTAGGGTTCATATATTAATTCAAATGGGATAATTAATTTTATGGTAGTTTTAGTGTAAATGATAATGCTTCAAATCTTCAAACTCCCGATAGAAGGGCATGGAGATCCAAATGATTTATCTACTGACATAGGTGAATAGGAATCATAATAAATTACACAAGACAATACCAAATACAGTCATTATAGTAAAATTACTAACATGTTTCCTTTTAAATGGACAAAAAGAATATATTTTTAATTCTTTCTATTCTTGTGATTATAACAATGATGGTAGATTTTTGTTACAATGTGTCTAGTGTATGAGTGGTATTAAAACTCAATGAATGAATATAAAGTTAATAAATACAATATAATAAAATGAATAAACAATGATACTTGGGTAATGTTGTAGATGGTTTTTGAAATACATAACTCCAATTCTCATACCTTAAATATTTTTTTCGATAATTTAATCCTAGAATATGAATAACAACCAAATTAATTTGGATTGATTGTATTTAAAACAAAGTAGGTTCAAAAAATATTACTACATTACTATGTGGTGTAATAATTCTCCCTGATGTCATAACCAGTTTTCTTAAAAATTCATATATTTGAACATCCACAACTAATTTATTCTAATTGATTTAAATGAAAATTCAATCTAATTTTATCAATATTAAATTCACATGGGTGTTTCCAAAATTCATTCCATTATATTGAAATGATATTTTTATAAATATGGTATATGGAAATAAATTTATTACCTTAATTAAATATTCCTCCATTAATAGATAATTGAATCCATCTGTTTCTCATGAATAATAAATTCTAATACATAAGATATATTTTTTATTTCTTGATATTGCATTATCCTTAACATAACATCAAAATACAACTAAATATAAATTTCTTCGAGTTATGTTTCCTCATAGAACATTCTATGCATTTTTCATCTAACAAATTTATTTTTTTAAATCCTTCAATGATAATATATACACAATATATTATATCTATCAAAATTATCACAAAACACATTTCTTCCAATTTATTGGAAATTATCATAAAACAATTTATATGAATCAATGTAACTACATGTTTCAATTTATGGTTTTATGTTTTCACCATAATAATATCATGAAATATTCTTGAGAATGTTTTTTCTTCATTGTTGAATTCATATGGTGTTGAAAGTGGATATAGAATAGAGCATCATAATGAATCTTAAATTCATATTATTTGTAACCTATATTTTCATTTATTAAATCATTGGAAAAAATTTATTATCATGTGTTGGTATCTATGATGTTTTATATTAGTTAGATACACTTGTGTTAGATTCCTTGCCATCCATTTTAGAATTTCCCTATCATGAAGTAATAATTTCATAATATGGGGATATATAATATATGTTTGTTATTGTCTTTATGTCAAAAATTTAAGACTGGGCTAGGATTTCATTCACTTGATACCATAACATAAATTTTAAACATATATTTCATTCCTTGGTGGTTATTTTTGAAGCATATAAAATTTTAATCATTTACGATAATATTGTAAGGCACATTCTTCATGCCACTAACAGTCTCTCCTTATGTAGCATAACAATTTTCTCAACTTATTAAAGAGTGGAACATGATCTTTTACTATGAAGCATCAATACATTAACCTTTATTCTTACATAGTGATTTGGAAATATAACATAGAATATTATTTTATTAATATTAAATGGTGATATAAATTCTAATTCCATGTTACTAAAACCAAATATTCATATATCATAAAACCAGAATACCATACATATAAATAAACTACATAATTCATTATATAAATATCAAAATAAATTTACTATGAATAATAAATATTACAATACATAATATAGAAACTATTAAGAATACATACTGTGAAACAGAATGAGGAATTAAAAATTATCAAATCCAAATAAGGAAACATTGAATGAGAAACATAACATTATCCTCATTTTTAATAATTATATAAATATAAATATTCTCACCAGATATTTGTATGGAAAAAAAGATAAGGTAATTTTGAATGGAATATGTAAAAATGAAACTATATCAAACAAAAAATAATTCAAAAAGGTAATGAAATAAAACAATCACATATCCCCTTGTGTCATAAAATTAAACATGGTAAATAATGTTTATGGAATGTATTTGATACTAAACAATAAAATAACGAATAACAAACATTATAATAATCTTATAAATAGTATATTACTACAAGTCATTCTGAACTAAAAAAGGAATACCCTCCTCCTAAACCCATACATGACGACATGGAATAAAAAATATAAATTATAAAAAAATATTACATATACTCACCCATATACCATTATTTAATTCTTATACATTATATGATAGTGTACATTCATCATATAAAACATATCAATTAAAAAATATTATAAGGATCTTCACAAACTATATTAAGTTAAATGAATTATAATAGATATTAAAATAATTGAAATTTCTAATTAATTGTTAGTTGATGTCATGTAAAAATGATGAATTAAATAAGATTTTACATAACCAATTTAAAAATATAATTATTAATTAACAATCAAAGAGAAAAAATTATATTTAAATTTCATTCGTGCTATTGTACAGTGATAATTACTAAGATATGTGGGATAGATTTAGTATAATTTTATTTTAAAAATAATACATGAGGAGTCCATGTTGTCGAGGGGATTACTCAGTTTATCATTAAAAAATAATTATAATAATATATTCTTGTGAACTAGAGGAAAAAAATATCATAAAGTACACCAACTTATATAATGTTCAATACATCCACATAGAAAAAAATTAGCTATATAAATAACATTATTTTACCAATAAAAATATATATTATATACATCAATAGTTATTTACCAATATATCCAACACATGTTTTCTGCATTATTGTTCTGCTGATCTTTATTAGTCTCAAAATATTATCCATACATTCTCTATAATTTTTAAAATAACAAAATTATTACATTAATCCATCAATATTATCCTACATCTTCTTATATTATTTATAAAAAACTAATATATCTAACTTACCTTCACAATAGTGATAGATCCAATATTTCTCACTTTTATATTTCCTTTTGTTAGTATAGGTACTTTAAAAAATATTACGCTCGAACTTCTAAACATCTATGATCAAAGTACTATTCTCCTTAAAAAACATTTAATGTTCATATGATTGATTAAATCATGTTATAGTATTATCTTAAATTCCATAAATTTACATATCTTATATCTTATTTAAATCATCAGCACAAGGATTTTAAAAATTAGAATAAATTTTGTAATCATAATTTGAGTAAAATAATTTTCTACTAAATCTCTATCATGTTATCCATGTAGTGAGAATTTTCATTTCCCCCATCACTTTTATAGTTAAAAAAAATTCCCTAGTGAATATACATGCATCAATCACATACTTATAATCCTTTTCATTCTTAATTTATTGTACTAATTCATTTTTCAGACATAATCGTTTAATTTTTATATCCCCCATAATCATGCCTTCATAACACATAACATCAACATTATGATAAAATTTCCTCAATTTACTTCTACAATCCTTTATATTAATCATTTGCCACATCTTACTACAACATTTTACATTATTTAGATTCCAATGTATACATTTTTGAACATTCCTTAACTTCTCACCATTCTCACTACACAATTAACACACTTTATCATTAAGAAAACATTAAGATATTTCTTTTACATATTTAGATGTAGTTAACTTCTTCATTTCTTTATTCTCAGTATCAATATTCTTAAAATCAAACACATATTGTAATAAAGATATAATAAAATCATCCATGGATTATTCTATGATTTCATTAATTTATTCAATAATAATCATCATTGAATGAAACTTCATAGGAATTAGTAAACAATATATCATTAATATAACATCATTCATTATAGTCTCACCGTGAGAATAAATGTTATTTTAAATCATTGTAAACATGTTATAAATATAACAAACACTTCTAGGGTAAAAATTTCATAATTATTGAAATTGAAACCAATGTATAGATGGATAAGTTCTATTCAATTTATGGTTTTTTTGATGTGGGACCTGTAATTTCCTTCAAACGTCACCAATATTTTTCAAAGAAAAAATATTCATAGAAATACTTCTACAAATTGAATAATAATAATTATTTATATTTTTATAATTCACGTTTCGTTTATCATCCTAGTTACTATACAAAATATAAATATCACACTCAAGATATTAATGAGGAACTTTTTTGACAAAATATTAATTAGTACCTATATTATTTATAAACACCTTCATTTTAACCTTTCAAAAAACATTATCTATTCCACTGAAATTTTTTGGTCTATATGGATTCAAATTATCAATTACCTCATATAATTAATAAATTTAAAAACATATTTCCATTAGAATTCTTAATAAAATATTTCATTATATATTAAAAAAAATTATATCAATTAATTAAAAATAATCATTGAATTGAATTTTATATCCCAAAATTACTTTCACTAATAAAAACTTATAGGAATAAAAAAGGTTAGGAAAAATCCTAATGGGATAGGTTATGATTGTAAACTTTTTCATCTATAATAGAGATGGAAATTTAGCAGGGGAAGGTTGAACTTTTCATTCATGAATATTATATAACATAAAAAAGGGAAATATAGTAGTAGGAATGTAACGAAAATAAACAATAAAAGGATGAAATTGTAGATGTATGATGTGTGTAGGTGGTATAGTGAAGAGAATAATAAATTTAATAGAAGTTTGGATCTGAGTGGTCATATGTCTACTTTTAACACTCTAAATCCAAGATTAATGAAATCCACTATCATATATAATTTTTCACAGGTGTAGACAAGAACCAATTTTTATATACTATCAAACCTAACCTAGATATTCAAAAACAAATCCTAACCTATTTGCTTTTTAGATAATAATGTAAAAATATATTTAATTCCTTTTTGTCCTTTGATAAATACGAATAGAGTTCTTCTTTAATAGTGGTGCAACCAATTTTTTAGTTTTTTAACAAATAAATGATTAATTTTATAGTTTAAGACAATATATACAATTATTTAAATATAAAAAATAAATAATGGTAATGTTTCAAATAGTTTTATAAGTGTAAAAATATGATCATTGAACCATTATTACTGATATAGAATGTTCAATCCCCATGAAATTCACCTAGCCTCAATAAATTATAATGAATTCCTGAGGAACAATGTAATAGTATAACTTATTATAACTTTATTATATTGTATATTAATTTTCTAATATATCCATATACATTTTATTTTAACACTTATATAATGTAATACAGTTAACATATTCCTTAAAATGTATTCCCAAGATATTTCCTACAATATTTTATCGATTTAATTATTAAAAAGGTGCTTCCTTAATTTTCTAAATAGTCTTATATTTTTTTGGTTGGAAATATTAAACATGTAAATAAACATGTTATATCATATAGAAATTATTTCCTGGATTCTTAGTAAAATTTTATGTTCATAATTATTAAGGCATTCTCATACTAATATATTATCACTTTTTTCAATATTTATTTTTCATCAACAAAACCATACGTTGCATTATTCCATATCATTCATAAAGTGAAATTTCCTCAAATTATTTTTCATTGTAGCATTAAACCTTGTAACATAATATTAGACACCATTAATTTATAATACATAAACAATACAGTATATCATGTTACACTTCCCCATAATAAATATATTCTAATGTAATATGACATTCTCTTAACAAAGCAATTATTACATTATTGTCATGTAATTATTCATTTAAGGATATGAGTTTATCACTAAAATGGAATCATTCTATCTTCATGAAAATATTTTTTCATCCATGATGAATTAAAATTCAATTAAAAGTAAACTTAGAATAGTGCATTTTAGAAAAAAAACCTTCCATTCATTTGATGTCATAACATGGATTGTACTTTAAAATTTCATTAACAACAATTTTGTATCATGCGTTTTATTTTGTAATGATCCGTTTTTTTCCTATAAAATTATTTTCCATCCTATAATCTATTATATAATTATAATAAAATGAAAAAATATAATTATAACATGATGATAAATAATTCAATATATTGTTGTCTTAATAGAACAATATCATGAAATACAAATTCTTCTGTTCACATAATATCATATTATGATGTTCAGATCTAGATTTTATTCTATGATGGGTGGCATGTGAATATCTGGTGTATATGAAAAAATGATAGTATTGTAAGGTAAATTCTATATTTAAAAAATAGTATACACTTATATAAAATAATATATATCTTAACTTATTCATAAACACAAAATGATTTATCCCCCACACGGAATCATGAATTCCTCAGTTATTCATATATAGAGATATGTACATATCATGCATCTCATTCTTCTTTTATTATATTGTTCTCATAGAAATTTTCATTCCATATAGCTAAACCCCATTAATCATATATCATAATAGTAAAATACCATACACATTACAAACCAAAGAATATATAATATAAAAATAATAATTAATTTTACAATTAATCACTCAATAATAAAAAAAATACAGATTGAAAAACACATACTGGGAAACAAATTGCGGGTTTAGTAATTAATAATATGAAATATGAAATGTAAAAAAGTATTTACTCAGTATAATGGTAATATCATGAAACACCTTTTTAAATTTACAATTGTTTCGTTAGTAATGTGGATTTTATCAGTTTCATCCTTCATAGAGGTAGGGGAGTAGGGAGGGGGAATTCATTATAAATTACCCATAAAAATATAACTATACTGATCATGTATATATAGCATAGAATGATTCTAATATCTCTATATTATAGATGGAATATGTTAGTATTAATAAAACATATAATAATCAGACCAGTGATAATATTTTTGTTGTGATGATAAACTACTTGTGGTCTCTATACTATCTCATACATTCCAACAACTTTGTGTTCTCTATAAATATCCATAAAACTCTAATGGACCAAGACAATATACTTATTATCCATTTTAAAAATAAAATAGGATGAACATTCCAATTAGAGTTTTAGAGTTGATGCGGAATAATTATAACCCTTAGATAAATGGATGTATTGTTATAGAATTTGGGTTCCTATATACATTTCTCTTTATTCAGAAATATAGGAATATACCATACACCATATCCCCCAATAACACCAACATCCTTGATAAAATTCATGAATGATTATATATTTTCATGTTTTTTTTCTGAATACCATGTTAACTAGTGTGATATCTTGTTATGATCAAGAATTTATGGTCAATGTTTGTGTCGAAAAAAAAAATTAACCCATAAAGAATTAATCATAATGGTGATTGGTAGAACCTCAAATATCCCCTATTAAATCGGAATGCATTGAATTATTTTAAAATATTATTCATTGAGATAAATGAATGATATTTTTGATTTCCATCCGTCTTGAGGTTGAATAATAATCAACTTATCTTGGTTCCAATCCCAGAAACATACAGAAACCTTCATAGGATGAGCTAGTATATATAGAGAATATAAATGAGCTAAATTTGTAAAAGAAGGAAAAGTGTAAAATGTAAAATGACTATTAATTATTAAACTAATTATAAAAGTCTTATTTTGGTTAGAGATTCCCCATGTAAATTATCTATTTCAGAAGGAGGATCGTAATATTGTTTTATAATTTCCTTTTAATAGATATTTAAATAGTATATAAATGTTCTAATTTATATTTAAAGATTATATAAGATTCTCTATGATCCAAAAGAAATGATTGTGGTCCCTTAACCTTCATTTACTAATGAAAGGGTGATTTTAATCTTTTTGGATTATATGGTATGCGAAACATTTCTAGGAAAATTTTATATTACATATAGTTTCATCCACATTGTAATGATTTGATCTAATTTTTAGAGGAATAATTTATTAATGATTGATAAATACACTCAACATATTATACAAAATAATCTGATGAAATTTGTAAAAAATTGGATATATAAAAATTATATATACCTTATAGATTCAAAATTATACGATAAATTATTTTCTATGATCAGAGGACAAAAAATACATCATGGTTATGTTACATATATGTGATTGTGTTTTCATTTACAGTAACAAAAATGTTATCTATTATGACCTTTTGAGATTCTTGCGGTGAAAGTTTCATTTGTGTTAACTATGTAGTGACACCTTATAACCACAAAGACTTATTTCCATGAAATTATTATTTACGGTAACTAGGTGGTGGATTATATTGAACACATATAATTCTTATTTTTATATAGTCAATTACAATGAGTAAATAGTGATTTTCTTATAGTGTGTGGTTGGCCCATCATTTGATGGATTAAAGAAGTTGGTTAATAAATTGTTAGACAATTTTAATATAATAGTATTATATTTTCTAAGGAACATGTTTAACAAATAAGCTTATAAATGTACCATGATATGAATTTTAGGAAAAAAATTGATTAATAAAGTACTAAAGATTAAAAATATGATAAATATTTTTAGAAAAAACATTAGGAGAATATGATTGGAGAAAAGAATCTTCAGTTCCTTAAAATACCTCACTGACATCCTTCTGTCCGTTTAAAAATCACGAGGAGCCTATTTCATCATGGCCTTCACTAACTGCACTTGATTTACACTAATATAGGTCAAAAATTTAATATTTATATAAAATCACTATTAATCTAAGCAATTATAAAATCCACCTTTTATTAATGCTAATAAAAGAGCAGATAAAGGGTCCCTTTTTCACCGGTTTTTTGTAAGAACTCATAAAGGGGTGGGGGACAATTTTTTTGGAGTTCTCCTACTCCCTTTGTTTGAGATTTCCCACAATTTTTGCGATTTTCAGAAACTCATGCCAAACCACACCTTTGAAATGATTTTTCAACCTCAGTTCGCACTTAGAACAGACCATTGTCCGCTTGTTTTGAAATTCTATCCTATTGTTCACCCACACACACTCCGGGATTCAATCCTTATACCACACTTTTAAAAACGAAACGCATTTTTTGCTACACCAATATGTTTTATTTTCTATTTTATGATGTTTATATTTATATATATTTATTTACTTATATATATATATATATTTAATTCATATATTTGAATAATTATTTTCAAATACCACTATAAAAAATATTGGTGTGTGGGATATATATATATAATTATATTTATTTAAATATATTATATATTTACATTCATTTGAATATATTCTAATCTAAATATAAATATATATCCATTTATTAACACACACAAATATGTATATATAAACAATATATATATTTATATATTTATAAGTATATATATATAAATAATTTTATAATGCTAAAAAATGACAAGATATTGTTTTTAATACATTATATAAAAATTTATATATGTTTTATATTTATATGAAAATTTTATACTTTACATATGTATTTATCTATCTATATAATTATATATATATATATATATATTTATACATATTCTCATATAATTGTATATTTACATATTAATTTTTTATAATTTATTTATAAATATTTTCCTTAAAATATATAAATATTCTATATTTGATAATGATGAGAATGATTTGTTTATGGAAATACATTTACATATGATTTATATGCATAATATTTATATACACACACATATTTACACACACAAGTATACATTTATTTGTGTCACATTCATGTATGAATATTTACATTTATAAATATATATATTTCCATATATTAGAATATATGTGTATATATATATATATTTATTGGCACATACATATTTAAATATAAACATTACTTTTATAAATATATATATACATATTAATGAATTTTTTGAATGAAAATAAAATGGATAATTTTTTATGTAAAATAAAATTAACATTAAATACTAATTTTCATCAAGTTTATATATTTTTAAATAATTATTTATATAAATATTTTTCAACCTATATTTATAAAATTTATTAAATATAAGTAAAAATAAAAAAATTATTCCAATATATAATTATCAAGATAATGACAATACAAAATATGAGATAATTTCAAAAACTAAATATCTATATAAATTTAAACACAATGAATAGAATAAATCTTAACTGAAAAACGAAAATAATAATATCTTAAATAAAGAAAAGATATTATTAAAAGTAATAAAATTAAGGCCTCCCAACTAAGAACTCATTTTGGTGGCCTTCTGCAAATGTTTTCCTCAAAAAATAGTGATCGACGTCCCCATGGTATCATAATGTAGATCTCCTCACATGTTTCGATTTGACATGTTTTATAGATCAAATGGACATCCACATCAAAAGTTATGACAATTTGATGTTCATGTCATGTTTTCACCTTATCATAGATGATTTATTAGATTATTGATTATTTATGTCATCCAATGGTTATTAAATAATTATTACTTGATAATTATTAGAAAATTTCGAATTACAATTTTTTTAATTATTTTATAATCCATTTTCACTAAATATATTATATATTAAGAATAACTTTATATTTTCCTTATCAAATCATATTTAATAGAATATATTATATTCATATCAACATAAATGTATGAATGTATTAATATATTGTATTTAATGAAATATAATTTTTTCATGTTAAATACCCCTTATCAGTGCTTGAAAAAATATGCTAATAAGGGGGTCTTTATTAGTGTTTATAAAAAAGCATAGATAAAGGTGGGTTATTATGAGTTCTTTTTTTAGAACTAATAATTCCAACATTATCAACGATAAATAACGATCTGATAAAGGATTTATTTTATCAATTCTATTTTAGTGCTAGTAATGACACCCCTTTATCAGTTTTTTTTCTTGGGATGATAAATGGGGGATCTTCCGGGGAGCTACCACAAAAAGTAATTATAAAATCCCTCCTTTATCTGTGATTTTTTATAGCACTATTAAGGTCCCCCATTTTAGTAATTCTTTCTTACATTAATAAATGGTTCATTGTCATATATTTTACCAATACTCAAAAGGGATCCATTATCAACATTGGATAAACCCAAATTTATAGTATTGTTACATGACTAGGACACCATTCATGTATGTGTGCTTCCCGTTAATCATGCATTTAATTTATAATCAGAATTTGGCACTACTATGACTTTGTTCTATCCAATGAAGAATCATTTGATAACTAATAACTCATGCAACACCATTTCCACATGGACTTGGATACCCAATATGAGGGCGAGTACATGACCAAATATGATACCACTAATACTCTCAAGGAACCCCTTCCATGTAAAAAAGATGCATGATAATAAAAATTTATAAATCATTCAAGAGACCAATATTTCTTATAAATTTATTTTAAATAACTTTTAAAATAAAACAATAACCACAATTCAATTAACATCAATAAACTAAAATGAAAATCCACATCATATACATTATTATACTTTCTAGTCAATTAGTTCTATCATAAATAGTAATACACTTCTAAGGAAAAAATCCATACACCCGTGTTTATAACCAATATGACCTTTCAGACCATGGGTGATGTCCATGAATGTTTATCACATACCCATGAGTATAATAATTACCCCAAAATATTACCTTATCACTCTAAACAAGGCCCACATACCCATGTGGGAGTATACACCACCTTACCATACCATTAAGAAATGGCTTATACACTTAAGTGGGAGTTTACAAAATTCATATTTATGTTATAAAGAAAACCGATCAGCATCATCAACAACATAATCACAACCTCATGCAATTCAATTCACAACCCATGAAAAATCACCCATTATACAACCCAATATAGATTCCATGTAACACATATCCAATTATACTAAATATACCAATCTTATTGTCATATAAATCCCATGAAACTCAATTCACAGTATACAATATCCACTATGAATCTAAATTAGAAAAAAAAAATAATAGAAACCAAACAACTCACTGCATAACCCATATAGGATATCCTGAGAAACTCAATGTAAGAGGTATGAAAAAATAAATTCCAAACAATAAAAATAATAAATCATAAATTTCCTACAGTGTTTTGTTGCGATTTTATCTACTAAAAAATTTATATTCATTCTATTAAAGTAACCAACTTTCCTAAAACTACTCATGAACCTATAAATCAAATGGATTCAGTTACTCAAAAACCAATCATCCAAAATCCCCCTTCTAACCAAATCATTTTTATATTTAAATTAAAATTATTTTGAATCCTTAACATAAATTAAATTAAAATAATATTAAAAATAATTTCATTTTGGCACATAATTATTAGGCAGAGAATACACTTTCCTAAATTATGATGATGAATATAATCTATACCATGAAAATAATGTGCCTTACTCCAAAATCCATTATCATGATTTTCTATTGAAATCCCTAATTTAAAAACATGTTTTTCATCCATTTCTATGAGAAAAAATTTTAATTGAATCTATAAAAGTGGAGATAAGGGTGGAGAATAACTATTTGAGAATTTACCTCAAATATTTGACATTTCTAATGATTATTTCTTGAAATACACATAAAGAGATGATCAATACTCCAAACACCCCCATTATCATATATATAGCCCTCTCGTGATTTTTATTCAATTTTTTTAGGAGGAATATGGATGTTTACATTTATAAAATCATGTTTATAGGATCCTTATAATGTTTTAGGGTCACAATGAATGAACTAAAGGGATTTCAGTGATCGTGACATAAATACGCCCATAAAATGTGTGGTGTGATCTTTGAGACAATTTTGGGACCATTTTGGGACCATTAAGGGACCATGTTGTTATCACAATCTTAAAAATACATCAAGAAACATTTATTCAAGACTCTAATTCATAATATTATTTGACCATAGGGCCTAATTAATATCCAATTTTTTAATTAATATTACTTTTAAGATCATAAAGGCATCTATTTCAGAACATTAATAATGATACATATAATAAAAAAACATCATGAGATGAATTTTAGAACAAAACTTCCAATACATTCAAAAACCCTTATGTAAAATTCCATCCCCATAAATCCATGTTATTATCCTTTAATCTAAAAACATACACCATAAAATAGTACCCTCCTAAAATGTAACACCACAACACTTTATTATTTATTTCCTTATAAATAAAGTCAATATCTTATATAGCTTGCAATGCATGAAACACCACCCTTAAGAAAAATGTTACTATAAAAAAATATTATTTAAACATTACAATTAAAAACTATCCATTATGTTAGATGGAATGAATAAGACTAAATAAATTATGCTAATAATGGGTACATATTTATTAGAATGATATTGATAATAGTTTGTATGTAAAATAAATGTCTTTAAGAAAAATATATTATTTTTCAAGGAGATGTGTTTCTTTACTTCTTACACACATATGATAAAATGAATTTTTTATGCTCTAAAAAAATTATTTGATAAAATTATGTAATTTTCTAAAATTACCATATCAAAATTACCATAGGTTTAAATTACTTTATTTTTTTGAAATGATTTATTTTTCAATGACTATTGAAAAATAATACATTATTTCATGGAAGCTTTTATTCCATTTAATTATTTATGATGTAAAATTATATTATAAATTTATGTTATAGTTAAATTAGTTGAAATATATTATAATAAATACAAATTATGTTAGTATAATCAATATAATATTAAATTTTTATATTAAATCCTACTACACATAGGAGAATTGTTTCTTTGGAATATGGATTATTTCTCACATATATGTGTATAATTTTAAATTAAATCATTCCACATATATGAATAAAATTTTTAAAAATGGGTTCCAAATTTGGATTCAGAATAAATTATTTTTTGTAATAATTTAAAAATAATTTTTTACAATAATTAATTGTAAAATCATTAAAAATTAATTACTACTATTAATGAAAAAAATATTTTTCTTGGAGGGGGTGAAACTAAACATATATGTGTTAAAATGACATAAAACATGAAAAATATAAACATTGTGGACATTTTTATACCATATATACTTTTAGTATCAATAATGACCTAATTTAGTGGCTTCTGGCTTGATAAAATCATTAGTGTAATTGATTATCACCAAAAATTTCCTTTGTGTCCTATATCGTACTAAAGGATACCCCCTCTCCACCACTATTTACATATCTAATGAATATTTATTCATACAATGCATAAAAAATCACTTCATTAATCCTTTTAAAACAACATTATGTTATTTTTTTAATTAGAAATCCATCCTATAAATATATTTTTTAAAACATAAAGAGGTAGTTCGATGAAGAGGTAATGTTCTTAATTGATTGCTTTAATTTTTTTCTTCATCCAAATGTTTGAAATTTTATTTAAAATTTATAATATAAATAAATTATACATTCCATATATTTTTATTTTATTATGTCATACTTCACTTCTTCCATCAAATTGGAAATGAAATAATTGATCATGTGTGTGGCAGACTTCATTCTCGCGAAGCGATGTGGTTTTCTCTTCACTTATAATTTACATGATAATTAATAATTTAAAATTTAATCAATGTGTATGATATAAATGATAAGGTAAATCTATGAAAAATTAATATATCATACACTTCATTACCCTTTCACCCATTAATGGAATGATATCATCACTTGTGCGTACGTACGACCAGATGTCTCCACGAAATGATAAAATTTATTTTCCATGTTAAAATATTTGATAATGGTTCTTACAATGTATGTAATGAGTAAATATGGTATTTATAATATTTCAATAATTATATATTGGATGATTTTATATCCTATTTTCAAGAACAAAAACCGTCATGGAAAAACATGGTTGAGAAAATAATGCGATTAGCACTGAAAACAATGAGAATAATGAAATATTATTAAGGAAATCAGTGGTTAAATGTCATATAAAGATGATATATGATAGTACAAATACAAATATAGTTCAATTATAAATAAATATAATTATTAAGAATATTATACATGAGTTTAATTCATGTTCAACATTATCAATGTATGTGGTAGGTGATTTCATCTCAATTTCCATTTCATTGAGACATATTTTAATAATATGAAGCCATTCAATTTTGGATGGTGTATATTTTACCCTTTGAAATTTTTAGTATTAATACCTAATTATTAATAACGAAAATTGTTTAAATACATTTTTATTCTTTAATGTGTTACAATCAAAATGTTACCAAAGAGGTAAAAAATTAATTTTTCAATATCACATTATTTTGAGATTGTTTAATTTCTCTTGAAACAGAAAAATTCTTAAGATAATATTTCATTGGACACTATATTTTTCTTAAATTTCCTTATTATTTTTTTTGGAATATGATTATTTCTTAAATATTTTAACATTTTTACAAATTCTTTTTTCATAAAAATTAATTTGATTAAAATAGGAAATATAGATAAATCTAGATCCTTTACTCGATATGGATATTTGATGATATGGAATATTAATTCATGAATTAAATACATTATTTAATATTTGAGGAATTATTTGGAAATTAATTTATTATTTTCTCTCAGTTATAAATAACACCTTGATTTGTAAATAAGTCTCCTAAGATAAATCAGTAGTCAAAATAAGATTGGTTTTTACTCATTATTTTAAACTATCATGGGAATGGTATTGATAATATAGGATTCATGTTTCCTATGATCATGAAATTTAGTAATTAAAAATTTATTCCATAAAAATTTATATTATTTTTATTATCCATGATATTTCAACTTTGATATTATATCTAGATGCAATTTATTCTCAGTTTATTTATTATATGGCATGTGTTTTAAATTATTCACCTTGACTTAATAGTTATCCTTTATTTCATGATAATTTATTGACTAATTTTAATTTTCTTCAAATTATTTACCTTATCATATTGAGAATTATTTTTTTAGTAATGATATATTCTTCTATATTTGACCCTTATATAAAATTTTATATCTCTCTTATTTTATTTCCTTTCCACATGTTATAGAGATGAATCACTTGAATGAGTTTTAAGGATGTTGAGAATTTTTTTACCTTTAACAATGTAAAAATAGAATCATATATGAATATGGTTCACTAAAACCATTAAAGTAATATGTCCCTTTTGGATTTAACCCTTTTTATCTATTCCAATGTAAAAAATTAGGGACTAGATTCAGCTTACTGGAGTTTTTTTTATTAAATTTTGTATAAGAAAAATATTAATATAAACCTTGGGAACTAGAATAAAGAAAACATAGATTAGTAAAAATAAACCTCTGATATAATTTTTGGATAAGTATGTTTGAACATCAAAATGTTTTGGTATGGAATAAATTATGTTGTTTTCCTAGAAAAATATCCCTTCTTAAATACTACAAGTGGACATGGTTCTATAACAGATGTACCTAGGGGTAATAAATCTAAAAATGTCACATTGTAAAGGACCAAATAATCACATGGGGAAAAATAATGGGCCTCAATATGTACCTCATTAATACGAGTATAGACTTCTGTTGAGGTATGTCCTTGTTTAAATTGTAGTTAAAATACACTAGTGATAGATAATGAAATGTTTATTGTGTCTGTGAGGATACTCTGGGTGTTCTAGTGGTCTGATATGTAAAATAAAGTGGAATTCGGCCATCCTGCTCATGTTTTACAGTTGGAGCATGATTAGTGGTAACGTTGACCCCAAATGGTGCTAGCTAGAATGAGGGATGCCTAATTAAATAAACTATGAAAAGGGGAGTCCAAATCATGTGGGCTTAGATAGAGACATTCTATATGGTTGTCTTATAGTATGATAAATCGTGTGGGCTCCCAAGGTAATAATTTGACATATCCACTCTTGAGAATAGTCTACTGCATGGTTGGCACATAGTTTAGAGATCAATGCAGGCAAACAATGTTCCTCATTAAATTTGGGATTTTACACTTTTTTCTCCATCAATATTTTTTCCTTGTACAAATTTTCACCTAATTTCTTCTCCAACAACCACAGTGATGAACCAAAACGCCCAAAACATCCCAAGGACTGATATCCATTATTTTTAGTTTGTCTAGAGTGATTTTGGGTGTCAATAAAATATCCAGGTGAGTCTAATGCTACACTTCAACCTATTTTTTGGATTAAGGCTTTTAGAATTTTTCTTCACATTCTGAATATATAAAACCATATTTTCTTAGTTGATAAAAGATTTGGGCATTGATGGGTGTTCATATTGAACTCAAAGGATATGGTTGAGTGTGTGGTTGTCTTCAAAATCAAGGTTTGTGGTTTTCAAGTTATATCGAACTGTCTATTTTGTGTGTGTTGTGGTTGTACTATTAGTAATTTATTATTGTTTGTTTTATCCAGTTAGTTGGAGTTGGTAAATAGGCTGATTAAATTATGAATATAACCCCTTGTTATCCTTTTTGGATGCTTTGAGATTTATTATACCAATTTAAGGCCACCCATGGGGTGAGAGATCCTCTTGAAAAAGGAAAATTGTAATATTGAGCATTGAATTGTTTATTAATGATGTATAGCCCTTGATAAATGTGTTGAAATATTTTTTTGGATTAAGAAATTGAAGAAAGGTAATTATGTCTAGTTATTAATAGAGAATAAGGGGTTTTTTGGAATAAGGTTAAGGGGTTAAATGAATGAATACTAACATGTTAATCAACTTACAGGTGGAAAAGTAATTTTTTAAATGAGTTAAGAAATGTAAATGAGGATTTTAAAGGGCTAAAGTCATGAATATTATTTACGATCGAGCAACCTTTTTTATTTTTATATGTTTTGATTGGGTATGGTTGTTTTTATTCTATTTTTGGAAATGGTTATGAAGTATGTACTCATTGATTATTGGTATGAGGGGTATTGACTGAGGATCTATACTCATGGGCTAGGTTGGTCTTAAGATATAAACATTATAGATAGAATTCATGGTTGAGGGGGGATGACTGAGGCTCTATTTCCCTAATGTTTTCATTGGATGAGTCTACCTGAAATAAGGCTCCCAGTTATGTGTGATTTAATTGATTGGAAAATGGTTTCCCTAGTGAGATAGGGAGCTTTACATATTCCCTTATTCATAGTTTTTGAATGATATAGTCTATGGTTTTACAAAGTAATTTCCCAACCAATGAATAAATGAAATGGTTTATGTGAATAATGTTAATTAATGTCCCATGTTTTATCATTTTTCATATTATCATTATTTTAGAATATGCATACACTATCTATTTTTACTATATATTTTATAGAAACTATTTTTGGTGGCCTACAGAGTTTCACTCACACCATCCAAGGACCACCATGGGGTACCTGAGCATATTTCATTGTTGCACATTTGGACATGGGAAAAGGTCGTATGCTAGAAGAATTATTTGGCGTATGATGTTCATGGATGAAGGATCTAGACAATGAATTAGGACCCGTTTTTTGGGATTTTTCTATTTATCTTTATTTTTGTTTTTTTATATCTTGGGACATTATGAGATGAAATATTATATTTAATCCCTGTTGTTGGCTTGTAACTAGTTTTGGAAATGTGTTGGGAAATGCATTTGTGTTTTTATAGTTTGTTTTGTTTCCTTTATTTCATTAGTTACATGATTAATCTTACACTAATAAATATGGAATAGTCTCCACATGTGTTACATTAGAACCATTATGCTAGTTAGTATCCTTTGGTGTAGGGGGAGGTGAACCTCAGGTCATGTGGTGACCCAGCTCGGGGCACCAGTTTACTAGAATCCAGGATGGAAATGTTAAAAAATTGTATTAGCAGAGGTTTGTTTCTATTTCATTACAATTTGGGGATATAGTTAGAATATTAGGATGAGTTACGGTCTTCTTAATGATATATTACATGGGAGTAGCTAACCCATGTATGGGAGACAAACCATGTTCCTAGGTTTGGATTGTTTTTTTAGGTTTTTCATTCCAGTTGAATGATATTTTTCCATTCAGTCATGTATATGTTTTGTCATGTGACTATTTTATGATATTTTTCTCAGAGAAGAAATGGCATGGGGTTGTGCATTCTTGCATCATTTTTGTAACCTAATGATACAAGAGGCATGCATAATAATTGGCACACACGGGGAAGATGAGAGAGATATGAGGGGTAAAATGTATTTCATTTCCTTTGAAAAATTTAATGAGTTAGTTCTTAAAAAGGATAATTCAAATGGGTAAATGGAATGAATTTCAATGATTGGTAAAATAATGGTTCTTAATAAAAAGTTAAAAAATGCTTAAAATTTGGTCATGGATATTTGTGAAAATAGTACATTTCCAAAGTTATAATGATTTTTGTTGTGATAGTAAAATGATGTAAAAGGATGTATAATGAATGAATTATGACTACGTTTTTTGGTTTTCCC
Source organism: Viscum album (assembly GCA_963277665.1). NCBI lineage: Eukaryota > Viridiplantae > Streptophyta > Magnoliopsida > Santalales > Viscaceae > Viscum > Viscum album. The sequence continues at coordinate 1,663,100,731 of OY728153.1, read as the reverse complement.
CATATTTTCAATGACCCACAGTAGCTATGGTTAAAGGTAGTGAAAAGGGTGTGATGATATCCTTTGGGATAGTGTATGTGTAATGGGTTGTTTGGGCTAGTTGAGATCCCTATTTTTTGAAAATGTTTATTTGTTTTGTAATGTTTTATAAGGTGCATGATTAACATTGTAAGAAGATAACACCATGGTGTCATGTTCCATTTGGGTGACAAGAGGACTCCTCAGAGTAGGATCATCCACAAAAAGGGAAATGGATCACAAAGATTCAAGGCAATATGAGAGAAGATGAGTTCTATGAGGACATCAATTGTTTTATTCAGATGATGGATTGGGACCCTGAGTGGGTTTTACATAGTATATTCAATATAAATACAGAGTTTCAACTAAAAAAACATCCAAATTTTACTATAAAGATAAAATTGATGCAATAAAGTTTTTGATAGACTCTATTTAGACTGTTGAAAAGAGGTTCATGTTAACGAATTAAATTTTGCGGGGTCAAGAAAATCATGGGTGGGATTTTCTAGTTCTTAACCCAAAAGATGTTTATTATCATATGTAATGATTTTAGGTAAATGTTACAATAACATTTAAATTCGGAGACCTAGAGGCAGGAGAAGGTTGTGGAGTTTATTAGGTTTAGCCAGGGGTCTATGTCAGTGATGGATTAGGCCAACAACTTCATAGACATAAAACATTTCATTCCAGCATTGGAAATAGATGATGCATCAGTGGAGAGATAGTTCCAATATGGGATTAGACCTGAGATTATGACCTGGGTGAATATGATCTATTTAATTATATTTGATTAATAGGTGGATCAGTCACAAATTTTAGAAAGTAATTTAAAGGTGGGTTTTTATGGTGGAGATGAAATTCTAGTTGGGTGACCTGGTGGTGAAGCTTCACATGGGATTAAGTTCCACTTTGAGAGTTTACACTAGGGCAGTGGTGGATAGGGTGGTCGGAAAAGGGAATCTAGTTCCTATGGTTGTCATCGAGTTTTCTATTATTAGCGCGGTAGGTTGGGACACATGCAAAGTCACAATACCCAACCAATAGTTCAGTTCTAAGAAAGATATAGGTTGGGGAATGGATAATGATTTTGTAGAAACCATAGATAGATGGTTACTAAAGTGGGATCAAGATTGATATATATTATATGTTTGGGGTATGTTACACCATATCATGCAGGTGGTTGGAGCTCTACTATCCATACTGTTCTGGGAAATGGATGAGGTAGTCACAGATGAGAGTGTGCATATCAGCAGGGTACTTTAGCTTAAAAAAGTCAGACCGAAGCCTAGTGTAAAGAAATGGACCAGCATCATGCATTTCATCCTACACCAGGGGTAGAGGTTGGTCAATCGACATTTTGAGGTACCATTTTGTAAATTACATGATTTCTAGTTATTTATATCATACAGTTGCCTCGCATTATTCTATATCTTCATAGTATGTAATTGTGATGGGCCTAGTAGTGAAATATAATAGTGGGGTCATGTCTATTGATACACCATTTGAGGTGCAGAGAATAAAATATCGTGTGATTTTTGGATTGTGGCTTGAGGTTGGTGGGTACCATTTTCAGTGGGACTTGTTTATGCGTAAGAATTTAGGTTTTGAACTGATTTTGGGAATGGATCGGTGGGTCTTGTACCAATCCCATATATACCATTACCTCCATAGGTTATAATTTATATCCTCATATGGGAATGCATATGTTCACCATAGAGAATGGGATATTTGAATAGGAAATGTAGGGTCAGTCAGTCAGTAATTAAATGACCTCATAGCCCAAGTGGAATATCTTATTCTTGGTGATGGGGAAGTAGAGAATCTTGTTTTCCCTCCTGTGGTGGATTAGTTTCAGGATGTGTATCCTGATGACTTTTCAAGGTTTCCACATGAGAGAGACATTGAGTTTATAATAGAGTTATTTTCAGAGGAAGAATTGGTTTATATTCTTCAATATAGAATGGAATTGGTAGAACAAAAGGATCTTAAAACTCAATTAGAGTAATAAGAGATCAAGGGGTTTATTTTTCTAAAAAATATTCCTTGGGGATCTATAGTGCAATTTTCCATGAAGGTTAATAGGTCCTTGTGATTTGGTGTTGACTATAAGAAGATAAATCGTATGATAGTTTAGAATCTATACCCTCTTCCTTGAGTCAATGATCTTTTTTACTATTTGAGAGGTACATTTCTGTTCTCCAGAATTTATTTGAGATTAAGGTATAACCATTGAGGGTGAGACCTTGTGCTATCTCACTAATTAATTTCATGACCAGTTAGGGGTTATATGAATTTTTTGTGATTTCATTTTCGTTTACCAAGGAACTGAATGTGTTTATGGCCCTACTAAATAGAATCATTAACCCATACCTAAATGATTGTGTGGTTGTTTTTTTTTGATGACATCTTAGTGTACACTAAGACTCATGAAGATCATGCCAAACATCTTGACATCTTTTTGAGTAAACAAATAGAGCATATTCTATAATCCAATCTATCGAAGTGTTAATTGTGGATTGAAATGGTTTATTTCTTATGTCATAAAAGTTTTGAGTAAGGTGTGTCTTCAGACCTAGAGAAAGTGGAATCTATTGTATCTTTGGAGTAAGAACATAAAATTTTTGATACCCTTAGTTCTCTAGGTTTAGTGGGATATTACCTAATGTTCATAAATGGATTTTTACTTTTGGTATCACCAAATTCAGGTTTAACTTAAATGGGAATCAAGTTTGAATGGTTGGGTAATGTGAGAATGTCTTATAATATTTAAATAAGTGGTTTAGAACTACATAAATTTTGGTCCTACCCTTGATGAGAATGGATTATGAATTATTTTGTGATTTATCTGGTTTAGGTATTGGATTAATGTTGATTCAGAATGATAGTGTTATAACATATGGTTCAAGATAATTGAGGTATTCTGAATGAAACTACCATATGCATGATATTGAATTGTCCATGAGGGTTTACACCTTAAAGTGTTGGTGGAATTAATTTTTCAGAGAATAATTTATTATGCATACTGATCATATAAGCCTTAAGTATATATTCTCTCAATGAGATTTCAATATTTTGAAGTAGATATGGGTTGATTACATGTGTTATTTTGATTTCAAGCATTTATTGATGCTCAGAAAGGGGAATACTATTATAGATTCATTGATCTATAATAATTAAAATTAGGTAGTTAAGGAATCTATATCTTAGTATAGGAGGATGGTGTTGTTAACATAAATTCATCTAGAGGTTCAAGATGGGAAAGAAAGATGACTCTTATATCCCTAACAATTGAGTCCACCCTTCTAATCCAGATTAAATAGAATCATTATAAGTATCAAGAGTGTTTTTACTTGATTTAAAGTCATAAAGGTGGGGATTTACCTTCCTATTTGAAAGTCAGTGATGATGAGATCATTTGTGTTTGTAGTTGTGTTTTCATGCCGACATGCATGTAATAAAAGATGATGTATGTGTTTCATGCATCCAAGTGGTAAGTTTTTCCTAGTTTTACCAAAGTTTAACATGATCTCAGTAGACAGTACCGGTGTCCACATATGATGAAAGAGGTTAGATGTTTCGTTACACAATGTTATACATTTCAACAGGTAAATTCTGAGCATTAGTGATCAGGTTGTTTGTTACAACCATCACCCATTCTTTCTGGAAATGGGATGAAGTGATTATGGATCTTTTGGTGGGTATTCTATGGATTTCATGGAAAAATTATGAAATATAGGTATTACTGAATCAGTTGACCAAGATATCACATTTCATTGCAATTGGAAAGAACATCATTGTGGGATATTGGGTGAGTTGTATGTTCGGAAGATAATGTGGTTTCAAGGTGTTAAAATGACAATAGTTTAAGATAATGTATCACATTTTCTATCTATATTATGGTCAGAGATATAAAATGGGCCTTTTCCCCATGTATTATTGAGAATGTCATTACAACCAAAGATGAATGAGAAATATATGCATACTATATAGGTACTAGATGATATGTTGATGGGATGTGCCCCCAATTTTGGGAGATCTTGTGATAATCTTTTGGCCCTTATGGTGTTCACTTACAATAATAGTTTCCTTATGAATATTCAGATGGAAATATATGAGGCACTCTATGGAAATACATGTAGATCATTGTTGTGTTGGTTGGAGGATTGAGAATGAGATTTTTTGGGACTGAGCCACATGAAGGAAATTTAGAAATATGATGATTTGATTCATAAACATATAGAAAAACACATATATGGAAGAATTTGTATGTAGATCAGGGTCATAAAGCACTAGAGTTTATTTTGGGTGATTATATGATTCTTCGGGTGTTGCCATGGTTGGGTCACCATCAAATTTGGATGTAGGGAATGTTAGGACACATGTACGTGGGTCCATTTGAGATAGTGGAGAGGATCAAACTAGCAGTGTACTGACTAGATCTTCCATAGCCATATTGTGGTATGAAGAGTGACATTCATGTATCACAACTTTTGAGGTGTCATCCTAACCCATCTCACGTGAATGATGATGCTGATGTTGAGCTTGTGGTTGATCTATCCTTTAGGGAGAATCTAGTTGGTATTGTAGATTATAGTTAGAAAGTATTGTGGGGAAATACTATTCATTTGGTTTAGGTGTTGTGGATTCATGTTAATATGTAGGAATAGACATGGAAGTGAGATAAGTATATGTGGACCTAGTGTATTGATCTTTTTTCCTTTGAAGATTAGTGATGCTTGGGAAGAGAAGCTCATGGATGAGCCATTATAAGATGGGGAGGTTATATCATTCCAAACATATAGTGAGGCACACTTTTGTTTAAATTATGGTTTAAATTCAGCATTAATGGATAATGAAATGTTTACTAGGTGCATGGTGATTCTTGGGGGCATAATAGGGTTTAAGACTTTAAAGAAATAGAAATTTGTCCATCCTATGAATGGTGCATGGTTGGTGCATGGTTAACAGTGGTTATTCTCCAAAACCGTGTTTTAAAATATGTGTGTTTCATGGTTAAATAAACAATGTAAGGTGGTAGTTCAAACTATGTGTTCATGGGAAAATCTATTCTACACAAATAGTTCCAAATTTTTGAAACTGTGTTGGATCCCTAGGTAACATTGTGACCTATCCCCTCTTCGACGGAGGCTAGCACTTTCTTGGTTCACATTTTGGAAAACCCTATTGCAAAACCACGAGCCTCATTAATAGTGGGTTTTTACCCCTTTAACCCTTCTAGATTTATGTGTTATAGCTATATATTCACATAGTTTCTTCTCCATCAACCCTAGTGATGTCGAAAGATTCCCAAGGCTTCATAAGTGTTCATCAACTTCATTTCTATTCTATTTGGAGTGTTATTGGGTGTAAATAAAAGATCCGAGTGAGTCTAACACTACTTATCCTTATCCCTTTTAGATTATGGATTTTATAATTTTTATTCTCCTTCTAGATGTCTAAAACCCTCTTGTTCAAGCAGATTTTCTGTTACGTATTACAAGGGAGCTCAAATTTGACTCAATGACTATATATTACTATGTGATTGTCGTTTGTTCGAGGTAGCCAGTATGAAAGTTATATCTCATAGAATTTTTGATTTTTTATGTGTTGTGGTTGGGATATTGGTGCCCTCTTATTGTGTTTTTGATTCTATTAGTTGGATTTGGAAAATTGGTTGGTTGAATTATGAATTGAACCCCTCATGATCCCCGTGGGATGCATTGAGATTGATTATACTAGTTTTATGGACACCCATGGGGTGATTCATCATCCTAAATAAGTTAAATGGTAATGGTATGAATTTAATTGTTTCACAATTAATTAAATCCATTGATAAATGTGCTGACTTATAGGTTGGGATTATGATGATATGGAACGAAGGTGATTTTGACTAATTGTTACAATAATATAAGCGGTAGTTTGGAATAATGTTAATGGGTTACATGAATTAAATTGAATGTATTAATCGACTTAATATTTGAAATGGAATTATGTAAATGAGTTTATACATATAATATATTATGTGCAAAGGGGTCATGTAATGACTATGATTTATGTATCGAAGAACCTATGTTTTTTTACATATAAGTGTTTGTATTGAGTATGTCCTGCTTAATGGTATTGATGGAAATTTTTATGAAGCATGTGAACATGGATTGGTGGTATGTAGGGTATTTACTGAGTATCTCTTTTCATAGGTTCGGATTGAATGACGCTCTAATCCCCACCCCTAGAGTTCATAGGTTAAGGGGTAGAACTGAGGATCTATTCCACTAACTATTGCATTAGATGAGACTGCCTATAATGATGCTCCAAGGTATTTGTGATGTAATTGATTATGATAAGGTTTCTCTAGTGATATAGGGATATTGATATTTCCCCTTTTTCAAATTAGTTGACCCACATTTCCCGTTTTGTAGTAAATTAATTGTATAACCCACTGTACAAATAATGAAATGGTTTAAGTGAATATTATTTACTAATATCACCCAATTTTAATTTTTTCATATTTTCATTCTATTAGTACATGAATACACTGTCTATTTAGACTGGAAATTTTGTAGACATCATTGGTTGTGGCCTACTAATTTGTACTCACACTCTGATTAAGCAATTATTGGGTACATGAGCACATTTCATGGTTGTAGGTTTGAGAAAGGGAAAGGACATATTCTAAATGAATGGTTGAGGGATATGGACATTAAGTCCAGAACAATTTTAGGGTTTCTTCTTTTTAACTATATTTTGGTTTTTACTTCACAAACACTATATTAAATTACAAAGAATATTTACAGCTGTCTGTGGGATGGTACCCAATTTTGGGATGTATTTACAAAAGAATGCGTATTTTTTTTTTGTTTTTTATGATTCCTTTATTTATTATGGTAAATATTGTGGATTTATTTTATAAAGATGGTATAGTCTCCCCATGTGTAACACTAGACCCTTGTTTCTAGACATCAACCTATGGATTACATAGTGGTGGATCTGAGGACACGTGGTGACCCAAATTGGGGAACCAGTTTACTAGAATCTGGGCTAGGGATGTTAAATTATTTTACACAATTAAGTATATATAAGAGGATAATTTAAATTTTCATTAAAAACCATTATGAAGTATATGAAAATATAGATATATCCAAAGAAACCAATATTATGATTAAAATATTTCCAATGCATAATTGTTTTATAATTTTGTTTTTAAGTGTCACAATTATTTAGAATTATACATTATGATTTAAAATTATGATTTTATAATATAATCTTGTATATTATATTGTTTTGAAATAGATACTATATGGATAAAGGATTTTAAAACTCATTTCCAATATAGATATTTCCTTACCGATTAATCTGATACATCTAATATTGGAACATGGTAGATCATGGATATATTTGGGTTTATTAATCTTGTTATGACAAATAACCTTGATCTGATGGAGAATCCTGTTATATAGTGTGAATTTTCTATGTTCGATATCATCATGTGATAGTTTTCTCCATCATTTTGATGGTATATTAAAACAATGGTAGCTGAGAAATAGATTAAGTCTTTTGATAATATATTTATGTCCATGGGATGTAATGAAAATGAAAAGGTTACACTAGGAGTGTATTTTCCTAAGGATGATAGTGATCAATGGTGGTTGTTGATCCATGATACGTGGGAGGAAGATTCATAATACTCATGGAATAGAAATCATTTAATGAGACACTCATTGAAAAATATTTCCCGCCTGAACAACAAACAAAAAATGAAGAGAATGATTTTAAATTTAAAGACAAAGGAAGAAGAAATTTTTCTTGAGAAAGATTCTAGATTTACATGGTTATCCATGTTTAATATGGATTACATACACAACATGGAGTGAAATATTGTCTATTGTTTTCAAGGTCTTAATCCATTTTTATGAAGGGTGATAGTATAAAAACTAATCATCATAGGATGAAATAGTTTTATATGTAATCATAATAGAGAAGAAATTCTGTAGATCATAAAGGTTCAAGGGAAATTAATAAAATAATAGGTTGAATAAGCACCTTGATACAGGCAATGCATCAGTGAATAATAAGATAATGAATCAATTTCAATCATGTTAAAAATTTGGAAGGAATCATCATAGGAAGTTCTTCAGGGGATTGAAATTTTCATATAAGGGTTGAAGGAAGGTTCATCTATATAAAGAATAAAAATAGAAGAATTAAAAAACATATATTCAGTGTTTCAAATATTTTGATATGGTCCATTATATAAACTAATTCAGCTTTTTATATGGGAATCTTTCTCATAAGAGGCAAATGAGATAAGGGTAAGCTTATGTGAACACTATAGACATGGTGTAATTTTCAAATGATGTTGAAGTGTATACATTAATCAAAGATTCAAATTTATCTAAATATTTCTATGATTATGGATCCTCACCCTCTTTTATATATTCAATGATTTCCTTGAAAATTAGATATTTTTTCTTTGAATATTAACATGGGAGTTTTAAATCAAAACACCTAGTGGAAGGATCTCTACAAAATGGATCTGTCATGATGTCCCCACTATGACATATAAATGTGATTCATTTACTGACCTTGTTATCATATATACAGTTGAATTTGATAAAGTCTTTGGTAAGGACTGGTATTCAAAATATGAATAAAAAATTATTTATAAGAATAAGAAAATTTGGACTTGATGGTATGATATATAATTCTGTATCTTTATAATAAATACATAATTATATAATACATTTCAATATCTACACAAAGTAGCTCTAATGGATGATATTCTTAGGGATGAGTTGATTCTAAAATCTACAGATGGAGAGGGTAATATTCCAATTGATGATATACATATCATAAAAGAATACCTTGATTTATTTCATGTGGAATTAATTCAACATAAATTAGCCTATTAAGTTTAACTTTCCATTTATTTAATTCCAAATGTAAAAAAATATCAATGATTCCATATATAATGGACACTATGGAATTAGTGGATCTAAGGAAATAACTATATTAGATGTATGATAAAGGGATTGATTCACCCATGTTTTTCTCCATGGGGAGTCCATATTTTCATTATTATTAAAAAACTATTTCTCCATGAGGTTATGAATTTTTTATTAGGAAATAAATTATATCATCATAAATAAGATGTATTCTTTGACTCAAATTGATGACTTTTTTGATCAAATTCATAGAGAGAAGTATTTTTCAAATATTGACCTTTATTTGGGGTATCATCAAATATTATTAATGAAGAAATTACAAATGAAGCATTCTAAATGTGGTATACACATTATGAATTTACAATTATTCCATTTGAAATGATTAATTAACTCTTCATTTTTATAGTGTTAATGAAAAGTGTATTCAATGAATATATTGATTATTTTGTTATCGTATTTATGGATGAATTTTTGGCGTATTATAAAATATATGGTGAACATGATAATAAATTGTGGATCATTATTTAAAATCTTATAAAGATGGAGTTATATGTAATATTTATTATATGTGATTAAAATCTTAAAGATGTTTCCATTTTATGAAATATTTTTTGAAGGATAGAATATCAATTGATCAAATGAAGAAGAAAGAAGTCATATAATGACTAGAACCAGTGAAAATAATTAATTAATATAGTTTCATTGGATTATAATGTAACAATCCATGATTCATTTGGAATTAATATTGATTGGATAACCTATTACTAAATAATACATGGAATGGGGTTATGTTTTTTTTGAAAGAGTAATGTCCTGAATATTTTGTGGAACTGGAGAAGAGATTGTTCAATGCTTTGATTTGGACTCTACTATATGTAAATGATAGTTTAGTGATATATATAAATTCATTTAAGAGTGTATATTTTTTATCCAAATGAAATATGAAAGTTATATTGGAAATTCATCAATGAAATTAAATACCCATGTATAAAATTACCCATCCCATGATCTTGAGTTAAAAGCTGTAATATTTTATTTGATGATATGGGGACACTATCTATTTTTTGAAAGCTGTGAGATAGATACAAATCATAAAATCATAAAATAAACTTTTTTATAGAAAGATATCAATACGAGAAAAATGTTATGGATCGATCTACACATGAATTTTTATTTCATGATACACTACCATCCAATGAATGAAAATATGGTATCTAATACATTGTGTGGGAATGATCATGGAGTTATGACCAGAATGAGTTTTGATAGGGATTATATATTGATTAATCTTGTAATGATTGATATGGGATTTATTATTGAAGAAGTGACATCACTCCTCTTTTAAATGACTGCGAAACAATCTTTATTTGAAAATTAAAAAGGTTCTCAATCTGATGATGGGAACTCTGAGATGAAAATTAAAGCTCTAAATGATTGGAAATTACCATACTCTATTGGTGAATGTGGTTTTATGATATTTAAGAATATATTATGTGTTCCATGTATACTTGGTATAAAAATGTAATTTTTTGATGAATCCTATTAAATTAATTTCTCTATACACCATGGTAGAACCAAAATGAATATGTATTTGAGAGAACATTGTTTTGGGTAGAAATGAAGTTGGAAATTCAAGACTACATATTAAGATGATTTGTTTGTAAATATGTATCGGTAAAGAGACACTATCTTGGAGGAGTCATGGGACCTCTTCCTATTCCTATATTGAAATGGTATATCATTACTATGGTTGTTGTCATAATACTTCCAAAGACTCCTAAAAAGAATGATTCAATATGGGTTATTATTTATCCCGAAAGAAAATATTCAAATTAACTCCCCATAAGAGAATATTAACCTATTTATCTCCTCAAAATGATACGTAATAATGATGTTTTAAGACTCCATGGTACACCACCTTTTATCAATTATGATCATGATCCCCATTTAACATTGAAATTATGGAAGACCATAAAAAGGATCTTGAACTACACATGATTTGAGAACTTCCTACTATAAAAAAACTAACTGAATGTCTAAAATGAAAAGTAAATCAAAGGAATACACATTTAGGTCATTATAACATTAATTTAAGAGGTATTTTGGAATTTTTTTACCATTTGTGGAGTTTTCCTATAACAATAGTTCCCATTCATTTGTTCAAATGGAATTTTATAATGCATTAAATATTTAGAGATTCCACACTCTAAATTTAAGGGTGATATTGGTTAAAGGAAAATTATAGGTCTATAACGTTTTTAAGATACAATAACAATGCTAATGTACATTCAAGATCATATTAAATAATATCAAAATAGTCAAAAGAGTTATGCCAATAATCATAGGATGGATTTCGAATTCATTGTTAAAGATCTTGTTTTTTTTGAGTGTATCTGTATTGGAGGGTGTCATAATGTTTAACAAGAAAGGGAATCTAAGACCTAGATATATATTACCCTCTATAATACTTAAAATAATTCGATATGTTTCTTACTATTTTGGAAATTCCACATTGTCTCACAAAATTACATGATTCATTTCATACATCATAATTATGAAAACACATGATTGGATGAAGGAATTTTCTCACCTATAATAAAATAGAATTATAAATTAATCTATATTACTTTGAATATCCAATACTTATTATTTATAATTGAGAGAAAGTTTCTAGAAATCAGAGGACTACAATGGTAAATGTACGTTGGAAAAATCTAAAAATGGAGGAAGTAATGTTGGATCCCAAGAATTTTATGAAGCAGAAAAACCCTCCATTGTTTAGATTATAATGTCTATGAAATTTACAAGATAAAATTTATATAGGATAGAACAATTTAACACCTATTGACTTTTTCATTTACTTAATTTTAAATAAATTAAATATATTTTATATCTTATGATGAACAGAACACCAAGTATAAAAAAACGTGATAATATATTAAAATATTATTTAAACATGATCATTATAAATTAGACATTAAGAGTCAGGGTATAAATATGACCATTTAAATTATTAAAAGTATGGTTATCAACTGATTATAAATAAAATAATAATCATTTGAAGGTAAAATAAATGTTTTATGAAAAAATAATTTTTTTTGACAAAAATATTTTTGTCTGATTTTGTGAACTTATAATAAAATTATATTTTAAAACTTTTGGGAATTTTATCTAATAAAATTAAAATAATTTTCTAAGTAATTATATATATATTATCTTAGTTTTATTTTTTATTTTTTTTAAAATGTTTCATTTTTTATGAATAATGGAAAATTCAAATATTTTTACTTAAAAATTACTTTTTGTAATATTATTCACAATGTTAAAATATTTTTAAATTTTGTTGAAGTAAAATTATTTTAACCATATCTTAATGAATAATATTTAGGCATGTTGAATAAATTTCATATTTAATGTTAATATTAAATCCTATTATAATAACGTGAATTATATTTGTTGGAATCCACTAATTGTTCTTGTATGTGAGTATAACTGTAAATTTTTTTATGAAAATTAAATTAATTGAACTAAAAAAATTGATACCATATTTATAATAATAGTTATTTATATTATCTTATTATTTAAAATTAATTTTTTACCATTATGTATATTAAAAACAGTTAAAATTATTTACCGCGGTTAAGGTCCAAACTAATTTATCGAGGGGATGGGGGTTAACTAAATTATATAGGTCAAAAAGACATATAAAATATTTAAAAACACATTTTTTGGATATATATAGACCCTAAAACCTATATGGTCTGACAATTACAAATTTTTTAGGATTTTGGAATGATAAAAACAAGGGTGAAATTGATTATTTTAAAAAAAATACATGTGTTTCCTCTCCCCCATTTATAGAAGGACACTAATTCTCCTCCCATATTCACACTTCCAAATTTATCTAGTCTAGAAAATACCTAACCAAATAAATTCTCTAATCCCCTCCTAAAATCCTACATCCAATTTTTTTATCATTAATCTATCATAGGAAGGTGTTTTGTGAAAACTTAAAGAGGTCGTCTAAAGAAGAGGTAATTTTCTTAAATGATTTTTTATTATATATCATCTTCCACATATTAAAATTTTCATTAATCATAATAGTATAATAAATATAGTTTCAATCATATAATCATATTTTATTATTTTAATGGAATAATATATATTTATTTCCTCTTCCATCAAATATGAAATGAAATATTTTATAGTGTTTACAGTAAACTAATGCATCACAATGATATGCAATTTTTTTTTCATGTAAACTTCAAATGAAAGGTAATAAAGATAAATTTAATTAATATTTGATACATAGTTGAAAATATATAACAAATATAAAATTAATATATCATATAATTACTTAACCTTCCCCTAGTTAAGGGAATGATATCGTCAGTGTTGTGTGCATACGACCAACCGTCTCGAAAACGTGATACAATTAATTTTACATTCCCAAAAATTTACAGTGGTTCTAAAAATGTATATACTGAATAACTATGATATTTATAACATTAAAATATTTATTTAGATGATTTATTTAAATCCTATGTATTATAAACATAAACTTATTGACAAAAACACATGATAAAACGAGTCAATTAACACCTAAAACAATGAAATATTGAAATATTATTAACAAGAGGGTGGTAAATTTCTATAATGGGATCATATATGATATTATAAATATGAATAAGGTTCTCATATAAATTAATAAAAATGTTAAAAACATTTACAAGAGGTTAAATCATGTTCAACTAATGTAAATTCTAAGGTAATATATTTCAACTCAATTTTCATTTAACTAAGACATATTTATTAATATACACTTACTCACTTTATTTGGTTTATATACAAACACCTTGATGTATTTAACATGAATAATGATTTATTCAGTATGATTAGTTTTATGTTTCATGTTTATTCTTCTCAGGGTTACAATTTAAAAGTTACTAAAGATGAAAAATTATTTATTATGCATTCTCAAATTCTTTTGTGTTTGTTTTCTTTATCATGAAACAATAACATTATTGTTATAATTTTTTATTAGACAATTCATTTCTCTTAAATAATCATATTATTGTATGCGGATATTATTATTTCCTATACCATAAAACATTTTTACATATTGTTTTTCATTGAAGGTGATTTGATTAAGTGGGGAAATATTTTTGAATCAGTATCCTTTAATAAATATATTTATTTGATTAAATGGAATATTTATTCATGAATTAAATTGATTATTAAATATTTGAGGTATTATTTAGACATTAATTTATGGGTTGGATCTATTTTTATGTATCCATGTGATGTGGTAATAGTTATGATTAGATAAATCAGTTGTCCAAATCAAATGGGATTTTACCCATAGCTTTAAACTATCTTGTGAACGGTCTTCAATGAAGGGGTATCATAACACATGAGATCATGAATTATAAAAATTAGTCTTCCAATATTTTTAAAATTATTTCATTATTTATGTAAATTATGTTTTTATATTGGTGGTTTCTAGATATGCAATTCATTCTCAGTTTATGGATTAAATGGAATGTATATTCAGTTTGTTACTATGTTATATTGATTATGAACTATTTTATGATCATGTTATTGATTAAACGAAATGTGTTTTTAGATATTTTCCTTATCATATTATGTTTTATTTATATAATAATTATATCATCCACCATATGTATCCATTATTTATCATTTTATCTCACGTTTGTTTTATTTTTTTTCCCCAGGTTATGAAGATGATATCATTGAATTAGTTACAAAGATGCTTGGAATATTAATTTTTTTTGTTTTATTGTATTTTTGTAATGTAAAATGGTTATAATGTATTAATCTAGTTCTCTAAGCATAAAAAATAATTATACCATAGTGATATAACCCAATGTATCTATTCTAATGTAATAATGTAGGTAATAGCCAAAGGTTTCTGGAGTTAGGGTCCTTATATAATTTTTTACATAAATAAAAAACTAGGCACAAGACTCTTTATACAACAATCATTAAAAAACTAGGCAACAAAAACCTACCCACCATTACACTCTTCACACTAAAAAATATGGTGGGCCTTCCATGCTAACAAGATTTACATGATAACCACGATAACCCATGCACTTCCCATTGTTAATAATAACCATATGGAACTAAATTTCATCATATAATGTATAATTTATATATAATTACAAAACTTTAATACATGAACACCACAAACCACCACCATCCATTGAAATATTACATCCTTTTAACCAATATCATGTCATCAAAAAATAAAACTCTTATAAAAGGATAATAATTGACATGAACAAAATTTGGCTCAAAGTTAATTTCATTCTCATTATCAAATTTTTAAACCACAATTCTATCTTCTGTAATATTTTTCTTATCATATGCAATATATTCTTCTTAGGATGTCTGATTTTCCATGAATTTCACATCAAAGGAGTTGACTAAATTTTTTAGATGTTTATCCAAACACATGTAAATCTTTCATTGGTTGAGTAACCAATTAAAATTAATTCATCAGTTTTTTCATAGCAAGGCCTTCCACCATTATTCCTTTTTCTTCAATATCCAAGTTGAATTTTGTAATCTATTCATTCTACACATCTTTATTTCTAAGGGTTTATTCTTGTCATATATTATTTTTCTCTCATTATTACTTTAACATTTTGACTTACTTCTTGTGTTTTGTGTTTTTACAAGGAATGCAACAAGTTTTGATCTCAATTGTTATTCCATATAGGTTCATTGTCCTTCTTCATCTTCATTATTTGAAGTTTATTTATTTTTTTTCTATCTTATAAAAAATATATAAAAATTAATAGTATTTTATCTTATGATGAACTATTTTTAAAATAATAATACTCAATATTATTATGAAAAAAATTTGTTCATTCTAGTGAACATTTTAAAACTTTTAGTGGAATTATTTCTTTCTTATATGTTTTACAGTACATCTTCCACCAATAATTTTCATCAGAATAATTATTATATTCTCTAACATTCCTCTTTATGAAATTTGTATAAGAATGTCAAATTCCTCAAACATGAATCATTTATGTGGTAGATTTCCATTTTTATTTTCAATAACATTGAAATAATTTTAAGATATTAGAGATATTATTATATTACTATCTCCAACATAAACTTCTTTATCCCCTTATTCACTAAGTCCCTATATATTATATTCTTATTTGAAAATTTTTAACTTATTTATAGCATCGAAATACATTTCTTAATTTATCTTCTTTTAAAATGTTAGGTATTTTATAATGTCATATGAAATAATAATTTAATGAAATATATCAGGTGATAAATCATCATTATATTCTAGGGAAATGATTTTAGGATCAAATATGTCTATAATGATTCTCACGATTCTCTTAACAATGGTAGAATCTTCCAACATTACTCTAAATACTTTGATGTTGCTGATAATCTAATTTAATCTTGTAAAATTGTTATTAATAGATTCATTATATTATATTATAAAACCTTCATACGTTTTTTTCTACACTTGTAGCTTTTATACCATTACATTGATATTTCCCCGAAATTTACCTTTGAGTCTATCCAATGTTTCTTTAGAAATCTTGAGACTCATCACCTTCATAACAAAATTTATAGTATAGATATAAAAATACCATTTAGTTATTTCCCATCAAAATAAATATTTATTTATTCAAAAAATATCATAGGATCAAATTTATTAATGGCTGGAAACCCAACTATAGATATTTCAATTACCTATAGTCCATGAGAAAAACTATACCATAACATTCTATTTTTAAACCCATGATAAAATTTTCATAAAAGGTAGGTTTACCTCTTCTGAAAAATGTGTTGAGATTATCCTTAATAATAAATTAAAGGATCTTATACAAGAAACATACATGATGTGATACCAATTGAAGTTCCCAGGAGTCTGAGAACCACTGGAGAGGGGGGGGGGGCTGAATCTTTAAATTATTTTCCATTGATTTTAACCCCCCAAACATGTAAGACTTTATATTATTTTAATTTTCATATATCTCTACCAATATATATATATTAATTGATATGAATTTAATGTAAAAAATATAAAAATTATAAATTTCATCCTCAATGTTGGTGACAACATCCTTTACATAGTGACTATCATCAGTCCTTAGAAAATCACAGTAATATAATGTGTATACAACTGAGTCAATTATTGTTAAGTAACTTCTCTCCCAGGACATGTAATTATACCAACTTCCATTAGTTCAAAATTTTTATTACCTTCTATGAAATAAATAAAAAAATTAAGAACATTATACATGAACTCTGATAAGAAATTCTTGGTCTAATATACTCTGTCCTCTATGAATCCATGTTTTTCACAATCACTTCATTTGGTATAACTTTTTTTGGTGTACTGAAAATTACTATAGCTCTAACTGGTGATATGTATAATTAACATAACATTATTCATCTAAATGGTTCCCTATATGACACCTTTAATTGATAATATTGTTTCTTCTATACTTTTGAGTCTAAAAACATTGTATGATCATTATCACTAGAATATTTTTCTAATTCCTCCCCTTTATCCAATGGCTTCCCTGGTTGGAAACATACCTTACTCGTGAATCTTTATCACTCCACCACGATCAAGTATATCAATATTTATTTCACCAATAAGTATAGTACATTAACCTTCTTTATATATGAATTCACTTATAACAAAACAAGAGGACTCAAATATTATCCCCACTCAACAAATATTATAAATTTTAAACTTCCTAATAATAAAATGATGGTACACTTATCAAGATTTATATAAAATTCTTTAAGTTTCTTAAAATATACCCCTTTACTCATATCTTACTTATATAGTCTAGATAAATAAAATTTGGGTGACCGGATTGACCTCATAATTGGTAAAATCTTTTTAGTGTTTATATATATCTCACTAGTAATCTGTTTGTAAAAAATTGATGAATATATTATGAACATCTCCATGGGGTTCATTCTTCCACTATCTAGAGGACACTTTTAGGAAATCCTACATCTAATGGTATAACATAAGTTTTTTTGGTGAACATATGAAAATTACTAAATCTGATAGACTCAAAAATGATTGAATTAATTTTGTTGTACACTTATCCACTTCTATATTCAACCATACTTTACATATTTCTTAGTACACAAAAATTAGATTAGTAAATTTTCATGGAATATTCCACCAGAGGAAATAAAATTTGTTCATCCTATACCTTTCTATCTAAAAGATAATTTATTAATTATTTTGACATAAAAAACATGTTATAATATTATTTAAAAAACCATTATTTCAGACCAATTTTACTTCAAAAAATGTATTTCTATTAGATCATTGTTCAATGATCATATTATATGCTTCCCATAACTCTCTATATATAAATATCTGAAAATGGATCATTGGACCATTGAAACATCGACAATCACTGTAGAGACCTGAATCTTGACGTACATTGAGATTACATTACTTTTGCAAAATACTTAGTATATAACAAAACACACACACACAAGGATCGTAATAGTTTAGTGTCTTTGGAAACTCAGAATAAAATTTTCTAATCCTGGTGAAATATCTTTAACATCTCCCATAAAGATCTTCTTTTTTTTATACCTAAGACCTTTCTTTATATCCTGGGGAAAAGAAAACATAAAAGGGTGAGCTCAAATGCTCAGTAAGGGTAAAAAAAAATATCAATCACATCATATACATAAGCACATAACTTTTGGAAATCTTAACCTGAAAAAGAGATCATAATTTCATAACATGGGATAAATCATGGCAGTGAAATGTAATCACAATAATCATAACATAAAACATGAAACTTTGTGGAAAACACACATAATCATAGAGAATCATTTCTTGTTTAGTCAAGACTCATTGCCAAGACTATCTTAGTGGACAAAGTCCCTTTCTGAACTGAGTCACCCTCGTTTCAGTCCTGTTTCACTGAACCGGTATAACCTACCATTCCAGCCATGTCTATCTCATGAGATATAAAATCTTTACCCAATGCATTGGAGGGAGATATAGGTCCCACCCATCTCATAATGATACCATTTTTATGTGTGCCACAAAATCATAAATCATACATCATTGCATAACCCATGTAATAAAAATGGGATTCTTAAACATCATGACATCATAAAACAATTCATATAAGATAAAGGAATTCGTAATAAATAATTCCATCACAACATAATCAAATCAATTTAATAATAGGGATAAAACAGAACCCTTTATTATCTTAGATGGAAAATAATTTTGATAAAACACTTGAACTCCATTCTTGAGGAAAATATCCTTTCTACTTCAAAAAAATTTTCCTTTCTTAACATGTCATACAATTTTAAACTAAAATAAGTTGATTAAAAATAAACTTGAAAACTTGTAATGGAAGATTCTTGGAAATAATGATTTAAAAATCCATTCATGCCGTATAAGTTAAAAAAACATTCTTCGTACTTTTGTCGGAAAAGTCAAAAAGTACCTCGTACGAAAAACGACAAAAGATTCCTTTTATATTCTTTACTAAAAACTCACCGAAGGGTAAAATTGGATTTAAAATATTGTAAGTGGATGGAAACAATATTACATATTGAGGGAACATGGATGTGGATGATAAAATACACCCCAGTAAATTTCAAAGTATAAACAATCTCGGATAAAAATGAGATTGTGATATTTCCCTTACCTTAGGTCCGATTTGCTTCGTAAGTGTCCGAACCTCCTGTATAATGATTTAAATAATGTCATTGATTTATTAAATAATAATATTAATTGTTATGATATCATATATGGTTCACTTATGACTTTATATTACCCGTTCTTTTGTAAATTCCATGTTAAAGAGCATTTTGGGTAAAATTGTTTCGTTTGTCGTCCGTGTTTTGACTTGTAATTATTCATATGATTAATTAGATCATGATTAATCAATTCCATAATATAAATCATGATTTATATAAATATATATATTCAGAATATACATATATATTTTAAATCAGTAAATGGAAAGAAATACACCGTTCATAGAGACGGTAGTCCGTACGTACGCATGAACGCTGTTTTCGTTTCCTTATTGAATTGAATGGAATTAAGTAGATGACATACATATAAACATACAAAAATCTAGTATCATTGTTATGTCATATATTTCATTAGTACTTATTATATATACTTTATAATCATTTTGGAATGGTTAACATGGATAATGAATCTCATCGCGTCGTGGAGACGGTAGTCCGTACGTACGCATGAGCGATGATATCATTCCCATGGTCGTGGAATTGTGTTGAAGTGTATGTATACTATTTCAGTATCAATATAAATCTATAATAATCATATATAGTTACTCCTTACACCATTATACCCATCCAATTAAGGTGGTGGCGGAAAATAGATTACACCACAGCGTGGAGACGGTATTCCGTACGTACGCACGCGCGATGATTTCCTTTTTACGTAGGATGGATAGAAGGTTAATTAGAGTTGTTTAATATTTATAATAACATATCAGTATATAAGAAATACTGATGTTATTACTTTATCATGAAACAACTAAAGAAGAAGAAGTTGAAGAAGAAAGAAATTGAAAAAGATCGGTAATAGATATTACCTCTTTTTGACGTGCCTTTTCTTAACCTCCACTTAAAGAACTAAGGATGGTCTTTGAAGAAGACAAGGACCTCTAGGATGATACTAGGGAAGTGGAGAAGAGATTTTGGTAGGGGTTGGCCGAACTTGAAGGCTCAAAGTTGTGTGAGGAAGAGAGGGAGGAGGTTCCCTTTTATAAGGGAGGAGAGGGGCACCTTTGGAATAACTAAAAATATTATTTTATTATAAAGCCAAATTCGGTTTTAAATAGCTCCAAATTGATTTATTTTGAGGCTAAGGTGGGGATGGGTCTAAATCATCTCATATAATAGGATTTAGACAAGTTTAGGTTATTATTTTAACCTTATCAATTAGATTTAACTTTAAGTTAAATAATTTAACTTTTACCGTGTCTTTTTGTTTTCTTACACTATATGGTTAATAAACTTACCATAACAAGAAAAACGAACCCCAAGTTGTTTATTATTAATATATATATCCTTATCTAAGTCATTTGGCAGAACATTATATTTTTATGAATTAAATAACAATTGATAATATAATATTTATTTTAAAAACTAATTTGTGTCAATTGTGACACTATTTGGTACATGATTTTTATGAAATTCATAACATAATGATAAGTTCGAAAAAAGTTCCTTACATCAACAATAAAATGTCATATTAACCTATAAAATTAGTTTAAGTCATAAAAAGTCTCAAATTACATTTATTTGGGCATTTATAACATCAATTATGTTAATTTTTCTTAAAAAGGTAATTACTGTATCATTGTTGTGTCATTAATAAATTAACTTATTTAAAGTATAAAAATTACAAATAAAATACCATTATGTAGGAAATCTTTTTATCTTTCTAATTAATATTTATAGTCGAATTTATCTTATGTATAACCCCATATTAAAAATGTTTTAGTAAATAAACGTTGATTTTAACTCTTTTAACTCTTCTTTGAATTAAATAATAATAAATGTCCTAATCTAATCCAAGTAGCCATAAATGATAATATTTTACACTTAAGGTTGTTTTTGGTAGAGATACACTTGTCCAATAGGATTAGGACATGTGTTAGGGTAATATTAATATCATTTTTACCCTTAATTACCCTATTTACTTTTAACCGTGGTAAAAAAAGTAAAAAGTTACTATTCACCAAAAATTATTTTCATCTCATTGAACCACATTTTACTTAATGAAATCAACCGTGTCTCTCAGATTTTTTGAAATTCAATTCACAGAAGCGGTAAAATTAAGATTTATGAAAAAAATAATTTTTTTAACTTTCACATAGTAGTTTCACTATTCATCAAAAATTAAAGTTTTTCAGAAAAATGCAAAAATTTCACCCTAAGCTATAATTGATATTCCGAATTCAAAAATGATTTCTATTTTACAAAATTCTCAACATATTAGTTTCATTAATTAATTTTATAATTAATTTCCACTGTCACAACAAATAGCGTGTTTTTTAGAGATAATAACTATCAAAATATTAACACTTATTTATGTCTGGTGTAAATGTGAAATTACATCCAATGACCAAAATTGTATTGAATTGTAAAAATATATTCTAAATATACTTTAAAACCACTCAAATTAATAATTTATCACTATTAATTATTTCGATTAAAAAAGTTGTTTTTACTTAAAATTTAGTAATTTTCACTATTCATCAGAATATGAAAGTTATCCGAAAAGTACCAACATTTCACCTTAGGATAAATTCGATACTACGAATCCAAAAATGAAGTCCATTTTGAGATCTAAAATTTCTAAAATTTTAAAACGTGGTTATTACTATTCATAACGGTTAGTTATAATAATATTTTAATAGCATATCGTTGTTTAGTGAAACTCGGTATTGCGTACTACACACGCTATCGAGGAAGGTCGCGATTGCGTGCAAGGCAAGTCAAGGATGTGTGTTGTGCAAGCTCCTTTTGGTGTACCATACAACACAAGGCATTAATAAAATTAAAAAGAATATTTTTCATAAAATCTCAGGCTGTTACATTCTACCCCCCTTAAAATGAATTTCTCCTTCGAAATTCGTCGGGGTTATAAATGGTCTACTATTCGAAAGTTTTTTTAATAGAAACCCACATCGTAAAAAGGAATATCAAAACTTGGCTTTAAAAACTAAAGTATGAAATGTAACGATTACCCAAATAAACTAATCACTGGGTTTCCACATAGGTGAAAATATGGATATGGAAGAGAAATCTAACCATCATGTTTTGATGGAGAGTGGAAGAGAACATGGCTATGGAAAAGCCAGTAATCACAAATCCATAAATTTGTGATGATCTAAGGTACCATCTGATTCATCAGGTATAAGATCACTAGGACAAGATTTTTGGTTTTCAAGATCATTTCCCTAAAGTTGAAAATTTGAAATAGAATAAATACTTACTTTATTTTGGTACAATCTCACTGTTGTTCGTGCCTTGAACAATTTCCACTTCATCTCGTAAATAAATGAAGTTGAATTTGTTATTCATGAAGTGTTATCAGATCATGTGATAGAATGACGGGTCATTCCATCTGTCTCAAACAAAAGGTTAGCAAAAATTATATTCATAAGTCGATCTATAGTGAGATTAATCATATATGGTTCCTAAAATGGACTTATACATCATATATCATACTGTCTAATATAATAAAACTAGTTTCTACTAAACAGGGAATTCCTGTAGGCCAGTGGTAGGCGATAAAGGGCAGTCGCACTTCGGTTGTGGGTCCAATTTCCACAGCCTTGTCCGACGCGATGGGATGTCGCCCGTCCTGCAGGTTTTCCTTTTTCTAAAACTATATTACTATAACATCCCATCAATAATATCGAAAAAAATTCTATCCTTAAACAATACTAACTTATGTCCAACATAATCCATTCCAATCTTTAGGCTTATCCATAATACTGCAGTCCACTCTCATAACACAGTGAAAACAATTACCAGAGATTTAACACCATCGTCGATCCCCATATATCATAAGATATGTTTTTTTGGTCACATTCCAAACATTTAAAGTCCTTAATCATGTATTCTCTTGAATACCTTAGTGAAAACTTGAATGCAGTTAAAATTTAACACTTTCCACATACCAAAATCCTCAAAATTCTATATACTCAAACCATGATATCACTTAGTCCTTATATCAATCATGAGCTCATGAATACTGTTAAACATTTCATTTTCTCATTTTCCCTTCATTATGCGCATACCATCTTATTTCCAAAAATATCTCAATCACTTTGAATACCACATTAGACCAATACATAAATATTCCAATACTCCATGATACAATATTATTTTGGAATCCCATTACATAAACACTTAATAATTCCACCACATCGTTGTCATATTCAACATCGCCAATAGTGATCGCATGTGACTTCCCTTTGTCCTTTTCCTTCAGTGGTTGCTCATGTTGATCATCACTAACCCTTGGATTAGGGAATTTATTAGCATAATGCCCCATTTCCTTGCACTTGAAGCATTGGAGTGTTGGTGGTGCGTTCTCTACAGTGTTTGCTTTATTCACATCATTAGAAACCCTTTTTCCATTACTTCAACACTCAACTGCTCGATGACCTTCTTTTCCACACTTAAAACATTTTCTAGTCCCTTTAAGACAATCTCCACCATTCTTCTTTCAACACTTTGTGCATAAGAAAACATTCATCTTCTTTTCACCATTATTATGAGATTTCTCCTTGAACTCCATCTTTCGTTTCTTGTCAAAACCATGAGATGGATATGTAACCCCAACTTCCATTTCTACCTTGATAGCACAACACACAATTTTTTCATAGCTACTAAAGTCTCTTATAGCTAATGCCCTTCGAAGACTTGGTTTTAAGCCACTGAAAAATCGATCAACTTTACTTTCAGGTTGGATGATAATGCCAGATGCATACCTTGCAAGTCTTGTAAAATTTTCTTCGTATATACCAACAGATTCATCATCCTTCTGCTTCAGCTCAAGAAACTCCTTTTCCATCTTTGTTCGAAGAATACAAGGGAAGTACTTACTGAAAAACAAGTTCTTGAACTTGTCCCATTCCATGGACTCAATTTCATCTCTTGGCCTCGTATTCTTGATAAGATTCCACCATTGATCAGCTTCACCTTCCAAATGATATACTGCTAAGATGAATTTATCATGTTCAGAACATTGAAGAACTGAAAATATCTTTTTAGTAGTACTGATCCATTGTTCAGCAACAAGTGGATCAGAAGACCCACTGAATGAAGGTGGACGTTGCCTCATGAAGGACTCAATAGAATATTGTTCCCTTCTCTGCTCATTTGGAAGTCCAGAATGATTAATAGCTTGTGTAAGTATAGCAATAAGATTTTTCACTCCATCTCCCATAACATTTGTTTTTTCAGGAGGACAATCATTGCATTGTCCATTGCATTGATCAACACAGTTCCTTCGGGTTCTAGCCATCGTCTAAAACCCAAAAAGAATAGTGTGAGAGGCAAAAATCATGCTAGGGAAAACAACATAATAAAGGGGGAGTACCTTCAATATCTAACATCTTAGGTTTAATTCTATGATCGTTAGCGTAATTCTAGTACTATAACCTATACGTATACTTAACCTTAGGGAAATCCCTAGACAGACCTTAGAAATATCTCTAGGGATCTCACTAACGTTTTCGCATCCTAGTTTCCAAAGGTTGACTAAACCTTTCCTCTGATACCAACTGTAGAGACCCGAATCTTGATGTACTTTGAGATTACATTACTTTTGCGGAATACTTAGAACATAACAAAACACACACACACAAGGATCGTAATGGTTTAGTGTCTTTGGAAACTCGGAATAAAATCTTCTAATCCTGGTGAAAGATCGTCAACATCTCCCATAAATATCTTCTTTTTTTTATACCTAAAACCATTCTTTATATCATGGGGAAAAGATAACATAAAAGGGTGAGCTCAAATTCTCAGTAAGGGTAAAAAAAATATCAATCACATCATATACATAAGCACATAACTTTTGGAAATCTTAATCTGCAAAAGAGATCATAATTTCATAACATGGGATAAATCATGGCAGTGAAATTTAATCGCAATAATCATAACATAAAACATGAAACTTTGTGGCATACACACATAATCATAGAGAATCATTTCTTGTTTAGTCAAGACTCATTGGCAAGACTATCTTAGTGGACAAAGTCCCTTTCTGAACCGAGTCACCCTCGTTTCAGTCCTGTTTCACTGAACCGGTATAACCTACCATTCCAGCCATGTCTATCTCATGAAATATAAAATCTTTACCCAATGTATTGGAGGGAGATATAGGTCCCACCCATCTCATAATGATACCATTCTTATGTGTGCCACAAAATCATAAATCATACATCATTGCATAACCCATGTAATAAAAATGGGATTCTTAAACATCATGACGTCATAATACAATTCATATAAGATAAAGGAATTCATAAAAAATAATTACATCACAACATAATCAAATTAGTTTAATAATAGGGATAAAACAGAACCCTTTATTATCTTAGATGGAAAATAATTTGGATAAAACACTTGAACTCCACTCTTGAAGAAAATATCCTTTCTACTTCAAAAACATTTTCCTTTCTTAACATGTCATACAATTTCAAAGTAAAAAAAGTTGATTAAAAATAAACATGAAAACTTGTAATGGAAGCTTCTTGGAAATAATGTTTTAAAAATCCATTCATGCCATATAAGTTAAAAAAAAACATTCTTCGTACTTTTTTCGGAAAAGTCAAAAAGTACCTCGTATGAAAAACGACAAAATATTCCTTTCATATTCTTTACTAAAAACTCACCGAAGGGTAAAATTGGATTTAAACTATTGTAAGTGGTTGGAAAAAATATTACATATTGAGGGAACATGGATGTGGATGATAAAATACACCCCAGTAAATTTCAAAGTATAAACAATCTCGGATAAAAATGAGATTGTGATATTTCCCTTACCTTAGGTCTGATTTGCTTCGTAAGTGTCCGAAACTCCTGTATAATGATTTAAATAATGTCATTTATTTATTACATAATCATATTAATTGTTATGATATCATATATGGTTCACTTATGACTTTATATTACCCGTTCTTTTGTAAATTCCATGTTAAAGAGCGTTTTGGGTAAAATTGTTTCATTTGTCGTCCGTATTTTGACTTGTAATTATTCATATAATTACTTAGATCATGATTACTTAATTACAGAATATAAAACATGATTTATATATATATATTCAGAATATACATATATATATTAAATCAGTAAATGGAAAGAAATACACCGTTCATGGAGACGGTAGTCCGTACGTACGCATGAACACTGTTTTTGTTTCCTTATTGAATTGAATGGAATTAAGTAGATGACATAAATATAAATATAAATAAATACAGTATAATTTTTATGTCATATATTTCATTAGTACTTATTATATATACTTTATAATTATTCTGGAATGGTTAACATGGATAATGAATCTCATCGCGTCGTGGAGACGGTAGTCCGTACGTACACACGGGCGATGATATCGTTCCCATGGTCGTGGAATTGTGTTGAAGTGTATGTATACTATTTCAGTATCAATATCACTCTATAATAATCATATATAGTTACTCCTTACACCATTATACCCATCCAATTATGGTGGTGGCGGAAAATAGATTACACCACAGCGTGGAGATGGTATTTCGTACGTACGCACGCACGGTGATTTCCTTTTTCCGTAGGATGGATAGAAGGTTAATTAGAGTTGTTTCATATTTATAATGACATATCAGTATATAATAAAAACTGATTTTATTACTTTATTATGAAACAACTAAAGAAGAAGAAGTTGAAGAAGAAAGAAATTGAAAAAGATCGGTAATGGATATTACCTCTTTTTGACGTGCCTTTTCTTAACCTCCACTTAAAGAACTAAGGATGGTCTTTGAAGAAGACCAGGACCTCTAGGATGATACTAGGAAAGTAGAGAAGAGATTTTGGCAGGGGTTGGCCGAGCCTGAAGGCTCAATGCTGTGTGAGGAAGAGAGGGAGGAGGTGCCCTTTTATAAGGGAGGAGAGGGGCACCTTTGGAATATCTAAAAATATTATTTTATTATAAAGCCAAATTCGGTTTTAAATAGCTCCAAATTGATTTAATTTGAGGATAAGGTGGGGATGGGTCGAAATAATCTCATATAATAGGATTTAGACAAGTTTAGGTTATTATTTTAACCTTATCAATTAGATTTAACTTTAAGTTAAATAATTTAACTTTTATCGTGTCTTTTTGTTTTCTTACAATATATGGTTAATAAACTTACCATAACAAGACAAACGAACCCCAAGTTGTTTATTATTAATATATATATCCTTTTCTAATTTATTTGGCCGAACATTAGATTTTTAGGAATTAAATAACAATTGATAATATAATATTTGTTTTAAAAACTAATTTATGTCAATTTTGACACTATTTGGTACATGATTTTTATGAAATTCATAACAGAATGATAAGTTCGAAAAAAGTTCTTTAAATCAACAATAACATGTAATATTAACCTATAAAATTATTATAAGTCATAAAAAGTCTCAAATTACATTTATTTGGGCATTTATAACATCAATTATGTTATTTTTTTTATAAAACTTTAATTACTGTATCATTGTTGTTTCATAAATAAATTAACTTATTTAAAGTCTAAAAATTACAAATAAAATACCATTATGTAGGAAATCTTTTTATCTTCCTAATGAATATTTATAGTCGAATTTATCTTATATATAACCCCATATTAAAAATGTTTTAGTAAATAAACTTTGATTTTAACTCTTTTAACTCGTCTTTGAATTAAATAATAATAAATGTCCTAATCTAATCCAAGTGGGCCTAAATGATAATATTTTACACTTAAGGTTGTTTTTGGTCGAGATAAACTTGTCCAATAGGATTAGGACATGTGTTAGGGTAATATTAATATCATTTTTACCCTTAATTACCCTATTTACTTTTAACCGTGGTAAAAAAAAGTAAAAAGTTAATATTCACCAAAAATTATTTTCATCTCATTGAACCACATTTTACTTACTAACATCAACCGTGTCTCTCGGATTTTTTGAAATTCCATTCACAGAAGCGGTAAAATTATGATTTATGAAAAAAATAATTTTTTTAACTTCCACATAGTAGTTTCACTATTCATCAAAAATTAATGTTTTTCAGAAAAATGCCAAAATTTCACCCTAAGATATAATTGATATTCAGAATTAAAAAATGATTTCTATTTTACAAAATTACCAACATATATGTTTCATTAATTAATTTTATACTTAATTTCCGTTGTCACAACAAATAGCGTGCTTTTAAGAGATAATAACTATCACAATATTAACACTTGTTTATGTCTGGTGTAAATGTGAAATTACATCCAATGACCAACATCATATTGAATTGTAAAAATATATTCTAAATATACTTTAAAACCACTCAAATTAATAATTTATCACTATTAATTATTTCGATTTAAAAAGTTGTTTTTAATTAAAATTTAGTAATTTTCACTATTCATCAGAATATGAAAGTATCCGAAAAGTACCAAAATTTCACCTTAGGATAAATTCGATACTACGAATCCAAAAATGAAGTCCATTTTGAGAGCTAAAATTTCTAAAATTTTAAAACATGGTTATTACTATTCATAACGGCTAGTTATAATAATATTTTAATAGCATATCGTTGTTTAGTGAAACTCGGTATTGCGTACTACACACGCTATCGAGGAAGGTCGAGATTGCGGGCAAGGCAAGTCAAGGATGTGTGTTGTGCAAGCTCCTTTTGGTGTAGCGTACAACACAAGGCATTAAAAAAATTAAAAAGAATTTTTTTCATAAAATCTCGGGATGTTACAATCACCCTCCCTATCTCTACTAGATCTGATGTGCTCCTTTCAATCTAATGAATAGATGGATCTTCCTGTCATTGTAGTAACAAAGCCTCTATTACATAAAACTCGTTCTAACAGGTCATTATTAAGTGGATTAAATATGGTAGACTACATACCAGACTTTCATCCATGATTTTATAAATTCAAACATTAAATAACATTTCATAAAAAAAATATCTTCTTGGAAAATTCTTACAATTGATCATTCCTAAAACTAAAAATAAGTGGAATAATAAAATGCCTATAACAAGTAAAAATGGTTAATTGACATTCATAGATTCCTATCCAATCATTACTGAGGAAAAAAATTCACTTCTTTCTTAATACAGTTTCCCCATTTGTAATGATATATAAAAAACTATATAATGTGGATTTTTTTCAATCTAAATCCAAAAAATGGACCCTTTTCTATCTGGTAATATTTTAAAAATTCAACCATTGTATAAACTTTGCTGGGATCATAAATATCTTCAAGATTTCATGAACATGATAAATAAAAATCATAAAGTAAATTAATAAGTAAAATTTCATAACCATATTAATGAATAACTCATTCCAACACGAGTGACTACGTCTTACCTGAGACACAAATTTTTTGACAATAAGATATTGAAAAATATTCAAAAAAATTACAAAAACAACACAAATTATCATGAAAAATGAGACCTTGAATCAACTCCATAACAAAAATCACTACATATTGTACTTATTACCAGGAGATAAAACATTATATCAAACTCATACCAAACCCATTAATATAGTATAAAACATATTAAATTACTCCTATTTATTAATCAATAAAACATTTTCATGAAACAAATCAATGTGCTCACCCATATCTAGTGGGACCCAAGGAAAACCAGTAAAACACAACGAACCATATACAAAGAACATTTCCTAAATCATGTGATAATCTAATATCACGTAATCACCCAAAAATACATACCAACTATCCCTTAATTTCTAATGGAGTATCAACACGTAATAAACTTAATGTGTTAGGCCTCTTCACCATATGATAAATTACAAGATATGAATATCCAACCAAGGATAAAACCCAGACCACATGTGGATATGCCATCAATTTTAAATAACTATATTCCCATCTATGTATTACCACTAAAACCCATTAAAATATATCAAGAGTTTTGAAAATCATGCATGCAAACTATAATAAATGGAAAATATTTTCCTCCATAAATAATACTATACAAATCATTTTTTCAAAAAGTAATTTTACATTACCAATTTTAGGATACATTCTAAAAATATAAAATATTTTAAAAAATAAACCCAGAGAACCATGAGACTCATTAGAAACACATTGAGGACAACAATTTTATAAACTAATCTGTCCATTGGGGTTTTTATTGTACCTTTAATAAGAGTTATAATTTAAAATAATTAATTTAAATTAAAATAAAATTAACCCTTGTTTACACCAAAATTATATAACAAAAAAAAAATAAAACATTAAATTTTTTTTGTTGAAATATTTCTAAAACCACCATAATCCAGAAAAAAATTATCATTAGTATACTTATTTACAAAAAAAAATATTGAAAATGAATTTATTTCTATTCGAATGTGATACTAGATCCAATTTCAACACTAGATCCAACAAAACATATATGATCAATACTAATTTTCACAACTAAGAATAATTTGTGAAAACCTTGAAAAAGAAAATAATTTCATGTTTTGAAAATAAAATTTTACATTACCCTTCATTAAATACACATTTATTAAAAACCAATTAAAATATAAATATTTTTCATACATTGAAAACCAATTTAATAGAATAAAAATTTCTAGAAATACCCATTCAAAACCTTAATAGGTTAACAATGTTTAAAACACTATTGAAAATGCATGACAAATTTAATTACCAAACTAGGTACCGAAAAAAATATTAACATGAAATTATTGTTCACAAATTTAAAATATTATCACAATTGAATTTTTTTCATAAAAGTAGTTTCTTTTGAAACATAATTTTGTATTTCTAAATTAATGGAATCTGTTTTTAGCAAACAAAAAGGTGAAAGGAACATTCATGATCTGTGTGATCATTGAGATGGGCAGTTGGTGAATCTTGGATCTAATGATTTTATTTTTTCATACAAAACAATTAATCTTCACCTCTATTTAGTAATAATTGAATCTTATGGGAAACCACAAACACACACAACTAAAATATCCTTGGTATTTAAAATATGAATACTCAATATTATTATCTCATCTATATAATGGATGGTAAGTAATCCCGGAATAGACACCCACTAAAAACAATAAATTTTGGGTTATTGAATGCATGGAATATCCATTACAGGTATACCACTATAGTCCCTCCCATATTGCATGTACTCCTAACACATAAAATATAATAAAAAAATTGTAATAAAAATAATTAACTTCACCAACAAGATTCATGTTTTTCACTATACAACTTCAAATTTATTAACTCTTAACTTTGTGCATGCTCTTCTTATTCCACATCACTTTTTTGATTAGTAGCATTAAATTACTTCTTAATCAAATTCATAATCCAATATTTTCTATCTAGAATCTTTAGTTCTATACTCTTATTTTAATACCCTCTATCTAGTACAACATTATACTTATATCAACCGGTAAAGGATCATTGTCTATTACCATGTTGACAATTGGTACCTTATTCATATGATCACTAATTCACAGGAGTTTTCTAATACAAAATAGTACGAGTAAAATATATGTTATTCCTATATCTGGTGCAACAATATAAAATTTAACAATACAAGATCAATATCTAAAACTCTTGAAATCATATCAATCTATCATCAATTCACGCTATTGAAAAAAAACTAGAAACAATAATACGATGAATTTGAATACCATAATATTGGAAGTAATCCTCCGATAAATAATGGTTGAATGAGTTCATCAAATTCAAACATCATGAAGATATTTTGAACACCTCTCTAAAAACTATCTTTGATTGAATTCCTTTAAACTACCTAAAATCTATGAGTAAACCTAAAATTGAATAAAAACATTCTTTAAACCTCAATATAAATGATCTATTTAGTCATAATGAAATAATAGATTTAATAATCGTTTTTTATTTATTAATATTGAATAATTGAACATTTATCTTAGGATCCTCGTATTTGATGTCTTTAGAAAAACATTGTAAATATTTAAAAAATCCTCATATAATACTTCTTATAGAGACTTCTTTGTTCCATAAATGTATATGTAGTAATCTCTTGAGGTTCCTCTTTTTTTGGAAATCATTTTTC
Source organism: Viscum album (assembly GCA_963277665.1). Lineage (NCBI taxonomy): Eukaryota > Viridiplantae > Streptophyta > Magnoliopsida > Santalales > Viscaceae > Viscum > Viscum album. The sequence continues at coordinate 1,663,067,905 of OY728153.1, read as the reverse complement.
ATTGGATCTTTATGGAGACATTTGATATATGGATCATCTTGAAAACAATAGTATTATGTCTCCAAAAATGTTATTCTACCCAATGATCTTATCTTAAAATATCTATCTGATGAATTTGATTAGAAACCCTTGTCTTATCAATAAATATTCTCAATCAGGTTGAGTTTATTTGATGACATGGAAATATCTATCTATTTACTTAAGTTGGTAACATACCATAGATTAATGAACAAGGATTCATTCACCAAAACATCACCTATTATCCTCTTAAACTATATTCAATCCTATCATGTGGACTTTTTTATTCGCTCTGTTCAATTAATCTTCATCCACAACTACTTTAATACTTCATACATTATTACTTCTACTAAATAAATCTATAATCATAAATACCTTCATATGAAAATTATTTTTGAGTACATTTAATATCAGCAAATAATTTCCATTGTTTAATTTACTAAATATCTCAATCTTATTGATTAATGAACATAATCAGACAAACATTTAGTGCTACATTGAGTTTAATTTCTTCATTGCCTTAGAATCATTCAATTTTCTTTTTTATGGAATTATAAATATATTAATGTAATTTATTTTTGAAAACAAAATAAAATACTGAAAAAACATTATTTCTTATCAACCATATTATTATTAAATATGTAACAACTAAAAATATATTTTTCTTAATAAAAGGAAACTCAAAAAATATTCCCATCAAAATCAACCAAATAATATATTTCTATTTTGTAATGTGAATTTACAAAATTAACCTAATTAGATTTATAATCAAATGAAATATTTACCCATAGGTATGTAGCCCATTATGTAGTTTCAAATTATTCTATGTATGTCCCAATATATTTTATTTTTTAGAAATATAATAATAGTCAATAATAGTGATCACGATAAATGGAACTCCTATATGTAATCCTATCTAGCACTTTGAAAAATTCCAAAAACTATAACCACTAAAATTTTCAATAACCAATGAAACAATATTAAAATAATATATTTCCAAAAATTATAATTCGTTGAACCTATTATAAATGGGTGATAATAAGAAAAACCAAACAATAAGGTATTTTTTTCTATAAAATTATTATTATTAAAAATGACCCTTTCCATTCTAGAATTTCAAGATCATTTTTCTATAAAATTACAAAAAATCATATATAATCAATCATACACCATGAAATCCATATAATGGAACTATATTATGAATGAGACGCAAATACAATATATATAAATTATATCCATGATACCTGACATAGATGAAAAAACAAAACCAACTCTTTTTTTGTAAACCAAAACAATAGAAATTTAAACCTCCCTAGAAAATCGAGTTTCACTATATAGATATTATTAATGATTTTTTACAGTTTTCCTTCGAGTCTCAATATAACTTATATCTAAAAAAAATTATATAATAATAAACTAATAACATTTCTAAAATTATTTATTAATATATAATATCATACCTATTTCAGAATTGAATCATAATGCGAGTGATCCCATAATACTATCTTCTAACTACTGAAGGATAGATTGATAAATAAAAAAAAATTAGAAGTGAAATAGGAAACATTTATCAACTAAATAACAACATGAACCACATACATAAAACTCAGTTTCAATTGGTAAAATGAATGTAATACATATAACAATAATCCACATATATAAAAAGAAATTAGAGTAATTCATATAATTATACTTCAACCCTAATTAACAACCAACTCATCATCATCAATTCCTAAACATTATCTTGCACAATCTATGGTATACGACAAAAATTGTTTTTTCTATACAATGAAGTAACATGTGGAATCTTATAACTCATGTAACATTATTTACAATGCACAAGATTCCCATGAAGAAGGTGATGGGATGACCCAGTAGGGTTTAGCCAGTTCTCTCTAAACACCCCATCCCTAAGAAAATGAAAAAATTGTTATTTTATTTTATAAAATATTTTAAATCCAATTTCATTTTTAAAACCGTTTCAATGAACATTGACAATAAGAAACAGAAAAAAATCAACATTACATCAATATAAAAAAATCATCCACATCATAAAAATTGTCACCATTCATGTAAAATGAAATTCAACAAAAACATTAATACACATCCTACAAAATATCCAAAAACATGTGTCAAAAAATGAGATATGAGGTAACCCTTGGACCATGAGTAATATCAATGACTAGTTTTTAAAAACTTATGATTGAATCATCTACCACCATACATCACCTTATTATCCACTTAATGGTCCCTACACTGATATTTTGGTTTAAAATTACATCATGATATCATTATAAGAAATATCACCCAAATGACGTTTGAGTTTATAGATATCATGTCTAAGAACATGAAAAAACCAATCAAATATATGAAATACATAATCTTTGGATTATGAAACTCAATACACAACCTATAATAACTGTAGACATTGTGGAACCCAAATAACAATTTATGTAAATCGTTAGTCATTAAACTCAATGAACCGACCACAAAACCATTTTATTGTCAAGAAAACCCATGTACTCAAAACAAAATCAATCATACATATTAATTAAAATACCATATAATAGTAACCATATGAAAAAAAATCTTTACTCCAATAGTATCTCTAAATAAAATAAATACAAAAGATTAGAAAAATTATGAATATAAAAAGTACGTACAAAAATCCTTCAATATCTATTTATTCCAATAAACTTTTTTACCCACCAAACTATTTAAAATCACCCTTTTCAAAATCCTTAATTTTGAATAAACTAAAAGTATATTAATAAATCATCCAGTTTCTGTTCTATAAGAACACTAAATCCAAATACACCATCTAAACAAAAACAAATTCTCAATGAGGAAAATAATTTTTTTAATTCAAAAAATAATTTAACTAAATATCATTATTCAATATCGGGAGATTTTCCGACATAATAGTATGTGATAGAATATAACTAAAAACCTAATGATGGTGGATTTATATCATAGCATGAAATAAGGGATCTCACAACTTAAATCACATTATAATACATGTTTGTTATTTTAAAAAATCTTCATTTTATATTTCAGTAAAAAAATATGATTTGTGATTCTAGAATATAGGATATGAGACATAATGAAAAAATAGAGGATAAATCACAGTAAATCAATGACTTTTATTACCAATAATGGCTGAAATCCATTTATGGAGGAGGGAAATTCATGAAAATCACCCCAAAATCATAAAAAATTCATCTTATCCTGAGTTAGGGATGAAATTTAGGGTGGAAAATTCACTTTTTGGTGTAAAAATCACATTTTGGGGAAATGTTAAATGTTTTAAGATATCATTCCATGGTTCACAAGACAAAAAAACAACTATGTTTTACTTTCAATCAAAAAATGAGATTCATGATCTCCAAAACCATGATGGGATCATAATGGTTTCACTTATCCTATAAACCATTGTCCCATATTAAATCCAAAATCATAATCCACGTAAAACTTGATCCCTAAGTTAAAAACCCCTATTAAAATCTAATGGTGTAGTAAAAATTCACTTTTTTATGTCATATAAATATTATTTTTAAAAAAAAAATAATAAATGTACCATGGAATTCTCTTCATGAGTCAATATTACATCCCACTACCTTAAATATATAATCACTATAACATTATCTATAAAACGCAGCATCCTATACTTCAAAAACATCATTCCCAGTAGTTTAACCCAATTAAAACACATTAACTTTTTTCATCCCAAAAACCAAAACTTTCAACTCATTCTATCAAGGTGGCATAAATATAAAGGGAACCATTTCTGGTCCTTGTCACACACTATTAAAAGGTACAACATGTCATGTTAAATAGAAATGAGTTACATGGGTTTTGATTCCCTTCATAAGAATATATTGGTAACCCTTATCTTATTTGGAATTATAACGTCACAACACATGGCACATCTATAGATCAAAATAAATTCCTGAGTTCCCAACTATGTTTCATTAAAAAAAGATCAAAATTAACTAATGGGGGGATAACAGAATATATCTCAAATATATTAATGGAGTAACCATGCTACATAGAAATTTATATATTAATGTGATGTATTTATCGGTCGATATCATAACAAAAGAAAAAAAGTATTTTTATTAGGTTGTATTTCACAAAAATGACTTAACTCTTAAAGAGAGACTTATTATAGAAATAAAAGAACATGAAAACTTCATAAAAATAGTTCTATACGGATAAAATATTCTAGTGAGTGAAAATTTATTTTCTATTTAAACTCAAAATAAAATGGGGAATAAATTATTCACCAATAATATTCCTAATATTTATTCAATTTGACTACTTCAAAATCAATAATAAAAATCTAGTTCCTTCCAATATTTTATTTCTTTTAAATATTTTAGCATCAAAAGTATGTAGGTGCTCCAAATATTTGTAATTGAATCTATATGAATAAAAATTAATGGTATGGATAATTTTTTGTATAAAAAAATAGTTCACTTTGGTAAAGGATGATTTCCCCCTAATTTAAATTTTAATCATGAGTTGGGATAGTGTATTGTCATGATCCATGATAATTTATCCGTATTTCATGGTAAAAAATAGGAAACCATTGATTTATTAAATATTGAAAGCTCATAAACTATATTTTATTACATGCATACATAGAGACTATAATGGAAACCCCAATTGAGTAGAAACCACTTGGCATAGCACACCAATCTCTACGAACTGTCACAAGATATTTATAAAACAAAAAAATATGTGTGAATGTTGAAAGGTGATGAATTTTTATATAATGGACTTATATATACTACATTTTTGAAATACCAATTCACCATGGTCAAATATATTGAATATTATAAATTATGTAGTATTTTAGATTTGGTCAGGTAAAGGATATCTATTTATCTCCCATTCCATTGAACTCTTTATCAAAGTCCTTTGATACACAAAGATAACCAAGTAAGTCAAATTAAGTTATTATTCCAATTATCTCTAATTAACCTCAAATAACCACTTCTCATTTGACTTTGCATCATGAGAATTTATTCAACATCATATATTTTATCTATATCTATATTTTTATAATTTCATTATATTTAAAATTTGCATGTATTATATGATTGTGTGAATATTTTTTAGTGGTTATTTGACATCTTTTGAAATATATTTCCCATGGAATTCCACTACCAATATTGGTTCATCAGGGTGTGGTCAATCATGTACTACATTTTTATTATGTACACATTATTTTAGAGATCCCATTGTATGTCTCTTAGTATTGAATACATGTATTGGTAGAAATTATAATTCTATGTATTGCTTCATAAAATAAGAACACAATTAATCCTTGTTCATATATATGATAGCTTAAAGTCATTATTCACACGGAAACTTTACCTTGTAGAAGTCCCACTGACTCCATCCTCAGCAGTTTCAATAATTTTCAACATCTGATGCTACTCATAGAATGACACTCAAACATTTTCAAGGAATATTTATCTAAGTGGTACTAGAATTATTCCATTGTTTTAAATGATACATTGGTCCTTTTTCTATAAAATAAAAATTAATAACATTATTAATTATTTCATGTTTTTAAAATTCATAAAAGTTTTCATTATATTATAACCATTAATGCCATGAAAAAATTTATTTATGTATTACTATTAATCAATATGATAATATCAGACCATATATCTTTAAAATTTATATTATGACTTTATTGTTATATAAAATATGGAATATACATATATCCCTGATGAGTGGAATTCATTTTCATGTGGTTTTGGTGAATGAATTTGAACCATATAGATTTTATGTACTCTTTATGGGGTAAATGTAGGAATCCTTAAATGAGAATATTACAACAAACTTTGTACATTAAATATATCTTTATGATTCAAACTCTTATTTATAGTGTTATATTCAAATGTTATTCCAATATATATTTAAACTATATCATAACCAATATTCATTATAACCCCATACATTGAATGCATAAAAATATAGATATTTTTGTATTTTTCTTTTTTATCTGCATGATTTTTGATTTATATATATCATTAAAATATTATTGGTATTATTATAGGGATTTACTTGATAAACTATACATAAATATATAATAAATACCCAAACTAGACATCAATCCCCTACAAAAAAAATTATATCGATTTACCCTCTCATTAAATAATTTTTACCCATTTTTTTAAGGAATCCTTAGAAGAACATACCTAAATATGGAATCATATTGATGACTATTCTATAAATTTAACAATAATAAATCCTAAATACATTATATATTTAGTTTTATTCGATACTATATACATAATCATATTATTTAATAAAAACATCATTTTATCCCATAAAGTTGTTCTCTGAAAGATTATTTCATATAAATTTCATACTTAATACATTCTTAAATAACACAGGGGAAAAGGAAACATAAAAAAGCTTATATTAGATTATCATTATGGGTAAACATGGGGTATATCTATTAATGATAATAAGTGAACTCAATCATAAGCGTATGAGAATAATATTATTTCAAAATAAATTCATTCTCAATCAGTCAACATTCTTTAGTATTTAATCATTGAATAAGTTGTTGTCATAAAATATCATAATTCATAATTGTGTAGAATTATCAATAATCAATCATGATCTATGATAATATATCTTAAGTATTTGAAATAAGCTATCAAAATCATTACCTTTACTAAAACACACTTTTATGGATGTTGTAGTCGATTAGGCTCACTACTAGTTCCATCATTTCATTATCCATGGTTCAATTACATGGATATAAATGTTTATTGGGTTACTTAAAGAACATAGTTTTCTTCTCAGCCATTTCTTTATTATTTCGTGATATATCATTCTTTATCAAATTCCATGGATGACTGTATAATTCCATAACCCCCCATCACATAATGATAACTACACATATGGGTGACAAAAGTTAACAAAACATTAATCATATCATCGTACCATATCCCATAGAAAATATTCTGGTTTATTAATATCTCATTATAACATTATCATGATTCATCTATAGAATGTGTATGGTATCATAAGTCCATTCCTCATCTCCCCATAACAAAATTAACTCGCGGTAAAAAAACATTTTTCATTCAATCATCCTATGATAATAGTAATTATTTTTCATCTAGAATACTAGATTGAATCATATGTTCATGTAACCAATTAAATAAAATAATCATTAATGTATGTCTACAATGATGAAAAATACATTTAAATGATCATTCAAACATTTCATTGAATACGTGATAAAAATATCCTTTCATTTGATAAAATTATAGTTAAAAAATCCTATATTATAATGTTAATTCACTTATTTCAAAATAACAATAGAAAAATTTAATAAAATATTTAAATAAGATAATCAACATAATATTTGTAAAATCCATTCATAACATATATATGAATAATAGAACATTATTTTTGCATTTCTTAAAAATTAAAAAATAACTTTTTCAAAGAAATTTTTTTTAAAAATATTAAATTTAAAAGTTTATAAATAATTTCAATGTTAATAAAAATGAAATCTTATTAATATTTCAATTATAGTAAAAAACATAAATAAAACACCTCCGAAGATAAAAGACACTACATAAATAGTACATCTACCAAAGAGGAAATAAAGTTGATTATTCATTCAATACATTTTCTTAGTTAATATGACTACCAAAGAGAGGTAAAATGTAATATTTCATAAAAATTCCAAAAAATTAAAATGGTATAAAACATAATGGTTTTAAAGTATAAGATAAATAAAATATCTCCTAATATATATTTATTATATACAATCCGGAAAGGAAATAAGATTTCTATACAAACCATTACCTCAAATAACATCTAACTGCATACGTGTAACAAAAAATTATATAGTAATTAGTGATTTATTGTAAATATATTATAGAAACATATTTAAAAAAATTAATAAGTATCATTCCTTTAAAATTTTCAATTTCCCTTTCATAATGAATTAATTCAATATAGTGAACATTCAGATGAATTATCATCTTTTTTCCATGCGTGTTTTAGTTCGATGAATGTGGTACATATACCATGTAATGGTTTCATAATCTCTAGAATATTAATCTTGAAATAAGTATCATTTTTATTCATTATATACACTTTTTTATAAATTAATATAACTAAGTGATAAAAATTAATTACATCACATTGTGGTGTTGGTAGTCCACACTTACAAACGAGTGATATTTTCACTTTTCGGTTGATGGAACTGTAGATAGGTAGATAATAATTATCATTTATATAATCATAATTATATCATTAATTTCATGTATGTTAATTAAATATATGCTTATTACCATAAATTTATAGAGTAAATGGAAAAAATCACATTACTTTGTGGAGGTGGTAGTCTACACGGACACAAGAGCGACATTATCTTTTTCTAATAGATGGGATGAAGATATATAATGGTTGTCTCATAATAGTAGTAAAATTGTAGTATATTTATTACATATGATTCATTGACTTTTGTTGTATGGAATATTTTTTTGATGTAGAATAAGAAATAAACATTTAAAAAGTATGGAAATATGATTACCTTTTCTTTGAAATACATACTTTAGATTAATCCTTAATCAATCTTAAGATGGACTTAAGGTAACAATAGAAGGATAAGAATGGAGAGATGAAAAATACAAAATATTTGGGGTATATACATTCAAGTATATAGGGATAAAATTTTCAATGTTATGGATGAGTAAAAACACCATTTTATAAGTGAGGGTATGGATAAAAATTGAGGTATATTAATGATTTAAATAATATAAGCCCACATTCATGTGAATCAGGAACTAAATGTCCTTAAAATAAAATGAAAGATAATTTAATGTTGAAATATCTTCATCTTATAAGATTTAGACATATTTAATTTTAATTTTTACCCTTTATTGTTCGTTTAACCCCAAGTAAATGTGTTTCAACCCAAACCCTGATAATATTTTTTTAATTTTTTAATTATTTATTATAACAAAAAACTAATTTGATTTCATTGAATTATATTAATTATTATAATTTATATTAATGATTAAATTGAAAAAAAAATCAATTTCTCTTAGTAGTATAAATTAATCATAATATTATAATTGAAAATGAATTAAAAGAATTTTTAGAAAAATGAATTTTTAATCATAAGAATTATTTTATTCTTATTATTTACCAATAAAAAACTATTGGATGAATGATAAAATATTTTAAAAATATATAAGCTATATATTAAATTAAAAATATTAATTAATATATATTAACTTAATTTATAATGATTAAAATTCATTATTTTATAAAATATAGGTTTTTAGATAATTATTACCTTTTAATTTGGAATAATTTTATTGTATTTAATAACGAATTTAAAAACAATGAATTCAATTTATAATGATTTAAAAAATACTTTTTCAAAATATTTATTATTCTATTCAAACTCATAAATCCAAATAAAATGTGAGAAATATCACATTAAATAATAATATTTCAACATTATTTCACATTTTTTTAATCACAGTGTTTTGAATAAAAAATTTTATCATGGGAATAAGAAAAATTTAATAGTAAATATATTATAAAATATTATGGTGTCATATAATACCCCACTTCTTAAAAAAAGTTCCCTTATAATTCCATCACATCAATACAAACAAATGAGGATACTTTTACCTCATCATATCATAGGGTTCTCATATAGCTTCCCCAAATTTTTTGTTTCACCGAGCAGATTTAACCAGGTGAGGGATATTAATTTTTAACACATCATATCTTCAATACCAAACCAACACCACTTTTTCCTTATAAGATATATCATGATCTGATGTTATGAGCACTGAGTTCATTGTATGTGAGTTATCATGTATATTTCCTCAGGTTGGATATATAGAACACATCACAAACATAAGAGATATTCTGTAGAAGTACCATGAAATAATAAATCATCCAAATATGATCAATAATTTTCATGGGTATGATATATTTTGGGATATAATTTCAATTATTTCAAAATCACATAAAATAAATCCATGGAGATTTTTATTTATAATACCATATTTCCAACATCAAACTATAGATCCCACAGACAATAATCAACATGAAATTTTTATTGACTCTATATTACCCTGATGTGCCTCAAAATATATCTAACTATCTCTATAATTTCATCAAATATCTCATGTCTCAATTGATTTAACTCTCCTCCATCTCATCACAATGGAGTTCTTCACTTGCTCTCATAAAGTAATTTATAAGGACCCATCTAAATTCTTTAGTGAAAGCTATTATTATATGAAATTTATACCTAAAAATGCGTTGAACCCAAATACCATTTAAATATATAAAACATTTTATAAATTTATCTTATATTATTTTAAAGGTCCTCTATGTCTGACCATATATCTGAGTAAGACATGAAATTTTAAAGTTCAACATTATATTAAAAGGATACTGATGACTTGTACAAAACATTGAGGTAAGCCATGGATCCTGATCAGATTCAACATAATAAATTACACCATGTAACCATAAATAATTCTTAATGTATATACTAGAAATTTTATCAATTGGTAAATCTTATCTTATTTCACTAAAATGTTATAATTTTGTATATATATTTATTATAATGAAAATTAGATTATTCCATTTAGATTTCATGAGGATTCCAATAATTAATACCGTGGTGATGTTAGTTGATTTTCATATAGTAATGGGTAATAGTTATCACATTTATATAGAATTATTCTATTTAGGCATAAGTTTTTTGAGTACCAAGCACTGAGATACATACTTAGTAATATATATTTTTAGGTTTTCACACTAGAACCAGCTTTTCATATCTCTATAAGTCTTCATTTATCTAGGATGAATATAGAATGGTGACTGTTGAGATTTATAAAAAATATACATCATAAAATATGGTATTTCCATGAATCATATTTAATTTTTGGACCTCAAGAATATTTCAAAATCAAGGTTCAACTGATGAATATTTTTTACTTTATGTAGTTCTACATATTATTTATATAGATCTTTAATCCTTGTATAGATCTATGGTTGAACATTTTTCTACAAATGGTTGGATTTGTTGGATACCCTCATGATTAAAATATCTATCTTTTATAACTCCATAAGTATTGGATATCATTAAATTATGACCATGGATACACAATAACAGTCTTTCTATATCATAGAATCAACTGCCTTATTTTCATTCAAATGTTGGTAATGAATTTAATAGTCCAAATTTATAATCAATTCTAACCATGTCCTTTGGTTCACATCAACCTCTTTCTATGTGAATTTATACTCAAATACATTATTATAATTATAAATATCATATCATTCACTAAAAATATAATGCATCAATATTTAAAATGTAAATGTTACAACTTCTAACTCCAAATCACATGTCAGATAATATTTCTCAAGAATTCTCAATTGGAATGAGGCATAAAATACAACTATATACTTATTTATGATAATTCAACAGTGTACCATATTATAAGCATCAATATGATAAAAAACACTTATCCAATCAAGGGTAGTGTGAGAAATAGTTCACTAACTAACCTTCTCTTGAAATCAAAGTGATTTTATGCACGTTTATCTTTCCAAAGGAACATGACTCTTTTCCAAGTCAATATATATATATTTGACTAGATCGCCTTCAAAAATATGTCACAATGAATTAGATATATCCTTCATTCCCATGAAAACTATTGGTCTTAGTCAATATAGTTGGTTTTCGAATTTACTTAATAATATTAAACTTTGATGGATTGACCAATACACCATCCCTTGAGATTATATGACCTAATAATGAAACATCTTTAGATAAAATTCATAAATGTTGAATTAGGCATGAAAATTATACTTCTTAAAAGTCTTCAATAAAATCATCAAATTTTATTCATTATCTTCCTTACTTTTGTAATATATAAAAATATAATATATACAGACAACCAAAAAATAATCATGGTAATCTCTAAAGAAATTATTCCTTAAATCCTTGAATATAGTTGTGGAAATAGTAATTCCAAATGGAATTATTATAAATTAATAAATACTATACCTCGTACGAAAGGTTTTATTAGGTATACCTCTCTTATTGTCCCTTAATATATTATATCAAGAATGGTGGTCAATCATGAAAAGGTATTTAGCTCTACATAGTTAATCAAATAACTCATCAATGAAGTGTAGGTGATACAAGTAATTGGTAATGATCTTATTATGTATTTTATAAACAATAAAAATATTCATTGAAACATATGTCTTCTTAATAAAAAATAAGGTCACCTGATAGTGATGCACTCATTCATATGAATCATTTATCTTAGTTCTCTTGGAGTTTCTTTATAAATTCTCACTACTCAATAATGCCCATTATATTTGGATAATTTTAAATAGGTATACAATAATGTATGATTTATATTGAAAACTCATTCATTATTATTAATGTAAAAAATTAATGTTTTCAATAAATAAAACCTCATAATCATGAACAATATTTTTATCATAAATTTGAAGTTTCTCCTCTACCATTTGAGTTTAAAATACCTAATAAATAGGTAAAAAAATGTAAACAATAGAACTAATTTCTATTATATGTTCATATTAATTCGTACATTTAAATATGGTCATATTTTCATTTAGATTATCAATAATGACACCAATTCCATTTAAATTAATATGGGATATATATATAGATTCAATATCACATCAAATTATACTAGAGGGACAATGACATGATTTATAGGAAGTACATTTACAATAACTATAATTATATTGTAGTTAAAGAATTGAATTATTATCATCATACTACTATAATATTTTAATACTTACTTGATATCAAATTATTTAAGAGCTGATTTTATTCCCATGAAAATATTATTTACATATAAATGATTGGGTAAATTCATAATGGAATAATACATTTCAAATTATAGAATGCAAGGTAAGTATACCATTCAACATTTCATTCTTAAAACCCACATTAGAAGTTAGGATAAAATGAGATTTCCATTTCTCTCAATTCATAAGAGGTCACTAAATCTGATTATCAACATTAACTATTTTATTTTGGAACATATTGGTGTATTTCATATTTTACAAACAATTATAGTATTAGGGTGTGGGTGGAATATTTAGTTGATATTTTCCACCATCAGGGACTGACCACTTCACATCACATCAACATTATTTTTCTCTATGGGATTCTTTTCCACAATTAAAACATTTACCATAAAACATATGGATGTTTAGTCTATTATTCTTTTCGACGTTCTAACATAAAGTAATATTTATTTTACTCCATGGGTTTTATTATTATAATTTCCTCACAATTATATCTATTGTTTTTTCTAAAACCACATGAACAATGAGAGTGTCCAATCTAAATTTCTAGGTTGAGATTACAAAACAATAATTATTTATAAACATCGTTGTCATATAGAATATAAATTTTGATACATTGTATGAATCAGTTAAAGAATTAATTATCTTTTTTATCAATATCGATTATAGAACCGTAGGTATTCCCTATAATTCAAGTGAAATAAAACTCATAGTTACTAATGAATTCATCATCCATCTACATTAGTTCTAAAATTCCACTACCATTATCATGTGAATATTTTTGGGGCAATAATTATATTAAAATAACTTATAATACTCCTCCCACATTTAAAATTCGACATTATCATCTTTCTTTATATTCACTATAAGATTCCATCAATGACCAGCATCACCTTTCAGATGATGCACAACCAAAATAACATTATCATGGTCCTAAGTTTGGAGGAAAAATAATATAATTTCTATATAATTTATCTATTTCTTAGAATTATCGTGCAAATTGGGACCACTAAATGATAGTGTATTTTTCCATATAAAAGATGCAAAAGTGAGTTATTTCAAACTTTAATAATTTTAATGTATAGCATAATTCAAGTATTCATTTATATCTTGAGATATTTGGGTGAGAGTAGTTATAATATTTTGACTCAAATATCTCATTAAATTTTATTCCTCTTGTGGATGGTAATTTCATTGGTCGTTATATTCATTGTTCAGAAGATTCAATCTAGTTGCTTCCATTGAATAAAAGACTTACTCTAAGTATCAAGCATTAATAATTAGGGTAAAAAACGATATAATTATGAAAATAATTCTTATGATGTCCAAAATTATTACACCGTATTTTAACACATTCCACATTAATTTTATCTCATATCATTATGTAAAAAATATAGTTATCATAGGTTATATCATTTCATTCATAATAATGGTTCATAAGGTGACGATTTAATAACTATAGAATATCCCATGCTGTGTCATGCTAGGTATTCAGAATAAGTCCCAACCATTATGGAATGGTGATGATAAAGTAAATACCCAATCCACTACTTTCATAGTAGTTACCCCAAGGTTCATTTTTTCGACAAAAACATTGTCTTTCTAGTATGAAAACATTAATGTTGTATCTTAGACATCCAAAATTATTTCATTAGCATAATTTATGATGTTATAAAATACATATTCTTATCCTAAGGGTTATAAAAATATTTTTTTAATCCCATTCTATAAAAAAACTAAAACATCCTCTGAAAGAAATTGATGTAACCTATTCATAATAATATAAATAATGAATTATTTTAGATGAATATTAAATAAATTTCATAATAAAAATTTTTTAAGGACCATAAATGTTTTTTATCTTTAGAGAAAAGATTTTTTAATCATTTTATCTCATAAATTATCATAAACATATCCCATAATCCTCTTCTCCCACATTACCCTTATAATACATTTTTACTTAATATAAATCTTCATAACCCAAGGATAATGAAAACATAAGAATTGGTGATATTAGATTATCAGAAAAGTTAAACATTGAAGATATCAATCAATTATTATATGTGATAACAATGATATGGTTTTTAGATAAAGAAAATAACTTAATAAATTCTTTCATAATCAGTCAGAGATATGTAATGATGAATCATGGCATGAGGTCTTTCATAAAAATAGAAATAATTCATAAGATTGCGGAATCATCAATTATAAATTACCATCCAAAAATATATTATAATAATAAGACATATGTTTTTTTGGAAAATTAATTAATATATATATATATATATATAATTATTTCCTTAGTAAGGGATCACTTTAAAGGGTATTATAGTGGATTGGGTTCACTCATCATTTAATCAATTTATTAATTAGGATTCACACCCAATACTACCATAGTTTATAGATTCCCTTATTAAACTGGGGTCACTCTCTATTCCAGTCCATTTTATCTTATTGGATATCATTATTTACCAAATTCTTTGTACGGATGTATAATTATGGTCCTACTCATCACATAATGAAAAAAATAAATATATTTTACACTAGATCATAAACCATTAATCAAATCATGGTATAATAAAACCATGTAAAATAAATGGATGTTGTATGATCTCATAATTTCATAATCCTAATCAATACATAAAAAGGAACTGGATGGTAACATAAGATCATTCTTTATCTCATAATAACATAATTAATATGTTGGAAAGATACTAAGTTCATATAATCCTCCAAATATCATCATCATCATAATTTATTCAAATATTTTCTTACATTGTAGAATAATATCCCTAATGAAATATGAAAATATTTAAAGGGTGGTTAATTAGATGAAAAATTCAATTAAAATATATTTCACACATTTTTTTTGAAAATGTGAGAAAATAATCTTTTTCTTCGGATGAAATTTTAATTATCAATTCTTTGAATAAAAATGTAATGATTATTATTTTAAATAACAATATAATATTTAAATTGAATATTCCAAGAAAATATCTATCATTATATTTTTTAAATCCTTTAATAACATTTATGTTAAAATAGAACATTCTTTTAACACATTACAAAAAAATTCAAAAAATAAATTTTTTAGAAAATGATTTTTAAAACAATTATTTTTAAATATTTTTAAATAAATTTAAAGTCATTGAAATTTATAATGATATAAAATTTAATTACATGTAAAAAAATCCATAAAGCATCTTTTAATAGCATCTACATATATGAATAATTTCATTGATCGAAGAGTAAATCTTGTGAACTTTTCTTTAAACAAATATCAATAAAATTGATTACCAAAAAGAGGAGAAATGTACTATTACTTTGAAATTACCAGAATAATCAATGGGGAAAATAATATATGGGATTTAATTGATAAGGTTCGTATAATTTTTCTAAATGAAAATTTAGTATATACATTCATTAAAATAAACGAGATATGCAATATAAGCCCCTCGCTGAAGTCTCGTCTTCATTCATACACATTAAAAACTATTATATAATTAGTATAGATTTATTATAAATATATTATATAGTTATATTCATAAATGGATTACAATTTATCATTCTATTATAATTAAAATTATCCATTCAAAAATAATTAATTCATTAAAATGAATATTCATGTTGAAAACTAGCCAGTTTTCTATGCATGTTCCTATTGGATGGTTCCAATATTTTCACCTTAGTGATGGATTAATAATAATATTAATATTAATAATGAAAATATTATATATTTATTCATTATACACACATTTATAAACATTCATAAAATGTAATGATGAAAAATTAATTACATTACTTTGTCGTGGTGGTGGGCCCCATATATACACTTCTGATGTTTTCGCATTTCTACGGATGAAACGAAAGAGATGTATATAATAATTTACCTTTATGAAATAATAATTATATTATAAATTTCATAAATATACATTGAATCCATCTTATTGACCATCCATGTAAAAAGTAAACAAAAAATAAATCACCTCACTTCCTGGAGGTTGTAGTCCACATGTACGCACGAGTGACGTTATCATTTTAAAATGTATGGTATAGAGGTATAAAATGATTATCCCATAATAATAATAACATATAATTATATTTATTATAATATATTAATTATTTTAGGATTGATTAATTTTTTTTTGAGGAATTATAAAAATAATAATACATTGAAAGGGAGCAAGAGCCTCAACCCAATTGGCGAGGACTCGGCAAGTGCATCCAAGTGACCCGATTTAAAAACAAGGTGGAGACCTAATTTCAGGTGAACTATAGATGCAATATAGTAGTACTGTAGTAGTCACCTTTTGGTACTATAACAACAATATCTATTCATCCATTTTATTCATTGGGCCACCGGTTTGGGCCTCAGGTCCATAATGGCCTTCGGGCCACCCATGGCCTTTGGGTTAGTTAGGAGTTTGGCCCACCTTAAGGCCTTTCTCCCCCATAAGGCCTTCAGGACACCTCAAGGCTTTCGGGCCACCAGAACATTGTGCTTAAATGATCAGACCGACTCTATTCGGAGTATACTCTAAAAGAGGATTCCGGGAAGGCGCATTCACCATAGTAGAAGCTAAAAAGATTTTTCCGAAATAGAGGGTATGTAATTTACATTTGGACTAGTTTTTTCTTTTATGGAATGACTCTTTGAACAATCTATGTGAAGTTGTAGAGCTGATTTCATGATGATGAAGCTAGGGAGGATCAGTTCCAATTATAGTATATATATTTTCTAATACCTAAGGGTCATGTAATCTCCAAGACTATGGTCCTAGTAAGGGTTCCCCTTATCCTTTAAAAGGGGGTAATTAAAAAAGAATTAAAAATAAGGCTTTCGGGATATTCGGGAAAATAAACATTGAAATAGTCAGGCAAGATGATTACTTTTTTTGGAGACCTCCTTTTTCTTACCCCATAAGCCTACATAAGACGGTATTAATATAATAACCAAATCCCAATATAAAAGGTAAAGAATATATAATGTTATTTGGGAAAGTATTTTTCAACCTATGGGGTTCCAATTCATTTAATAAGGGAGGGGAATTGGTTCTCTTCTATAAGTGGGAGAGACAAACTAGAAATTATTTATGGTTTTAAATAATATAATGTATCATTCCATTAAAAATGGAACAAAAGGACCATATATTTTAATTTAAGATATTATAAGGTCAAAATATCTTCAAAATATAATTTTAGATAATTTTATGTTTTTTACCCTTTTCTCTATTCTAAACCACTAGTAAACCAGCTTTAACATGAACTATGGTAAATTTAATTTTTTTCAGTATTTATAATATTCATTAAAAAAATTATATGAACCTATTTTATTATATAAATTATTATAATTCCAATTATTTATAAAATTATAAAAGATACAATTCTTATAACTGTAGGAAAATAATTTTAAAATAACTGTGGAAAATTTAACAAAAACCATTTTTATAAAAATGCATTTTTATCTTAAAAATTATTTATTCTTATTGTGTGCCTAGTAAATACCATTAAATTAATGATAAGAAATTTTATATAATAAAATATTTAAAAATTTAATTAAAATCAATTATAAATAAGGAATATTAAATTTATTAAGATAAAGACACATTATTCACATAAAAATAATTCTTTAGAGAGATGTCATGTTTCCCATTAAAATGATTTTATTTTTATTTATAACCAATTTAAAACCGATGAATTAATTTTATACCTTTCTAAATGTTACTTTTTCATAATTTAGTTAGTCATATTCATACACCCCAACCCCAAAGCTAGGTGATAATTTTCACATTAAATAATTATTTTTCAATTGTATATTGTTGTTTGTTTTAACTAATTATTTCATATAATATAATATATCAAAGAAGTCCACTACATTTAAACTGAAATATATAAAAAATATTTGGGTGTAGCATATACACTACTAAAAAATGATAACATATGTGTAAGGAATTTTTAAAGTGAAATAAATGGTGAATCTAATTTGAAATATTATACCTTTGAAAGTGATTGATTGACTATGAATTTCTATTAATAATGTACCACTGAAATTTTTTTTCTATTTTAAAATTATTTAATTATGCATTAGGAAATTACTTTTAACTTAAGGGATTGATTTTTTCTTTTTTACCAATTTTTTAGAAATATGTTGGAAACTGGTGTCATAGTTAATCATTGTTTAGTAATACCACATACCCATGCCATTGTAGAATCCTCGATGACTATTAATCTAATACACTGATGTGCACTCTAACCAGTAAAAAACATGAATAACTATATGGTGAACACATTTGGGTAATATTACATCTAGGATGAAACATTCTTGAAAATTAAATTATTGTAAGATAATATTGTAGCATTATAACTGTGGATGCCAGTGTCATGTCAATAACCAGAATAGGGATTTGTGACCATATCATGATCTTAAACAGCATTGGGAAGATCCAAATGATGTGGGGAAAATTTTTAAACCTTACTTAGGTGAATTTGATAATGTTTTCCTTTATATTATAACATTTTTTAAGAATGGACCTAGAACGGTTCTTTTAAATCACAGTCATCAGCATTATCAAATAGCTCTAAATTCATGAGAATGTTTGGAACAGGTAATTAATCTATTCATTCAAAATCATGTACTATGAATGTTATCCCATCATGGGTAAATAATAATCAACACCCAAGATTAGGTAGACATTCTTATCGCTTATAACACCCAGAAAACTCATCATCAATTTGAAACACCACCTCTTAAATCACATGGTTTGGTCTAGAGTGCCACATAGCCTCATTCAAGTATCCTATCATGTGAGAAAATTATTCATAACAATTAGGGTATGACTACCTTTCATGTGGAAAATATACCCTTAGTATCAATAAAGTAATGCATAAACAATAACACTATTGAATAAGTAAAAAATGATAATAAATATTTCATAGAATGTGTCTCATTTCATAAAAAATAAATAAAATAAAACCACTAATGTATAAGGTCAAAAAATATTTTTGGAATGATTGGTTGGTAAATAAAATAATATACCATCACTCTAGATATCATTTGGCTAATACCTTAGATAAATTTGCTTTGTATCCTAGCTCATTGTCTCAAGGGCAATTCACATTCATGTATATCTGTTCATGAAGTCCACATGCACATCCTGATATATGTGTATTGTGTTTGTGTAAATACAACATGACACAAAAAATGAATCATTACAATAATTTAACTTGAATAAGATTGTATTACATAATAATAGATAAACCCATAATACAATCAAATATAATCATGCACCAATAGGTTGTTCTCTAAACTATCTTAAAAAAACCCAGTTCATACCTACTTCATCTCTATGGTGACAATTTATTCATAATAGATTAATAAACTAGAGTTAACCACAAGGTTTCTACATTTATTCCATAATATTCTATAGGATTATGAGTCAGTGGTCATGCTTTCACGTCCCATCTCTCTCTTATGTGTTAGGATAAAAGGTTGTCCAGCCCCAACACTTCCTTCGGTCATGCCACATGGCAATAATGTTCTAACACCATGTTTCAAGTCTTCTCACTGATAAAGTTCATGTTTTTTGGCCTCTTATATTAGATCAAACATTATAATCATGCCCCTAGGTCTACCCATAAGGTCATTAAGGCATGTTTTCTGACTCATTCGTGTCATCAACCAACAAGAAGTATATGAACATGATCCTCCTTTAAGGACAATGATCTAGAATATTTTTACCTATAAAGTTTTTACCTGTCATAGAAAAAAACATATCATATACCAAATATGTCATATGGAAATAGTGGAATCATATTATTCACATTTATATAGGGGAATAATGAAACAATAATGGGTACCAGTAGAAAAAACACACACGTGATCAAACTTAAACATGTGTCTCATGGGATTCTAACACAAAAACATGTGATCGAACATTAAACATTGTATCATGAGATACACACACACATACATTTTATCAAACATAAAACATAGTCTCAATTGGTACACATGCACACACTTGAACTGAAACTCAATCATGGTCTAATTATATAGGCACTCTTCATCATATCATGATATTGATCATATTCTTGTCCCCAACATTATCAGAAACTTCTTACCTAAAACATGTTGACATCACCTTCATGGTTCGTTGAGGGAATCATCTCCCAAACCATGTTCAAACACAAACCCGAATGAATTTTCTTTTGAATAGTCCCTAGAACCAATTCCATGATAACATAACATAGGTTTAAGAATGAGGCTTCAAAAGGAATCAATCCAGGTATATAACTAGCACATACCCAATGTTAAATACTAAAAAATGGTATAATTCAGGTCCCACTGATAATAGTGAAAGACATCACTCAATGTATGAAAAACTAAGAAGATATAAAATTATTTTATGAGTCTTAATTAATGAAAAAATTCTTGATCTTCCATCTTTTGATTTTTTTTAGAATGATTGAAGAAGGAAGGTGGAGTAGAAATAAGTTTTCCATAGAAAAAACATGGTGTAAAAAGGATTAAATCAGTTTATTTAGTGATCATCTAAAATTTTTTTGGATTAAAATAATCTATGAGGAGGTTGGATGAATTGATTAGTAGATTAAAGTAACTACTTAAAATCACATTGAAGAACCCACAATTATGATCCATGTGACACAAAAATGAAATATATGGGATCTGAGAGGAACATCGATGATTTAATCCATTTTAAAATGTATAATGACATCCCCATGAAAACCAATACGGCCAACACTAAGACTATGGGGTACATAAAACAACATGAAAAATTTATTCCCGTGTTTATTATTCCAAAACATTAGCCCATTTTCCCTCACCAGAACATCCACCATTGTCTTGGAGAGGGTACTCAATCCATATCCTAAATGTGATTCCCTCATGAACCACAACCTTGGCCAAACTATTTATCCTTTATTCTTTTACACAAGAGTACTCCAGAGACCACTATATCCTACAGTACAACCAATCTATTTCCATATTATGTCCAAAATCCTATGAAACCTGTTTTTATGATATTAAACCTTATAGAATCTACCCAAGGCTAATATGTGTATACAAAAAATATGAATTGAACTAAATTATTATAGAAGACTATGGAAAAAATGAAATATATATAAGAAAAAAACTAGAGCTTTTATAATTTCTCTCTAATGACAATCTTCTCATAACGATATATCACCAGTGACCTTATTGAATGAATTAGGTCATTGATGTCAAAGAAAAGAATACAACTCCACTGTTTCCTCTTGGATCCTTAAAATGTATAATAAGGCTCAAACAACTAACATAATATTTCACTATAACACCTTATATCATCGGTATATGATCCACGTCGAGCACTCCAAAAAATATGTGTATGGTTCCAACTAAATGTACTCATAGTTGGTCAAATGTATAGAATTTGACATGTACCTCGGATGAAGAGAAAAATGGAACACTTCATGCATGACTTGATAAAATGGAGCATAGTCTAGTAAATAATCTACCACTCTGATACATACTTTTTAACACCCCATGATTTCATAGTACGTTATTTCTTCAAATTAATGCAATAACATGTACTATACACAACACTGATTTAAACCGCATCACAACTTACCAAAGTAGCCATTAAAAAGTGGTTATGAATTATATTAACTTAATTTTGAGCTATATAAAATCCTTATAATTTTATAATCCATATTTTGAGTTTCTTAGACATAATGTAAGAACAAATTCATTTTTTTCAGATAAAAGAATAATTTTTAAAAAAATGCAATTTTACCGCCTTTTAATGGTGAACCCTTTTTAAATCAAATATTTGAAACCTTTATATATTTAATTTTACAAAATAACATTCTTTTTTAGAATCGGGATATAATAATTTAGTTTCAATATATTTTTTGGTGTTTTTTTGATAACTTTTATATTTGGGCGAATAGTGAAAAATACAATAGCTTAACTGGAAAGAACATTTTTAATCAAAATAATTTATAGTGTTAAATTATAAAATTTAATGGTTTTTAAGTAAAAATAGATTATATTTTTACCATTTAATCCAATGATGGTCATTGTATGTAATTTCACATTGAAATTGGACATAAACAAGTGTTAATCGTTTGATAGTTTTTATTTCTTAAAAATATGCCTTTTGGTTTTGACAACGGGAATTAATTTTAAATTAATAAATGCAACTTATACGTTTTTAATTTGGTAAAATAGACTTCATTATTTAATTAGTAATATCAAAATCATCTTAGGGTGAATTTTTGGTATTTTTCTTAAAACATTCAATTTTTGATGAATAGTTAAAAACACTAAGTTATTGTTGAAAACGGAATTTTTATAATTATTTATTTTATTTAAATTTATTTAATTAAAAATAGATATATAATACCAATATAAGTTCAATGCAATTTGTTGGAGTCATTCTATAATAAGATTCGATATATAAAAAGTTTATCGAACATTTTACCGTCTTTTACCCACCTCTTAGGAGCATTTGAAAATTTACATAAAACATAATTTTACCGCTTCTGTGAGTTTAATTTCAAAAATATGAGAGACAAGATTAATATCATGAAGTAAAATTTTGTCCAATAAGGAAAAAATAATTTTTGGTGAATAGTAACTTTTTTACTTTTATTTACCACGATTAAAAGTAAATAGGGTAATTAAGGGTAAAGATGATATTATTATTACCCTAACACATGTCATAATTCTATTGGAAAAGTTTAATTGGACCAAAAACAACCTTAAGAATAAAATATGACCCTTTAGGTCCAAATAAAGTATGTTAAGACATTTATTATTGTTTTATTTAAAGAAGAGTTAAAAGAGTTAAAATCAAAGTTTAATAACTAAACCATTTTTAATATAGGTTTATACATAAGATAAATTTGACTATAAATATTCATTAGAAATATAAAAATATTTCCTAAATAATAGTATTTTAATTATAATTTTTATAGGTTAAATAATTAAATTTATTAACGACACAATGATGATGTAGTAATTACCTTATTAATGAAAGAATCAAATAAATGGTATTATAAATATTAAAATAAACATAATTTCAATGTCTTTATGACATAATCGAATTTTATAGGTGAATAGGACATGTTTTTATTGATTAAATTTATTTTTTTGAAGTAATCATGAATTTATTATTTTAATAAAAAAATAAATACCAAATAGTGTCAAAATTGACATCAAATATTTTTTAAAACAAATATTATATTATTAATTGATATAATGGTCCTAAAAATCAATGATTCGTCCAAAATACTTATATACTAACATATATGACATTAACGAATCAATTGTGGTTCTATTGGCAGTATATAGTAAGATTATTAACCATATAGTGTAAGAATACACGAAGACATGGTAAAAGTTAAATTATTTAACTTAGAGTTAAATCTAAATGATAAGGTTAAAATGGTAACCTAAACTTGTATAAAACCTATTGGATGAGAGTATTTCGACCCATCCCCACCTTATCCCTTAAATAATTCACTTCGGATCCATTATAATCTGAATATGAATTTATTATAAAATAATATTTTAGGTTTTTTCCAGAGGTGCCTCTCACCCCTCTTATAAAAGGGAACTTCTTCTTCTCTCAAATTCACACCTCCAAATCCATTTGTCTCAAAATAATTTTCCCAAATACTCTATCAAATATCCACCCTTCATCCTAGAGGCCCTACTTTAGTCATAAAGCCAACTTAAAGAGCCCTTTTGATCAAATCAAAAGGAAGAACCCGGAGAAGAGGTAATGATTTCACCACCCTCTTTCAAGTAGTTTTTTTCTTCCACTACTTCATTCATTGTTATTTCCATTATAAAATAATAAATCCCGTATATTCAATATACTATGATTTTATTATAAATATAAAACATCTTTATTCATTATTCTACCCATCTTATGAACGATAATGTCCCCATGCGTGCGTACGTATGGATTACCGTCTCCACACCGCGGTGTAATTTTTTATTCAACACTATGTTATTTGGATGGATATAATGATGATTAATATGTATATAAATAATGAATATAACATGCTAATGTCTCTGTAAAATTAATATACCATCCAATTCTACACCTTTAATGAAATTATATTGTCTCTCGTGTGTACGTACGGATTACCGTCTCCATGACGCGATGAGATTCATTTCCCCATTCACCATTACTAGACAATTATAAAAATATATATTACTAATAAGTATGTAATATAAGACATAATAAT
Organism: Viscum album; assembly: GCA_963277665.1. Lineage (NCBI taxonomy): Eukaryota > Viridiplantae > Streptophyta > Magnoliopsida > Santalales > Viscaceae > Viscum > Viscum album. The sequence continues at coordinate 1,663,042,753 of OY728153.1, read as the reverse complement.
GATACTGGAGATATATATATATATATATGTGTGTGTACTTAAATATATTTTATTTACTTAGTTCCGTTCAACACGATATGAAAACAAAAATAGCATTTTTGCGTACGTAGGAACTACCGTCTCCATAAATGGTGTTTTTCATTTCATATATATATGTCTATTATGAATATTTATATTATAAATATATATGATATATAAATCAAGTTTTATATTCTGGAAGTATTTAAATATTGATATAAGTGATACAATCAAGAGTAACAAGTTAAAACATGTATGATAAAGGAATCGATTATTATCTGAAATGTTAATTTAACATGGAAATTATTATTAAATGTGTAGTATAAAGTCGTAAATGAATCATGTATGATATCATAAATATTAATATGGTTCTGGTATAATTTAATGACATACTACGATCTTCATACCGGAGGATAAACCTACCCTCAACTAAAGGAATGTTCAAGGTAAGGGTTAATTCCTCAATCTCATTATTATCTGATATTGTTTATGTGTAAGTATTTACTTAGACATTTTTATCATCCCTATCCATATTTCATAAAAATTATTTCAAAATGAATATTTGTGAAAGGTACTCTTTATCAAGATCATAATTTTAAATGTTTTAATGATTTATCTTTCTAATTTTTTTTAATTAATGTGCATGTTTTCAAAATGATTTTAAGGATTCATTTATATGGACATGAATGTTTTGAAATGATAATTCTTTTAAAATGTTTCTAAGGGGTATGGGACACTTTGATTTAAAAATCTCTTTTAAATTTCTTACTTTATAAATGTGTGACTTTTAAAAAGGATATTTCTCTCAAAACGTTTTACTCATCATTTTCAACTATGTCAGCATCCTTTACTAGATATTATTTTTGATTGAAGATGATTTATTATAATACAATATTCCATATTGTATTGAATGAGTAATGATATGTTTGACTGTGGATGTTCTATTTTTATACCATTCATGGTTTATGGTTAATTTATTGACATTTTGTATGTTAGTTTTAATACAAATGTTTATGTTATGTTTGAACTATTCATATGAGGAATGCATGGAACATAGTAAGTGATGGGTGGAGCCCGCTATAGCTCTTCGATGCATCAGTAGGTCTCATGAGACAAACTAGTGTCTTGGAACAAGGCCTTGACAAAAATTTCATTTGTATCCTTGGCATGAGGCCTTGACTATGTGGTAATGATGTCCGGTGTTAGGCATTCCCTCATTATGAATTAGTTATTACATGTGATTATTCCACTAGTAGAATATCCATGTGCATGTTTATATGGTAATGTTTTCTTTATTTATTCCATATTATGTTCAAGTTTATGTTTAAAAATGCTGTTGTTTTTATCACACATCATTCCTTAAAAGTTTATAGCTTCCGCTAAATTATTTACCCTTTCTGACCATCTAAACTCACCCCTTTCTTATGTTTTATTTTCCTAGGATTCCAAGAAGTGTATTATAATTGACAAGTAGGGTTAATCTTCAGGATTAATGGCATGCTCAAAGGATCATTTATGTTGTGTTTTATTTTATAATGTGTAATGTAACGTCCATGAATGTAATCTATTTTCCAAGACTGCTAAACTGATCGGTCTTTCCGGATATGATTCCTTGTAATCATGCCAATGTATTAAAATAATGCACTGAATCTAGGTAACTGGGGTTGGGGTGTTATAGATGGTATTAGAGGAAGTTTACCAAAAACCATGAAAGCTATATTTAGATAATCTTTTATTAGAGAACATAGACCTAAGATATACTTTGAGGATTAGTATATAAGGACTTCCTAGAATTTTGGTAATGTAGAGATTTTGTGAGTTTTCCAAGAAAATACATCCTTATTTGGATATGAGTAGGTAGAGGCGGCTCTATAACAGATGTACCTATGAGTAAAACCTGAAAACACCACATTGAGATAGACTTGAACAAAAACTGGTGCACGACAACGGGCCTTGCTGGACTCTTGGTTACGACACTCCCAGGGGATATGCTTAGGATATTTCTCGTTTTCTTTAGAAACCACTATAAAGGGTTTATGAGTATATAACTCCTTAAAGATAACATTTTTTTGATTATGGATTATATCTATAAACTGTTCAATTTACATTAGGTAGTTTACATGTTTGGAATTTTGAATTGCGAGTCATAAACTGACCTAGTGTATGCCATTGTTTAGATATGGTGCCCAATAGAGGGAGTGAGAATTCCAGCAATACGTATGATCCAAAGAGTAAGAAGGGTCATATCATTCATGGTATTAAGACATCATTTAGAAAGGAAATAGTCTCCCACGTATTATCATCATATGAATAAATAGTATCATGTGTTAATAAGATCAGTAACGAATTCTCGGAATCCAATGGAATTGAAGGGAAGCCAGAGAAGAAAAGGATGGTAGAAAGAAAGATGTATAAATGGAACAAGGGAAAGAAAGATTTTCCAATATGTGATAAATATGGAATGAATCACCTTGATAAATGATTTAAGGGAATGAGATTTTGTTATAAGTGTGGAGAAAAAGGACACCAAGTATCTGATTGCAAAGGTAAGAAAAAGTTTTTAGATGTAAAATGATTCATCTGCAAGGCGTTGAGACACTACGCAAATCAATGTGCCATTCATAAGAGTATATTGTAAATGATGTTATTGGATAATAATCAAGTTATGATACTACCTCAAATAAAGAGGAATGACTAGTGTTCTTATGTTGTTATTATATTATTATTTCATTTGAGTGTTGTATCAATAGTATATTGGTTACATTAAATATGGTGATAAATAAGGATTGTACTGCAGTACTATTTTATTGAAGATTTGAGATTATATGGTTCAAAGAAAAGTGACTTAATAGTAAGATACACTTTTTGAAAAATAAATGGTTGAAGGAAAGGTAATCATTAATATGGTCCTGAAATTGAGGTAGTGTTTTTGGAATAAGAGATGGTTGATTTTGGTAATTCTGGATGTTGCAGTGTTGTTAAAGAATACACAATGATGGTGTTCACATATTATTACCTGGAAAAAAGGATCCTCATTATGTTTAACTTATTTATTGAAATTGGACTGAGAGTTTGGATATAAGTATTCTGGATAATTATAAAGGTAGGAATGTATTAAGGTTGAAACTGGAAACTATTGTTATGGATATTTTTGTATTGCCATAAAAAGGACAACCTGGAGGTCGGGTGGCAACCCGTCACATCCGGCAAGGCCGTGAGACTTGAACCCATAACTCAAGGGATGAAAGGGTGTATCTCCTATCACTTAACCATGTGATGTCCTGGATTGAATAACGTAGTTTTTTTAAAGAGTGTAATATGTGAATTATAAATTCATTATTTTTGGAACCCAATATGATTAGGATACATTGAATATATATATTTTTGAAATCTTTTAGAGTGAAAGTTGAGTTGGTAGTAGGAATTAGTTGAAGGATGGAACTCTACTTGTCAAGTATATATATACATATATATATGTATATATTATCTCTTATTTTATAGATAAAATAATTTTTTAACATTAGGGGAGGGATCTTAAAACCAAAAATGTGTTATCCTAATACCTTACGTTTTGTTGAACCGATTGTATTTTAAATCATCATATATTGGTGGCTTTAAGGACCACAATTCTATAATTGTTTGTGATTGATGACCTTAATCACTCCCTATAAATATTTACGTTTTTCCTCCAATTATGTGTCCCTAATTTTCACAAATTTTATCCAAATCGAGATCATAATTTGGTGGCGACTTTTTCATTCCCATATTTCTCTTATTAAAGAAAAAATTTATTAACCCAATTTCCGATGTGGGTTTTCCCAAAAAGGTATTTTCTATTTTCAACCTTTTATTTTTGAAGTAAAATTTTAAATTGTGAGGATGCAATATATTGAAGGAGTGAATAATGTAACACCCCAAGATTTCATAGTAAGTTATTTCTTCAAAGTAATGAAATAACTTGCACTACATACAATACTAAGTTCAACCGCATCACGACTTACCAAACTAGTCGTTCCAAAGCGGTTATTAATAGTATTAACTGAATTTTGAACTATATACAATCTTTATAATTTTAAAATCCATATTATGAGTTTCTTAGACATAATTTAAGAACATATTAATTTTTTTCAGATAAAAGAATTATTTTTCAAAAAATGAAATTTTACCGCCTTTTAATGGTGATCCTTTTTGAAATCCAATATTTGATACTTTTATATATTCAATTTGACTAAATAAACTTCTTTTTTATAATAGGGAAATAAAAATTTAGTTTCAATAAATTTTTGGTGTTTTCCTGATAACTTTCATATTTGGGTGAATAGTGAAAAATACTATATTTTAACTGGAATGAAATTTTTCAATCAAAATCATTTACAATGTTAAATTATACAATTTAATGGTTTTGAAGTGCAAATAGATTATATTTTTACCATTTAATCCAATGCTGGTATTGTAAGTAATTTCCCCTTGAAATTTGACATAAATAAGTATCAATCTTATGATTGTTATTATTTCATAAAAATACGCCTTTTGGTTTTGACAATGGGAATTAATTTTAAATTAATAAATGAAACTTATATGTTTTGAATTTGGTAAAACATACTTCACTATTGAATTCGTAATATCAAAATTAGTTTAGGGTGATGTTTTTGTATTTTTCTGAAAACTTTTAATTTTTGATGAATAGTGAAAAAACACTGAGTTATTGTTTAAAACCGAATTTTTATAATTGTTTATTTTATTTAAAATTATTTTAGGTAATAATAGATACATAATACCTATATATGTTCATTTTAATTAATTTGAGTCATTTTATAATAAGATTAGATATATAAAAATTTTATCGCACTTTTTACCGTCTTTTACCCACCTCCTAGGAGCATTTGAAAATCTATATAAAACATAATTTTACCACTTCTGTGAGTCGAATTTCGAAAATATGAGAGAAAAAGTTAATATGAAGGAGTAAAATGTCGTTCAATAAGATAAAAATAATTTTTGGTGAATAGTAACTTTTTACTTTTATTAACCACGGTTAAAAGTAAATAGTGTAATTTGGGTAAAAATGATATTATTATTACCCTAACACATGGACTAATTCTATTGGATAAGTTTAATTGGACCCAAAACAACCTTAAGAATAAAATATGACACTTTAGGTCCACTTGGATTAGATTAAGACATTTATTATTATTTTATTTAAAGAAGAGTTAAAAGAGTTAAAATCAATGTTTAATAACTAAACCATTTTTAATATAGGGTTATACATAAGATATATTAGACTATAAATATTCATTATAAATATTAAAATATTTCCTACATAATGGTATTTTATTTATAATTTTTAGAGATTAAATAATTAAATTTATTAATGACACAATGATGATTCAGTAATTACCTTATTAATTAAAATATCAAATAAATGGTATTGTAAATATTAAAATAAATATAATCTCAAAGTTTTTATGACATAATATAATTTTATAGGTTAATATGACATGTTATTAGTGATTTAATGTATTTTTTTAAGTAATCATGCTTTTATTATTTTAATAAAAAACAAATACCAATTAGTGTCAAAATTGACATAAAATAGATTTAAAAAAAATATTATATCATTAATTGATATAATGGTCCTAAAAATATAAGGATCTGCCAATAGACTTATATAATAATATATATTTCATTAATGAATAAATTGGGGTTCGATTGGCATTATATAGTAAAATTATTAACCATATAGTGTAAGAATACAAGAAGACCCAATAAAAGTTAAATTATTTAACATACAGTTAAATCTAAATGATAAGGTTAAAATGGTAACCTAAACATTTATAAAACCTATTTCATGATAGTATTTCGACCCATACCTACCATATCCTCGAAATAATTCACTTTGGATCCATTATAAACCGAATATGAATTTATTATAAAATAATATTTTAAGTTTTTGCAAAGGTGCCCCTCACCCCTCTTATAAAAGTGAACTTCCCATTCTATCAAATTAACACCTCCAAAGCCATTTGGCTCGGCTAAAATCTGCCTAAATACTCTCTCAACTATCGAACCTTCGTCCTAGAGGCCCTCCTTTAGTCATAAAGCCAACTTAAGGAGCCCCTTTGATCAAATCAAAAGGAAGAACTTGAAGAAGAGGTAATGATTTCACCACCATCTTTCAAATTCTTTTCTTCTTCCACTTCTTATCTCATTGTTATTTAAATTATAAAATAATAACTTCAGTATCTTCTATATACTGTGATTTTATTATTAATATGGAACAACTTTACTCATTATTCTATCCATCTTATGAATGAAAATGTCACCATGCGTGTGTATGTAAGGCTTACCGTCTCCACGCCGTGGGGTAATTTGTTGTTCAACACTATGCTATTTGGATGGATATAATAATGAGTAATATAAATATAAATAATAAAAATAACATTCTAATGACTTATTAAAATTAATATAACATCCAATTCCACACCTTTAAGGAAATGATATTGTCACTTGTTCGTACGTACAGATTACCATCTCCACAACGCAATGAGATTCATTTCCACGTTCACCATTCATCGACAATTATAAAAATATATATAATACTAATAAGTATGTAATATATGAAATTATAATTATACTTTAGATATACTCATATTTATATATATATATATTTATATATATATATGTACTTACATATATCTTTTTCACTTACAACATTTATGCGTACGTACGGACTACCATATCCATAAACGCTGTTTTTCATTTCATATATATGTCTATTATACATATTTATATTTTAAATATATATGATAGATAAGTCATGTTTTATATTATATAAGTATTTAAATCATGATCTAAGTGATACAATCATGATTAACAAGTTAAAACATGTAAGACAAAGAAAGCGATTATTACCCGAAATGTTAATTTAACATGGAAATTATTATTAACTGGGTATTATAAAGTCATAATTGAATCATATATGATATCATAAATATTAATATGGTTTTGATATAATTTAATAACATAATATGATCTTCATACTAGTGGTTAAATGTACCCTCAACTAATGGAATGTTCAAGGTAAGGGTTAATTCCTCAATCTCAATATTATCTGATATTTTTTATGTGAAAGTATTTACTGGGGCATTTTTATCATCCATGTCCATTTTTCATAAAAATTAATTAAAAATGAATATTTTTGAAAGGTACGCTTTTTCAAGATCATAATTATAAATGTTTTAATGATTTATCTTTCTAAATCTTTTTAATTAATGTCCATGTTTTAAAAATGATTTTAAGGATTTATTTATATGGACAGGATTGTTTTGAAATCATAATTATGTTCAATTGTTTAAAAGTGGTATGGTACACTTTGATTCAAATATCTCTTTTAAATAACTTCCTTTATAAATGTGTGACTTTTAAAAAAGATATTTCCCTCAAAACATTTTACTCATCATTTTCAACTATGTCAGCATCCTTTACTATATATTATTTTTGATTGAGGTTGATTTGTTATAATACAATCTTCGATATTGTATTGAATGAGTTATAATATGTTTGACTGTAGATGTTATATTTTTATACCATTCATGGTTTATGTTTAATGTATTGACCTTTTGTATGTTAGTTTTAATACGAATGTTTATGTTATGTTTCAACTTTTTATATGATGAATGTAGTGGACTTAGTATGTGATGGGTGGAGCCCGCTATAGCTCCTAGATGCATCGGTAGGTCTCATGAGACAAACTAGTGTCTTGGAACAAGGCTTTGACAAAATTTTTTTTTTTAGTCTTGGCATGAGGCCTTTACAATGTGGTAATGATGTCCGCCGTTAGGAATTCCCACATTATGAAATTAGTTATTACATGTTATTATTTGACTAGTAGAATATCAATGTGCATGTTTATATGGTAATGTTTGATTTATTTTTTCCATATTATGTTCATGTTTATGTTTAAAAAGTCTATTTTTTTATCACACTTCTTTCCTTAAAAGTTTATATCTTCGACTAAATTATTTACCCTTATTGAGCATCTGAGCTCACCCATTTCTTATGTTTTATTTTCCCAGGATTCCAAGAAGTGTATTATTATTGATAAGTAGGGTTAATATTGGGGATTAATGGAGTTATCAAATGATCATTTATGTTGTGTTTTATTTTCTAATTTGTAAAGTAATGTCCGTGTAAGTAATCTATTTTCCAAGATTGATAAATAGATCGGCCATTTAGGACTTGATTCCTTGTAATCATGCCAATGTGTTAAAATAATGCACCAACTCTAGGTAACTGGGGTTGGGGAGTTACATAAATTCATCCCTATTGATCCCATAAACCATGAAACTGGCTTCCCCTAATCCTTCAAATAATGAATACCCAACCAAGGTGACACCCATAGGAAATCCATCTCACCAATAATGAAAAACAATGGAAATCTCATCCATCCCTCACAAAATCATTACCTCCTCTAAGTGGAAATTAATTATATCATTGTCAACTAAAATATCTACAGGAAAAATTTACCTTAATTGAATAAAAATAGTTGTTTCACCTAGCTCATGCCAACAGAATAGTGAGTAGATAGACTATATAGATAGATGCTCAAAATGTTTTATCTAAATAAAAAACTAGAAACTATTATTGTTACCAATTTATAAAACTCTAGATACTCCTAACATACCCCACTATAGTCTATATCTTTTTACCAAATCATATCATCAAGGATCTAAATAATCCTCTCCAATAGACAATCAGTTTGTGGATAATAAATTGTACACAATATGGACTATGCTCTCAAATCCTTCTATAATCCACACAAAAACAATGATCTAAAACATTTTTTCATATATAATACAATACAATAGGGCACTATATATAGTCATATAATCTCCTTGATATATAGCTTGAATTAATCATACACAAATTGATTCTCTTGGATAGGAAAGAAGGGTGCTAAATTTTTGAACTGATAAAATTTCACACAAACAATACCATGAATCCCAAGTGTTTAACGTAACACTACTCTAAATTCAATCATCATGTAATCCTAATTCCACATCATCGCAAAAATTGGATGAAGAAAAATCTAGGATACTAATGACTGACCTTTATACTATGTATTTTAATGAAATATGAAACAGAAATACTCACATATATCTTCATACATGGACGAAAAAACTGATGTCATATGTCATGGTATATATTCATCAACCCTTGATACATTACCCAATTCAAATCAGGAGGTTTTCTTATCATCTCTTCCCTCAAAGAATTTGTAACTACTATCCTCCCATGTATTTAGATCATATTATAATCATTTACAGAGTGCCCTGGAAAAAATTACACCCCCAAGAATTATAACATAACTATGGATTCAGGGATAGACTATTGGATCACATTCACATGGTACACCAATGAATATTTCCTCACTACAGGTTCATATGTAAGCACAATATTAACCTATGATGAATCATTCATCCACTCTATAATTTACTCAGTAGATATTATTCCTCCTATAGAGGCCAGTAACCTTGCTTCTATATCATTAACATCTTCTTGCTAAGAGAACATACAATGAAATTTCCTTTCTCTAATGTATAGAAAATATTTATTTCAACTATCTACACTTACTATACCCAATTCATTTTATTCATGTTTTTAACCTAACGTGAGAATATATTTCAAAGGATCTTGTGGTTTCTGTAAACAAAAAAAACTCTCCCAGAAGAGATATTGTCACCAACACTTCAGATCATGGAGCATAACTCCATACATACAGTTCATACCTCATGTATTTTACCTCATGCGATCATAGTTAACATGAACAATAAATAAATATCTCATCTCTCAAAATTAACACTTCAACCATCCCAACTCATAATGCATCTAGATACACCATGTACCAAACCCAAATATCTTGAAGGGTCAAAATTATGATTCTTATCAATCATCTTTTTTACTACTAGAATATATCCTCAAACTAACACGTCTACTCTAAATTTACTACTTTCATGGTATAAATATCAAAAGTGGTCTTAAATGGGATAATTCAGGTATAAAGTATTTTTGGTACCCAGCTATACAATGAAATCTATTGACCTCAAAAATAAATTCCATGGTTGAGCCTATGAAATTATAGCCTGAATGTTTTCTAGGTCCAAAACAATCACCACCTTATAGATTAAATTCCCAAGTAAAGGCCACACCTAAATCAAATTTGAATATTTTAATGTTTAGAATAAACATCATACACTAAATGTGTACTTAATACTAGATGAAAGATACTAGAATTAATGTCTAATGTCTTACAGTATATACGGATATCATCAATAATAAACTAAAATGACAGGGTTCATATATGGATGGAAGATCAAAATATTGATATAAATGAATGCTAATATTTAATTTTTCATACTGAAAAGCTTGAAAATATAATAACATTTTCTGAATCTACTCTTGAATGTGGTCTTACAAATATCCTCCTCTTTGACATGGAGTTGGTAGTATAATGGTTATGTGTAAATCTTAGATAAGCACCAAGCTCCCCATAAATTGTTAGACATGTTATTTTTCATCGAAAATGGGTATTAATTATTTAATAAAAACTATTTCAGATTCTTATAGTCTATGAACACTCAAAGACTACTATATTCCTTCTTTACTAACTACTCCAATGAATCTCATGGCGATGTGGTTGGTCTGATAATGCTAGTTATGTCAAAATCATTTGTTTGAACATTGAGTTACTTATAATAACCCAATTCCGTTATATATTGGGAATCTATATAGGATACACTCTAGGAATGAGTTTAATATAAAACTAAATTTTTCTCTTAGGAGGGAGAAAAAAAATTTATTTAAGAAGATGTTACAATACAGATGCACCACTAGAGGAATGGAAGAGGATACTACTAGATATTCCATAAGAACCATGTCAATAATCTAAACTATAATAAATAAATATGGATTATGGTGGATAAATTTATTGTTTTCACACATCCCATCCACTAGTAACAACAACATTCTACCACTTTATATTAGTAAGGAATACATGTCTCAGGTAGTAATAGTTGTGTTCATGATAACATGTTAGCTAGTCCATACCAACCGTCATATAAAATCTAGTTATCTCAGTGATAATTAAATTCCATATTTTTCCACATCCTATAAAAACTTTGAGACATCATAGAAATTTTGAAGATGATCAATTTTTCTTTAACAAGGGTGTATCAAGAGACAACATCACAAAAGATAACTGGTCTGGAATTTCAAATCCACTACAAATAGTGTAGATATAAATGAATGAGAAGAACTAGTGTAAAAAATATTGAAAGAAAGAGTTGAGGGTTTGAAGACCATAGATTGAATAGTCTATAGTGCCCTTCAATAGGCATTCAAAACATGTTCCACTATTTACACTCATCCTTCCTCTTATATATATACTTATCACTAATATCCATGACTCATCTAAGTCATCTTCATCTAAGTGGTCAGAACCTACTATTGAGGAACCTAGTTATTCTCATTGTTTTATTCCCATGTTTTACTGAAAACCGGACAACACCACATCCATGAAACCATTCATTATATATTTTAAAATTTCCCTATCATTACATACTAATGAATTTTGATCTAGGGATTTGTATTAAATTTTTGATAATACCTACTCTATACACATTTGAAATAATGAGTATATCTTCCCCCTGTAGAAGGTGTAGAATAACTTCTTCTCAGTTGTGGCTATCAGACACATCTTTAGTGAAAATAAACTAGATTATTGTTACTAATATTGGAATTATCTCTAGTTATTTCATTTACTTATAAAGTAATCCACACATATTTTTTTCCTTCATACCCTTCTATGATCTAGGGACTTGTGATGCACATCTGTATATGACATCATGTCAAAATTCCTATCCTGGTGTCTCAACTCCATTGAAAGCCAAGTTTAGAACATCATGAAATTATATGCCTTGTTACTATATATGAGGGGAGTAAATCATAGAAATTCCAATAATTGTTTCATGTAATATTAAACCATAATCTATCCTTCTGAAAGATCCACGAACTCTAGATCCCGGTCCATCTTTACCGTACCTAGAATATACTCCAAAAATAAATATTAATTAAAGGACATCCATGTTAGACCATTATATATACAAAACCAATTTATAAAACCCCATCACATACTATATTATCCTTAAATCATTTATAAATCCAAATTCGCCCATATATCATTTATAGTCTCCACTCAATCAATGATTTCTTAATGAATTTCCAACTAATCATGAGTATCCTGAGGGCCACCAGTTCCCATAATGGATGGATTATGAGAGAGTTAATAGTATCTAGAATAATCAACCATACAATTTGAAACTCCTCCTCCATAAATAGAAATATTGTGGAAGAATATTTTCTAAATTGTAACTTTTTCTTGATCTAATGGAGGTGGTATGATATAAATCTCCTTCACAACTAGTGGTAGAACTAGGGCATCCTTATTTATTGGAGAATACTAGTCTGCTTCTCAATGTAGAACTATAATATTTCATCATGGAAGAATTATTTTAATGACAAAAAATTCTTATGAAACATAAATATCATAATTTTATAATGACCTAAGTATTTTATTGAAACACATATGGAATTTCCCTTGATAACTATACTCTAAGGATACCATCATCAATAAAATGTAAGCCTCTTTGTAATACTTAATGCTCACTATGAATACACTCACTGAAAATCCACTTTTTATTTATTCTAGGAAAATTGAAAAATAGAGACAAACTATATTGTAAGGAGGTCTATAAAGGTGAAGTCCAAAACAATCACCACTGAAAATAAAAATATATTCATGTGGAGGGTACCTCAGTTACAATAAATATTAAGTATATTCTTTGGACTTTCTAAGTTTTCAAGGTTGTCTTCCATGAACATACATTCACTAAAGGTGATGGAAATCTCCATCTCATTATTCATAGTAGACATTAAATTCCTGATTAAATATATAATATACAACAGGAATTTTGTGATACCCTGGATAAAACCCACCAGATGTTTTGAAGCAATTTAAGCAACTGAAATGTTTATTTTATAGTGATTAAAATGGATAGGCTGTTTAAAGGAGATCTGGTCATGTCTCTAATAGAATTTCCTTGACCGTAGTTGGATTATTAATGATGCATGAAAAAACCAAATACCCTGAAAATAGTAATAGTAAAATATACTTAAGATAAAACTACAACCATAAAAACATATGTGTAATAATAGTCCCAATAATGTTAACTCGTTGAATTGTTACATATGAGTTGGACAAGAATGAATGAAACTATCCTACTTAGGTCCCAAACATCTCAACTACTTTATTCATTTTCATAAATCATATTCCTGAATATAGATAGATGGAAAACAACCTTGATACCAATTATTAATTCCCCGACTCAAATCAATGAGTTCAATCTATCATTCCACATAACCTCAAGCATTCCTCCCCATATATGTAAATTTATTTAATTGCAGTGAGGGTCAAAGAGTTATTTGTGTTGATAGTCTACCCTAAATATCTTTAAATACAAGCATGAATGATATCATAGTGGAATATGTAATCAATTCAAAAACATATTGTATGGTATGTGTCTCAATTAATAACGAATAAATAACCCAGAACCCCCAATGTTGAAGGTTGAACAATAGTAAAAGAAAGAAAGGATGGTATATAAAACTATGTGTCATCACATCAAAGCCTATCCAAGTACCTCCTATAATAATCGTGATCTATATCGTAGCTACATATAATTGGGGACATTCTATTTACTATATCCTTGATCATGAAGTATACTCGCATATCGAGATTCCCATATAGGGTCTGATTATAAACCCAGTAATAAAATACCAATCCATACATAAAAAATGTGCACATATATAAGATTATATTTCCTAATAATTGAGACAGAATTAAAGTAAATAACATATAATAATGTATTGAGTGTTCTTTTTTTAACTAAGCTATTATAAACATTTTATTTTTCCTTCTTCAACTCAATGATGGAAATATAGGGAATCAAATTGGGACATGATTTGACCATAAGGTCACTAAAATTATTCCATATAAGACACAATATTAATGAGTTTTAGGTCATTAGATAAGGATGTCAAGTAGCATATCCTCTAATTGTTCATGAAAAAAATGATATCGTGCCCCAACACTACCAAAAGTCAAAACACATTCCCATTATATCCCAGCACTGTGCCCATGGTCAGGTCACTAATGAAATTCATTCCTTATTGTCTCCTATCAGGTCAGATTAGACAAGACTGTCAAACACGAGTTTAGGCCACATAGCCATAATTCCCCATCTTTTAACTTAATCTTATATAAAATCAAATAAACTGTAAAAAATATATCCCCCTCAATTGATACTACACCATTATGGGTCCACCGATCACTATGGTACCTTACATAGAACAAAAACAACAAATCATATACCCAATATGTATCGTGGAAATAGTTTCATCATATTATTTACATGGATCTAGAGATATTGAAAAGTAATTTTAGGTTACAATATCCTACCATGCACATATCATCTAACTCGAACGTGGGTCTCATTTTCTATGCACACGAAGACACACACACACACATGATGAATTATCATAAATCCTATCATGTGGTATGTATATATAAACATTTGATCAAACATCATACATGGAATCAAAACTAACACATGGAAATAAATATGATAAAACCCAATAATATTATAGGAATATAATGTGATAATGTTATATCATACTAAAAATCATATAAATGGCCTATATATGGTAAGGAACATTCTACTTCGTGTGAATAAATGTAACCATAATGGGTTTTCAAGTGTGTTGCATTTTAAGTCATGTTTGCACACCAATCAAAAAATCTTCACATAACAAGTGTTCCTAGAAATAATAATATCATAGCATTACATGGGTTATAGAGAAAGGAGCAAGTAAGAATTAATTCGAGGGTATTAATAACACTAACCTAATTAAGAATATCAATAATGGAATAATTAATGTCTGTTAAATTAAGGACGAATCCAATGATAAAAAATTAGAGAACAAATAATAAAAAATAGGCTCCTATAATTAAGGATCAATAAGACCATCTTTCATGTTTTGATTATTCTAGGAGAAATAATCATAGAGAGTTGAGACAAAAGTAGTTTTTCTAAGTGAAACCCTCAACTTATGAAGGGTTTCACAAGTTCATCTAATGGGTGTCTAAAATTAAAATGGATCAACTAAATCATCAAGGAGAAATCCAAATTGATTTATAAAAGAAATTAATGGATTAAAATTACAGTCAAGACTCAACATTTAAAATCCACGAACATAACCATTGAAATATATTGAATCCATGATTTAAATTGATGATTTTGGTTATATAGAAATGCAACCTGGTGTCACCACGACTCCCACCATGACCATGGTGTTCTTGAAACACGAAATAAATGGAGTCTCCTATAATGGGTTCTAAAACATTTGGGTGACTTTCTACATAATGGCCTCCACTATAAGTTTGTTGATATGGCTATGGTCGTAGGCCACATGTGCTTCCCTTGAGAGCGAAAAACTTCATCAATTCATTACATATTGATATTTTTATACATTACTACACCAGGGACCACCAAATCCTTGGTAAAACCACCAAAACACATTTTTAAGCCTTTAAAACACTTAGAATCTTACCTAGGATAACATGACATTATCTAAAAAATGAATTAATCTAAAATATTATCAGAGAAGATAGAAACTAGTATTAATATATAAGAAACAAAATTTCTTGGATTTTCAAAAATCATGATAGTATCCTAAGGAGAATTCCATGTAATGCTCTGTTATAATTACTCATTATCTCTAAGAAAAATGTTGATAACCCCATCGGTTGATTCTACTCCAAGAGGTAATTAAAAACTCCCCGCATTTGTTGTTCTCATGAAATGTATAACACTAACCAAGGAGTCCCTCCTTATATTACTCAATACGGTGGTCATATGTATTAGGAGGCATTAAATAGACATAGAATTCTACTCCATGCCAATAATGAATTAATAAAGTATGGAAGCTCTCTGAATAAGACCTACAGTTAAGGCCCTCTCTATGATGACTTATAACACTATCATAGAGGTCCTCCATGAACTCATAATGAGTAAATAAACCATTGTGGTCTTCAATATGGAATCCACCATGGAGGTCCAAAAATGATTAAAAATTCGACCAACAGGGAGATACCCCCTATACAGATTAATAATCCTGAATCTATAGTGGTTCTTTATAACATACCATCTATATAGGTACTCTCCATGAATATAAAAAAAACTTAATCGGGTAGACCTCATTCTATATAATAATCATGCTACTATAGAGGACCACCCACATAAAACAAATTATAGAAGTAATCAACATAATTAAACCTCAAAACTTTATAGAGTTACTCTCTTTTTTAATAATGAATCAATTAAACATGGATATTCCCCAGGAACATGTTGTAGAGATACTCCATGAAATTAATAATTAAAACAACATGGAGATCCAAACTATTATCATTAATAATGAATAATTTTTAGATCATCCAACAACATGATACCCATTATAGAATCAGTCCTTTTTATGACAAGTCTATAAGAAAATGGATCATACTATCATCAATAAAGAATCATTAAACCATAATTCTTTACTCAATTGTAACATCCACCAATTTCCTCAACACTAAATCATATAAAACTAATATGGATATCCTCACCATGTTGATGAATAATAATGAAACCACATATAACCTCCCCGTGAAGATAAAGAATTGAGATAAATTGTAGGTCCTCTTCATAGTACCCATTGTGAATTCCCTTTTCATCATAATACATCCAATTAATATACCTTATCTATGTTACGTGACATATAGGTACTCTTAGAAATTACACATAAAACAAACATAGGTGTCTTCATCATGCTAAAGAAGAATCAAAAATCCCTGGAGGCCTTATTTAATATCATTATATTTAATGAAATATTTTTTCTAATAAATTTAATTTCATCAATAGCTTTCATTACACACAACAATGAGTTTTAATGAACCACAATATATTTTTCATGTTATTATTTAAATATGACCAATATAAAACATACATTAAATTTAGTCCTATGAAAAATATAAACCATTTAAAAAAATAATTATTATAATTTTATTATATAAATAAATCAAGTTGATAAAATTTACAAAATTTCTAGTAAATCATTTATATATTTTTGAAAATTTGTCCTTCTCAAAAAAATTTATGATTATTGTTTTAATTAAATATTAAAATAAATTTTTTAAAATGAAATGAAATTTAATTTAAAAAATAAGAGACATTTTTTAATCTAAATTTTAATATTATTGTAGGGTAAATGTTTTTATTTTTCTAAAGAGTTTTAATTTTGTGACGAATAGTTAAAAAATTCTGTTTTTATTGAAAACTAAATTTTCATTTATTAAATTTATAAACATAATTTATCTTAAAATGGCATTAAAATTAAATTTTATTTAGTTATATTATAACTAATAATATTTATTTCATTAAAATCATTTCATATGGAATTTATATATATAAACATTCCATCTTATTCAAAATTTTCTCTTTGTAAAACTGCTTTTCACTATATGAGTGGGATTAAATTTAAATTGTATTTTACAAATTATAGGAATGGAATAACAAAATATTTATTTTTTACTTTTAAAAATATTATTTATTAGTTTTTAATATGATCAAAATATGTTTTGGTCAATATGAATAATACAATAGTGAAAAGTAACTACTGCATTTATGTTTAAAATGGGCATACTGAGGGTTAATCTAAAACTTTAAGGGTTAGAATGTCCTAATTTTTATCCAAATCCAATTATATAGAAATATTTAGAAATTATAGAATTTAGGGAACTTTAATAATCCATTTTATCTATTTAAAATTTTTATAACATGGGTACACATTTTTATTATCATAAATTTTATTTGTGCCATCTTCTTAACTTTTAAAAAGTCACCCAAATCCTATACTATACACACATCCAAAAAAATTAAGTTATTATAACACCAAAAAAATAAATTCCTCACTTTGAACCCAACATCCTATAGTCCTTATTTTTTTGGTAAACCCTCATAACAAGAGTTTTGATGATAACCAAGATGGTTATCCAAATAAGATGTAACATTATTAACCAAACATTTTCACTTTATATATATATTTAACTTATTCAAATACCCTTAAAGTATTCTATTGTAATAATATAATTATATCCAATATACTAATATTTTATTTTTTAAATGAAATAACCTAGATCTATCTCCTCTTCAATCAAATGGTTAATGAAATCTTTGATCATGTGTACAGTGGACTACCGCCTCGCAAAGCAATGTAATTCATTTTCTATCAGCACCTCTCATAGGTGGATATAAAGAAGGATTTAATTTATATATATTATACTAATAACATTTTTATAATTCTATAATTATAATACCATATATACCTTTTTAATTTTTATTCCTTGGGTATGCAATGATGTTGCTCCTGTGTGTAGAATACTATCTCCTCCCAAAGTGATTTGATTCATTATTCCCTTATACAGTACATAGAAGTTAATGGGGATAAAAAATGAATATTTTTTATATTTTTTACACTATAATGAATATTTAAAATGATATTTTTTTATCTTCCATTCATTCCATCCATCATGAAAATTGAAACAACTTTAATGCATACGTAGGGTATATTGTCTACATGAATGATGTATATATTTTTCAATATAAAACATATATGTATTACATTAAATTAATATATTAGTAATATATATAATATTTATATAATTATTGAAATTATGGAGATTATTTAACCTTGATCAAAGAAAAAGTATCAAAAATACCAAATTAAAACATTATTTAAAAACAAAGCAGCTATTACATGAAACATGATTTTCACAAGGAATTTTTAATTAATGGGTAATAAATGGTCCTATGTAAAACATATATGGTATAATACATACATATATATATATATATATATTTATATTTATGGTTCTTTAAAATCTTTATAATAAACCTATATTTATTATAAAGGAAGATCAAACATGTATAAAATAAGTTGTGACTTAAGGAAATATTTTTTTGTCGCACTTATATTTCAATGGGACAAATTCACTATTCACAACATGTTTCCCTTTTATGGTATATATACTCCTCACATATATAATTTATGAACCATAAAATAAAACTATGGGATACAAATACCCATTTATGTTTCTTAATTTCATGGGAAATATGATTTATGAGTTACCAAAGTTGTACAATTTTATGTTACAAAAACATTGTTTATTAGGATTGTTTTTTATTATGTTTCTAATGACGAAATATTATGATATATATTTATAGAGACTCATGTATTTTCTAATAATATGGTTATTTATTTATAATAATTTTTTACTTTCATTTTCCACTTTTTAATAAATAATTATATGAAAATAATTATTGATATGAAAAATAATATATCTTTATTCGGTCTAAAATCATTTTCCACCATTACTTGTTTTCAAGGTTATTTTCAAGAAATGTTTTCCAATATTATTTGGGATATTTTTTATTTTAATGATGTAATTTATAAATAGAATGAATATTTTCCTTAATAAATTTTTAATGACCTTTTAATGGAATATTTATTCATCGATGAAAACCACATTTGGTGTTAACAATATTTTACCAATCATAGGATCAAATTATCACATCTTTATTTCTTATCTAAATGGTATATTATTATGATGAAAATATTTTTACAAAAATAATTCCCTTTAAATAGTTTATTAATTTATGAAAATATTAAATATTTATGAAACTCATTCCTTTTGCATGTGCAATGCTATGATTAAAGGATGAAATGTTTAATGAAACCAGTTTCTTTTCCGTAAGTTATTCCATGATGAAATGTTTTTAAAACCCATTTATTTACATGGGTTATATTATAATGAATTTTTTAGGATATTATGCCATACATATGTATATTTTTTATTATTTTTTTGCTATGGAATATATATTGGTCCAATTAATTAGGTAAATATGGGAATTTCATGAGATAAATAGGATTGTTATGGGGAGTGAACCCATATTAGTAAGAAAATATTCCCACTATGATAGTATTGGGAGAAAACCTTTAATACATGATGGTTTGTGGATTTAACCCTTTATAACATGATATACATGTAAGTAATACTTGAATACTGTGTAAATTATATTCTATTCTTATGGGTTTTCCAAAAATACATGCTTTATGTGCATATTATTCTCTCATGGCTCAGGTTCATTAATTAATTTATGATTCATGTAGTATAAACTACCATGATTTATTACAATACTCATTTTTGGGATCCAGGATATGTAAGGTGTGGTTTCAATTGTTATTCTCTTATTCTCATTCACTTATGATAATTTATTTTTGATATCTCTCTTGTTTACCCTTACTGAGTATCAAAGATCTCAATTTCTTACATTTCTCATCTACATGGATTAAATAATGGTTTTTGGTATGATATGTGTAAGATGGATTATCGTTTTAAATAACTATGTGTTATATGAGGTAGAACACCTATGAACCATTTGTTTATGTTTCCAGGTATCCAATGGATGTATAAGATTATGGTGTATATCGTCATTTTATATAATGTATATTCATCATATCAGATGTGATATCAATGTTTTAAAGAGTGGGTTTCTATAGATTGTATCATGACAGGTTTTATTTAATCCCTTAGAAACATGGATGAGAAAATATTAATGATATATTAAGGGATATTTCTAATGATATTTCTAAGGACATGTCTACGTACATATAAATGTTTTAGAAGATGTATTGGAATTTTGGTGAAAGATAGATGGAGAGGTTTTTGAGAAATTATATCTATGTCTTGAAAATATTAGCTGATGTGGATCTGGTACAATTATACCTTGTTGTAATATCTTAAAAATAGGTACATTAAGATAGACTCTATCATCACTAAGTTCATGACAGTGGGACTTTATACACACAAAGTCTGACACTATTAGTGTATATGCTTTGGAAATTCACAAAATTTTTATGAAGCATCCAAAAGGGTTTAATATTGATAATGAGTGACCTAGGTTAAGCCTAAGGTTTCATAGATGGATAAATTGTATTCATGATTTAATCTTAATATAAGGGATTTTTCCTGATTATGTGGATCCTATAATGATTATTGTTTCTTACATTATGATAATTTGGTTTTATCTAATGGATGAATCCCAAATTAACTATGTTAATGATGAGGGGAATAGAAAATGTAATTCTAAATTTCCTAAGAAACCATAATTTATAGGATCTTTTAAGAAACATATCATTTCAATGCTCACACAAAATAATCATGCATGGAATCATCCTCAAATTTTTAATAAAAAAAGTTGGAATGCATTATGTTGAGTCCTTAATGAGGAAAGGTCCACTATGTTCAGTGGTTATTTTGATACACTAGTTGTTGACCAATATATCAGTACCACTAAAATGATATTTTCTATTATACTATATTTTGAGAATCAAAATTTCATTTTCAATATATATTTTTTTGATGGTGAATATGATCAATGGTGAAATCTTATCTGGAATATGAGTCAATTATATTAAATTAACCTAATGAAGGGGAGAGTTTAAGAACATATTTTTTAATAAGTACATTCCATGTATTCATCTGAATAAAATGGAAACGTTATTTCTTGAGTTAATATAAAAGGATGATGAATCAATTAGTACCTATAAATAAAGAAATATAATTCTTGTGAAGTATAGATATGGTATTTTTATAAAACATGTAATTAAGCTTCATCAATTCATTAGTTTCTTAAAAAATTCTATAAATGGAATTATAAATAACTGAATTTAGTATCTAATATGATATAATTCATTGTACTATCAAGGAAGAAATATGTATTTCATTTAACCATCGATTTCATGGTTGTGATAATATTAGAATTACATACTTGAAAGTAAACTCTAAAAACTATAGAGAAAAGATATGATATTTCAATCATGTTTGATTTGTGGGAAAATAATGGAGAATATTTTTTTAATGGATTTTGTAATTGTTTTATGTTTGGGATGGAATTTCATCAAGAAATTGATATCCAATATGATGGGAAGATGTTATATAATTATTAAAATATAGTGAATGATCTATAAAATTCACCAACCACATTCCAACGCATAAAATACAAGAAGTATGTGAATTATAATAACATGTTACTTAATTGGAATTTTAATTTTGATAACCAGAATTAGAAACCTCTCATTCAAAGTTACAATGGGAAATGTCTTGAGGTCACTATTTCTAATAAAGGGTGTGATAACAATGTGGTTAAAGGTTCACATGCAACCCACTCTAGAACTTTTAATGTATTATTTGACTTTAATTCTACGCACTATTTTGTATCTTAATAATTCTATATGGGTATCAAATTACAACATCCAATATTAGATATTTAATTAGCAAGGAAAACCCCTAATGTAATGATGAATAAATCTATATTCTATGATTCATCTCAATTTTATTTTTTTGGGAATGTACTTACTCAAATATTTTTGTTCTCCCTATAGTTTAATTTGATGTTATATTAGGCATTGATTGGATTTATCTATATAACTCCAACATCAGTTCCTAAGAAAGCGAATTCACATTTGATATTCTAAACCAACCTATGATCATAAATTAGTGCGATGATATAAATAAACTTCTAATAGAATCCCCTTCCACTATATGTGTCATGATTTCATTTCCAAGGTGGTGTTTGTATTAGATGATTGGGGAGAATCTCAACATCAATGATATTCCAATTTTATTGTATTACTTTTATGTATTTATTTTGATATTTATATTATTCGTTTTAATTGTGAGGGTTATTACTCAATAGAACTCATACATAGTACTATACATATGTTTAAGAATATATATAGAATGGAATTAATTAAGTTGTAAGAATTGAAGATAAAAATCTTGGAGAATCAAGGAAAGGGATTATTGTTTTTTATATTGTCATATTATGGTCCATATATTATTTCTATTAATATGAAATATAGATTAATATAACTCTATATATATTATTTGCAGCGGAAAAATACCACAATAAAGAAAATGTATCATATAACCCACATTGATAAATTTATTGGTAAACTGTGTATATCTTAAAAAAATCCAAGGATTCAAATTAATATTTGGATTTCATTAATTGAGGTTCTACAACAAGAATATAACCTATAGTAGATACATTCATTATATAGACACTATGAGTATATAGTGATTCTATTCATTCTTAATTATTCCCCAACTATATTACTAGATTTAAAAAATATAGTCTTTTGAGAATAACATGATCATTTAGTTGTAGTGTTTATAGTATATATTCTAATTTTTTCAAAGACAATAAATATAAAGAATATCACATTATAATTTTACTAAATACCCAAAGGAGAAACTATTTACAAAATTTACAAGGAGTGAATTTTGGATAAAAATTGTTTCATTTTTTGTCATATAATTTAATAATAGGGTATATTGGTGGATCTATCAAAGTAGTAAGTAAATTATAATTGTCCAAGAAAGACCTTAATGACTGAGATATAATGTTTTTATGGTTTGGATGAATTTTATTGATGGTGTGTTTATAATTTTTCATGACTATCCAAACCATTGACCAAGTTATGTTAAAAAGGATATAAGTTTCTATTGAAAGATGATTGTGAGGAAATTTTCAAGCAATTAAACGAATTAATAGTTATTTAACCAATTCTTACATTAACCTTAAGTGGAAAATGGTTTTTAATATATAGTGATTCATCAAATATGGGAATGGGTTGCAATATCACGTATAGTTACATGGTTATCACTTATGACTCTTGAAAATTGAAGGTTCATGATAAAAATATCCCAAATGATGATTTTGAGTTAGCAACAATAATTTTTTCATTAATTAAATGGTGGAATTAAAATTATAGATAAAATTGTGATATGTATATAGATAAAAAAAGATTCAATTATATATTCACAGAGAAGAAGTTATGTATAAACCAGAGAAGATGGTTGGAGACGACTAATGATTATGACATCTCAATACATTTTCCCATGGAATGACAAACAAGGATTATGATGATTTTAGCCAAAATGGTAAAGATATATTATAAATGATTAGGATACCAAAATATCCAATATATATTTATTTTAAAATAATGGATCTTGAAATATTAAATTAAGAGAGAACTCATATCTTTCTTAAATAAGTGGTCAACCACCTATCCATGTGGGGTTAAAAGAGGGGGAAATACAATATGTTGATATAGAAGAATGTTATAAATGATCTTTAGTTTAACCTTGATCATGATGGAATGTAAATTTTTGGGAATAGTGTATGTGTTCCATCCATTAAAAAATTGAAGAATGAACTATTAGAGGAAGACCATAGTTGATCATTCTCTATTCATTATGGATGTACTAAGTTGTATAGAGATATTAAAGAGTATTTCTGGTGGAATAGTATGAAGATAGATATTAGAGAGTATATTTTCGAATTCATTGTATGTCAAAATGTAATGTACAAGGTAAATGTTTATAATGGGTTGATGCAAACATTACCCATATCATAATGAATATGGAATGACATCACCATTGATTTTATCATTGTTCTCACCATAAAATATAAATGGCATAATTCTATATTTGTTATAGTTGACCTCTATACAAATACATCACACATAATAGCTATCTGAAAATATTTTAATTACATCATCTTTCCATATTATAAATTAACAAATCTATAAGCCTATATAGAGTACCACATTCAATTGTATATGGTCAAGATCCAAGGTTTACCTCAATATTATAGAAAAATCTTCATCAAGATCTTGATACACCGATTAATTTTATCACTATGTATAATCCTCAAACATATGATCACTCTAAGAGAACAATTAAATCCATATTGGATATGTTGATATCTTGTCATATGACTTTTAATTGTGGATGGAATTAAGAACAAGCATCTTGGTATGTTTTCCTCCAAGAATAACATTCACTCTAGAATTCATAAATCTCTTTATTAAAACATATATATAAATAACCATATAAATTCAACATGTTTGTATGAATTTGGATAAAGGAAGATATTGGTGTTAGAACTGGTCAATGAAATGGCATATAAGGCTAGATCCATTCATCAGTGTATAAGGGAGGCACAAAGTGGACATAAAAATAATGCTGAAAATTTCCAATGTGATATATAATTTGATGTTGGTGAAATGGTGTTTTTAGGAACTTATCGATAGAAGGAGGTAATGATATCCTAAAATAATGGAATACTATTCCCTAGGTATATTATTCCCATTGAGATTTTGGATCATATCAGGATTCTAGCTTAATGATTACCGCTTCAAATGAACCTCTATCAAGTCCATGATGTGTTCCATGTAGCTATTTTAAGGAAGTACATACATGATATTTCACATGTTTAGAACACATATGTTTTGAAGATGGATAAATATTTTTCTTACGAGGGAAACTAGTGGAGATTATGGATTGTATAGATAATGTGTTATGAAAGAGGACCTATCACGTGGTAAATATTTTTGAGTCAAACAACTAATTTTAAGAAGCTATATGTGAATTTGAGTATTTGATGAGGTATATGTGTACACATTTGTCTCTATAGAAGTGATGCATTTCAAGGGAGAAATTAATTTTAATGGGGGTATAATTTGACAAAATTACATTTTATGAAGTATATTTTCCCAATAAATTTAATTTCTTCGATATCTTGTCTTAAAAGAAACACTGAGTTTTAATGAACCATCATATAATATACATATTATTATATAAATTTGAACATTATAACCTAGTTTTTGACCATTTTGGAATGAATTTAAATATCCTATTATTTTATATTAAATATAGTTGTATTATATAAAAAATCATATTGAAAAAATTACTTAATATTTTGTAAAACAAATATATGCTTTGGAAAATATGTTTTCTCAAAAATTGTTTTTATTAATTTTTGAGAACAAAAAATAAAATAAAATATTTCACTTTTTGAAAATTTATTTGATAAAATAACAATTATTTTTCGAATAAAAAATTTCATATCATCTTATGGTGAATTTATGTGATTATTCTGAAATGTTTTAATTTTTTGGGGAATTGTTAAAATTATAGTGTTTATTGAAAACAATATTTTCATTTAGAGAATTTATAAAGTTCTATTTTATTTTAAAATATATCTAAAAGTAAATTTATTTTAATTATATTATAATAAATCTAATTTCAATCATTAAAATAAACTTCATATTTATTTTAGATATTAAACCATTATATACTTTAGAAAATGTTTTGTTTGGAAACCAACTTTGTGACAGTGTCTGTAGGATTAAGTTTTAATTAATTTTTTACACTTTTATGAATTCAATTTTGATAAAGAAATTAAATATTTATTAATTATAATGATTTAAAATTTATAATAATGTAAAACGAAATTTTTGAAAAATTACTAGTAAATCTAGTTAAAGTTAAGCATCAAAATTATGGTTAAAACAGTTTTATCGAGAGTTAAAAAATTCAATAATGGGTAAATATCGTAGAAACATTTAAAAATAACATTTTATGGGATTAGTTACACATTATATCATCTAATATTAAATAATTATCCATTTTATTTCCTTTTCCCTATTTAAAATTTTGGTCCACCTTTTACTTTTGAAAAATTCTAAGTGTATCCTCCCTCCCACATATAAATGGCCACCCCATTTTCCTTCATCATCACACTTCCAAAAAAACATCAGATCATACAAGACCTAACAAATTAAATTATTTAAATATATCCTTGCATCATATAGGCCTTATTTGTTTAACAAACCCACCAAAGAATACATTTAGCTGTAACCAATGAAGGTTGTCTGAACAGGAGGTAATGTTCTAAACTGAGCATTATTATTTTATTTTTTCTTCCAAATCCATAAAATCATATAAAAAAATAATGATATAAGAAAATATGTATCTACCATTTAATAATATGTTATTATGTTAATGTAATAACCTATATCTATCTCCTCTAACAAATAGGAAATGAAACCATCGATCATGTTTATAGCGGACTACTCCTTTGAAAAAATTTGTAATTTCTTTTCAATAGAAATCTCTAATGGATGGAAATAATTATGGATTTAAAATATAGATATTATATTAATAAAAAAATCATACTTATATAATTATAATATTAATTATATCTTCTTACATTCTATTCCTTGGGAATATTATAACATTGCTCATGTGTACGACGGACACCAGCATCGTGAAGCAATGTGATTTTTTTTCACTTATTCATTGAATGGAAGGTAGTAATAATAAATTTAATGATTATATTTTTATATATATGAAATAATAATTACTCAATAAATTTGATATATTATGTACATGCATTCCATTCCACCCCTAAAAAGAATATAAACAATGTCCATTCATACATACGGTATATCATCACTTTAAATTGTGTATTTGTTTTATATCTCTACCCGTTATGGAACACTATAAATACATATGTAATAAATATATATGAGATTTATAAAATTTTAAACATTTTTCATAATATATATATAATAAATTTAAAATTAATAAAAAAAATATCAAAAGATACATGAAAAACATTGTAGTCCAAACACAAAATGTGATTTTAAATGGGAATTTTTAATAAGTGGTTAATAAAAGTTCATAAGTAAATAATATATGGTAAGATATATATAAGTATGGAAATTTTATTGTTTTTATAATAATAATATATTTATTATACAGGAGGTTAGAATGTGTACAAAGGAATTCAATTCTTATTGTCAATGATTTTCCTCTCACTTTTATTTCTCTAGGACTCATTCCATATTCCCCACTTATTTGTTTTTTGGTGGTGTGTATGTAAATCTCAAAGATTTTGTGAATTTGTTTTCATAATAAATTTAATCATTTCACTAATTTTCATTACACATAATAACTAGTTAAGCGTTTCTTAAAAAAAATACATATTTTAGCATGTTTTACACACGACACTATATTTTGACAAATCGTGAAATATTATTAATTTTATTATTTAAACATGATCATTATAACTATTTTTTTTAAAAATAGTAATATTAAAATAAATAAATACATTATAAATATAAATGGTAATTTTTTTATAAAATTAAATGATATTTAAGATAAATTACTTAGTTTTTAGAAAATTATAAGATATGCTTTGAAAAAAACAAATTTAAATGTCATTTTTTTATTTTTTGAAAAAATAGTAAATATAAATTTTTAAAAATTTTGAAAAAAAATATACCAAAAAAGGATTAATTATTTTAATTTACATTTAAAATTTATCTTGTAGTGAATTTATTATAATTTTTTGAATATATAAATTTTTTTTATTATGAAAAATAACGGTATTTATTAAGAAATGTCATTTCATTTAAATACATTAAAAACATAAAGAAATATGGATTTAAAGGTAAAAATAGTTACATTATATATATATATATAATTTATGTTATTGAAATAAATTTTATCTTTACTTTTTATATAAAACCATTCTATTTTTTGAATATTTTTTCATTGAAAACCAATTTACTCATCGCATTTGGGGGATTAATTTTAAATTAAAAATTTTCACTTATATTAATTGAATATGGAAAAATGGATTCCATATTATAAATTATAATAATTAATATCATATTATAATAAGAACATTGTTTTTTACCAGAATAATTTACAAAAACAATAATAATTATTTTACATGTCTTAGGTAAAAATGGGTTTTCTAGGGGTAAATTAAAATGAAAAGAGCTAAAAATAATCCTATAATTATCCAACACAAATATTTTCATTATTTATACCTTATTACATTTTTTTTATAATGGAATATTTTAGAGCCTTTTTTCATATGCGAAATGTGGCTAATCCATTTTCCTTTCAAAAATTACAAGGGTGTTGCTCACCACACTTATAAATGGACACCACTATCATGTATTTTTCACAGTTTCAAAAAACCTTTAGCAAAGAAAATATTGAAAAACCAACTTCATTTGTTCCCTACAATCATCATAGAATCATTTTTTGGATCATAATTCCAATTAATATGGTCCTTTTGTTCAAACCAAAATTAGTTTTCTGAATAAAATGCAATGTCCATAATGGTGCATTTACATTATTTTATCCTAAAAATCTATAAATTATTATTAATATATGATTATATAACAACTTCACTATATTACGTATACTGATATTATATTATTTTAATGGAAGAACCTAAATCATTCTCATATTCAATCAAATGGGATATGAAATCATCATTTGTGTGTACGAATGACTACGTCCTCATGAATTGATGTTATTCATTTTCTATAACAACAGATCACAGATGAAAATGATGATGGATTTTTTTATATTATATTTATGATATTAATATTCTTATATAATAAGTATATCACAATTTTTTTACATTCCATTCCATGTGAATATGATAACTTTCTTCATGTGCACGATAGACTATCACCTCACGAAGCAATGTAAATCGTTCATCGCGTACTATTTACATGTAAGGTAATAAAAAAATTATATGAAAACACATTATACATATAACATAAATATTATTTTTTAATGTTTTTATATTAATTAAAATTCTTTGATTTCATCCTTAAATAAAATGGTAACATCATTCGTGCATACCTAAGGCCCATTGTTTGCACGAATGGTGTATTTAATTTTTTATATATAACATTTCTAGATTTCAATAAATACAAATATAATTTAAATATATTATATTTAAATCATGGTCACAATTTTGGATATAAGAAAACCATGATCAAATTTAGATGACTAAAAATAACTATTCAAAACATACATGAAAACAAATTAGTTATTACCACAACCCTGACATTAACTTTAAATTGTTAATAAAAGATTAATAAAAGGTCATAAGTATGTAATATGCTGTATGATATACATATAAGTTTGTATTTTAATATAATTATAATAAATATGTATTTATTAAAAAAAATGTTTAAATGTTCATGAAGTATGTCAAGACTTATGGTATTTTATTTTTAGTCTCTATTTTATTTATTTGAGACTTATTCAAATTCACCACTCATTTCTTTTGTGGGGGATATATATATTAAAATTTGATATTTTTTATCATAAATACCATAATTTTTATTATATTTAATATTTGATTTGATGTTATTATTTACTGGGGATTACAGTTGAAAAGAATATTAAAATTTTATGGGGGTTTTGTCTCAATTTTATTTCTTCGATATATACGTTATTTTATTAACCTATCTTCTTTTATTAGTTGTATATAAAAACAATTTTATTTATAAGGTTATGAATTTATTTATTCCCATTATATTATATGTTTCATTTATTTTTAATATTTCATGGTTCATATGATACAATACATCTAAAGTGGTGGGAGTTTCGTGTTACCATCTCGTCTCTTATCAAGATCGTTCAAGTATATGATTCTAATGAATAAATATTATGATCTAGGTCTTAATAAACTCATCATTATACTTATCAAATTTTTATTTCATGGGAATAATTTTTTCCATTAATTTTAATCTCTTTATATACTCAAGAGGCCAAATTAATGTTTTTATGGAAAATTATATTTTTTTATATCTTTGGCACAAAACCCATATAATTATTCCAAAATCATTTTTTTAAAAAAAATATTCAATAAATATTTTTAGCGTTCTATAAATTAGTTATTAAATTCTTTTTTAACCATGTTTTATTTTCTACAAAAACAATTAAAGAAAACATCATTCCATTTTACTTACAATGTATATTTTTATTTTATCAAAAATGTGAAAGGAATATTTGTTTTATTTTAAATGGAATGAAAAAATATTCGTAAAATTATGTTATTATTTATTTGTATTATTCTTTTATAAATTTTCATGGTTATTTTGAACAAAAATTATTTTTAAAACGATATATGTGTAAAAAATGAAGTGGAAAGACTATCATCCTTATAAAATATTCCGATGGATATTTTAAAATAATTTTCTTTCTATGATAACATAAATTGATGTTATATATTCTTTACTATGGATATTATCTAAGGAAACCATTATAATTCTTCCTATGGATGGTTTATTTTTATGATGATAATATGTTTATGAAACCAATTTCCCTTCCAATATATTTACCCTGATAAATATCCTATTTATCCCGATTCCTTTCCCTAAATTATTCTTTGATGAAATGAGGAAATTATTTTGAAACCTATTTATTTTCCAGAGGATATATTATGGTGAAATATTTATGAAACCACATTATATTAATGGGTTATGATATGATTAGTTTTTTAGGATACTTTTTACACAAATATATATAATATTTGAAATATGGGGCCTATATCTATCATGAATTCATTATGTAATAATCATTTTTATATGATCTCAAAGGGAACATGGGAGGTTATCTCAACCCAAAAAGAGGGTGAATGGGATTTTATCCCATTCCTAAAAGAGGGAACATGATATGTTATCCTATGCCCAAAATTGGGTATATGGGGGCTTATCCCAAACCTAAAGTAGGTATATAGTTGGAAATCCCATGACTGACATGTTATGAATATCTCAATTGGAATCCTTGACATAAGATTCTCAATGATTATTTATATTCTAAAAATCAATGTATTATGACAATGTTATGATCGATTTTCTCATTTTATATTATTTTTGTATCTTTCATGCTTTATGAACATCTATGATTTATTCCATGACTCATATTTCAGATCTATGATACTCAAGGTATGGTATTCATATTTTAATCTCATATTATCAAACCCATACCCTCATGTTATATTTACATCTCAATTTTTTACCCTTATTGAGCATTTGATATCTAGCTTTAGTAGGATTCCTTTCCACATGATATGAAGAACATAACACCTTGACCCTAGACACCCGGATTTGGTGCATTTTGTTAATACATTGTCATGATAAGAGGAATCATGTCTCAAAAGACCGATCGATTTTGTAGTCTTGGAAAACATATTACATACATGAAATTTACATTAAAATTTATATCATAAAATAAGGCATAAATAATTCATTGATAACTCCATTATTCCCCTATCATAACCATCAAAGTAAATCATAATACACTTCAAGGTTTCCTAAGAAAATAAAACATAAGAATGGGTTGAGATCATATGCTTAGTAAGGGTAAATAATTCATTGGAAGATATAAATGATCACAGAAAGATGTATAATAACAACAGAAGCCTTTTGAACATAAACATGATCATAATATGGAAAACATAAATAAATAATTAACATATAAACATGAACATGGATATTTTACTAGTCGAATAATGACATGTAATAACTAATTTCATAATGAGGGAATCCACAATGTCAATCATAATAACTACTATGTCGAGGCCTTGTCCCAAGATCATTCACAAATATTCTATCAAGGACTTGATCCAAGACACTAATTTATCTCATGATACAGAGGGATGAATCAAGGGGATTTAGTAGATCCCACCCATCACTTACTATGTCTAATTCAATGCTCATATGAGAAGGTTGAAACATGACATAAACATTCATATTAAAACTAGTATTCGAAATGTAAATAATCTTACCATAATTCATGGATGGTACAAAAATTGCATATCCATAGTCAAATATATCAAACACACTTAATATAATATGTAATATTTTGTTATAACAAATTAACCTCAGTAAATAATAATATACAGTAAAGGATGTTGACATAGTTGAAAATAAACAGTACAACTCTTTGAGAAAAATATCTCTTTTTCAAGAAATCATTTAAAAGTCGCACAGTTTATAAAGAATAAATTTTAAATAAAATTTTAAATTAATGTATACCATACCCATTTTAAACAATTAAAAGTAATTTATATTTTAAAACATTCATGTTCATATAAATAAATCCTTAATACCATTTTGGAAACATAGTAATTAATGTTAATGATTTAGAAGAATATATATTTAAAAAATATAAAATTATTTTTTTAGATAAAGATACCCTTACAAAGAATCCTTTTGAACACTATTTTATGAAATATGGAGATGTGTGATAAATATTTCCTAGTATATACTTACACATAAACAATCTCAGATAATAACGATAGTTAGGAATTAACCCTTACATTATACATTCCTTTAGTTGAGGGTTTGATTAACCTTATATATAATGAAAATAGTATGTTATCAAATTATTCCATAACCATATTCATATTTATGATTTCATATATGATACATTAATGACTTTAAAATACCCATTTAATAATAATTTCTATGTTAAAGTAACATTTCAGATAATAATTGCTTTCTTTATCATACACGTTTTAAATTCTTATTCTTGATTGTATCAATGAGATCATGATTTACATTCATACCGAATATGAAATATGATTTATATATTATATTTATTCTGAATAAAAATATGTATAATAGATAGATATATGAAATGGAAACACCTTTTAGGGAGATAGTAGTCTGTACATACACATGAACGTTGTTTCTGTTTTCATATTGTATAGTATAGATGTAGATAAACGACAAATATTTATATACATAAATATATATTATTACAGTAGAAATATTATTTCATATATATCATACTTAATCAATATATATATTTATTAAAATTAATTAATGGTTATAGTTGAAAAAGAATCTAATCGTGTTGTGGAGATGTTAAGCAGTACGTCATCACAAGCGACAATATCATTATATTGATGGTGAAACAGTGTTTAATTGGATGGTATATTATATTTAAATTAAAATTAAAATTTTATAAATATTATTTACATTAATTATACACATTATTATACCCATCAATATAATGTTGTGATGTATAACAAACAACACAATGATGTGGAGACGGTAAGCCGTACGTACGCAAGCATTGTGACTTTGTCAATCATAGGATGGATAGAATAATAAATATGGTTATACCTTATTTATAATAAGATATTAATATGTATAAAATTTTATAGATATTATTTTAGTATGTTATGAACAATTAAATGGCAAGTAGAATAAGAAAAGAACATTGAAAAATGTGATAAAATAATAACCTCTTCTTCAGGTTCTTCCTTTTGATTTGAACAAAAGGGAACCATATATTGAATTCATGCTCAAGGTAAGGACTCTAAGTTGTTGTGAGAGAAGTTTGGAGGAGATTCAGTAAGTGGTTGTCCTATATAAAAAGTTTTTAGTTTTAAATTAAATAGAATGAAAGGTTCCCTTTTATAATAGAGGTGAGGGGTACATCAAGAAAAATGTTTTACATTTCGGTTTTTAATAGCTAAAAATTGATTTATCTAGATTCTAAGATGATTATGGCTCTAAATACCATAACACAATAGGTTTTATACATTCTTATGTCATAATTTTAACCTTATATTCTATATTTAACCATTTGTTAAATAGTTTAACTCTTACAACGTCTTCTTGTATTTTAATACTACAAGGTTAATATTGTCAATATAAGTTTCCAAACGAACATGAAGTGTATAATTTATGATATTTTAGTACTATACATGTCAATTGGAATAACCTTATATTTTTATGACTTTAATATTATTTAATAATTTAGTATTTATCTTAAATTATCAATTAAGTCGATTTTGTTACTATATAATATATGATATTTTTTAAAAGTCATAACAACTCGATTCATTCTAAAAATTAAATTTAAATAATAATAACATGTAATATTCACCTATAAATTTTTTGGATGACATCAAATGTTTCAAATCTCATTTATTGTAATATTTATAATATCATTTATTTTAATCATTCATTAGTAAGGTAATTACCACAACATCATTGTGTCAAAAGAAATTAATTATTTAATGTATAAAAATTACAAATAAAATACCATGAAGTAGAAAATTGTTTTAGATTTATAATTAATATATATAGTATAATTTAACTTATTTATATATATATATTAAAAGTGGTTTAGTAATTAAAATTGGAATATAACACTTTATACTATTCCATAAATAAAATATAATAAGTGTTCTAATATGACACAAGTTGACCAAAAAGGATTTAATTATTTTTCCAAGGAATATTTTGGTCAAAAAACACTTATCCAATATAATTTGGACATGTTTTGGTGTAATTTTATATTATGATAATATTATTTTTATCCATTAACTACCCTATTTACTATAAATCATGGTAAATAAATTTCAAAAGTTACGATTCACTAAAAATTATTTTTATCATATTGAACCACATTTTACGTACTGCTGAAAACCATGTCATTAATATTTTTTAAATCCAATAAACAGAAGCAGTAAAATTATGTTTTATGAAAATTTATATATGTACCTAGAATATGGGAAAAGGACATTCAAAAGTTCAATTAAAACATTATATATCTAATCTAATTATAAAATTACTAAAATGACATACATTGGACTAATATATTTATTATGTATCTAATTATAATTGAACAGAAATTTTAAATAAAAATAATTATTAAAATGAAATAGTGAGTTTTTATATACTATAGATGTAGAGACCCGAAGCTTGACTTACATGGACATTACATTACTTTTTCGGAATACTTATTACATAAAAAAAACACACACACAAGGATAGTAATAGTTTAGTGTCTTTGGAAACTCGGAACGTAATCTTCTAACCGTGGTGAAAGATCTTCAATATATCCCATAAAGATATTCCGTTTTTTTTACCTAAAACATTTCTTTATATCCTGGGGAAAAGAAAACATAAAAGGGTGAGCTCAAATGCTCAGTAAGGGTAAACAAAAGAAAAAAATCAATCACATCGTATTCATAAGAATATAACTCTTAGAAATCTTAACCTGCAAAAGAGATCATAATTTCATAACATGGGATAAATCATAGTAGTGAAATGAAATACCAATAATCATAACTTAAAACATGAAACTTTGTGGCATACATAAATAATCATAGAGAATCATTTCTTGTTAGTCAAGACTCATTGCCAAGACTATCTTAGTGGACAATGTCCCTTTCTGAACCGAGTCACCCTCGTTTCAGTCCTGTTTCACTGAACCGGTATAACCTACCATTCCAGCCATGTCTATCTCATGAGATATAAAATCTTTACCCAATGCATTGGAGGGAGATATAGGTCCCACCCATCTCATAATGATACCATTCTTATGTGTGCCACAAAATCATAAATCATACATCATTGCATAACCCATGTAATAAAAATGGGAATCTTAAACATCGTGACATCATAAAACAATTCATATAAGATAAATGAATTCATAAAAATAATTCCATCACAACATAATCAAATCAATGTAATAATAGGGATAAAAACAGATCCCTTTATTATCTTAGATGGAAAATAATTTTGATAAAACACTTGAACTCCATTCTTGAGGAAGATATCCTTTCTTCTTAAAAAAACATTTTTCCTTTCTTAACATGTCATACAACTTTAAACTAAAAGAAGTTGATTAAAAATAAACTTGAACAATTTTAAAGGAATCTTCTTGGAAATAATTTTTTAAAAATCCATTCATTCCATATAAGTTAAAAAAACATTCTCCGTGCTTTTGTCGGAAAAGTCAAAAAGTACCTTGTACGAAAAACGACGAAAGATTCCTTTCATATTCTTTACTAAAAACTCACCGAAGGGTAAAATTGGATTTAAACTATTTAATTGGATTAAAAAAATATTTCATATTTAGGGAACATGGATGTGGATGATAAAATACACCCCAGTAAATACCAAAGTATAAACAATCTCGGATAAAAATGAGATTGTGATATTTCCCTTACCTTCGGTCCGACTTGCTTTGTAAGTGTCTGAACCTCCTGTATAATGATTTAAATCATGTTATTGACTTATTCCAGAATCATATTCATTTTTATTATATCATATATGGTCCACTTAGGACTTTATATTACCCGTTCTTTTGTAAATTCATGTTAAAGTAGCGTTTTGGGTAAAATCGTCTCATTTGTCGTTCGTGTTTTTAACTCGTAATTATTCATATGAATACATAGAGCATGATTAATTAATTCCAGAATATAAAACATTATTTATATATATATATATATATTCAGAATATACATATATAATAAATTAGTAAATGGAAAGAAATACACCGTTCATGGAGACGGTAGTCCGTACGTACGCATGAACGCTGTTTTCGTTTCCTTATTGAATTGAATGGAATTAAGTAGATGACATACATATAAATATAAATAATTCCAGTATCATTATTAGGTCATATATTTCATTAGTACTTATTATATATACTTTATAATCATTCATGAATGGTTAATCATTGAGAATGAATCTCATCGCGTCGTGGAGACGGTAGACCGTACGTACGCACGAGCGATGATATCATTTCCATAATTATTGAATTGAATTATAGTGGATGATACAATATATCAGAATCAATATCACTTTATAATAGTCATATATGGTCATTATTTACACCATTATACTGATCCAAGTAAGGTGGTGGTGGAAAATAGATTTCACCACGGCGTGGAGACGGTATTCCGTACGTACGCACGCGCGGTGATTTCGTTTTCCGTAGGATGGATAGAAGGTGAATTAGGGTTGTTTCATATTTATAATAACATATCAGTATGTAAGTAATACTGATGTTATTACTTTATCATGAAACAACTAAAGAAGAAGAAGTTTGAAGAAGAAAGAAATTGAAAAGATCGGTAATGGATATTACCTCTTCTTTGGAACGCCTCTTTGAATCCTCCACTTAGGGAACTAAGATTTGTCTTTGAAGAAGACCAGGGCCTCTAGGATTATTCTAGGGAAGTGGAGAAGGGATTTTGGCAGGGGTTGGCCGAGCTTGAGTGCTCAATTTGGTGTGAGGAGGAGGGGGAGGAGGTGCCCTTTTATAAGGGAGGAGAGGGGCACCTTGGGAATATCTCAAAATATTATTTTATATTAAAGTCAAAATCGGTTTATAATGGTTCCAAAGGGTCTTATTTCGAAGCTAAAGTGGGGATGGGTCGAAATCCTATCAACCAATAGTATTTAGACAAGTTTAGGGTGTTATTCTAACCTTATCAATTAGATTTAACTCTAAGTTAAATAATTTAACCTTTACCGTGTCTTTTTGTTTTCTTTCACTATATGGTTAATACACTTACTATAACATTCCAAACGAACCCCAAATTGTTTATTATTAATATATATATCCTTATCTAAGTCATTTGGCCTAACCTTAGATTTTTATGAATAAAATAACAATTAATAATATAATATTTTCTTTAAAAACTATTTTGTGTCAATTTTGACACTATTTGATATATGATTTTTGTGAAAGTCGTAATAGAATTATATGTTCTAACCAAGTTTATTAAATCAACACTAATATATCATAGTAACCCAGAAAATTAGTGTAATTCATAAAAAGTCTCAAATTACATTTATTTTGGTGTTTATAACATCAATTATGTCAATATTTCATTAATAAGATAATTACTGCATCATCATTGTGTCATAAATAAATTAAATTATTTAATGTCTAAAAATTATAAATAAAATACAATTATGTAGGAAATCGTTTTATATTTCTAATGAATATTTATAGTCGAATTTATCTTATGTATAACCCCATAGTAAAAATGATTTACTTATTAAACTTTGATTTTAGCTATTTTAACCCTTCTTTAAATAAATTAATAATAAATGTCCTAATCTAATCCAAGTGGGCCTAAATGATAATATTTTACTCTTAAGGTTGTTTTTGGTCGAGATACACTTGTCCAATAGAATTA
Source organism: Viscum album (assembly GCA_963277665.1). Lineage (NCBI taxonomy): Eukaryota > Viridiplantae > Streptophyta > Magnoliopsida > Santalales > Viscaceae > Viscum > Viscum album. Next base: position 1,663,003,829 of record OY728153.1, on the reverse strand, counting down.
GTACATGTGTTAGGATAATATTAATATCATTCTTACCCTTAATTACCCTATTTACTTTTAACCGTGGTAAATAAAAGTAAAAAGTTACTATTCACCAAAAATTATTTTCATCTCATTGAACCACATGTTACTTACTGACATCAACCGTGTCTCTCGGATTTTTGAAATTCCATTCACAGAAGTGGTAAAATTATGTTTTATGAAAAATTCAGTTTTTTTAACTACCACTTAGTAGTTTCACTATTCATCAAAAATTAATGTTTTTCAGAACAATGCCAAAATTTCATCCTAAGCTATATTTTATATTCTGAATTTAAAAATGAAGTCTATTCTACCAAATTCATAACATAGAAGTTGCATTAATTAATTTTATAATTAAATCCCGCTGTTAAAACAAATAGCGTGTTTTTAAGAAACAATAACTATCAAAAGATTGACACTTGATTATGTCTGGTTTAAATCTGAAATTACAACCAATGACCAAAATTGTATTAAATTGTAAAAATATATTCCAAATATACTTTAAAACCACTCAAATTAATAATTTATCACTATTAATTATTTCGATTGAAAAAGTTGTTTTTAATTAAAATTTTGTAATTTTCACTATTCATCAAAATATGAAAGTTATCCGAAAATCACCAAAATTTCACCCTAAGCTAATTTTAATATTCCGAATCCAAAAATGAAGTCCATTTTAAAAAATAAAATTTACAAAATTTCAAAAAGCGGTTATTACTATTCATAACGGCTAGTTTTAATAATATTTTAATAGCATATCGTTGTTTAGCAAAACTAGGTATTGCGTACGACGCAAGCTATCGAGGAAACTCGCGATTTTGTGTAATTCAAGCCAGGTCAGAGATGTGTGTCGTGAAAGCTCCTTTTGGTGTAGTTTATAACACAAGACATTAATGAAATTAAAAAGAATATTTTTCATAAAATATCGGGGTGTTACAATAGAGTATTTTTAACTATTTATAAAAAATTGAATATTTTCAGAAAAATAAAAAAAATGCACCCTTTGGTTATTTTGATATTCTGAATTCAAAAATGAGTCCAATTTTAAAAAATTAAATTTTTTGCAGTGTATAAAATTAATTTTATTACAAAAATGACTTAAAAAGATAGTTCTCATAAGAAAATAGTTTTCCTAAATATAAAACTTTATTAAAAAACATTTACATTTCAATATAAATATGTTTTATTTTTGTTTGTAACATTATTAATAATATTTAATATTTATTTTTTACTATTCATATTAATATATTTAATTAATTAATACATATATCATTTAAATAATTATAATACTAATGTGTTTTTCTGAAGAAACTCAATCTTGCATATATTTTATGCCAAGTCGGTGTGGCAGTAATATATGTTGTTAAAATTATTTAAGGACACAATGTACTATTAAATATTTAGTTGTAACACTCCCCCCACCATCAAAAAATTTTTTCCTTGTAATTTGAAAATTTTCTTTGAAAATAAAAGGTTGAAAATTGAAAATACTTTTGTGGAAAACCCACATTATAAATAAGGTTAATAAAATATGGTCTTAATAAGAGGGAACAATAAATCAAAAAGTCACCACAAAATTTGGATTCTGAATAGGAGAAAATTTGTGGGAATTAGAGAAATATTATTGGAGGAAACCCTATATATCTATAGAGATTGATTGAGGTCATTAGTCACAAACAATTGAACAATTAATGGAAAATTTAGGGCCTTAAATCCCTAAGTCTATGATGATTTAAAGTATCATCAGTTCAAAAATCATAAAGTATAAGAATAACACCTTTATTATATAAATATTTCTAAGAGGATGGATTAATTTAATATCAAGATAAGAACTCAAGAAAACATACATGATTTCATTACCTGTCATAATCATAATCTCATCATTTGGTTATGCTTCAATCTATTTTCACTTTATCCCTTTCACTAGGAAATGAATGTTAAAAAATTAATTTTTATACCTAAACTGTATTTGATAAATCAGAATGTATTCAAATATTTCTTTAATCCTCAATATGTTTACTAAAATCCAAATGGCTAGGTCAGAGTATCCTATAAATTATTTATTAACCTCAAAGAAAATATCAAGTTCCCAACATACTCCACTCCATCCATTAGACGTATCGAAAATACTTGTGTCCAAAATCATAGTACAAAAAATTTTATTGGCGTTAAACATAATGAAGATCATTTTTTCAACATAATAACATGTCAATACATTCATCATGTATTCTCTTAAAATTTGGTAACACCCTAAATTTCCATAAAACCTTACTCAATGCATTCATGCCCCCTTATTACTTATATAATACTGGATATACTTATTAAATCAAAAAATGATGTAAACTCCAACAATGATGTAATAAATATAAAATTAATTATTTCCAAGGTACTGAAGAATATCCAATATAATTTATCCCAATCAATTATATCTTATTCCAAAATCACTACTTCACTATCAGGATCATATTAAGGTTTATCTTTACCTCAACCATGTATTTTTTTTAAAGAAAATTAACATTCTATTGAGTCACATTTCTTAATAATATAAAATATCAACTCATCAATGAAATAATATTACAGTAAAAATTCGTATTTTTTTTCAAAATTAATATAACCTGTACATCATTGATACAACACTCAGATGACATAATTCTTTAATCCCAATACACTAATACATTAATTATCTCATGTCAATTATAGTAGAAACTTATGCTTAACATTGATCCCTTTGATTATTTTGAGATATATATCCTTGATGCTTAGGACATTTATTTGTATAATTTCCCATTTTAATATAGTTAAAACCATGAATATTATTCTATTCTTTCTTCCATATTCATCATTCATCCTAATTAACCTTTTATCCACACTTTTAACAAACACAAAATCCTCTAAAGAACTTCTCAGGGTGATTCTTTCCACACTTATCAAATGTGGTAAAATCCTTCTTTCCCTATTTTCTTTATCCATGTTTTTCACAGTTATACTTTTTTTCTCATGCTTCGCTCTAAAATCATAACACATAGAATATTATTTTTCTATCCTACAATCATGTGATATTATGTCTTCAAATTATGATAATGATTGGGAGATTATTTCCCTTTGAAATATAAGATTAAGATCATGAAATACACTATCCTTATTATTCATTGGATCATGTGCATTGGTTGAGTTCGCATTCCTTCTTCTAGTATCCATTTCAATAAAGTAAAATATGGTATATTAAATATTTCATAATCCCGAAACTAGTGAAACACATTGCATAATTGAAAAATATGTTCATATCAAATATCATAATCATAAATATTTATTCATTACAGACATATTTATTCATAAATATTACATAATGGTTTTTAATGAATATGTGAACTATCCTAAGAATATCTACCAGGAGTTTCAATCCACGTGCGTAGTAAGGCCTATTGTCATCTACATAGTTACCCTGAGTTAGTCAAGGAACACCTTTTCGGGGTTGTTACTATTAGTTAAATATGTTCCAGAACTATGTCCACCTGTAGTATCAAGACATGGATGTATTGATTTGAAAACTCACAAAATCTTTACACTGCCAAAATTCTAGGATATTAATTTATGTTAATCCTTACCATCTATATTAGGGTAATGTTATTTAATCAGTGTTTTTATAAATATTGTTCCCAATTTTATTGCTAAATCTCCCTCTAATACTAACTAAAATTCCCTATTCCCATTATTCTGGATTTAGTTCATAATTTAAATACATAGTCATGATATAGGGAATCATGTCCCAAAGGACAAATCAGATTAGATGTCTTAGAAAATCGATAACATACATAAACTTTACATTATAATTCATAACATAAAATTTATTATAAATAATCCATTGATAATTCCATCATCCCTTCGCTTAAACATTCTTATCAATCATAATACACTTATTGGCATCTTGGGAAAATAAACATATAAAAGGGGTTAGATCAGATGCTCAGTAAGGGTTAACAATTCAATGCAAGCTATAAAAATTTATGGAATGATGTATAATAAAAATTGTAGGCTCTTCACATTAACATGAACATAATATAGAAAAATATAAAAAATTACCATATAAACATGCACATGGATATTCTAGTAGTCGAATAATCACTTGTAATAAAAAATTTCTTAACGAGTGATTATATAATGCAGGATACAAAAACTACTACATTGAGGACCTATGCCAAAACCATTAAAAAATATTCTATCAATGTATTATGTAATGACACTAAATCTTATCATGAGACCAACCAATGTATCAAGGGGCTATAGTGGGCCTCATCGGTCATTTACTATGTCCAATGCATTCCTTATATGAAAATGTTGAAACTGAACACAGCAATTCGTATTAAAACTATCATTAAAAATATAAATTCATTAACCATAAACCATGAATTGTATAAAAATATCACATCTATAGTAATGCATATCATAACCCACTTAGTACAATATGGAAGATTTTATTATAATAAATCAACCTTAATCAACAAAAATATCCAGTAAAGTATGTTGACATAGTTGAAAATGATCAGTAAAACTCTTTTAGAGAAATATCCCGTTTTGATGAAATAATTTTAAAGTCACAAAGTTTATAAAGAAATCATATTAAAATATATTTTATAATCAAAGTGTCCCACAGAACTTTTCAACTATTTAATTGAATTAAAATTTTAGAATATTCATGTCCATATAAATAAATCATTAAGATCATTTTAAAAACATGGACATTAATGAAAAGGATTTAGATGAATAAATATTTAAAACATTTTAAATGATGGTTTTGTTAAAAATTCCCTTAAAAAGAATCAATTTGAAACATATTTTCTGAAACATGGACATGGATTTTAAATATATTATAGTAAATATATAGACATAAACAATTTCAGATAATATTGAGGTTGGGGAATTAACCCTTACCTTGTAATTTCCTTTAGTAGATGATAGATTTAACCACTAGTATAATGACCATGGTTTGTTATTAAATTTTTACATAACCATATTCACATTTATGATATCATATATGATTCATTTATGACTTTATAATACACATTTTATAATAATTTTCATGGTAATGTAACAATTTTGGTAATAATCACTTTCTTTATCATATGTGTTTTAAGTTTTTATTCTTGATAGTATCACATTGATCATAATTGACATAATTATAGAATATACAACATGATTTATATATCATATATATTCAGAATATTAATATTTATATTATAATGATATATGAAATGGAAACATCATCCTTGTAAACGGTAGACCGTAAGTGTGCATGAATGTTGATTAAATTTTATTATCTTATAGTATGAAAGTAAGTAAAAGAAATATATTTATCTACATAAATATATATTATTCTTCTATAAATATTATTTCATATATCTAATACTTAATCAATATATATATATATATATATTTAAAAATTCATTAATGGTGATTGATGAAGATAAATCTTATCATGCCATAATGACGGTAAGTCGTACGCACGAGCGACAATATAATTCTATTGATGGTGAAACAATGTTTAATTTGATGGTATATTATATATAAAAAATAATTACCATGTAATATTTACTATTTAAATTAATTATACTCACTATTATATGCATCCAAATAATGTAGTGTTGAATAATTATCTACACCACAACATGGAGACGGTAATCTGTACGTATGCATACATGGTGACTTCATCATTCATAGGATGGATAGAATAATTAATACAGTTGTATTATATTTATAATAACATATTATAATGTATAAGGTAATGGATTTATTATTATAATATGGTAACAAAAAATAAAGAGGAAGTATAAGAAGAAAAAAACTTCAACAGAGGTGTTCAAATAATTATCACTTATTCAGGTGCCTCCTTTTGATTTAAAAAAATGGCTCCTTAGGATTGATTTAAACTGATGTTAAGGCCTCTAAAATAATTTGGGGGAATTTGGGATGTTTTTTGGGTTGGTTTATCCAAATTTCATTCGATATGTGAATTGAAAATAATGGTAGGTGAACTTTTATAAGAGAGATGAGGGGCACTTTAGAAAAAATATTGAAATATTAATTTATTATAAAATAATTTTTAGTTTTTAATATCTCAAAATTGATTTATTTAGACAATAATATTAGGATGTGTCTAAATACTATTGAAAATAGGTTTAGTATGTGTTTAGGACGTCATATTAACCTTATTGATTAGATTTAACCCTTCGTTAAACATGTTAACTCTTACCATGTCTTCTTGTATTTTTATACAAAAGGTAAATATTGTTACTATATACTACCAAATGAACCACAAGTGGATCATTTATGAAATTTTAACACTTTAAAAGTTATTTTGAAGAACCATATATTTTTATTACTTTTATATTCTTTAAAAATATAGAATTTATTTTAAAATATCATTTAAGTAAATTATGTTACTATTTAATACATGATGTTTGTGAATGTCATAACAACTTGATTTCTTCCAAAAAATACATTGAATCAATACTAACATGAAATAGTATCCTGTAAAATTAGTGTATGGATTATAATGTTTTAAATCAAATTTATTTTAATATTTATAATATCATTTATTTTAATCATTCATTAATGAGATAATTACTACATCATCATTGTGTCATAAAAATAATAATTATATAATGTATAATAATTATAAATAACATACCATGATTTATTAAATATTTTTATACATATAATGAATATTTATTGTCGAAGTTATATTTTTTATAACCCTATATTATAAATGGTTTAGATATTAAAATTTTAATTTAACACTTTTAGCTTTTCATTAATTTTTTTAATAAACGTCCTTATAAAACCCATGTGGATAAAAGATGATCATATTTTTATCCCATGGTCAATTTTGGTCTAAAATAACTTTTCCAATAGAATTAGTACATGCTTTGGGGTAAATTTTGTATTATTTTAACACTATTTTTTTACATTTAGTTACCCAATTTTCTTCTAATTATGGATATAAAATTCAAAAGTTACTCTTCACCACACATTATTTTTATCCTATGGACTAAATTTTACATAATAATGAAAACCATGTCTGTTGAAGTTTTTAAATTCAACTCACTGAAGAAGTAAAATTATGTTTTATGAAATTATACAAATATTCCTAGTAGATGGATAAAAAACGTTATAAAGTTCAATAAACTTTTATACATCTAATCATATTATAAAATGAATCTAAAAATGAATTATCAAGAGAATTGTTGAATTATATATGTATTATGTTTGTATTTCAACTTTAATATAAATTTTAATGAAAACTAAATATTTAAATGAAAAAGTATGTTTTTATGTACTATGCAATATTTTTCACTATTCATCAAAAATTTAAAGTTTTCATTAAAACACCAAAAAATAACCCTAAGAAGATTTTAATATTATAAACTCAAAAATGAATCCTATTTTACCAAATTAAATTTTTATAATTTTCTATAAATTAATTTTCATATTTCTCACAAAAATACATAAAAAGTAATTCTTTTAAGAAAATAGTTATTCTAAAATTAAAACTATTTAAAAAAACGTATACATTTCATTAAAAATATGTTTTATTTATGTGGGAACAGTATTAATAAAATTTAAAATGAATATGTCAATATTCATATTATAATATTTAATTTATAAATAAATATATCATTTAAAAAATTATAATACTGATGTGTTGTTTCGCAGAAACTCAATCTTGATTATAATATAAGCCGAGTTAGTGTGGCAGGAAATATAAGCTATTAATATACTTTAAAGAGACAATGTACTATAAAATAAATGGGTTTTACAAATAAATTTATTATGTAAAATATTTCAATGAAGGTATTGAATTATGAATAACATTGTGGGGGTAACATAGCGAACTTATAAACCATTTGTTTATTTGCACAAGTTTAAAAAATCGTAAATTATTATAGTGTATGTTGTTATGTTATATAAGGAATATTTTTCTATTGTGATGTAATATTTATCTTTGTGAAGTTTGTGTTATTACAGGTTGTATAATATTATGGTTTAGGTATCCTTTGGAAACTATGATGAGAAACATTTAGTGAGATCTCGAAGGATATTTCCAATGATATGTCTATGGGTGTGTCAATGTATAAAACAATTCCTAAAATTTTGTTAAAGGATATATTGAGTGTTTTAAAAAAAATGACATCCATGTATAGATACTAGCTATGTGTGTGGATCTGGGATAGAGGTACCTAGTGTTATAACTATAAAAGGGTTCATTTATATGGACTCAATTGTCACTTAATGAATGAAAACAGGATATACTACACACGAAATTTGAAACTCCTAGGGTATATGATTTTGAAATTGTTGAAATATTTATGAATCATCTATGAATATTTTAATAATTACCATTAATAACCCAAGGGAATCCAATGTAATAATTAGTTGAAAATAAGTTTTCATGATTTAGAAATCCTATAAATGTTTTTTTGTGATTATGCAGTTTTCCGCTATGATTATTGTTTCAAAGACTTTTTTGGTTTAAGTCATTGGATAGAACATAAAGAAGATGTGTTAAGGCTGAATTCATTGTATAATGGAATTGTTTTCTACCTGAGGAATTGAATATCATGGGAGATGGAATAAACACCCTTGTTTCTATGACCACAAAAAATTCTTAAGATATTAATCATTATGAACATCCAAATGAGAATTGGACGGAATGAAGCTATGTTGAGTAGTTTATGAAGAAACATCAACCCTATTTTAGTGGGTCAAATTATCCACTATTTACTAAGTAATGGATTAGTTCCAATTAAATTTTACTTTTCATTTTCCAGTTTTTAAATCCTAAATAAATTATTTTTGTTCACTATCTTTTGAAAGGTGAAGTAGATCAGTGGTGGAACCTTATTTAGAATAAAATTCATGAGGATATAATTTGATCAATGTAATGGGATAAGTTTAATAGGATTTTTTTCTTTAATTACTACAATCACATTCTAAGAACAATAATGGATAAGCAATTTATCAATCATGAATAGATGGATGATGAATTTATTGGTACATATAATGAAAATTTTACAATATTTTAATAGTGAAATTCTTTTTTATTATTCAATTAGGAAAGAAAAATAGATTGATTACTTTTTGGATTATGACTAAGTATTTGAAATTAATTTTCTATAATATACTTTATTAGCTACGATGAATTCCTTAGATGTGAACAAAAGGTATAAATGTAAATTCTATATTCTTACCGTTAAAATTTTCATGAAAAGAAAATGAGGATCTAGTCTCATCAGACCTTGAATAAATAACTGGGTGGAATGAAATTCTAGTCACCTATATTCCAAAAATGAGGGAAGAAATTCTATGTTGAATGCATGAGAGGAAACATAGGGTGTAAAAAGTATGGGAACCCTACTTAGTGGTAAATAGAAGGTAAAAGTGAAGTGAAGAGGCTAGTCAGTGAATTAAATGTTGGTACAACACAATAGAAATTTCCATCCACACTCCAATGTTTCAAGTGAAATGATTTTGGTAAATTTTATAATCAATGCCCCTATCCATTGGATAATGTAGACGATAATACAAAAAAACCACGACAGTAGATGGTTAAAGGGAAATATTATAAAATCAAAAAGGATGAGGCGAATCATGATGATTAGGTAACATTATCCTCCCCTCCATAGTTTGGAATTTCATGTTTGATTTGGTAAGAATGAGCCCTATGAAAATATTATTGTTCATCCTTTAGTGAAATTTCATATGGTTTGGAATATTTATTATCTAACTCCACATGTATTTTAGATTATCTCAATTATATTTTATAATCTATCAGAACAAGAATAAACCCAGAAGTCTAATACAAATGATTTGTATTAGAGAATATCTTATCTAAGGAATAAAAGGGGAATTGAAATTTGAAAGTTTATATGTACCCATGTACATTTAACTTTAGAGATATGGATACAATCATTGGTTTATGAGTTTATGGTTTATGATATGATAAATGTCATTGAAACCCCATTTTAATGATTTATGTGACGTGATTTTATATTGATTAATGATATTTTAAGAGACATTTTTATAAATACCACCATTTGAGTTTGAATTTCTTTTAGAAACAATGTTATTTTGGGGGAATGGATTTACACATTGTGGACATATAATTAAAGGTATTGGTAACAATTATGGTTTTTAATATATTTAATGTTGTGGTAATTATGGGTTGTAGTCGATCACCTTATGAATACATGACACTTTCTTTCTATCGGAATAGATTTATCTCTAGATTGGTTTTCCAAAATATACATTAATAATGTGGTAATGTTACATTGAGTACCACATTAAATTATATCTAATAGGGATCTATAGATTACATCAATGTTTTGGTGAAGTCTCTAGTAATCTCATGAAGCCTATTTGAGATTTCACACTATATATCATCCTTAGACAAATAATCAGTCTAAAATAATAATTCAAATCCCATAAGATATGCTAGGATCTTTTTATAGGTATATAAAAGTTGGTTGGGATGAATAAATTCCAATATTTATATTTTATAGGAAAATATATTTCAATCTAACATTCTAATTCATAATTTTAAATACCATTATTTAAATTAATGTGTTACACCAATGTAGTGGATTGAAGTTGTAAAAAATAAATCTAATGTGACATGATAAAGATGATGAAATGGAAGATAATGTTAGATATATTTAACAACACATAAGGGAAAAAAAATGTTGAAAAAAATATATTGATAATCGTTGATGCAGTACATAATTTAATGTTGCTGAGAATGATTTCTATGAATTTTTCCATAGAAGAGAGAAGGGAAATAAAATACCTCTCTATATCAGTCCCATTGTAACTTTTTATCATATATATAATGTAGATTATCACTCTATGATTCCATTAAACCCTTAATAGGGTTTTTATTTTTTCCATTAATATCTCTTGAGTAATTACATATCTGATCCATGACATATAAAAAACATAGAGGACATACTAATTGCGCACGATCATTCTTATGAGAAACTATCATTAGAGATTTAGGATTGAATAGATAATGCTATACCAAACAATATCAGTCAACTGGTCAATGTTTTATGGTGAATCCACTAACAATATAAAGCTATGTGGAATCTGAGTCTTTAATGCGGTCGATGTAAATTTAATTTTTTGTTCCAAATTGATGAATTTTGAGGGTGAAATTAATTTTATGAGGGTACAATGTAACACCCAATTGATTTTTTTTGTAATATATATTTTTCAAATAAATTTAATCCTTTCGATATATTGTGTTAGATATAACATTAAGTTAATCATTTTTACATGAAAAACTGAGTTTACCTTGCATTACACACATCACTGAGTTTTAACAGACCACATTATATAATAAATACTGTTATTTAAACACACCCATTATAACCAAGACATTAAACATAGTGATATGAATAGTAAAAAATAATTTTTCAATATAATGTATCATAGTTGGATATATTAAATATATCGTTTAAAAAGTACATTACTTTAAGAATATTTATTATATGTTTGAAAATTAACATTTTCTAAAAAATATTATTTAATTTTTTGTAAAACATAATAAAATTAATATTTACAAATTTTAAAAAAGTTATTTTAAAAAAATAAAATAAAATTTTGAAATCTATATATCAAAGTTTTCTTGGACTAAATTTTTGAAAATTTTTCAAATTAATAAATATTTGAGTGAATAGTTAAAACTACTTGTTTCTATTAAGAATTTTAATTATTTAATGATTTTAAAATCATCCAATTATTTTATAGTGGTTTTAAAAGTAAAAATAGTTCAAATTCTTATTTATTAATCGAATATAGTCATTATAATTAATATTATATTGGATTATGATATAATATATTTTTGTAGTTTTAAACATTTTCATTTTGTAGCTCCGCTTTCTCATCCAGTACGAAGGATTATTTTTAAATTTAAATTTTCAAATTGTGTGAATTTAAATTGGAAAAATATATTCGATGTTCGAAATCATAATTATTTATATTATCTAATAATTTCATCTTAATTTGTGAGAATAATGAATAGTAAAAACTAGTAAAAATTATTTACCACAATTAAGGTAAAAATTGGTTTGGAGGGGATTAAAATAAAAATAAATCAGTTAAAATTACCCCAAACTATTCCAAAAACTATAAGTATGTAACTCATCCCACTAATAAAATAATTCCCCCTATATACTCCTCTTCACACATCAAAAACCCATTGGTTCACTTAATACCACCCAAAATAACTTTCTTACATGATTCCTCCTATCCTAGAAGATGTAGGGTTTTATGAAATCCAACATAGCATAGATTTTTGTGTAAACCAAAAAAACTTTTTCTAATTAAGATGTAACATCTCTAATCATGTGTTTCGTTTATTTCTTCATTAACCAATTCAATTATTATTAGACAATTATGAGGTAATACACATAGTATATTTAATATACTTACATGTTATTATATTAATTAAATATAATAAATCATTCTTATCATTCATCGAATGCATTAAGAAATTATCATTCGTGCTTACGATGGAAGTACCTTGCAAAACAATGTTACTGATTTTATATCACCACCACTACTGAATGGATATAAAATATATATTTATTTTCTATTTATGATATTCATGGTATTATTATTATTCTATAATATTGATATCACAAATTGCCTATTATTTTACATTTTTTGGGAATATGATGACAACATTTATGTGTATGACGAGCCATTACCTCATGATGCAATGTGATTCGTTGCTCTCTTACGCTTTACCTGGATGATAATAATGATAGGTTTATATAAAATCTTGTAATATATATTAAATATATATTTTTTAAAAGGTAATATATTTTTTTATTTTTTTTAATTTAATCCGTCTATAAAATGGAAACAACGTTCACACGTACGTATGACCTACTGTCTTCATGAATAGTGTATTTCATTTTCAATCGTGAAATTTTATATATTAATATAAAAAATATATATAATTATTATATATTATATTTATATAATTTTTAACTTTCTATATAATATTAAACTGTTATAACATTATGAGGACCAAAAATACCATATGAAAACATACACGAGAAACAAAGCGATTCTTACCGAAAAGATGAATTTAACCTTAAATTGTTATTAAATGGGTACAATATTGTAATATGAAAATAATATATAGTTTGAATTATATATTTATGGATCTATAATATATTTCAAATAGAAATATATTTATTATATGATATGTTTGAACATGAATGATGGATGTCAGGGCTTGTGGTAAGGGATTTCAAGTTTCTCTGTTATTTCGAGTAGAAAAATTCGAATTCACCACTCATTTGTTTTCAAAGAGTATATATAATACAAATTTAAAATTTTATATTGTAAAGGATGTTATTTTAATTATAATTAATGTTTAATTTTATGTTAATCATTATTAGGGCTTACAATTTAAAAGATTACTAATGTAGTATGGGTTTTTTTTCTAAATTTTCTACCATTGAAAAAAATGTTATGTTATGGACCTATATTATTTTATGAGATGTATATACATACCGATAGACATATAATATAATGAAATTATTTATTAACATGATAATATATGTATAATTTAATTATATAATTACATGGAGATTACAATTCAAAGTTACCATAATAGTAGGGGGTTTGTGATATAATGTCAAGGTTTATTGAGATTGTTCATGATTATGATTCCAATGATAAAATATTAAGTTCTATCTCCCAATAAACTAATTAATTTTCTTTTAATTTTTAAATGTCATGATAAAACACTATTCATTTAATTTTCCTCCCCTTATGTACTCAATAGGTTAAAAAATGTTTCTAACAAAAATCATCTTCATTTCTCTCCTCTATCAAAAATACCTTATTTTTATCAAAGACCATGTTTGAAAAAAAATAATCCAAGAAATTATAATAAAACTATCTATATGAATTATAAAGGATATTTTTATGCCTTTTTTCATTTTATAAAACGTTTTGAAAAGGATTATTTAATTATTTTTCCAAAAAATTCTAATTTAGATTATAGAAAAATGTGATAAGAATATTTGTTTTAACATATACCGCATGAATAGAATTTTCCACCAAAATTACCAATATTTTATTTCAATTTTACTTTTTAATTTTAATTTGTTATTTTTTAATAAAATTATTTTGAAAATATTATTATGTTTTAAAATGGATATTTTAAATGGAATGATTATTTTCCTTGAAAAATGTAACATGTGATATTTCAAAATAATTTTCTATATAAGAACAAATTATTTTATCTTAATTATTATTTACTAGGTATATGATCCAAAGATAACATTATTATTCTTCCTCTAGATGTTCTATGTCTATGATGACATGGTTCTTATGAAGCATGTTTCCCTTCCATGGGTTATACTATGAAAAGATACTTTTGAAACACACTTCTTTTCCACAGATTATGATCTGATGAAATGATTATGAAATCTATTTCATTTCCAATGTTTATGTTTTTGATAAATATTTATGAAACAAAATTACTTTCATTGGTTATAATATAATGAACATTTTATGATCTTGTGGCATCAAAATGTATGGATTAAGTGATGGTTGGGACTTATATCTCCATAAAATGAGTATGGTAATGATTAATGTAATAAATTCTCAAATGGTACATGGGAGGTTATCTAATTCATAAAATACGGTACCTGAGATGTTATTTAAATCCTAAAATATGCTACATGTGGATTTATCTGAAGAATGAAAGTGGTTACATGAGAGGTTTTCCAAACCTCAAATTGAGTACACATGTGGTTATCACAATACTAAAATTTTATGAATATATTGATGGGTATACATATCATATTATTTTATAAGATTATATATATTCCACATATCTAGGTCTAATTCCAATGTTATGCTCTCATTGATCATTTTATTTGATTCTATTTTGATTCATGTCTTCTGTAATTCCAAAATTTATTTCATGACTCATGTTTAAGATATTTGATATATTATATATGGTTTTTAAATGTTATTATCTTGTTATCATACCCATATGCTCATGTTATATTGATATCTCCCTCTATTACCATTACTGATCATTTTATCTCACCCTTTATTATGTTTCCATTCTCCGAGATATGAAGAATAGTATTATGTATGATATTTTTATGAATGATGATAATTATAAAGAATATATTGGGAAATTAAAAATCTCACTTATGGAATAGCTATTTACATGTCCAGATTTACAAAAGCACTAGACCAAAACAATGTTGGTGTATACTATTATGTTATATAAGTAATATTCAACTATTATGTTATAATATTTATGAATGAGAAGAGTGGGTATTTAGAGTGTATAGACTACCCATTCTTTGGTGAACCTAATCATTAAAATTATTAGATATAAGTATCCATCTAAAGTTATTTCTTTCATGGGTATTACGATTCAAAAGTTACAAAAGTGGTTAATGTTTTATTTAAAAATCATGATATTTATCATGATTATATATGATTATGATTCCAATAATGAAGTATTCTCATTTAACTCCCAATAAATTGATGTGTTTTCTTCTCATATGGTTAATTATATATAATACATTTCTTTCATTTTATTTTCCTCTATTTTTGAACTAAAAATGGAAAAAAAATTTATTCAAATGAATGTATACATTTTCCCTCACTTAGATTTAAAATAATTTTTATTTCATGTCCATGTTTTCAAAAAAAGTATTTATCATTTTTTTAACATTCTCCAATGATTAATTATGTAAATTATTTTCCATTTTTTTAATTTTTACAAATTTATTTTAAAGGAACTTCATGTAATTTTTTAAAATGATATATTTTTGAAATTTTACCAAAAATGTGAATAGAGTATTTTATTTAAAATTTAAAACATTACAATAATGTCCAATAAATTATTAGAATTTTACTAAATAATTTTCTAGTTTATTTTCAGCGAAAATATTTTCTTTATTTATTGGGAAATTTTTATATTTTAATGAATTTATTTGAAAAGGGAAATGATATTATCCTATTGATTTTTTATTTATTTTTGGATGAAATTTCTAGTTATAAAAACCATAAAAATTGGTGGTTAATATGTTTTAATGAAGATACGATCCAATAATACTATATTTATATATTATTTGGATATTGTATTATTATTTTAAAAAAATTATGAAAATAATTCCTTTTGTACTAGAAATTATACCATGAAAATATTTATTTTTTATGAAAACTTTTTCTTTTACATGGGTTATGTAATGATGAAAAGTTGACATATTTATGAAACCTGTTTTGTTTTTAAAAGTTATTCCTTAACGATATTTTTATGAAACCCATTTCTTTTCTTCGGTTCTAATATGATGAATATTTTATTCTATTGGGGCACACATATGTATTATTTTCATAATGTGATGTGAGGACTAAATCTACCTCCAATGAATTGGTTAAATATTGATATCTCATGAGATAAAATGCACTAGAATGAGAATTAATCCCTCTTTAGTAAGAGATTATGTACACTATGATATTCTTGAAAGTAAACCTTAGCTAATATTACTGATTGGGGTGTGAACCCATTCCACTATGATAGTGTGGCTGTAATCCTTATCTATTAAGGACATGAGATTATATGCTTACATATATGCCAATAATCCATGGATTTTTCATATATTCTAATCTAGCAGATATGATTATCTGCTTTATTTATGATTCATGTCTTAGGAACTGTGATTATTTATTCCACGACTTAATATTATGATAAATGAATTTTTTTATATGTTTTTAAATTTTATTCTCATATTCTCAAACCATTATACTCATGTTAAGTTAATATATATCTTATTTACACTTACAGAGAATCATATATCATTATCTATTATTCTTACTTACCCCATGGTATGAGGAATGGCCTTGTGTATGATATATCTAATAATGACACTATTTTTGAATAAATATGTGATAGATGATATAGATCTCTTATGTACTAGATGTTTGTGTTCCCTTGTTTCCAAAGGAACATGACCTATACGATTACAGAACGGATTTTTATGTAATGTAATTAATATTCATCTAATAATATTGGTTATTTATGTATAAAAATTGTGGGTCACTATGCCAACCCCGTGGAACCTTCTAATTATGTTCTTCCTATGATGAATCGTCAAATTTATACAATAGCACCCCTATACAAATAAAAAATCAAGATACCAAGAAGTTTATCTCAAAAAACCCATTGTTGAGGCCCTCTATTCAAAAATAAATTAATGAGAAATAGGGTTCCTCCATATATCAATATGGAATCATGAAACCATAATGGTCCTCCACATGAAACCAGTCATCAATTTCATCCCCAAAATGGTATCACTATAATTTCATTCCCCTATTGATATGTTCTCTTGAAATTATGGCTAACAATTTCAGAAACATCATTTTCACCTGGATATATAATTATTCAATAATAAAATACATAGGGAGAATTATTGTCATCTTTTCCTTCAGTGTTACTATTAAATATGTCAAAAGATGAAAATGTTTAAAAGAACCCAGAAAATATTGAATAAATTAGAAATAAGATAACTCTCATAATCCAAAAAATATAATTGCTAATTTATTGGAGACAATGATAATCATAATGATATGTTGGAGGATATGGAAATTAATTAAATACCAAATGTGTATTAGAACCCTATGAATTCGCAGTCCATTTTATCTAGATACATTGTAAATGTGTATATATCAATCCATTTCCATTTTTTGGGAGATATCCAATATTTTAAGATATAAATAACGTCTTTATAGTGGATATGTTGATAATAACTTGGAGCTAGATGAGAAATATCTAAGTGTTTTCCATTCCATAATTTCTATATTTAGGAATAATATATATTTAAATCCAAGTTATCACCATTAATTTGATTTCATTAATATCCTTAATCTTATTCCCTAAATAAATATAGAATATTTTCCTCATATAAACATTTTATGTCTGAGTGAGTTCCGAGAATTATATTATTCCCCTCTCATATATCAATATGATCTATCAAATATGATGGGTTGAAATATACAAGACATCTGATTTTATGATTTCAGTATATATTTATATCATAAAGAGACAAACCAAATGAGTTCAAGAAATAGATAAAAATCGTCATGAAGATGAAGAGAAAGTAAAATTTGAACTAAAAATGTTATTTCAAAAGATTATAAATTTGAAACCATTACATGCAGATGATTCCTATAATATATTATCATACAAATATTAAAAACATCTAACATGAGTTAAAATACTATTCTAAGAACTGATAAGAGCAACAACTATTGATGTATAATCATATGAGTATCCACATATCAAAATATTTCTAAAATTATATACATAATGTGACCATATATATATAGTTTAGATTTTCAAAGAGTATAACATAACCATACATATTCCTCCCCTTGTATATTCAACATATAAAAGTCTATCAGGTGCTCTATAAACATTTTTTTAGATGAATTATCCATTACTGTTTCACATAGTGATGGTAAAGTAATCATTATTCATAATGAATTATTTTAGGGTGTCACTTGCTTATATTTTATAGGATAATCATAATGATAGGGATAAATGTGAAATATTTCATAAAACCATGAGTCCCTCTAACAATTCATCGATTGAGAATGATTGTAATAATATACTTTATGGTTAATGTAAATTAGATAAATTCCCATAAATAATATATATATATATGTGTGTGTGTTTATAAAAGAGACCCTTGCTTCTAATACAAAAAAATTACATAATCTTTTCAGAATACATAATACATTATAAAAACACACACCCAATGATCGTATGAGTTTACTGCCAATAGAGACATAGAAACATAAAAACTAATATGTAAGTGAGCTACATTATCTCCCACTATATTCTTCATGAATATAACTATTCATATACACGTAATACATCAAACATATCTTCATAATAATGGGAATTGAATCATAAAAAATGGGTGAGGTAAAATTCCCAATAAGGGTAAATAAGGGAGATATGTAAGCATCGTCAAGAGAAAATGTGTATGAGAATGTGATAATGGAATTAAAAGATCATACTACTCATATAAAAGATCATTAAAACGATTCAAGGAAAAACTATTGGTATTTTATAAGACATGAATCATAAGGTAATCAATAATATAAAACACAAATGCATAAAATTGGAATAAAAAATAGAATTTTGATGGATGAATAATCATATAAAATGATTTCCATAGTAGTCAATGATTAATTAAAATGAAATAATAGTGGAATCAGTTCACTCCCTAAACTATCTTGGATTTTATTATACACATTAATGACCATCGTAGTAGTAGGAAAGGTTGACTCCGAAGACCACATTTTCATAAAAATTCATTTATTGAATAGATTTCACCCTCTATTCTATTCATTTCTATCTAAGGAGATATAAATCATTACACCATGAATTTTTGGGATATATATGTCCCACTTGTCTCATAATGAAATCATATATACTTGTTCCACCAGATCATAAAAAATAATCATACCATAAACCATGAAATGAAATGGATATCATAACCATTTCATCATATCATATCTCATGGAAAAGTGATAGGTTTCATAATCATTTGATCAATATATAACCCATGAAAATAATTGGGTTTCATTATCATACAACATGTGGATTAGAAATGAGTATCATGGAAATCATGACATCAAAACACAACACATTTGGAGATATAATATGAATGGTACCCTTAGATAATATCTCTATACCAGAATGAGTTACACCAAAGGATTTCATCTTAAATTCAATGTACATTTAAAAATATTTTAAAAATATTTCCTGAAGAAAATACCATTTTATCTTTAAAAAATGACTTTAAACCCATAAAACATTTTTGAATTTTTTTTTTATTTAAAAATAGATTTGAAAACATATAAATGAATATTTTAAAATAATTAAAAACTTTTATTTAAAAATCATTTTAAAATTTTATATAAAAATATTTTTAAATCATTTTAAGAGAAAATTATTTTTTAAATAAAAAATATTTTTGACCAAAGAGTTAAATGAAGTCAAAGTTTTTTTAAAAAAGATTTTGGTAGTAATATTAAGGGCCAAAGACTGAAAAATGGTACTATTACATAATCTTTTCCTGAATAACCATATGATAATAAAATTCATTAGAATTATTGAGATATGGATCATAATATTTCATCAATGGGTGCATAATCATAAAAAAGCTCAATAGATGATGATATTATAATTATAAAATTTAACCAATTTAAAATTTATGAATAAAAATACCCTTATAAGAATAAAATTACATGAAAATTAAAATATATTGAATATAATTAGGTTCGTGATATAAAATTTCAAAGGGAATTATATACACCATTTAATAGAATATAGGTGAATAAGAAAACACATGTCTTGAAGAAGTAAATTGTAACGAAATTACGTTACTGGTTTCATAAAATTTGAACCAAAAAACCCCGTGAAAAAAATATCATAAAATGTTAATCTAAATACCCAAAAAATTAATTATTGGGATCACATAATACACTCATGGGATGTATATACACTACACAAAATAAATTAGTGGTTAATATGGCTTGTATCTCATGGACACAAAAATTAAGATGAAATTTCCTTACCTTATTTGTTGAGACTCATCATACTCTTTTAAAAATCCTATATAATGAATATATTTTTATTATAAATATATTATAAAACCATATTAAATTAATTCATACCATACATATTTTTTTATGTCCTTTTATTATCCTCTTATTAATAATTACATTTTCAATTTATGTTTTTGGTATTAACCATTTTATTCTCATGAGCATTGATTTTATATATGTTTTCCTATTACATATATAATGATTTAATCATTGATAAGTTGATAAATATTATATAATTATAATATTTATTTAGTATATATTTATTTATTACAATATTTAAAATAAATAAATTTGAAATGAAATAGCCTATTTATTGAGAGGGTGGGTTATACATACCCATGAATAGTGTGTTCATATTCATATGGTGTTTTTAAAGAAAGAAATGAAAATCATAGGAATATTTTGTATTTAAATAAAAAAAAATTATTTCATATATATATATATATATAATATTTTTATTTAGACCACCCTTAAGATATTTCACATAAATCATTAACGAATCACATGGATTTGAGGAAGTGGTAGTCCGTACGCCGACAAATGAAGTTATAATATACTAAAAAAATTGAATGCATGAAGGTATCTGTTATTTAATAAGTTAAATAAGGATATAAACACTATAAATATCATATATATATATAACATTAATACTATCATTATTCCCAAGTCTAAACGTTAGTAATGGAATAATAAAGGACATTGGTTCACGAGGCGGTAGTGCACCATACACACGAATGATGACTATGTATCCCATTAGATGGAAGTGTATAAGAGTTTATGTAAAAATTTTAAAATAAAAACATATCGATATATTTATTTTAATTCTTTTATTATATAATATTTATATAAGAATAATATATGGGTGGGTAAAGAGATAAAACAAATGTTCTTGTGGAAGGTTGTTACCAGTTCTTTGGGTAACTCCTTTTAGTTTCCACCAAAGGGATACCATTGATAATTATATAAAAAAATTATGACTATATGATGAAGTTATGGAATTTTGGAATTTCATTGTTCTGGTAAGTGATAAGCCAAATGGATTTATAGGATTTAAGAAGTGAGGGGTGAGTGCCCCTTTATAGTGTTGGAGGAGTGGAATTATTATATTAATATAAATGAAAACTCTATTGAGAGGTATCCCTTACATAATGTGCCACCAATATTGGTAAATGTTTTATAAAGGTATCTATATTGTCTACATATTTTCATATAATGAATTTTGGTCAATTTTATAGGTGACATATCTTTTAAGATTAATGTCCATCAACAATGTAAACTCATTTTTTCCTAAATCACTATAATAAATTTTAATTAATTTCACTAATATTTCATGCTAAAACCTATGATAATCTTAAATGATATTATAAATTATTCTAATTCAAAATATTTAATCCATTTTTTCGTATTATAAGAACATATGTGGAATAAATTAATTTAAAATCAATCCTACAGACATGCTGAGTTGACAAGTTATTAATGTGAAAAGATCAAAAGATTTAAAGAATTATATATCCAATTTTACTATGAATTTTGGTCCAATGACCTAAATTTGATTAAATTATGTTTATTTTATCTAATAATACTTTTAAAAAATGAGAATATAATTTTACTATATTAATAAAAGTGTTGAAAAAGATGTTTTCAATTTAAAGTCAATATTTTTCACTATTCATCCTAAAATGAAACATTCCACAAAAATCCAAAATATTCACACAAATATAATATTTGATAATATGAATTAAAAAATTAATTTTATTTTATAAAAATCTATTTATAAACATGGTTAAAATTAATTTTATTATTTTTTGGTGAAACACATAAAAAGTATTTCATTGGAGTAAATAATATTTTTCAAAAATATTAATACATTACCCAGAATTATATATTTCATTACCAATATGTTTTATTTATATGAAGAAATTATAAATCTAATTTATAAATTAGTTAATACTATTCATGTTACTAATTTTAAAGGCTACGTTATAACATTCTTTGATAAAAATAATAATAATGAAATAATGTTTCATAAAAACTCATTATTGTGTGTAATGCAAGCTAAGATGATTTCTCATGTAGTGAAATATTAAATTATTAGACAATATAAAAACATTTATCTTTTTTAGAGTTCATTGAAATAAATCAGTGAAATTTAAATTATTTGAAAAAAAAGATTATAAAAACTCAGGGTGTTAAAGTCAGAATTCTCATTGGTTTCAAATTAAGGATAATAATTACTAGTGTCCCTTCCAGTGCTTCATAACATGATGTATATAATGAAATAGATATATAAGAATTATGTTTTTATACAGTTATGTGAGATGAGATAAATGGATATGTGATATACACATGACATTAAATTCAGTACCAATGACTAAAATCACCGTACAATTTTCCATTAATGATTACTCTGGGTATCATAGAAATAAGAATGGATATTTAATTGAGTAATCTATTCAACCTGATAATATATTTTTCCTATTCATTTAATCACTAAATTAGCTTATTTATAGGAGTTTCCCTAAATTATTCACAATGAATCACATTCTCTAGTGGGGGATCTTGTATATAAAAAATAAAAATGGAATGATTTCATTAAATAAATTACCTGATGTCTTTACTACTCATTATGAAGATATTTAATCCTTATATGAGATAGTATTAATTGATAAGAATACATACCTTGACAATGTGGATATGACCCAACCACTGAATAATTTTGCAATATTATGTTATCATCATTCAATGGAATATGAGACATAATGTGTCATCAAACTCATTTATCATCACTATGTGTCCATGTTGGGTATCTTTGATTAGTATGTGTAATAAATTATGAAATTTTTTATATAGAAATTAAAATGAAATTAATTTTTTCATTAACTATGTGGAATCTAGGTTAATAATTATTTGGGATGATCTATTTATGTAATTTCAGGAAAAATGATTCTATACACTAATGGAAATAATCATATGTGGTATATATATAATAAAGGGTAAAAACACGAGGTTTATAATTAGATAACCTGGTTTAAAAGTACCAAAATTTCCCATGTGATATGGATTTCTATTGATTATTTATTTGTGATTCGTGTATAAAATAAGCAATAAGAGTTGGCTCTAATTTAAATCACCTAAAAAATATGAATGGATCAAGATAGGTAATTGCAATAGCACAATTACTATAGGATAAAATCATGTTAATAAAAAATAATCATGAAAAGTATATTCATCCTTATAAAGGAGTCGTGATACGGTAGTTGAAAATTCCATTACTCTCAAACTTATATTAGTGCAGACTCTAGTCAATAATATAGTTTGGTTCAATTCCATGCAACTTCTTAAATCTCAAAAAAATTGAAATATGTTAATTTAAAATTCATTAGATGATAAAGATGATCAAAGTCATCCTTACTTCCAGAATCATTTAAATGATATATATTTCATTTTAAATGATTAGGTTTCTAGGTATTTGATTTATTCCATAGAAAATAAAACAATGTTTTGGAAATTATTAATAAACACGTTGAATTTGGGATAAATCATAAACATTGTTGTTACCTTTTCCATCAAATATTGGTTTAAATTTTTTAGTATATTTTTGAATTAAAAACATGATTTAAATTTTTCTAGATAAAGGCCATGTAATAATAGAGAGTTTCATGGAATATGTCACGTGTGTGTCATATACATCCACTAAAGCATATGTAGAATTAAAATAAATAATAATGAATAATTCATAGATTTTTGATAATGTAATGGAAAAAATATAATGGATCTTGTGAATGAAATCATTAAGGAATGAATGTTTAAACTATGCATGACCCCAACATCCTCTATATCCATAACAGTGACACTCATAATAATGTGTATGTTAAGTCCACTAGGTCGAATACCATGAGGGGGGTGAATCAAGGTATGGAAGATTAAAAAATTCTCCCTTATGGATCATGATTTTTTGTTATAAAAAAGTAAGTTCTCTCCTCCTCCCGTAAAAATATATAACCAGATATGTAATCATGGAAAAGACACAACAATATTTACTTGGTTCACCCTCACTGGGATACATCGAAGGAGCATACAAGGACGATGTAATGATATACCAAATTCAATAAGGATCATATCCTATAATGAGTAAAATGTTCAAGCTATATCTTCTATGCCAATGCACACTGCCTTCACGAGGTTTATGGTCTACTCACTACATTATCAAGGGTCACTCTCTATGCTTCTTTCTTTGGATCAGTGCCAGTATCTTCCTCTTCGTGCACTCAATACTCTTAGAAAGGAATCTACACAGATTTTATTGAATTCTTTGTCAAACACAGTTTATGGACATGTAGGTCCCTTCACTTTCATGAATTCATGCATATTCAACTATGGGTAAATTCTTTGTTGAGGTTTCTTTTTCACCCACAGATGAAGTACACCTTCTGGAGTACTTCTAGATACCGGAAAATACATTCAAAAACTAATTGGATGATTTTGAATGCTTTTTTGTGAAAATCTTGAAACACCTTAATCTTATGCATACTAAGTATCGGGCTTGGTACGTAGAACATCTCCTTTGTGTATCACTTCTGCTTCCGCAAACCATCTTTCTTCCATGGAGCACCTTTTCCTATGCTATTGTGTACCGCCTCTGTGAATCCCCTCTTGTATGTGAACAATTCTTTATTAATGGAATACCTCTATAGAACAACTTATATCCATGAACTGTTCTATGTCCACGGACTAAATTTGCTAACCTGCGTCATGCCGCATCTTCTTCTTATATTTACCAAGTACTTTGTTGGATACAGTCTCCCGCAAAAACATTCAGCTGAATTTATCCCACGCAAACCACTTCAGCCTTCACAGAGTTATCCCTCGTGAACATCAATCGGACATTTCCGAATACACAAATCGAAAAGATGTTCTCTAATGATATTGTATCTCTTCTCAAATTGGTGGTATTATCGATTATTATATATGGAAATATATCCGCAAAATCTACTAATCCATGATTTTTCAAATATTTGATCCACTAAATACTAATCCTCCAACTTCCACGAACCGCAATCCATTTAGTGAACCATTTTTCACACTCAGTCTACATACTACATTTTCTCCTATGTTGTCTATCTCCTCTTCCGACATCAAGCCATCCACATACAGCACTTCCTTCTACCAGGAACCTTTTTCAGTTTTGGAAACCACTACAACATACCATTTCTACTTCTCAGTATGTGGATGCATACCCTTCATGGACATGGTACACACTCCATGTCCTAGGCTCCATGTTTCTCTTCCTTTGCTGATTTTGTCCTCCATTCATCACACCGTCCAGTCTGATGAAGAAACCCATATATTTCCAAACACAAATTCACTATTTTGAGGCCCAAAACATTAATAAACACTAGAAAACTACACCAACTTAAAAACATGTCTTCATAAAACACCAACCACTATCATTTGCGATCATCTAGCTTTGTCAAAAAACACAATCAGACCCAAATCATTCCAATGCGACACCTGGAGGGATTTTTTCCCAACAATCACCCCCTTTGGGTTTGTTGAAAACACATCTTAGATCAATTCAATGCATTTAGATATCTTTTTAATGCTCCTTCTATACTCAACCATCATTTTCTTTTTGTAATTAATATAGAAATCAAGGATTTACTCAACATATACTCTAAGCCCACATGATCCCCGATTATCATGAGAAACAAGAGTATAATGAAAATATCATCAATGGATCACTTCATTTCTAATAATCAATTTCTAATAATATACTGATACACTGTTATCAATGAACTACATTCATCAAAAACCATAGTCATCGTGATATCTAATCATTGACTGATCACTTCTAGAAACATCAGATTTAATGCTCTTGTATGTTATAGTTTCTCTAACTAGCTTCATCTCAGCTTCAACTCCCTCTATCTCGCTACTCCACATAAAATCTTCTACCCATGTCTTTTCTCCCCCATAATATTTACACTTTCTCCCCCTTTGTCAACGAACATGAAGGTTACTTCAAAGACATCTGCAACATAGTAATGAACACATATTTGTACATTAAGAAAAACAAACCATATATCAGGAGGAGGTGGTCCCACATTCCCATTTTTTTCAAATAAGGTATGTCTACTGGACTCCAAAATCCATTTTATGCCTTTCAAATTATTTTTTGGGTAATTCCTTTGCGTGAATATCTTCAACATGTTGTTCTGTAGACACATAATCCAACTTCATAGGCCCTTTCTCCACCATCTCCTTGATAAAATGATATTTTATTTTAAATTTATTTGTTTTTTGAGTGATAGAATGGATTTTTCAAATATTATAGCACAATAATTATTATAGTGGATTCCGATTGGTGATTTCACTTCAATTCACATATCCTTAGGTTGCTACTTCGTATACAATAGTTGTGTGCATACTTGAGTAGCTGTAATATATTTAGCTTCTACTGTTCTTAATGAATTGCAATATTTTTTCTTTCTCGACTAGGAAACACACAATAAACCAAGAAATAAATCACCTATTGACATTGATTTCATGTCATCCTCTGAACTTGCCCTATCTGCATGAGTTTATCCCAAAATCTCCGGCTCAAATTTTGCATTATACATCAAACAAAAATCTATAGTTCCTTTGATATACTATAGTATATTTTTTACTACAAGCATGTAGAATTACTTGGTATTTCATTGATATCTTTCTTCTTGGATTATGGAGAATACAATGTCAGGCCATGTCATGATCAACTATAGACAACATCTAATGATCCTCTTATATTCATTGATGTTAACTGCTTTACCAACATTATCATTGGATAGATTCTTCCATGTAGTAACCAAAGTCTTTATCTCCTCAGAATTATGAATTCCAAACCTTCTCAAAACCAGATTGGATTATTTATATTGAGAAATAATTATGCCATTTCATCCTTGTGTCAAATGTAAGCCAAGAAAAAACATCAGCTCACCAATCATCGACATTTCTATCTCACTTTTCTTGTATTTAGAGAATTGTTTGCATTGAGCCTTATCTAATTCACCAAAGATCATGTCATCATCATAAACCAGCACAATCATCCTTTGACTACTATCATTGTTGAAATACATATTTTAATCAACTCCACCATGTTGAAGACCAATCTTCTTAAGAAATTGATCAATCCTTGAATACCATGCTCTTGGTGCTTTCATCGAACCATATAAATCCTTCTTCTGTCGGAAAACCCTTCTCTTATATTCCTGGATGAGAAATAAGTTGGTTTCTCATTGTAAACATCTTCTTCTATAACTTCTTTTAAAAATGGTGACTTGATATCCATCTGAAAAACCTTAATCTTTATTTTCATTTTTATAGCCAAGAATAATTTTATTGTATCCGGACTTGCAATAGGTGAAAATGTTTCATCAACATAAATACCCTCTATCAGGGCGTACCCACTGCACATATTTCATGCTTTGTTTTGAATTACAACACCATCTTCAATCATTTTGTTAAAAAACCCCATTTTTCCCCATGACATTCTTGTCTCCTGGTCTTGAAACAATTTCACACATCTGGTTATTCTCAATTTGGTTATGATCTCCATTCATTTCATAAACCCCATTCTCATCTCCAGCTACTTCATCAAAGATATTAGGCTCCACATGTGATAAGTTTGATGCTTTCTATAGAAACTTAATTCTCCTTGATTTCACTAGTGTTGTATGATCAAAAATTATATTTTACCTTTCAATTTCAGCTCTTCTCACTGGTCTTTGAGAAGACATAGATTTATTCTCATCATCTAAGTATTATTCTAAATCACCCCCTTAGCAAGAGAATCTCATGATCTTATCATCTCTCCATCACTATCTTTCAGAGTTTGATTATGTATTTGCTGAAGATTATATTCATTCTCTAATATATTCACATCATTACTTTCATCCATCATTCTTATCTTCTTAATGAAGAATTTATACACATTTCATTTCATTGAGTAGTTAGGAAATATTCTTTCATATCTATAAGATTCAAACTTCTTATGTTTCCCCTTATTGAGAATTAAACACTTACATCTAAAAACTAAAATGTATTTCAATGATGTATTGTTTTCATATCATATCTCATATAGAGTTTCATGTTCTTTTGGGGACAATAAGGCTCTATTTGATATGTAGACCATTAAAATCGTTGACTCTTTCCAAAACATCTCTAGAAGATCTTTCTCAATGAGAATTGTTCTAGCCATGTTATTCACAATTAGATTTATTCTCTCAACCACTCAATTATATTGTGCAATTTTTAGGGCTGAAACATTATGCCTTATCCCATATTTCTCATGATAATACTCTACTTGACTATTGGTGAACTGTGTTTCATTATCTATTCGAATCGTCTGTATTTTTTATGAAACAAATTTTCAAATTCATGTTGATCTCATGTAAAACAACTGAACACTTTAGATTTGTGTGTGATTATTGATACCCATGACATTTTTCTATAGTCATCAATGAAGAGACTGTAATATATCCTCTCATTAATATCCCTTTGCTAAATTAGCCCACACACATCCATATGCAGCAAATCAAGAAATCTTAATGACCTTAACAAATTTTCCATATATGTCTTTCGAATGATCATCCATTGTTGATAGTCATCACACATATGAGTATGATTATAGGATAATCTAGAGAGATTTCTAGATACAACATATTTCAAAAGATCTCCCAATGAACCTTTGCGTATGTGGCCAAGATTCTTATGCATTAAATTGTTTTCTTTGTACTTAGACAAAAAGCACATATCCTCCTCTCCACTCATGGGGTAGAGATTCCCTTTCACTTGCATTCCATGAAACACAATAGCAGCATCCTTTTATTTGATGATACATAATTTCGTAGAAAAACTTATGGAATTCCCTAAGTCACAAAATTGACTGTCACTAAGTATGTTGTGACTAATCCCTTCAACACCCAATACATATACTCACCTAATGTCTTTTCCTCCAAACATGGATTTTCTTGAACCAATAATTTTAAAGACCTCATCATTGTCAAATATTATGATACCTTCTTTATCATACATGATTCCCATCAGTAGATCATTATTTTCCATCATGTGGGAAGTGTATTCACTGTAAATTATCAATATCCTAGTACAATATGATGCC
Organism: Viscum album; assembly: GCA_963277665.1. NCBI lineage: Eukaryota > Viridiplantae > Streptophyta > Magnoliopsida > Santalales > Viscaceae > Viscum > Viscum album. Next base: position 1,662,973,930 of record OY728153.1, on the reverse strand, counting down.
TTGAACACAATTTATGCAACCACTACACGTTCTTCTGTTTGCCTTTTAACCCATGAATTTGGATTCATATTTGATAGGGAATGGTAATCTTGATCTTCCTCAGTTTGTGATAGACTTCCTTCAACCTGTAGAGATGAAAATTGAATTAAAATTTTTATCTCTCATAATGATACATTTGGATGCCAATTATGAGATGATTTAGTTAGCCTTGGCATATTATTCTACATTCTAGATGTGCAATATCTTTATATATTTCTGAGTCCCTTACACCTAAAATAGGGACCATCAAATGATGACTAGGAATCTTGAGCTCTATATGACCACCTATGTTTGTCTTGTTCACATTGATACCTCTATTCTATGTGACATACATTTTGAGAGTTTCTTATCTTTCCACAATAATTGAATCTTATGTGAGGTATATTCTTATGTTGTAATGATGCATAATTAATTATGACCTGGTTTCTCTAAATCTTTTGATTTTTATTCATACCCAAATCAATCATCAATCATGTAGTGGGTTCCTGTCGTCTAACTTGAACAATAGATACTTTTTTATATCAATCCCCATTCCATCTTTACCATTCATAATTGATCGTAGATTCTGTTTTGATGGACCACTCTACTAAAATATCATTTTATCTATTTCATGTATGATATTCTTTCCTAAAGTTGAACTGAGAGTTAGAAATATATCTTGACATTCTATTTTTTATTGCAGATTGATGAGTTTCTCATCTAGTTGTTAAATATTTTTGATTTGATATTTTCTAGTTTCATTGAAACAATAAATTTCTATTCAATGTTCTTCAATTTTGAGTTTGGACTCGACCATATGTTCTGATATTTCTGGCATTTAAGAGTCTATATTTTCAAATTATATATACATCATATAATTACCTTCTTCCTACTACTACATAAAGAGTTTGGAAACAAGAGTAATTTTTTTAGATTTCTTTGTTTTGGCTCTCAAAATATCTTCCACGTCAAGGGAAGCTTCTAATTCATCATGAAGATCAATTCTTAATTAAATTTTTCTTTCTTCATTTTCACATTATTTTATTGATAATGAAATTCTGACAACTGCCACCAAAGAATATATTTTACGATCCTTGTTGTCCTCAAAATATTTTACCTCAGATTCTTCTAAACTTTCAGCCTCTTTTAAAAGTTGATTCTTATTTTTTAAGATCTTTCTCCTAGTTCTTCTCCTCTCTTTCTCATTTTTTGAATTCTTATTTTGGGGAATTTCATAATTTTCTTTATTTCCATCATCAATATTCTTAGGAAACTTTTCTACAAAATTCACAATCATTTTTCATAAAAAACATGCAAATGTAAGTTTACCTTCAAACACAAATTTTCCCCTTTGCTTGTTGAAGGAGAGAAATGACATGAAATCATCTATATTGTCACCCTCATGACTATCTTCAATAGAGAGATTCTTCAAGGATTTGAATGAATCTTTGTTAGACTTCCCCTTTTCTGCTGCATCGTTATCATTGTTTCTCATTTCATATACTACTAGGTTACTCTGTAGGTTATCTATTGTCATCACTTTTGGGTCATTGTCATTCGACAATGAAAATTTCTAGTTGAACCGCAGTGGAACTTTCCTTAAGATATTTTTGAAAATTTTTATATCATCTATGACTTCTACATTACCCTACTTGTCTTCCACAATAATATTTATCTTGTAGAAAAATGTATCAACATTATCATTGGTATTCATTATGATATCATCATACATATTCTATAGAACCTGCATCTTTGCTTCTCAGACTCTTGCATTGACCTCATAAATGTTCCACAATTTTTCCCATATTGCATGTGATGTTTTTCAGGATATCTCATTTGAATAAATTTCATTTTATAGGGATCCCCCTCAAGCATTAATCCCTTTAGCATCAGCATCCAATTCCCTTATTTCAGCTTCTGATAGAGCACTACTGTTAATTTTAGCTGATATTCCATGCATATAATTTTTTAAACATTTGACCCTATTGTTCTAAAGTATTAATATATCTGATTCTTCCTTGGTTGAAAATTATTTCCATCAAAGATCTGAATTTCGTTATGATTGACCACCTTGATTTCTTTTTCTTGAGAGAGAACAACTTACTTTCAAAAAAATATATCTGATACTAATTTTTAGGTCCACTAGGAAAAATACCCTCAGAGGTAGTGAATTATTATATGGAATACCAAAATATTCTCCCATTTAGATCTTGTTTCTTTGTATGAAAAAACTTAATTATCACTTCCTCCCATTGCAATATATAACCAGATATGAATTTATGCATAGGAAAAATCAATTTTTACTTGTTTCACCCTCACTGGGCTACATCCAAGGAGGATATAATTGAGATGTGTCGATGTACTAAATTCATTAAGTCTCACATCCAATAATGAGTACAACGTTCATGATAGATCTTATAGGCCTAGGCTCACTTCCTTTAAAAGTTTTAGTTTCTTATCATGGCATTTCCAAGGTTCACTCCCCATACATCTATCTCTGGATCAATGCCAGTGCAAAGGGTCACTTTCTTCCTCTTCCGGCACTCACTACTCTTGGAATGGAACCCATAGATAGTTTATCGACTTGTAGGTCAAAAATAGTTTACGGACCTATTGGTCACTTCATTATCCTGAATTCACGAATCCTCAACTATTGGTAGATGCTCTGTTGAAGTTCCCATTTCACCCACATATGAATTCTAACATCCTGATTACATCTAGATACCGGAAAGTCATTTGGAAAAATGATTTGAATCTTTCCAAACCTTACTGGTGAAAATCACGAACCACATTCTTATTTCACATACAGAGTACCATGTATGGTATGCAGAACACCTCCTTCTAGAACAACATCAGCTTCCATGAACCTACCTTTGTCCACAGACCTCTTTTTCCTATGCTATCATGTAACACCTTTGTGAAACCTATTTTATCTGGAAACTATTATCTGTTCACGGACTGCCTCTACAAATCACCCTATGTCTATGAAATGTTCTCTATTTGCTGACTTCCTTCTCTAACCATCTGTATAATACTCCTTCTTTCTCCACTTATCGCATCCTTTGCAGGATACAGTCTCCCACAAAACCCATTAGTGGATTTTCTCCAATGTTAACTACTTCTACCTTCATGGAATTATCCCTCAAAATATTTCTTCAGACTTTTCCAAATTCCCAGATCAAAAATATGTTCTCTAATTATTTTTGATCTCTTCTCTAATCGGTGTGATTAGCTATTCTTATATATGGAAATAAATCAATAAAATATTTAATCCATGATTTACCAAATCTTGGATCAACTGCATAATGATCCTCCTGCCTCCACAAACCAAAATATGTCCAGTGAACCATTTTTCATATGTGGTGTGCATAATGAATTTTCTCCTATGTGGTCGATCTCCTCCTCTGCCATCAATTCATCTGTATACCACACTGCCTTCCACTATGACCCATTTTGAGTTTCGCAAACCACACTTGTATACTCTTCAAAATTCCATGTAAGCGGTCACATACCCTTCCCAGAGATGGTACATGCTCCTTGTCCAAGGCTTTGTGTTTCTCTTCCTTTTCCAATTTCATTTACCATTCCTCACACTGTCATGTCCTTTGAATAAAACCATACATTTCCAAACAAAAATTCTCGATTTTAAGGTCCAAAAAAATTTGCAAACATTGGGAAACTATGCCATCTTCCAAACCTCTCCTTGGAAAACAACAACAATTATCATTCATGATCATATTCCTTTTTCAGCAAACACAATCAGATCCAATACATTCCTTGGGTACACATTGAGGTATTTTTTCCCAATAGTGTCATTCTAAAATAATGTGATGTCAATTTCAACATAGACTATAATAATAAATTGAAGATCGTGGGTCCATATATGGATTAAACCCATATATAATTCATTGCAACTTTATCTAGATGAGGGGAGAGGCCCTATAAAATCAAATCATCATCTGATGAATATTATCAATTTATATCTCTTAATATTATTCCATTAATATATAAGTGTGATGAGAAAAGAGATATTTATATAATATAATATTTTAGAAAAAATCAAGGTGTGTATTCTATAATGAGATCCATACACATGGATCAATGAGTATTTGGTGAGTTGTAAATTTTTATATGATTAATCGCCCCAAAATCAAGGGAAAGGTGCTTTAGTGAGCATAATTGGAGAAATGGTCTAATGATAAAACCCTAAAATGGATTCCCTGTAACTATATGATTAGTCAATAAATTAATTGTAATGAAATGACCATTATATTTTCAAAAAAATCATTTATTAGTCACCCAGAATCATAATGCATAGTAATTATATCAAATCAAACCATATAAATAATTTCATTGAGGTCACTATAACATTAAGATCATTAGGAATGATAACAATAATATGAGAGAAAAAAATTACATTAACTTAAAAATATGAAATGTTAAAATAGTGCTCTATTTTTTCCTTGTGTATTTCAGTATTAGACACCCCTTGAATATCTATGGTTATAAAAGATTCCATTTTTTTAGGTTTTATTAATCCCATAATATTTTGAAAATTAATTGGATGTTTCAAAGACATATTATTCCAAGACAAGATCAAATGGATGCCACATAATTTTTTCTATCTCTGAAAAAGACCTAGAAGTTTCTATTAGATAAATCATAAGACAATTACATATACAGAGAAAATTAAGTATTTCAATATTCATCAATATCTAGCTAAAAACGGTTTAGGAATCAAAATTATTCATTATATGACTCTCTAAATTTTAGTATACAAGGAAGGTGATTTGGAAACTTTTGATAAGATAATTCAATGTAATGATGAATCTGAATAATACACTTAAGGAATATAAAATTGAAATCCTAATTTAGACAACTCATAATTGGATCTATTTTCATGGTTAATCATAATTTCAATACCTTCAATAATTTATTATTTATCTCATGATTCATTTACATGATGTGATACACTATTAATATCTATAATTTTTATATATTCACTCTATATAATATAGTTACCATTAAAACTAATTTGAAACATAATTAATTAATGTGAGATGGTAAAAGAGAGTAGATATGTACACATAGTTGGAAAAGGAAACACTAGTGTGACGCTACAGATCCGGTTCACTCATTAGTAACTAAAACCAATTGGCCACATGGTCTCAAGCACACCTCCTGATACTCTAAAAGTTAATAACTAGTAGTGAGTATCTACAATGGTATGGAGGGGGACTATACAAACATTAATAGAGGGTATCATAGTTGTGAATAATAGATTAATCTGTTTAAGCATGGTACTAAAGAAAAAATACAAGTAAACCATTCAGATGATAATGATATAATTGAATTAATAACATATAATGCATATAAATGTTGACTTAATAATTATAAAAAGAAAATTTGGAGTATGTTGAAAAATTAGTAATCATATAAAGTTCTTGATGTATAAAAATATAATAAATGGGGAAAATATATAATATAATTGTATCATGCGACTTATCTCATCCCTTTTCTCTCATACCCCACTCTAGTACTTAAAAATCTACTATTTATATTTGAATGATTTCCATAGTCACTACCTATATCCATGAAGTCATTACAAGTACTAAACTAATGCCCACAAAGTGTGTGAGTAAAACTCATCAGCACACAACCAATATGGTTTAACATTATTTATTTTGTGAATATATAATGTTGAAGTGAGTATAAAAAAATAAAAATTATTTAAAATAAATATACCATATCCATGCCGGCTCTATTTCCTTATATGATATCCACCCGATGCTACTTTATTCAATCTAAGAATTTTTTTTGATGATTTTTAGTTATTTTATAATATTGGTTCATGACTTAAGGCACATAACAAAATCATCCCTTCTAAATGATCTTAATATGATGGATCAAAAAGTCCCATGTCGTTTATAACATCAAATTCATCTGTAAAACAAATCATTCAAACTAGGAATACATAAGGAATCATAAAAAAATCCCAATCAATAATTTGGAGAACCATGTATAAAATCCTAAATCAAATGGGGTGTGGATCCTCATGTCTAACAATTGTTTATAATATATAAGAAGTGCCATGTACATTAATCAAAATAATGTGAGTGTGGAGTCACATGCATAATATTTAAAAAACAAACAATGTGGAGTTCAATAATTGACAACTCCAATTTAACGATAAATCATAATTTAATTTCACTAATACAATAAGATCTTCCAAGGAATTATGTCTAAGGAACCAAAGTATCACCAGTTCAAGAAAATAATTCCTTGATATAAATATTGTAATTCTAGTATATATAAGCATACTTTATAAATAATCAAGAGAAAATTGACAGGGACTTACCATTCACATTTCTTTTTATAATTTAATAACAAATTCACATATAAATGTCATAGGGGCCGTGTGAAATATTTCTCCCCTCTCACAAAACATCTGAATTAATTCCATTTAATATTTGTTTTAGAAAAAGTGAAGTCAACACATCTAAAAGGTGGATTAATTTCAATCTAATTAATAGGGAGACATGTATATAGGAAATAAACCCGAAGGGGGTTGTTCGAGTCAAGTTATTAAACCTAAAAAATCTATTTTTTGTTAAGAGATAACCAATTTATGTCCCTATAAATTTCTTTAATTAATTTGACATCATAGAGGTAATTCACGAATAGTCTAGAGCATGAAAAAAAACGTAAGGTATAAGAAACATGAATTTTTGGGAAGAATACTAAACCATGTACCTTATACCAATTAATGACACCACTACTAGAAACTAGACCAATACCAATAGTTCTATCTAAACTATAGGTATAGGTAGCATAAAATGGCTATATACAGATTGTTTTGGAAAAACTATCAGTATATATTCTATCAAAAGACCATATACCAATGGTTTGGCCGAACCTATTGGTAAAGCCTCTATTTAATGACCTTATTCCAATTTTTTTTCCAAAACCATTGGTATATGTCCAAAAATTCAAAACACCAATACCAATGGCTAGGAAAACCATTTTTGTAGACCTATACCAATGGTTTTTCAAATAGTTGGTAAGTTATATTAATTTTTAAGGAATTATTTTTTCAAATAATAATGAATACATCAAGCATTAATTTACTTATAAACATTCATATATATATATATTGTGATTCAAAAAAACATTGTAGCTTGTTGGTTAGGTTTCTGGTATATAAATCAGAGGCTTAGGGTTCATGACCAATTAAGTTTTTTTTAATTACTTATCTGAACAATTTGCAACACTATTGGTATATGTATTTATTATTTCCTATACCAATGGTTTGGAAACTATTAGTATTTCCACCTATACAAATGGTTTCCGAAAACTATTGGTATATGTCTACACTAATGGAATAAAAGACAATGGTATATCAAATTATTGTTATAGCCTATACTGATGGTTTTGGGACCTATACTAATGCTTCCAAATCATTGGTATAGGATTCATTTCTAATAGTTCTCCTTGTCTGAAATATATTTCAAATTATGTTTCAAATGTGAGAAATATGAAAACTATAAAAAACTCTATATATATGGAAAATTATGTCATACATATATAGAATCATATATGGAGAGAGAAACTGAGAAAATAATCAAGTGGTCTAACAGAGATACTGAGAGTGATCCAACACAATGAGAGATGGTCAAATCAGTTCTCAAATGAATGAGGTACCTCAAATATAATAGGAGGAGAATGACGGTAGAATGGTAAGATTCATCATGTGAGTAATGAGGTAGAATGTGGAAGGGAATATCATCAATGGAAAGTGGGGAAATTTGGAATAATAACTCATTTTAAAGGGGTTTACGGTTAGTCCTCTTTGGGAACTAACCATGCACCAACCATTTTTCCACACTACCAATGATGGTTATTGACTTACATAGCCTGGGGGATGATTAGAAATAAAAATTCATAGTTTGTGAGGTTCCATGGTCGAAAAAATCCACCCCCTCACATGATTTGGTGGATGGTTAAACAAACAATTTTAAACTGTGATCAATAAACCTAAAATTATTTCATGTTTTTCAGGGCTGTGTGGCCTCCCCTATAATGTTAAACTATTAGTGCACCTCACGTTTGAAACTCTCTTACTAGACCTCATGGTTGAGCCTCATGGTTAGTACTGACCGTGCTCCATCTTTGGGAATATTCTTGTTTCCCCATAAAAATGAACTTTGGGCTCCATACAATTCCTTAATTCTCTTAAATCATTCCATAAACACATTTTTATATTTATTAAGATAAAATAAATGGTTCAGAATAAAATTAAAATAATCCATACTGAAATTAGAAATACTATCTTTAAAAATTTCCTCCTTTAAACAACTCATTCATGAGTTTCCATGAGGGTGGTTGATCTGCATCAAATAATAACTTTGGAAAATGAACAAGTATATCAACCTATATATCTCATGTCACATCTTATTCTTGGCCATGATTCCATAACACATTGGCTATATGGTGTTATCTTCATGGAAGATCCTTCATGATATAATCAATGATACAAATATTATAGTCTGTAAAGGAGGCCTTGGTGTCAATCTATACTTCCTTATAATATAAATTATGAGACTGATTGGAATTATAATGGTGAAGTTGAGAAACAAATAAGACATTTTAGATTTCATGGAGCCTCTGAGGTAACTCTAACCAATAAGTTATCTGACCAACACTTTTCAAAATCTCAAAGGGTCCAAGGAACCATGGTTCTTACATCCCTTTTCCCTATATCCATTTATGACCAGACCTAGGTGAAATATGTATGAATACCTGATTTTTAACTTCAAGATCTAGAGTTTATAAAAATCAGAATAATAATTTTATCTAGATATATCTATACCTTCACACATCCCGGATTACTAAAATTAATATGATGCATCATGAACATGACATAGTTCTAGCATTGCATCTCCAACCTCTGACCAATATAGTGGTGATTGACATGGCCTGTGATATGAGGAATTATAAGGAGACACCTCTATAGTCTACAACAATGTTTTTTTATAGTATAACTCAACATGAGAAAAATGTTTCTCATAGAACCTCCAAAATGAAGGAATCATTCCATAAACTTGTCCTCTAACACCATTATAGTACTATCGAAATGACCATCATTCTAAGGGTTGTATGTTATAATCAAACTTTCCTAAAAATCCAAAGCATTCTAAAACCACTACCATAGCCATAAGGTGAACTGATCATCACTATTTGATATGATGATAATTGGTAGACGATGAATAATTTCAATATCCCTAATATTTATTCCCCCTTAACTCATGCGTTGAGAAGTTGTCCATGAATAGAAAGGATGTGAAAACCTTTGTCTACCTATCCATGATCACCCATACAATGTCACAACCTTGACGAGGCATTAGTAAATCCATCACAATATCCATAGTGATGTTTTACCATTTCCACTCTAGGATGGGTGAAGACTATAAATTACCATAAAATTGCTATTTTTCTACTTTCACCTATAGAAAATTGGAACACTGAGTAAGAAACCCTGATATATACTTCTTCGTACATGACTACCAATACTGATGATGTATGTCATTATACATCCATGAATATCAAGGGTTAACATCCGAACTAAAATTATGATATCTCGCATTAGTTTATATCACATGACTACATGAATCAAAACACATCCATGAATATACATGATTTTATCCTCCACATTGATCGAACCCAATGGTGGGTCCTCACACAAAATTCTTTCCTTAAGGACTATTACTCTAGGATCAGAAATCTATCTAATCTTCACATTATCCAAAATATATGAAATCACAATTAAATTTATTATAATAGGATTATCCTGATGATCATGAATCTCAATATTCATCTCAAAAAATTTATCCATAAACTATCACTCACTAATAGAAATATGAATAGATTATGTTTGAGTCTTCCAGATCAGAGCATCAGTAATTGTGTAACCATTCCCAGTCATATATGCAAGTTCAAAAATGAAATTATAAAGTTTTTAAAACCATAATCAATTTATGGGCTACATTTAACATTTGTTGAATATTTATTTGTGGATTTTATGATCTATGTAAACGAAAAACTGACCCCCACAAAAATAATTATTCTAGCTACATAAAGCATCAACCATTTCTACTAACTCAATATCATAAATCAAGTAATTCTACCCATGAGGTTTCATTTATGGAGACTCATATGCCACAAATAATTCCTTGAGAAATAAAAAAACTCCTTGATTGTGGTCAAATTAAATGAAATAAGTTATATATTCTCTACTAGTTTTAGGATTAATAAAACTAAATGTTGTGTCTAGCCATTATTTCAACACCGAATGGCCATTCTCACAAGATTAATAAGATGTGGATATAAAAACATACATGTACAGTTCTATAAGAGGTTCTATAAATATTTTTAAACCTGTAATAATATTCTTATAATAACTAGTTATCCCCAAGAACCTCTATCTGTCAAAGATTTTCATGGTTTATCCTTGGGATGAAATATCTCACACCTTCACTAAATCTATATATACATTGGAATTCGATATAATGTGACTGAGAATGTGATCTTTTTCAGTAATAAAAAGAAAAATAGTTATTTTAACATATTCCATGTGTTCACTAAGTGTATCATTAAGATATAAATGTGTTTGGAATGATCGGGTCATGTTCGAGAATACACAATGATATCATCCAGAAAAATGAACACAAATAATATAAAATACGGGTGGAAGTCCCTATTCATCATGTCTATAAAAAATGTTAGCACATTCATGAGACCAAATATTACCAAATACTTCTAATGGAAAACCTACATAAAAATGTTGTACATAATGTATGTTTTAGTATAAACTATACCAAATGATAGCCCAACCTCAAATCAATTTTCACAAAATCCCTATCACTTCAATGATGGTCAAAGTGATCACCTACGTGAGGATGTAGATACGAATTCTTCATGATAAGTTGATTCAACCACCAGTAATCCATACAAATCATGAGGGGATACTCAACCCTCTTAGAAAAAAGCATTGGTGAACCCCATGGGGGAAAACTAGATCATCTAAAACCATTGGCTTCTAGGACCTTTACGTATCTCAGTTTTTTTAATCTTTGTATGATCCATAGAATAATGACAAATAGAAGTCAGTGTTTCTCTTGTAATACTCTTAATGATGATCTCTTACACTATCTTAAGAGGTAGTCAAGAAAATCCATTAGAGAATAAATCTCTAAAACAATCCACCACTAGATGGAAAGTTTTCTTATGTAATCCCTTGTCATTTATATGAAGACTATTAATATGGGATGAAACTGTTCTTAGCCTGATATGAATAGTTCCATCTCAACTGTCTAAGACATCCCATTCACCCTTATACACATATCTACCACCCTGAGGTGATATAAAGACACTCTATGATGATAAAAATCATTATAGTAGGGATAAGAAACCAACTGGCCAATCCCAATAATTTTTCATATCTCATAATCTCATGAATGAAAAGGTCTCATAAGAATTAATAGCCACCTATATAAATTGGACACTCTTTTCAAAGGCCCACTATCTATTATCAGTCTCCCTATATAGTATCAAAACTCATCGCCCTAAAAAATGTATTTTATATTAAAACCAAGCCTACTTACTAAAATAACATATATGAATTATTATTAAGGGCCAGTGAAAAATAAATAAGATACTATAGTTTATGATACTAAAACCATAACTTTAATTTTAGAAATAATAAAACTCTAATCAATAGTTGTAAGTGATACTATAAATATCTATCCTAATCTGTAGCCTATATCTACAACTTAAAAACCCTAAACTAGTTCAATCTTCACGAAGTGCACATAATAATTTTGAAGTATTCGATATTCTCACCTACATATTATTATTCAAATGGTAACACTCCAACTATTTTCCTTTCATGGTCATACTTATCTCACTATATAATGTGATGTTGTGCATATTCTCTCACACTACGAAGCAGTGGGATGTTCTATTGAAACCACTAATGATAACCTATCTTTCCATCGGTATGACACATTACTAGGAAATTTCACACTAATACATCATGTGACTTAGATTTATACACTAATTTCATATCACTTTGATACCTGGGTGAATATTTTTACTACTCTTTCCCCCACAATAATGACCAAAATTATGATTTTTATCAATGGATAAACTACTCCCTATCTAGGGACTGATCCATCATAACCACACCCTATTTTCTCCTTTTGGATACTCATAGAGATGTGGGACTAGTATAATATTTCTATAATAATAGTAAAATGGAGAAAATCTCATGAGATTAGATGGTTTACCTATGAGAATCCTCAAAAAACCGTCATCAGGTTAGCTCAACACTAGTATGAGAAGGGAAAAAACAATGGAAATTAGTGAAATGAGTGAAGTAGTTCATAATAGAATGAGTAACCAAATCCAGATGTATAAATTTTAAATATCATTCACCATTCAATAATTATTTTTATAATTCATTGTATAAAATATTATGGATGTCCATCGATACTAAAAACCAATGTTGATTATTCTGAATCAGAACATATAAACAACTCTTACTGGATCAATGAAGCATTTTAGTCATGATCTTGAACCCTCTCTCTAGAGGTTTCTTGGATCCTATAGGATATCTATAGTGGACTCCATTCATGACATAGCAGTCTAGGGGCCACCTTCTTACGAAAAAATTAAATGGATTCTACTTTTATAATTCTCTCATTGGCTATGACGAAGTCTATGCAAGCCATATAACTCCAGGAATTTACAACACTAGAAATAGGGAACCCTTTCTATGTTGAGCCTCAATGCATTATATGGGAATAACAGGAGGATCTATAGGTGTCACTACAAAAAGAAACATATGTTTTTTATGTAACAACACCTTCTTTACAAGGTTATCGTCACCTTTCATAAATTTGACCCATTGTTATTATAGATGCCAATATCTACAACTAGTACCTCTCTCGTGCATACCCACAAATTTAGGATTCAAATCTAATTTTCAATATTGTTATGATAGTTTGATTAGTTAACAAAATTATTAAATATGATAAAATTACAGCTTTAGTGATAAATAATAATTCAAATAAATGAAAAATAAGAACATGTATTAGAAAATATATATGAAAATTAATGAAAAGTAAATAACATTATGTAAAAATATACAGGAAAACACGATGTATCATTAAGAATTTGATGTGGTGTCTTTGAAATGTAATGTAGTTGGGAGTTCATCTTTTTAATTTGTCATCACCATAAATAATGTCTACTTTATGATCAAAAACATTGTGTCACACCCATGATTTAATTTCATAGGAAATTTTAACATTATGTAGAATATTTTTCTCCAGTTATGCACAAAAAAATAGCTGAATAGTCTAATTATAGGATTATTACATGTTACATGAATCAAGTTTTTCACGATCACATTCAGATTTCCAGGGGCCATCCTTCAGTTTTACTTTATTCATTGGGGGTTCCTCATCCATTCCAACAAATATTCTTATCGGGGCATCAAGTCTTTATACAGTTGGTTTGGGTTTAACCAGCCCATGCTTGATAAATTTACCAGACAACATGCTTCAAATATAAAACCATAGTCCAAAAATCAATAAAAAAATTGTTGAATTGTAATGAACTGATGAAAAATGCAAAAAAATATTTTATTATCATTTCATTGTAAAAAATATTGTGACACAGTAATGATATTATCTTGAGATTTCATACTAGATTAAATCACATTCATGCCCACATGACCATCAATTACCCATGTAGTTAATGTAATTATATACCTGAACTATGATTCAATAAATACAATTGATTTTTTTTGAAACAAAAAAAATCAAAGCAAAAAAATGTTTATTATCAAATAAATAAACTACAACAGAACATGTGTTTTTTATCTATAAATAATAACTTCATTAATAAAAAAATATGTAACATTGAAACTATTGATAAAAATAGAAATATATTTACAATTTAAAATATAGAACAAAAAAAGCATGTTATATTATAATTATGTTCAATATATCATTCAGAACTCACATATAATCAAAATAATATTAACAATGTGTAGAATTACCTGTGTGGTGGTGTCAAATATTTTGGAAACAGCCTTTGGGTGTGTCACGAATGTAATAGTTTAAAGATATCCAGGTTACTGAGAGTTTATCTGCTAGAAAATAGTATTCATCATAATGAAAATAACTTTAATAAATGTAGATAAATCAGGGTTGGGCGTACCAATTATATAATGAACATTATTTAGGAAACAACTATCAAAATCACAAAAACAACCCACGTAGTAGCTGTATTCGCCTCTATTGATTTTCCGCATATTGGAACCTAAAAGAACGATAACATAAAGACAACTAAATTTTCATTTTTCCAATTACAAACCTGGAATGTGAGGCATTTATATTCATATTTTTTTGTTCCACAGGGGACCTTAATATGGTTTTGTTGAGAAGCTTCCATCTAAGGAACCTGTTCATGAATAGTAAGGAAGTAGAAATAGATATTTCTGATGACATACCATTACAGAATGAGAAAACTAAAGAATTATTGAAAGGAAATTAGAAAACCACAAACTTTATATGAAACATGTAACACAGTAAAAAAACTACTGATATTTATAAAAAATTTTAGATAACATACCAATCAGTTAAAGAGAAATGTTATCCTTTCTGAGTTCCAAATAATTCTAAAGTCAACCATGACCACTCTTGTTCTTCACCTCTTTATTATATGATAAAATCTCGATGTTAGCATCTTGTTCACCTATACCTACATGAAGAGAGGCTGGATTATAGTAATAAATTTGAACACATCTTTAGGTAGTAAGACTAGAAGCAATAATAATATTCATCAAAACCCTACAGAAACCTGTATTAAAAGAGGTAGGAAGATAGTCCTGCTTTTTAAAAAATTAAAGGTCTATTTTTTCATATAGTAAATTGATAGTACAAGAAAAATAAATTAGAGAATATGACCATACTTAATAGGATAATTAAATATATGGAGACAAGCAAAGGAATCTATGGGTACCTCTAACTCCCAAATGAATGATACAAAAATAAAAGGATGGGACAGAACTATAATATTATTCAAAATTGATAATATTAAAAATACACAGATCATACCATAAATTTTATATATCATTACCTTATTATTTCATTTCTTGTTATGCATCATCATATGGACACATAAGATTGAACCATGGGTTTTTATTAGGCCACCTATACCTACAAGAAAATAGACAGGATGATAGTAATTCATTTGAACACAATTAGAGGTAGTAATATACGGTGAAACATAAATCTCATTCAATATGCTCTAGATCACTTAATGAAAAGAGTAATTAAAATAGTCCTTTTTGAACATATATTGAATTAGTGTTTCTATATAGCAAATTTACATTCTAACAAAATTCAGTTGATAAGATAATCACCCCCATTATGATTCTTTGGTATATGAAGACAAGCAAGGGAATATACTGGTAACTATAACTCCCAAATGAATGATTCAATAAGAAAAGGATAGTTCAAAACTTTGTTCATATATACAATTGATGATATAAAGAATACACATGTCGTTCCTAAAAGTATTTGCAGCATTACCTGATTGTATAATATTGTGGTATTCAACATCATATGATCCCAAAAGATGGAACCATGAGTTTGGAATAGACCACCTAAACCTCATTGTCTGCTGTATTTCCAAAAGAGGTTTATCCATACTACTATCGTAAAGACAGTAAATCAAATAGTTTAAGGGAAATTAGGAACCATATTTTGTTTACATAATTATTCATATCATTTCAGAAATCTTTAATTTAACAATATATAGAAAATATGAACATTTTGGAATGGTAAACTACACCATTAAAAGGGTAATTTAACAACTGAAAAGAATGGAATATAAATACCTTGGTTAAGAGGTTTAATATGTCTTGTTAAATATTATGGTCATGTTTTTCAATTCATGATTGAAAATTGATATGTATTATTGGTAGATGAATTTAATGACTTAACCAATAGAAAAACTCCCATAGCTCATGAATCCCCTCACATATTATCTATTCTAGAGCTCATTCTCAAGAAATTTTTTTTATCCTTTTCTCTAAAATTATTATACATCATCAATATAGTAGAAATATGTATGTATAATGAGATACAAAATTGTGTTGACAGAGGTATAAAATTAAGTAAAATAATAACCACTCCTCCAAAATAAACTAATACCTAATACCTAAGATAATAAAATTATCCATTGATCCAACAAAAGGTCAAATTATATTTAGTTCAAATAATATAGTTATTCATTTCCCTAATACATAATCCACTGGACTAAAATATGTGTTCTACTACTCTATAATACATGATCTACTAATTTTAAAAATTATTCAATAATATAAAAAAACGATCCATTGATCAAATAAAACACATGGTCCACTGCTCTAATGAATTACAGGATCCACTACACAAACAAAATGCATGACCCACAAGTCATGTTAGAATTTGTATATGTAAAAGTAACTAATATAATTTTTATGTGAAATTATTTATGACCAATATGAAAAAATTTCATGAAAATAAAGTATGATCTACTAACAAAAGAAAATACAAATCCACTACTATAAAAAAATTATCCACTAATCTAAAAAATGTCATGTCAGATTTAGTAGAAGTAAAATTCACTAATAATATTTTTTTGTGAAATTATTGATGAACAATATGAAAAAATTTCATTAAAATAATTAAATTATACCTATTTTTTATAGTGATGAGTTATAGTGGTGGAATAAGAGGTAATAATCTATAAGATGAGCACCTACACATTCATCCAATATGTTTACCTAAAGATACTATAATATTTAAGAATCAGAATACATTCTATGTTTGACTAATAGGGAAAAAATTAAATAATAAATATTGAGTCTGTATAATAAATATGTTAAAACATTATTCATGAAAAATTGGAAAACATGTCAATTAGCATTCCAGAAATATCTATGCATGACTAAAAGGAAACACTTTCAAATACGGAAACTAAAAATGATAAAAAGGTGAACAATATTTTCATTTGGAAAATTGAAAAACTAATTCAAACTAATCTACTTAAATAGGGTACCTTTACTTCTTAGTATTGACTATATTTCCCTTGGATAATTTCTTAATTGTGGAAATGATGAAAGAAAACAAGTAGCACTCTACCTCTTCTTGCTGACAGAGAAAGCCCCAATTCTAATTTTTTACATGAAAGTGTACAATTTAGAAAAATTACAATGTTAAAATTCATCATTTAGTTAAAAAAGTATTAATTATATCATTGGAATACCATCTCACTTCAAAAACCAGATTAATCATCCAATAAAAGGTGTTTTATATCATTTAAAACCTCCAGGGATTCAGTCGTAGTGTCGTCAACCAGTGACAAACCATTCAATCATTGCAATAAAAAACATTAATAACCACAATAGAATAGGATAAAATATACCAAAGTTAAAAGTATCATTGAGCTATAGAAAATATTTCAATAAATTGATTTTTATAATAAAGATAATTGAAGAACAAATGCCTTGAAGAAGTCTATAAAACTTGTTTAAATAGCGCAACCATCAGTGTCGAGGTTCAAATGTCCTCCATATTTAATGAACCTTGATTAAATAAAAATAGTATAAAATGAGAACATAAGTTCGAATCAATCCTTAAAATCGGAAAAACCAAATATACATGATATGTTTACATGAAAGGCTACAATTTAGCATAATTTCAATGTAAAAATGCATCATTTAGTTGAAAAAATATACATTATATTATGGGGAATACCATCTCACTTCAAAACTACATAAATACTCTAATAAAAGGTGTTTGATTTTATTGAAAACAGTCATAGCTTCATTTGTAGTTCTTTTAACCAGTGATAACCCATTTTCTTTCTATAACAATAGAAATAAAGATCCACAACAAAATAGAAAACAATTTTCCAATGTTAAAAGTATAAATGATATAAAGGAAAAATCCATGAAGAGAAATTTTTATATAAAAGGGAATTGTAAGGAAAAATGTCATGA
Organism: Viscum album; assembly: GCA_963277665.1. Classification (NCBI taxonomy): domain Eukaryota; kingdom Viridiplantae; phylum Streptophyta; class Magnoliopsida; order Santalales; family Viscaceae; genus Viscum; species Viscum album. The sequence goes on along the minus strand of OY728153.1, from coordinate 1,662,955,797 downwards.
TGAAGTTTGTAAAACTATTTTGAATGGTGAAACAATCATTGTGAAAGATTAAAATCAATCCATCTTGAAAGCAGCTATATTTTTTAAAATGAGGTTTCAATGAGAACGTAAGGCTGAATGAAACCATAGAAATAATAAAAATCCCAATAGACAGACCAAAGGAATCCTGAAGATAATACATAACCATATTAGAGAAACTGTGATTAGTCCAGGACCTCAGCTCCTTCTAGAAAAAATAAATAAACAACTCATACTATGGAGAAATGATGATACCTTTATGCTAACTCCAATAGTGAAATGATAGAGAACCACACAATAAACAATCATCAAATTAAGGAAATGTGCGAATGAAACTACATGGAGGAAAAACCCTAACATGAAAAGCTATAAATAGTGGAAAAGAGGTATGTGAAGAGGATTTTAGTGGGTTCTGAGAGAAAGAATACATGTGCGTGTGTAGATGTAGGTACCTGTATACTCCCATAGAGGGTTGCAAAGGATTCAGAAACCCTTATATGAAGGGAATACCATAGAATGCTTCAGATATGCGAGTAGTAATGTGAGATGGTGATGTAGATCCAGTAGGTTGAGAAAGTCAGTGCGGTTCAGGATGGATCCGTGATTCTAGATGGGGGATTATGATTTAAGAGGAAATCAATGTGTAAGATGGATTCACGATTATGGATGGAGGAGTGAAACACAATTGAAGAGGAAGCCTAGATAGAGGGGAACTGTGATTGAAGATTTGTCCTAAACCGGATCTTGTCGCCAATAATACCAGCATCATATCCATCCCATTACAAGACCTTAAGGGCATTACCTATCTCTATGGGATTCCACAAGTTCCCTAGTATCAAAAAATTAGGTTTGAGAACAATTTACCTAATTATGAAAGAATAAATCCTTAAAAACAATCAATAATAAGAATCTATAATTTCAATGCCAAACATGACATAGGAAAAATATAGAAATGAATACATGGTTATGAACAAATTAAAAGAGGTCCAAAAATACTAGAAGAATAATATATTTAGCAATAATTAATCTACCTGTCTGGGGGTCATCACCCCCAATCTATCTCCCCAACACCGCATTATAGGAGGGGTCTAACAACCCAAAAGACCATCACCTGAGGATTTTCCTTTCCCTCAGTAAAACATAACACAGTCAACTTACACCCAAGGGGAGTAATTATGGTCTGAGATTATTTCCAATAGGATACCACATTATTATTATAATGAGTTTTCAATACAAGGTGAAAAATAAAGCAGTTTTAATATGTAAAAAAAGTAGTCATAATTTCTAGGAAATTCAACATTCAATTGAAAACAATTTTCAAAATAAATCCTTATAATGTTAATAAATTTTATTAACATAATTTATCTTTATTAACAGAATTTATCTATTGTAACACACATCCACACACAACCTTATACAAGTTTAAATACCACAAATAAAATGATCAGCAAAACCGGGAACACCCCTAGGAAACTTGATAGTCTTGTCCCTTTGTACCACGTACCTCGGTGAAAATTAACCATGTCACAAATCGTTTCCCATGCACGAGCCACTATTAAGGAAAATACTCATAATATAGTGGTCCTAAAACATCATCCATATAGTTTATTTAGAGTTGTATTTATCCATTTACTTAGTGAAACAAGGACAAAACCCATCTGGATCACTAGCCGTACTAGTACATATCCGCCCACCTGAGTACTAGGGTTTCCCCTTTGTGATCTAACAATATAAGTATAATACACACATCTATTTGTATATTAAAACAAAACTACTTTTCACCAAAAAACAATACAATATCTATTCACACATTATACCACTTAAAACACACAAGAAAATGTTTTTATTTTCAATAAAACAACTTCTCAAAATCTCACATTGTTTTGCACCCTAAAATCCTTGAAATATCCACTTTTCCCACCATTTTCATACATACAAGTCACCCAAACATAAATTGAATCCCAATACCATTTAATAAAAACAAAAAATAAGTTTTTTTGGGAATCCCCATTTGAACCATGAAGTTATATCTTCATAAAACCACCATTTTCACAAAAAATATGGCACTTAAAATTTCATGTGTTTCACCAACACCTTTAAAAAAAATTCGAAGACACTACCAAATGAATTAAAAATTAAAAAAATAATTTTATCCCTATTTCATTTCAATAAAATCAACAAAGTAATTATAGGGTAGTCCCAAATGAACCAATAAGGGATTTCTTTGAAAAACCCCCAATTTAACAAAAAAGTGTATTTTAAATTTAAATAGAATTATAAACACAAATTATTATTATTTTGCATAAATAATAAAATGATATGACCATTCAAACACAACAAACACTTCAGGATAATTCACAGAGATTTCACACAAAATGTAATCACCTACCAAAATTGTTAGGAACCAAAAATCTTTGTATGAAAGATAAACTGCACCACCTCTACTCCAAAAAAGAGTTAAAAGAGACATAAAAATAGAATTTCAGACTATGAGACACTATATAAAACACTATATTGGAAACAATACTTTCTCTACCTTAGTAACATTAATAATAAGGGAAGAATCCCTAAGAAAATGGTAACAAGAGGGAAGGAAACCCACTTACTCGAGGGATCTTGATGAAATAACACACAATACACTAGTATATGAAATTAAAAATAGCCAGAAAATGTATTTAAGGTCCAGTAAAGGATGATGAGGTAATGTTGAAATTGGAATGGGGGGAATAGAGAGAAAAAATAAGGAGTTTTGAAGGAATATAATTACCTCTTCAAATCTAGAATACTTTAGAAATATTGAGAATATTTTCCCTAATATATGATGTAAATGAGATCTAAAGTGGTAGAGGACAAGTTGGGGTCTCTTATGGGGAAGTTGGATTCATGTGGGAGGCAGAATCATTATAAAAGTGTAAAAATGAATATGTTACTGAATAAACAAATATTTTTAAAACCAGAAATGGGCTTCCAGGTTGCGCCAATTCTTTAAATAAAAACACAAATCTACCATGCATATAGATTCATAAGTGGTCCAAATTAATATGGTGGTGTTAATAGGTCATAGTATAACATTTTATAAGTGGAATGGGTGCAAAATATTGAAAAACTAAATTTTTATTAAAGAAAAAAACTGGTTTTTAATTCTAGAAATGAGCTCACGGTTTGGCCCAAATCATGAAAACTCACCCATTCATCAAAAAATTCATGGGAAACAACAAAAAAATTAATTGAAATTAAATGAAAAATACCATTAAAATATGTATTTAATGTTACAATTCTCTCTATTATGAGAGACTACCCACCCCAGAAATTCAACCCGAAGCTTGATCGGAAAAAAACAATGGGTACTCTTCCTAAACACATGACTTTTGGTCCCTTGTATAATGTGTATCATTACAATTCCATCAATGATCCCGGACTAGAAGAATATGTTTCCCTCAAAGAACTTTCTCTTGGGAGTCCACTATTTTCACTGGTCGCTCAAATACTATCAAGTCAGGCTCTATCTCCAGTTCTTCCCAAATCTGCACATGGGACAGATCCAGGTTGTATTTTATCAACTGGGTGACATAGAAGACGTCATGGATGGATGCCAACTAGGATGGTAAAGCCAAATTTTATCCCCGATTTCCAATATGTTCGGTGATCTCAAAAGGTCTGACATACTGCGACATCAACTTCCCTTACATTCCCAATCGATGATATCCCAGATGAGGGGAAACTTTTAGGAATACCCTATAACTCACAGATAACTGGAAGTCTTGATGCCTCTAGTCAGAATAAGATTTATAGAAAGTCAGGGCTGTCAATAAATGTTTCCTATCCAATTTGACCATCTCATAAGTCTCCAACACCATACTCGGCCCCAGCAGTGAGGTCTTAGCTACCATAGCCCAGCATAGGGAGGACACACAAGGTCGACTATAGAGTTCCTAAAAAGGATCTATTCGAATCAAGGATTTGTAACTGTTATTATAAGCTGACTCATCAAATCAGAAATGGTTATCGTAGGATCCTCAAATGTCCATGACACATGAGTGAAGCATGTCCTCCAAAATCTAATTCACCAGTGCTATTTGACAATCCGTCCAAAGGTGGTATGTGGTACTCATCTTAATCTGAGACCCCAAGGCCTTCTAAAGGCCTTACCAAAACCGAGAAGTTAAATGTTGGTCTTTATCTAAGACAACAACTGATAGAATTCCATGGACTCTCACTACCTCCAAAAGATACAAATGGCTCAACGCATCCAATTTAGCTGTATCTTTGGTTAGAATGACGTCAGATGATTTGTTTAGACGATCAATCACCACCCCAATGGAATTGTTACCCCAATGTGTACAAGGCAAGCAAAAAATGGTGTCCATGGAAACATCATCCCACATCAATGTATGAATGGGTAATTGATGGAGAAAAACGGAGGGCCTCTAATGCTCTTCATCCACCTGATGGAATGTGTAGCCTCTCAAACCAAAGTTTCCAATGTCTCATCACATACCTGGCTACCAGAACTATCATCTGACATCATAATACATCTTGATGTCACCCGGATAGAAAACCCACTGAGACTGGTGGCTATCCTCCACCGCCACCTTCCACATATATAATGGCACTACGGAATGGTCCTTGATGCACATGATGACCTCAGGAGATGAATACCAATCGGAGGATGTCTCCCCACTAGGAAGAAACTACTATGACCACTAAAAAATCTCATCACTAGGATGTTCCTACTGAATCACCTCCAAGAGAGAAGAAGTCGACTGAATGATCTCCATAAATGCACCTCCACTTTTCTCCTTCATCTCTACATGCTTTAGAGCATAGAGTCCCATCAAAGTATACTCATAACTGGAATTACTCAAGGCCTACACCATAACTCTTCTACTCAAGGATTTGGCCACCACATTACCCTTTCATGGGGTATAGAAAATGTCAATGTCAAACCCCTGCATGTTCTCAATCCATCGATGCTGCCTCAAGTTGAGGTCCAACTTTGAGAAGATATAAGCAAATATTTTGTGATCCGAGTAGACCAAAAACTTATCCCCAAAGAGATTGTGATTACATGTCTTCATATAATGCATCCCTGCTGCCAAATCCAAGTCTTAATATGGGTAATTCTTTTTGTGTGGTCGGAGTTGGAGAGAGAAATACGCCACGACGTGATTATCCTACATAAGAACGCAGCAAAGACCCATACATAAAGAATTACAATAGACCACATACCCATTCCTAGACTCAGGAAAAATCAGAATGGGGTAGGTAGTCAACCGTCACTTCAGCTCTTTAAAGGATGCCTAAAATTCTGGGGGCCATTCAAACTTCATCCCTTTCTAGGTGAGAGCAGTCATCGGTGAAGAAATTGGACATAAATCTCAAACGAATCGCTGTAAATAACCAACTAGGCCAATGGAAGTCTAGATCTCAAACACATTCTTTGGTTACTATAATGACATGACTGCACTGATCTTCTTGGGGTCCATAGAGACCCCTTGATCTGAGATCACATGCCCTAGTAATCTCACTTCCCTGATCCAGAAAGTACACTTTGACAACTTGTCATAGAGTCAGTGATCCCACAATGTTCCCAAAATGATATTCATGTGATGTTCATGTTCCTCCATAGAAGAAGAGTATATGATAATATCATCCATGAACACAACAATGAAGGAATTTGGATACTAATGGAACACCCCATTCACGAGTTCTATAATGACCGCTAGAGCATTTTTCAATCCGAAGGAAATGCCCAAGTCCTCGAAGTGGACTTACATTCTCTGGAAGGCTGTATTCAGGATATCTGCCTCTTTCACCCTGAGTTTGTGGTATCCTGAATGCTGGTTTATTTTTGATAACTACTATTCCCCATTCAACAGATCAAACAAATCATATATTTAATGTAATGGGTATTTATTCTTAATTTTTACCTTATTTAGCTTCTAGTAGTCAATGCACAACTGAAGGGATCATCCATCCTTTTTTGAAAACAACATAGGAGAGGCCCAAGGAGAGAAGATCAGGTGAATGGATCCTTTGGATTCCAAATCTCCCAACAGTATCATTACCTCCCACAGCTTGATAGCGGCTATGCGATATGAGGGAAGAAATATCAGCTATTTTCCCGGGGCCAGATCAATCAAAAACATCAAATCCCACTCTGGGGGAAAACCTAAAAAATCATCAGGGAATACCTCTGGAAACTCATTCACTATTAGAGGTAGTGCACCATCAGTGGAAGTACCATCATTATCTAGTGTGAGTGAAAATAACTGAAAGATAGGACTTCCCAACTCTTGGATTGGATGTCATGGACGACCCGACCGAGGATCCCATTCTCCACAAAAAACCTGACGACTCCCAGTAGGTGCCAGGAAACTCTCTCTCCACTAGTATCAATTGATATGTGACTAGAAGTGTACTATCCAATACATGACATTTTTCATTTCAAAATGATCCATATCTTTGACCAAGAGGTTCAAATCCTTCTCAATCCCTGTTACGGAGAGCGCAAATGACATGCACCTGAGAACCTACTACTTATTTTCCAATAACGTCACCAACTCCATGAAAAAAGACAAAAAATAGGTTGGTAAATTATGAGTGTCTAGAAAACATGAAGAAATGAATGAAACGAAGGTAAATTTATCAAAAAGAGAAGTATATATATAAAATGATATCAAAACGGTACCTCGAACTGTCGATAGACCCACTTCTAATCCTGCTGGTGCCTGATCCACCACTTGGAGCATTTCTGTATCTCCCTGAGGACAAATGATAGTTTTTGGATGTTACCTGAAATGGATCTTCCTAGAAGATGACCCATACCTACCACCAGGGCCACAAAAATGAGATCCCCCAATCCTCGATGGCTCAGACTATGCTGGCACTCCTATTGAAGCCACTGTCCCTGTCCCACTAGGAAGTGGGTGTGCCACCCCACATAAGTGATACCAATTCCATATACCTTCACATTACTAACAAGGCCTTAGAGGAAGAGGGAATTATAGTCATATGTTCCCTGGATTCCTACACTGGTGGGACACTATTGATCTCGCATCAGAAGCTACAGATGAAAACTACATGAAGGAGTGGCCTGAACTACCACCTCCCTTATTCACATGTTCATCCAACATTCTTTTCTTTTCTGAAGAGTAGCCACATACCACTACTGATACTGATCTAGACAAACTATCCCTACCATTCTGGTCAATCTCTACTTTTCACTCTCGGTCAACAACCTCAGTATCGTTACTCATCTTAAAAAAGAACACCTGAAATTATATCTCCGATCGCAATCCTTTCTCAAACGTCTAGGCCTTCGCTTTCCCATTGGAGACAATTTCATGAGAATACCAAACTAGTTCAGCGAAATTGTTGGAATACTCCATCACAAGTAGATTCCCCTGAACATGATCCGAGAACACTTGGGACCTAGCATATGCCAAGAACTTAGGGTAGTACTTCTCATTGAAGATTTCCTTGAAATCTCCTAACACATCTGTGAATTCTTCCCATAATGAATTACCAATTCCCACCAACTATGACTAGTAACATCCAATATAAATGAGTCACACTTCACCCGGATCTCCCCAGGTGTATCCAAGAACTCGAACATGCACTCAATCTTCTCGATCCATTCCTCTACTTCCTGGGGATCAATGCTTCCTCGGAAGGTGGGAGGATTATTTTTCAAGAACTCATGGGCCTTGTATTTTATAAGACCAATAACATTTTATCTAACAAGATCTATAAGAGGATATAGTCCCCATCATAGATCCTGGATATCATAGAACACGACCTCGACTAGCCTCTGATCAATTGGTGTGGGAGAACTCCTTCTAGTTTCCTCTTGTGGGCGCATGAGAGCTTTCTGGGGAGGTATGTTTCTACAAAATGCAATGGTTACAAAAACAATAGTCTATACAATAATTAAAAAAATATTAATCAAATACATAAAATATAAATAATCTAAAAAAATTACATTAATAAAATAAACAACTACTCCACCTTTACCCGATGTCTACATGTGGTTTGCAGCCCGCACGTCTCACCTGGAACTGATGTCAGTCAAACAATTCCAATGCCCCATGGTGTCTCAAGATAACTGACAAGAGGTGCAAGCTAGGAACCCTACTCATGACCAAAACACATATCCCCTATAGTCCAAAAGCATGTATATCCTGACTCATCCCAAAATAGTAATTTAACCCAAAAATATTGGCCTCCTCTAAAACCATTTTTTCATGAACCAGATCTGGTTTCCACTAATACCAACACCAAATATAGCCCATGACAATGAAAGAATAGCATTATATATCCCCAAGGTCTGTAACAAGTGCTCGGGTATCAATAAATTAGGTTTTGGAATAATTTTCCCTAGTATTAAAGTAAAAAACCTTAAAAAATTCAATAATTAGAATCTAAAATTTTAATGCCAAACAAGACTTAAGAAAAACTGAAAATGGAATTAATGGGTTTAAACAAAGTACAAGATATACATATAATAATAAAAGTTTAATAATTTCAGCCACAATGACACCACATGAAAAGTGGTTGTCACCCCCCGAGTCATCTCTACAACACTGCACCGTAGGAGGGGTCTAACATCCCAAATCGCCTTCACCCGAGTCATTGCCTTCCCCTAATTCAAACATAACCAATTATACTTACACCCATGGGGTTTAATTAGGGTGTGAATCTAAGTCCAATATGATACCACCCAAATATTCCAAAGAGTGTGCAATACAAGGTAAAAAAGAGAGTAGTTTTTATCTGTAAAGAAAAGTGGTGATAAATTCCAATAAAAAAAACTTTAACTGAAAAGAATTTTCCAACTAAAAAATTCATAATGTTAGCACATTTAAATAATAAAATTTAGCTATTATAATTCAAATCCAATGACACTCTATTACAAGGGTAAATACCACAAATCCAATGAGCACCAAAACCGTGAACACCCTTTGGAAACTAGATAGACTCGGGCACTATGTACCTCATACCTTGGTGAAAAGTAAACATGTCACAAATCATTTACCATGAATGATTCACTAGTATGGAACATACAAATAACCTATTGGTCTCCACTAATAAAACATATAGTTTATTTAGAGTTTTCCTTATCCATTTTCTCAATGAAATAGGGAAAAAACCTATCTGGATCACTAGCAGTTCTAGTGCATATCCACCAACCTTGGTACATGAGTTTCCCCTTTTTCTCAAACAATTTCATCATTCTAAACATATATCACTGAATATAAAAACACCCCTACTGGTCACACAAATAATAAAGTAGCTATACATACTTTATACCAATTAAAACACAAAACAAAACATTTTGATTTATATTAAGACTACTTCTCAAAATCTCACACTATTTTGCACCCAAAACCCCTTGAAATTACCAGCTTTCACACCATGTTCATACTAACAAGTCACCAAAATAGAAATGGCAGCCCAATTACATTCAATGAAACCATAAAATCAGTTTTTTGGGCTTCCGCATATGAACTACAAGGTGTTATATTTATAAAACCTCCATTTTCACCCAAACATGGAACATAAAATTTCATGTGTTTCACAAACACCATTAGAACAAGTTTTATTAGCAACTAAAGAATGAAAAAAAATTTAAAAACATTATTTTTAGCACTAATACACTTCAATAAAATAAAATAAGTAATTATCGGGTTTCCCCAACTGAACCAACAATAGATATCTATGAAAACCCCCAATTCCACTATAAACTGGAACATAAAATTCATTGGCATTACAAACACCCATAAAACCAATTTTTGGAGAAATAATCAAATGATATAGACATCAAAATATAATAAACATAGAAATATAAGTCACAAGGAATGCATACACCATTGAGTCACCTAAAAAAATTGTCAAAAACCTCAAATTTTTGTGCGAAATTTCAACCGCACCACCTCCGCACCAAAAAGGAGTTAGAAAAGACTTTAAACCATAATTTTAGACTATGAGACACAAGATCAAACCCTCGTTTTGAAAACATACTATCTGGACATTAGGAACATCAAAAATAAGGGTTGAACCCCTATGAAAGTGGGTGAAAAAGGAATGAAAGACACTTACTTAAGGTATCTTGAAGAAACCTCACACAATAAACTAGTAAATGAAATTAAAAAATAAATAAATAAATGGAGTATCAAAAAAAGATGAGGAAGTCATGTAGGCACTATAATGGGTGTAAATAATGAGAGACGAAAGATTTATGAAGGAACAAATTACCTCTTTAAATCTCGATGATTTGAGAAAATATGATAATACTTTCCCTATCCCATGATGGAAATGAGCTCCAGAGAGGGACTAGAGAAGTTGTGGTCATGGCAAGGTATGTTAAATTTGATTAAGAGGTGGAATCAACAAAAAACAATAAAACACGAATATGTTATTAAGTAAATAAAATTTGTTTTTAAAATAAAAAACTGGCATTTGGGTTGGCCCAATTCCTTAAATAAAAACTCAAATCCATCATTATTATGGATTCCTAATGGGTCCAACATAATATGGTGGTTTAAATATGTTATGGGAGTTCATTGTTCAGGTATAATGGGTGCAAAATATTGAAAAATAAAAGAGTTATAAAAGAAACAAAATTGGTTTTTAAATCTGGAATGGGGCTCACAGTTTGGCCCAAATCATGTGAAATCACCCATTTAACATAAAAATGCCTTGGAAACCCCCAAATAAAAGAAATAATGGAAATTAAATGAAAAATAATGTTAAAATAATTCATGCCTGTGAAAAATTGGGATCTGTGATTTTGGATAGGGGTGATTGAACTGGGGTCCGAGATTGAAGAGGAACCCGAGATAGAGGTGAGTTCGGAAAAAACTATAGAGTGAGGCCTACAGGGTTGGGGGTTCCGCGGTAATGGAGAGAGGTTTGGAAAAAATGATGATATGCGACTTCATTCTAGGGTGATAAATTATTTGGATAATTCAATCTTTATTATATATAATAGATTCCATGAACATGACTCAAAATAGATTAAAAAGTCGTTGACTACTAATATTAAACAATATGGATTAAGTCCTGTGTTCTAAATAGCTAAATTGATGAGATTTAGAGATGATAACAAGATAGTAATAATGTATCAGTACCCAAAAAACACCAACCTAACTTATCTCTACTAAAAAATTTGAATTGGTAACATTACCAATATCAATTACATAGGTTTCATTATATAGACTATCAATTATATATTATAGAGGTAAACTCCATTTTATTTGTAATGATAATCACTATATAACTATAAAAAATTGATTTATATTTAATAAATTAAAAACTTTTAAAATTTTACTATTTTCCTTAGATGAGTATCCATTTCCATTTTTTAAAGACTTTATCATTTTAAGATACATTTATCAATTCATGTAATTGTAACCAGAATTTTTAAAATCAATCTCATGTTAAATTAATCTATATAAAATGATTTAATTATGTGGATCACCATTCCTAATTTATTGAGGTACAGAATTTGTAAATTATAATTTTCAGCCATTTAATTGAAACCAAATAAAGTTTCGACCCATATATCTAATTTTTTATTTCCTAAACATGTCATAATTTTTTAGCTTCGATGAACCCATAAATCTGTGTAGGAAAACACACCTTAGTTTGTGAAAAAATTTAAATAACTATTTATTTATCTATTTCCATACAAGATAAAATATTATAATTACAAATATAACATTCAATGAACTGATGACATTAAGAAGGTAATAATCATAATGAATAACCATTGCATTGAATATATATGATATTTAATTTATTAGGTGCATGTAGTGATGAATGGAACAATATTTCCTTTTCATACCAAGACAAGGGTAAAAATCCATAATTAAAGAAAATTTCAGCAAACATTTGTGTCATCCAAAATTGAAATAATAAAATTGTAACATGAGAAAACATGAACATTAAGCCTCATCCATTATATATTTTAAATTTCTATGTGCGTGTTTTATCCACTCCTAGGTATAGGATCAATTAAAAATTCTAATACATCCTAGTATACATAATAAAAAAAATTGTAAGGTAATTAAATGAAACCTTGAATACTACATCGTGACATCATGAACCTAGTTCACTCATAAGTAATAGAACTTGGTTAGCATCATGGTATCAAGAAAAATTCACTTTATGCTCAAGGCTACTGACTTATAGCGGGGGTATACAATGGTATAATGGGGAGACTATACTCACATTACTATAGTGTATCACAATCATGAATAAGAGAACAATCATTATAATCATGATAATAATAAAAAATTGTATGGAATCCAATTGGATAATAATACTATGAAAAAATTAATAACACGTATCTTATACAAAATATGATTTCATAATGATATATAGAAAATGGAATGTTCAGGGATCTTAACGTAAAAATACATAGTATATTATTTAAAAAAATATACAAAAATGAAAAAATTTATAAGATAGATTATAAATATGATAATTAACTCGGTCCTTTTCTCCCATAATTCAGCCAATAACATAAAAATAATGTATCAATATCATGATGCCTTCCTTTTTAAATTCCCACATAAATTAAATTTTTGATGACACTAAATGGAGGCCCAAAAAGGGTGTGAGTAAAAATCTATAGGCTATCACCAACATTTTAAATTACTATTTAGTCGATGAATATATAATGAAGTAGTGTGCAGGTAACAATAACAAAAGTACTAGAAGAAGTAAACAATACACATGTTGGCTTGAGTTCCTAATGGGATACCCATTTGATGCTACCTACTCAGCCTAAGACATAATTTTTTTGAGTATTTATTATTTTATAATACAGTCTTGGGACCTGAGGTACATAACAAAGGAATCCTCACATAATGATGATCATATTAGGGATCAAAAGTCGTATGGAATTTATGAATTAGGAGTCATAGGTAAACAAAAGCATTCAAATAGAGGATTTTGAAGGGGCCATCTAAAAGTATTAATCAATTATGTAGAGATCCATGTACACCATTCTAAATATGATGGGTATGTAGTGTCATGTCCAACAAATCTCCTTAAAAGGATTTCCATGTATGACATTCAAAATCATGGGAGCATGTAGCATTATATCCAGCAATACCGAAAAATACTATCTGGAGTTCCATGCCCAAAAAATCCCTTTTTTACAATAATTCATAATATAGTTTCATTAATACTATTGGACCTTATAATGAATTCTGTGAAAGGAATGTAATTATCACCTGATGAATAACATACATCCATGCATGTGCACTCATAATACCAAAAACCATTGGCATAATTTATAATTAAAACAGTGCTAAGTGAAATGGTATCACAATTCACATTTGATTTTCTTATTTCATAATCAATTAACTTATAAACATCATATTGACCATGTAAAATATGTATCCCCTCTAGAAAAAATATCTAGTAATTACATTTAACAATCCTATTAGAAAAAAAAGTCAACACACCTCAGTGATTGTTTAATATCAATACAAGGAATAATTTTGTTGGAATATAAGAATCATACCCCAAGGGGGTGTGTTGAGTCAAGGTATGAGACCTCCAATAATATATCGGATGTATTAGGCAAACCAATTTTGGTCTACAGAAATTTATATAATTAATGTTAACATTTAGAGGAAAAACATGTAATTTTTTTCATGTAGAACAATGAAGCAATATATAAAAAACAAATATATTAGTTTAGTATATTTGGCCACATAATTTATATTAGTATAGTACTCCACATATCATATATGCTTCAGATCTAGGATAGAATTGAGAAAATTTAAATGCAATATAAAATCCCTTATTTTCAAATAAAATTTTTTTCACATATGTAACATAGAATTCTACAAGTCAAATTGAGAAAAAATAAGGATGATTAATAAACATACCAAGAGTGATCCAACACGATAAACACTAGTTTATTATGAGTTTGGATGATGAATATAGCATCCCAACCTTTTCTTACGTTACTATTACATCATTTTAAAGTTAAACAACATAATAGTATTACACATAGAGGATCCAACAATTTAGTGTCTTGGGAAAACTAGGAAGATATATAGAAATTACAGCATCAAGCATAACCATTTATTTAATTTCTTCTTCTCTAGATTCTTATTGTCACTTGTCATCTCATTAGTTTATGTATCTACCTGAGGATATACATTCAAAGGGGTGATATAAAAGCCTAGTAAGAGGATAGATAAGAATAATATAGCATGGGGTGGTTATAATCATGACATAGGTAAGGAAATCATGAACATTAGAGGAACATAAATAAAAGACTTGAAATATGGCAATGCATAAAAATGAAAAATCATGTTTTAGTGGTCAACTTCCACACATACTTGTGAACCAAGTTAGAATATTGTTCACATATCATTTCAAATTTACTCATGTGATTCATCACTTTATCCAATTCATTGTAGTGCGGTATTATTCCGGGCACACCCGTCACTTTCAAACATTCATATTGCGCTATATAATTTCAAGCGCACCCGTCACAGCACAACATTACCATTATCATGATTTCCACATAGATCACATATCAAAAGTAAAAATAACTAACCCATGTAAAGGAATGGGTTTAATCTCATAAGAATACATTCATAAGATTTGGGATCCCAAAAGAAAGAGGGAACAACATACTTGATTCAAGAACCATCAACCATGAATGAGAGGTAAAAATTGAGTTCTTAAAAGAAGATTTCTTTTGGAAAACATTTTGTTTGACATAAACTTCATTAGAAAACTTTTATATCCAAGAAAAGGTATGATAATTATGAATAAATTATCTTTAAGGAGTAACCATATCAAAATGGTGTGAAAGAGGGAGTACCTGAAGGAAGAAAATTGTGTTCGAGATTTCCCCTTACCTTGTATCTGAATGCTTCCTTCTCTTTAATGTCCTGTATAATGACATTATAATCATTAATTAAAATTTCAAAAACTTTTATACATTAATAGGGTTAATTCTAAATTCATTATGTGATTTTATTTACCTTTGAATGAGTTATAGAGTATAGAAACATTATTCGGGAATGTTTGTTTTTATGGTATTCTTGAGTGTTTCACATGAATTCATAAATTGATGTTTGGGTAGAACATGGGTAAACATCTAGAACTGATATTAAATGCTATTAATTATATTACAAGAGTTTTAATGATATTGTAATTAATTATATTAGATCCATGTGGATGAATCATTAGATAAGAATTAAATGATGATTGTTTGGGTTAATTTGGGCGGTTGTTCGATCAAAACGAACTTGTTTTAATTTATCACATATTAAAATGTACACAATTCAGTTCCAAAAATTTAAATAGGATATAATTCATATAAAATATTCTTGTTCATCCATTAAATGGTTTCATTACCAGATCTAAAGGTATAAATGGAAGAAGAAAACATGCTATTCTTTAAGGTGGTAAATTAACACATCACGAACAACGTTCTCCTTAATAAAATAAAATAAAAAGGAAAAGGGAAGTTGGATGATATAATATCCCATTAGCATCATAACATTCCATTATATGTATAACACTTGAGTTACAATTCCGTTTGGGTGAAGATTGGTGGGGAGAGATCAAGAAATGAACTTGAACATGAAAGGTAATTAAAGGAGAAGAGGGAGAGAAATTACCTCTTAAATCCTTCTCTTGTGATCCTCCTTACGGAAGCCAGGCTTGGTCTTTTGATGAGACCAGAATCTCTTGGACGTGGGAAAGGGGATAGGGAGTATTTTTGGGCATATTTTAGTGAAGGAATGGAGCTTGAGAGGTGTGAGAGAATGAGGGTATGAAGGGTGGTTTTTATAGTGGAGGGGAGGGGTAAATTTTGAATATTTAATTCATTATTTTATTATTTCCCTAAAGACAACCAACAGTATGGTTTCATGTGACCCCTAATAAAAATACATTCATGTGAGTTCAAAACAAGTGGCATTTAATCACTTGTGATGTCACGAATAGTGTATTTAACTGTTAAATTGTATATAGGGTATTTTACCGTAATTCACTATTCATCAAAAATTCGTGTTTTTTAAAAAACTACCAAAAAATTTACTCTAACCATTTTTCGATGTGTATAATTCAAAAATGAAGGCCATTTTTCAAAATTAATTTGCTAAATATTATTAATTTAATTTTAAATAATGTCATAGTTAATTCGAAAAATAACAATCTTAAAGGTGCAATTAGTTTTATTTCTCATTGAAAAATTTACTAAGATCTTATTATATTATTGCCTTAAGAAAATAAAATAATATTATTATTTACTATCCATAAGGGCCATATTACTATTCATTTTACTATTCATAATGGTATGTTACTATTCACCCAAAAAACATGTTTGTTCTATCAGACTCCAAAAATCATCTTGAACACAACCGTTTTTGTCAGATTTTCAAAATTTCAAACACAGAAGTGACAAAATTTTGTTTAAAGGCCACTTATCACTTAGTAGTTCATTATGTTGTGAATTCATGTGATTTTATGACATAACATTAAGAAGGTAACTTTCCTTGAAAAAACTTTGGGTCGTTACATTCTTCCCCCCTTAAGAAATTTCACCCTCGAAATTTCATTTTACATAAACAGGTGATTGTACTTCTCCTTCATCTCCTCTTCCGGTTCCCAAGTTTCTTCCTCAAACTTATGGTTCCTCCACAACACTTTGACAAGGTGGGTTGTGTTGTTGCATAGAACTATATCACTTCGGTCCAGAATCTTTACTGGATGCTCCTTATAGGATAGATCACCTTCCAACTGCACCACCTCTGAGTTTAGTACATGTGAGGGGTCTGGTATGTACTTCCTCAGTAGTGATACATTAAACCCATCATGAACTTGAGCCATATTTGGTGGAAGTTCAAGACGATAGGCCATGACTCCTATGCGGTCAAGGATCTCAAAGGGGCCGATGTACCTTGGGCTTAGCTTCCCTTCCTTCCCAACTCGCATGACTCTCTTCCATGGAGATTTTCAAAGGAAGAATTTATCTCCAAAGTCGAACTCCAAGTCCCTTTGACGGTTGTCAGTATAGCTCTTTTGCTAACTTTGAGCAGTTTTGATGTATCTCTGGATGAATTGAAACTTCTCTATCATCTCTTGAATAAGATCAGGTCCAAGTAGGTTTCTTTCTCCAACTTCATCCCAACAGTTTGGATTTCTACATCGCTTTCCATACAGATCTTCATAGGGAGACATCTAAATACTCGAGTGGAAGCTATTGTTGTATGAGAACTCAACCAATGGGAGATTCTAATCCCATCAACCATTGAATTCTATAGAGCATTCTATAAGCATATCTTCAAGTGTCTGAATAGTCCTTTCAGATTGGCCATCAGTTTAGGGGTGATAGGCCATGCTAAAATTTAATTCAGTACTCAAAGCATGTTGAAGGCTCCTCTAGAATTCAGATGTGAACCTCAGATCGTGGTCAGAGACAATTGAGAGTGGAACACTGTGCAGTCTCACCACTTCCTTCACATATATCTTTGCATGTTTTTCGAGTGAGATATCTTCCCGAATAGAAATTAAATGGGCAGTCTTGGTTAGTCGGTCTTCCAAAACCCATATCGCATTATTTCCCTTTGATTTCTACGGGAGACCCTTGATAAAGTCCATAGTAACATTTTCTCACTTCTACATGGGTATAGGCAATGGCTGCATTATACCTTTTGACTTTTGTCACTCAGCTTTAACTTGTCGACATACCAAGCACCATGATATATATTATGCAATCTCCTTCATCAAGTTATCCCACTAGAAGTGCTCCCAGAGATCACGATACATCTTGGTACTCTCAATATGGATAAAGAAGGTTGAAATAATTTCATTGTCCAATAGCTCCTTCTTTATCTCGAGTGATTAAGGCACACAAAGCCGCGTTCCAAACCAAACCACACCATCATCATTGATATGGAATTCTTTCATATTCCCTTCCTTTACGACATTCACCCTATTTTGTATCTCCACATCATCCCTTTGTGCTTCCTTAATCTTTTCATGGATGGATGGTTACACAATCATTTGGGAAAGGTAGGATGCATCCCATACCTTTATGGTTTCCAAATCCATTCATTGCATATCCATGAAGATATGGTCCTTCTCAATCCACAGCATGGATAGAGTAGCGGGTTATTTTCTTCTTAGATCATCAGCTACCTTGTTCGCCTTTTGAGGATGATAGTAAATAGAGCATTTAGAATCCTTGATTAGCTTTAACCATCTCCTTTGACACATGTTGAGCTCTTTTTGTGTGAATATATACTTTAGGCTCTTGTGGTTGGTGTATATGTCACCCTTCTCACCATAAAGGTAGTGCAACCATATTTTCAAGGCAAAAATCACGGCTGCCATCTCTAGATCATGTGTTGGGTAGTTTTGCTAATGGATCTTCAATTGTCGTGAGGAATAAGATATCACCCAATCATTTTTCATGAGTACACAACCCAATCTTTTCTTTGATGCATCAATGTATATCAAACAACTTTCTACACTTTTAGGTAGTGTGAGAACAGGTGCTGTGATCAACCTTATCTTTACCTCCTTGAAGCTTCCCTCACATTCTTCCGTCCAGACTACTTTATGCCTTTCCTTGTGAACTTAGTTAGGCAGAAAATCGTGAGAAGTTTCTCACAAAATGTCAGTAGTACCCAGCTAATCCAAGAAAACTAATGATTTATGTGACACTAGAGGGTTGGGTCCATTCCTCAATCGCCTTTTTCTTTGAAGGATCCACAAAAATTCCCTCACTTGGGATCACATGTCCAATTAAAGTGACTTGATTCATCAAAAATTCACACTTTCTGAACTTGGCATACAACTTATCCTTTCTCAATGTTTCCAAGACAAGTATTAGAGTTTCTTCATGTTCCTCCTTTCTCTTGGAGTAGATGATAATATCATCGATAAACACTACCACAAATTTGTCGAGGTAATGTCTAAAGACTCTATTAATCAAATTCATGAAGATTTCTGGGGAATTAATAATTCTGAAGGGCATCACCAAAAACTCATAGTGCCCATACCTTGTACAGAAGGTAGTCTTCTAAATATCTTCATTCTTCACCTTTACCTGATGATATCCAGAACTAAGATCCACCTTTGAGAAGTATTGATCTCCTCACAATAGATTGAACAAGACATCAATCCTTGGAAGAGGATACTTGTTCTTCATGGTGATCTTGTTGAGTTCCTGATAATCGATACATAGGTGCATTGTTCCATCCTTCTTCTTCACAAAGAGCACTGGTTCACCCCAAGGTGATGCACTAAGGAATATGAACCCTTTGTCCAGATGCTATTGTATCTACTTCTTTAACTACTCTAGTTTGATAGGAGCCATCCTATAGGGACACTTTGAGATAGGAGTTTCTTTGGGTATGAGTTTAATTCTGAACTGTACCTCACGATCCGGGGGAATTCTGGGTAACTCTTCGGGAAATACATCACTGTATTCCCTGACAATGTGAATTTCCTCAAGGTTGGAACTTTCCATAAAATCATCCATTTGGGAAAGGTATGCTTCTTCATAGAGAATCAACACCCACAACATTGAAAGATTTTCAATGGTGATTGATGATCTTCCTTGAATTTATAGAAGAGCCTGGGATGGTTCTGAATATGAAAAGATATTTCCTTTTCCCTACAGTTGATATGTGCTCTAGATAACGAGAGCCAATCCATTCCCATTACAGCATCAAATTCCACCAAGGGAAGTATTACGAGATTTGCTATAATAATCTTCCCACATACGCCAACAGGATAAGAGTCAAACACTTGGGTTGCAATGATTGCACCACTTGGTGTTTTTATTTATATCTCAACTTCAAGGTTTTGGGGCTTTGATTTTATAGTTATAGAAAACTTGCAAGATATAAAGGAATGCATAGAACTAGAATCAAATAAGAATTTTTCCATTCTCGAGTGAATATGAAGTGTACCTTGTAGGACTTAATTATGATGCTCCACCTCCACAGTATTGATGGCATAAAACTTCCCTTGTCCCTTTGGCATTGGGGGTTGCTGACGCTGATTACCCTCAAGAACTTGAGGTTTAGTGCACTGGTTTTCAAAGTACCATAGCTCCCTACAGTTGTAGCATTGAAACATGAGTGGTTCTCTCCTTTCATCAGCTACATTATCCTTCCTTTTCATGTCTTTTCGACACTCTTGGTCGTAGTGTCCTTTTTTACCACACTTGAGTCATTTCCCCGTCCCTTTGAGGTAGTTCCCATTGTGCAAATTCCCGCATTTTTGGCATGTGGGTCGTCGATTTTTCTTCCCACCTTTGCCATTAGATCCACCATCTTGAAACTCCATATTTTTTTTCTTATCACCATAGCCATGGGACCATTCTCCAAACTCCATCTCCACTTTGAGATCACATCGAACAACTTCTTCATAACTCCCAAATTCTCAAATTGCAAGAGCCTTTCGAAGGTGTGGTTTCAATCCACTAAAGTATCTATCAATATTTCTATCATTTTTATAACAAAACCTGAAGCATAACTTGAAAGCCTTGTGAAATTTACTTCTTAGGTTGTGAATGATTCTCCTTATTTTTTCTTGAGCTCTATAAATTCTATATCCATATTCGTACGAAGAGTTCGTGGGAAATACATATTAAGAAACATTATCTTAAAGTCTTCCTATTCCATCTCTTCAATTTACTCCCTTGGCTTGGTGTTCTTAATCAAATCCCACCATTTATCAGCTTCTCCATATAAACGATAAACAGCTAGGGTCACATTGTCTGTCTCAGATCCGTGAACAATAGAAAAGATCTTCTCCATGGAGTTAACACACTATTCTGCAACTAGTGGATCAGAAGATCCACTAAACATCGGTGGTCATTGCCGCATAAAACATTCGATAGCCAGTTTCTCCGTCTTTGGTGAAGGAGGAATTTACCCATTATTATGGTTATTTTTAATAACCTAAGATAATTGGGTAGGCATCACCATGATGTTTTAAACACATCCTCCCAAATCATTGGGGATGTCGTTCGGGCAATCGTTTCATTGGCCCTCGCACGAGTAGTTTGCCTGATTTCTCCTAGTTCCCATGAATTTCTAAAATAGAAATGGTTATAACAAAACATAAGTAAAAAAGTTATGAATAAATTATTAATTTAAAAATATTATACCGAAAACATAACATATGGGATCCCAATGTATATTTTCTTATGTGCCTACTTGTATTTTGTCTCATGCTAGAGGTTTTCTCTAGGGTTCACTAATCCTAATTCCTAAATTAACTAAACCATTCCTCCAATACCAACTATAGCATCCCAGCCTTTTCTTAAATTACTATTACATCATTTTAAAGGTAAAAAAAATTATAGTATTACACATAAGGGATCCAACGGTTTAGTGTCTTGGGAAAACTAGGACTATACATAGAAATTACAACATCAAGCATAGACATTTATTTAATTTCTTCTTCTCTAGATTCTTATTGTCACATGTCCCCTCCTTACAATATGTAGACACCTGAGGATAAACATTAAAAGGGGTGAGATAAAAGCCCATTAAGAGGATAGATAAGAAGAATATAGAATCAGATGAGTATAACCAGGACATAGGTAAAGAAATCATGAACATGAGAGGAACGTAAATAAAAGACATGAAATGTGGCAATGTATAAAAATGAAACATCATGTTTTAGTGGTTAACTACCACACATACTTCTGAACCAAGCTAGAATATTGTAAAAATATCATTTCATATTTACTCATGAGATTATTCACTTTACCGAACGCATTATAGCACTGTATAATTCTGGGTGCACCCGTCACTTTGAAACATTCATATTGCGCTATATAATTCCAGGCGCACCTGTCACTTCATAACATTATCATTATCATGATTGACACATAGAACACATATCAAAAGTTAACATAACTAAACCTTGTAATGGAATGGGTTTCATCTCATAATAATACATTCATAAGCTTTGGGTACCCAAAATAAAGAGGGAACAACATACATGATAGAGGAACCATAAACCATGAATGGGAGGTAAAAATTTAGTTCTTAAAAGAAGAGTTATTTTGGGAAAGATTTGGTTTGACATAAAATTTATTAGAAAAAATTTATATCCCAGAAAAGTTTTGATAATTATGAACACATGATCTTTAACGAGTAACCATATCAAAATGGAGTGAAAGAGGGAGAACCCGAAGGAAGAAAATTGGTTTCGAGATTTCCCCTTACCTTGTATCAGAATGCTTAATTCTATTTAATGTCTGGTATAATGACATTATATTCATTAATTAGAAAATTGAGAACCTTTTATACAATAATAGGGTTCAATATGTTTTCATTATGTGAGTTTTTGTTCCTTTTAATGATTTATAGAGTTTATAATCATTATTCGGGAATGTTTGTTTTTATGGTTTTCTTGAGTGGTTCACTTGTATTCTTAAATTGATGTTCGGGTATAGCATGGGTAACCATATAGAACATATATTACATGTTATTAATGATATTACAAGAGTTTTAATGATATTATAATGAATTATATTAAATACATGAGGATGAATCATTATATAAGAATTAAATGACGATTGTTTGGGTTAATTTGGGCGGTTGTTCGATCATAACAAACTTGTTTTAATTTATCACATAGTAATATGTACATAATTCCATTATAGAACATTATTTAGGAAATAATACATATACAACCATAAAAATGGTTTCATGACCATATCTAAAGGTATAAATGGAAGAAGAAAACATGTCGTTCTTGAATGTGATAAATTAACACCTCACGAACAACGTTCTCTTTAAAAAGATAAATGAAAGAGGGAAAGGGGGGTTGGATGATATAATATCCCATTAGCATAATGACATTGCAGTATATTTATAATACTAGAGTTACACTACCATTTGGGTGATGATAGGTTGGGAGAGATTAAGAAATGACCATGAACATGAAAGAAAATTAAAGGAAAAGAGGGAGATAAATTACCTCTTAAATCCTTCTCTTGAGATCCTCCTTACGGAAGCTAGGCTTGGCATTTTGATGAGACCAGAAGATATTGGACGTGGGAGAGGTTCTAGGGAGGATTTTTTTGTAGTGTTTAGAGAATTATATTAGCTTTAGATGTGTTAGGGAATGATGTTGTGAAGGGTGGTTTTTATAGTGGATGGGAGGGGTAAATTTTGAATGTTTAATTCATTATTTTATTATTTCCCTCAATTCAACAAAAAGTTTTGTTTCATGTAAACCCTAACAGTAATAAGTTCATGTGAGTTCATACTAAGTGTCCTTGCATCAATTTTGATTACATGAATAGTGTATCTAACTTTTAAATTGTATATACGGTATTTTACAATATTTCACTATTCATCAAAAATTCAAGTTTTTCAGAAAAATACCAAAAATTTACCCTAACCATTTTTCAACGTGTAGAATTAAAAAAAGAATTCCATTTTTCAAAATTAATTTTCTAAATAGTATTAATTCAATTTTTAAATAAAGGCATAGTTAATTTTAAAAATAACAATCTTAAAGGTGCACATAGTTTTATTTCTTATTGAAAAATTAACAAAGATCTCATTATCTTATTACCCTAAAAAAAAATTATATTATTATTTACTATTCATAAGGGTTATATTTCTATTAATTTTACAATTCATAAGGGTATGTTACTATTCACCCAAAAACACAGGTTTGTTCTATTAGACTCCAAAAATAATCTTGAACACTACCATGTATATCTGATTTTCAAAATTCCAAACACAGAAGTGAAAAAATATGTTTAATGGTCAATTATCACTTATTAGTTCATTATTTTGTGCATTCATGTGATTTTATGACATAACTTTAAGAAGGGAATTTTCATTGAAAAAACATTGGGTCGTTACAATGAATGGTGCTCAAAACCTTGAGGTGGATAAATATGTAAGATCCAGATGCTATTGTGTGTGGTAAATGAGGGAGAAATAAAGATGAAATATTATTAATGGTGGAAGGGGAAATGTTAAAACATCCTATTATAAAGGGATGAATGGCAGGGTTGACCAATTAGCTAACCATGCATGAACCTTGCATCAACATTTCCTAAGAGTAATAAGACCTCACATTGAATGCCACACGGTTAGAAAAACTATGTTCACCCCACGTGGTTCCACTATTCAATATTGTGACCCCCTTTTCTGGTTAGGATCATGGTTAAAAAATGATTTAAAAAAATTATCAATATAGGTACAATTTATTGTTAGTTCTTCCTAGCCATGAAAACTCCCTTGCATATATAAAAAACTATGAAACTCTCTTTTTGAGATGAATGGTTGTGTGGAAGGGTTACTATAACCATGGACCACCCATAAAACTCTACCAGTTTCTCTATAAATCAGAACAATGATCCCTAAAATAAGCCAAAACACTCATTAATCATTCAATATTCACATTTTCTAATTTAATGATATGTAATAAAAGGGGTGTACTAAAATATATAGGATTTATTACTCAATGTAAAATTGTGATTGGACAAGTATTTTATTCCCTTAATGTATTTAAGAAACTCTAGGTAGTCCTTTGAATTATGTGAAGGAGGGTTTCTCACACCCTCATTTTGAAGAAAAAAAATAAGGACATAGGAATTCAATTTTTACAAAAAATTAAATGGAAACCCCCTAAAATATTTATTTTCTTCTCTGATAAATAAATAGTGTCAAACTTTGAGATATTCATTTCTAAGGAAGAATAAAATTATATCCCTGTGAATTCGCCCACAATAGTATTGGATTAAAGAATGTATATTAAAATACATGTTTTTTATGAAACTCTATTGATGCTACTATAAAATTTCAATGAAATACAAGTTTATGATCCATCAACATGATATGTTTTTGGAAAGACTAAATGAATTCATATAGTCTTGATATGATATAAAGACATTCATTCCATTTTGACATATTATCCCTAGACAAAGAGTACATAAATATTATCGAATTATTTAAGAACCTAAATGTATATCAATCCATTAATTCAGATACTAATAAATAGGTGTTTATAGATTCCCTCCCTCCTATAAAGAGTGGTTCTCTCCAATTATAGATGAGATCGAACCATTATATTTTAACACTAACGATTCCCCAAGGACTACTCTAATCAATAAAAACATGAATCCAATGAGAATGATCAATACATCAAAATAATAAAATGATATCAAAATTTCAATGAATAATGTTAAAATAAAATATTAAGACTAGATATCTATGTATGAAATTGTCACACTTGTTTACCAACTATCCTCCATGGATACAAATTGAATGAAATAAGTATACATATATCTCATAGTGAAATCATTTAATTTGAAGTGGATTATCCTATAAAATCATTATTTATCAAAGATGATTTATATCCCAGTATGCTAGGTAACATAATCATAATTGATAATAATATTAGATATATCATATAATCAATTTAATTAAATAACATATCTATCATTTTTATGAATGATTTTCTTATCCTGGACATAGAATTATTGATTAACGCAACAACAAGATTTTCATACAAATTGTGGACCTAACCTATTTTGATAATCCCAATTATGCTTTCAAAAACTTGGTAATCCAAATTAATGTTTATCTATATTCTAATTCTCTCAATCTATGACTTTCTATCTGATAATAATATTAAAATAATCCTTGAAATATGTTAATCAATGTTTAACTTTTTTAATATAAGTTTTGAAGTAATTCTAACCCAATCGAATATGTTTTCCAAAAAATAGATAAGTGTTAGTCACTGTTCTGTGTATAGCTACTGATACAGAGCTACCGGTACTTAGTCTACTGATAGACAGAGTCACTGATATGCTAAGGTCACCGATTGAGTAGAGCTACCGATAGACCAAGAGTCACCGATAAGATAAGGACGCCGATACGAAGCAGAGCTACTGATAGACCAAGAGCTACCGATATACAGAGTCACCAATACAGAATGAAGCTACCGAATCAAAGTAGAGCTACCGATAGATTAAGAGCTACCGATAGAATGAAGTCACCGGTATATAAAGCTACTGATACCAAAAGTTACCGATACACAGAGTAAGAGCTACCGATATCAGGAGCTACCAATACAAGTTCAAAGAGCTACCGATGGAAGGTCACAGTTACACAAAATCCACTATACACATCTACCAATATGAGATAATAATGATTGACCAACCAGTCAAACCCTATACTCTCAATATTATATATTTATTAAGCTAATAGTTACATTTGATTTTTTTAATCGAGTTAATTTTATCTATTGGCATGTCAGGGAACCGTACGTAGTATCCATGCAAAAGGTAATGATTTTTTTTTCTGGAGCTAAAAGCTATAAAAGGGATGATAAAGACCAAGCTAGAAGGTGGGTGAATACGTGAAGAGAGAATCAAGGAACTAAGAAGGCACGCGAAGGGTGAAAAAGACAAGGTCTCAACATCATTAAAACGTGGTGCATTCACACAAGGCTACATCCATACCAGGAGAGCACTAGACATACACGAAGCAGTTCATTTCTAGAGGAGAACACAAGCTGCATCTTCAGTGAAGAACTACAACAAACACTTCATATACTCAGGCTGATAATTTGAACCTGAAAACTAAGGAAGAAAACAACACTCTGTTTTTCAGACAAAAACCAGAGAAGGACTCAGAAGTTTTTCTGACCAATCAAACGATTATAGAGCTGCATTTCCAATCACTAAAGATTTTCTAAACTCATTCACACTTACTTTAGTGATTCTTTCATTTACATTTCGAGTAGTGTGTGTACCCTGTTTACTTTACACACATACTGTCTCTTGAGCTAAGCTGGAGGATTCTTAAATCCTCATTCAAACTCTATAACTCCCTTGTATCCTGCTATGGATAGTGGTAGAGGTCGAGTAAGACCTGGTCAACTGTGAGCTATTGTCTATTTTTCCACGTAGAACTTTGGTAGAGGTCTTTGAACCTGGATAGTGTTTGCACTGTTGTTTACCCCGATCTAGGGTGTGGATCAATTTATATAAATTTTTTGAGAGGAATAAGTCTCAGCTTGAGACTAAACCTCTTGGTTACATATACTATGTATTTTAGTTTAAGTCATAAGTATACTATATATTTCATATTCCTATGCTAAATACTTTGAAATATAATTTGTTTCAAAGTTACTTTGATAGTTAAATTAGCAAGTATTTATACTTATTGTAAACCAGTAAGTTAGCTTCAAGAGTTAATTTAACCTTCAGATTAAATTAACTGAGACCTAATCAATCTTTGGGAAACTAATTGAACATTTATAATCTATGTAAATTCACTATAGATTAACTTTTTTTTTAAATAGGGGGATTTTCAGAGAAATATTTTTAACATAAATTTTTATTGGAACTCAATTCACCCCCATCTTGAGTATCCACTCCGACCAACATTTGGTATCAGAGGTTGTTTTTATTAATACATGTTTTTAAAACATTCTGTTTTTCAACTATGATTTCAGTTGCATCTTTAAAGATCTTAAATTTCTATTAGTACTAAATTTTATATCTTCAAAATTTATTTCCTAAAATCTAGATATGGATAATAGACTAGAAGGTGCTGCTACTAACCAGCCACCTTTCTTCAATGGTGCCAACTATGCCCAGTGGAAAATTAAGATGAAAATTCACTAAGAAAGTATGGGATTTTATATCTGAACTGATATAGAGTCTCAATATAAAATTCCATAAACTGAAAGAACTACTTGGGATGAAGCTACTAAGACAGCTTACAATAATAATATTAAAGCTATGAATGCTTTGTATTGTGCATTAGGAGATATGGAATTTAACAGAATTTCTTCTTGCAAAACTGCCTATGAAATATGGGATACTTTGGGTGTTTCTCATGAAGGAACAACTAATGTTAAATAAATGAGATAAAATACTTATACTATTAAATATGATAATTTTAAAATGAAGACTGATGAACCTATTTCTGATATGTACCTTAGGATTAATTAGATTATCAACACTATGAGATCACTTGGAAAGGCTGTTCCAGCAAAGGAACAAATCATGAGAATCTTGATAGGTCTACCAGATTGATGGAGGGGAACTTCTATTTCAATCAGAGAATCATGTGACATTGGTGATCTCCCTGTGAAAGAGCTTATTGGTAAATTAATGATGTATGATGAAGAACTCAAGATGAATATGGAGGACAATGATAAACCTAAAAGGAAGTTTGTAGCTTTTAAATCTACAGATTCTAAGAGCAAGGACAAAGACAAAGTTCAAATACAAACTGAAAGTTCAACAAGTGAAGATTCAGACTCTAACAGTGATGATGAGATGGATCAAATAGCCAGGAGATTCAAGAAGTTTTATAGGAAAAAGAGATTCTTTAGAAAATCAAATTACAAAGGTAATTATGACAATAAAGGTAAGTGGAAGAAGGACTGGAATAAATCTAATAAGGAAGATGATATATTCTACTATGAGTGAAAAAGTAAAGGACACATCAAGGCTGACAATCTGAAGTTAAAATCCAAAAAGAAACATTATTATAAGGACAAGAAGTACAAGAAATCCATGAAAGAAACCTGGAGTGCTTCAGAATATAGTACAAGTGAATCTAAAATTTCTTATTCTAAAAAGAATCGTGTCAACATGTGTTTGATAACCAACACATCTGAGGTAACCTTAGATACTCCTATTTTAAATTCCTATTATTCTGGAGATGATGAAAAATCTGATTCTGATTCTGAAGAAATGACCAAAGATAAATTATTTGAATATTGTAACATACTGGAAGAAATGTGTAATGAACTTAAGGAAATGTACAAAGCCTTAGAGAAACAACATTCTCTCACTGTCAATGTTAAATCTTCACTTGATATAGAAAAGAAAAAGAATGCTCAACTATTGATGAAAATAATGAACTGAAAATGTCTAATGAGTATCTTTGAAAGGACTTAGAAAAGTTCACAAAGGGAAAAGATACACTTACTCAAATGTTAGGTAAAAAAGTGGAACCAAAGTACACTACTGGTTTTGGGATACTATCCTGGACAGAGACAGTTTACCAAAAATCGATTTACTCCTAAATCTGGACAAGATTCTGGTTATTCTAGTTCTAGAAATTCATATGCTTCAACTAGTTATTCATATGTTTGTAGATCAAATAAAGTTTATCATTCCAAATATATTGAATCTATTGATTATATGAGACCCATAAGACAAATTTGGGTACCTAAAGCCTTGCTTGCTAACCTTTCTGGATCCAAGAAGATCTGGGTACCAAAGTCATTTTTCATCTAAACCTGTTTTGTAGGAGACCTGCTTGAAGAGTTCTCACAAGAAGGTATGGTACTTGGACAATGGATGTTCAAGGCATATTTTTGTAGATTATTCATGCTTCAAGAGTCTAATCAATGTTGATGGAGGCTATGTCACCATTATTGATAATTCTAAAGGAAAAAATCATCGCCCTAGGATAGATTGGAAGCATTAATTCAGTTTTCATTTCTAAAATTTTAATTGTTGATGGACATAATTATAACCTGTTAAGTATTTCTCAATTATGTGATGATGGGTTTAATGTGAAATTTGAAAATTATTCTTGTAATGTTTTTAATTATAAGAATGTTTTAGTATATTATGCCTTGAGAAATGAAAATGTTTATGCTGTTGATCTGAATTCTTTAGCTAAGAAAAATGATACTTGTTTAAATTCCTTTCATAAAGAGTCTTGGCTATGGCACAGAAGATTATGACACTGTAACGTCCATTCACCTATAAAATTGACTAGGAAGAACTTGGATAGTGACCTACCCAATCTTGAATTCCAAAATGACAAATTTTGTAATCTCTTTCAAAAGGTAATGCAACATAAAGTTTCTATTAAATCAAAGAAAGAAGTCTCATCTTCTCAACCTCTTGAGTTGGTTCACATGGACATGTTTGGACCTTCTAGAGTTTCTAGTTTAAATGGGAAGAACTATGTATATGTCCTAGTAGATGAATATTTTAGATATACTTGGGTATACTTCTTATCTCACAAAAGTGATGCTTGTTCTAACTTTGTTAAATACTCCAAGTCTGTAGAAAACCTTAGTGGACTTAAGATTAAACCCTAAGATTTGTTCATGGCCGTGAGTTTGAAAATCATGATTTTGAATCTTACTGCTCACATAATGGTTATAGTCACAACTTTTTAGCTCCTAGGACACCTCAACAGAATGATGTAGTAGAAAGAAGAAACTGAACCCTTCAAGAAATAGCAAGAACTATGCTTAATGAGTATGATCTGCCTATTTATTTTTGGACTGAGGCTGTGAACACATCTTGTTATATTATTAATAGAGTCTTGATTAGACATGTTCTCAAGAAGACCCCATATTAATTATGGAATAATAGAAAACCTAAATTTAATTACTTTAGAGACTTTGGCTATAAAGTCTATATTCTCAATGCCAAGGATAATCTTGACAACTTTTCTTCTAAGAGTGAAGAAGGTATTTTTCATGGTTATTATTTAACTAGAAAATCCTATAGAGTCTTGAAGAAAAGAACCAAATGTGTGGAAGAATATGTTCACATCATGTTTAATGAAACTGATCCACATGAGCCTGAAACCACTCTTGAAAATCTTGAAGAAGATTTGTTTATTCTGGACCTTAATGATAAATCTAAAGAACCTTCTTTAAAGACATCCAGTTCTGGATATATTCCAGAATCTGCTTCTATAGAACCTGAACTTAGAGATGAACCAGAAAGTTCAAGTCCTACCATTACTAGATCAACTAGAATTCTAAAGAATCATCCTTTAGATGTTTTTGTTGGTAATCTTGATATAGGGACACAGACTAGGGATTCTCTAAGAAACTAGGTTCAACATCAAGCATTTCTTTCACATCTAGAACCTAAAAATGTCAATAATGCAATCAATGATGAATTTTGTGTAATGGATATGCAAGAAGAGTTAAATAAATTTGAAAGAAACAAAGTCTGGGAATTATTTGACAAACCCAAGGAAACTTTAACAATTGGCACTAAATGGGTTTTTAGAAACAAAGTTGATAAATATGGAAATATAGTTAGAAACAAAGCTATGTTAGTTGCACAAGGATTTAGTCAAGAGGAAGGTATAGACTATGAGGAAACCTTTTCACCTGTAGCTATATAAGAAGCCATTAGGATTCTACTTGCCAATGATGCCCATCTGGATTTCATGTTATATCAAATGGATGTTAAAAATGCTTTTCTAAATGGTGTTATTGTTGAAGATGTTTTTGTTGAACAACCACCTAGATTTAAAAATCCTCATTTTCCTAATCAATTTTTCAAACATTCTAAAGCTTTATATGGTTAATAAAAAGGTCCAAGAGCTTGGTATGATAGACATAGTAATTTTCTTATTTCAAAAATTTTTACTAAAGGGATTCCTGATCCAAATATTTTTATTAAAATAATTTATAAAGATGTTTTGATAGTACAAATCTATGTTTATGACATTATTTTTGGTTCTTCTAAGCATTTTTTATGTACTGATTTTTCAAAAAGTATGAAAAATGAATTTGAAATGAGTTTAATGTGAGAACTCAAATATTTTTTTGGATTTCATGTTTTCCAAAATAAAAATGGTATTATTTTAAATAAAAGTAAATATACAAAGGAACTTTTAAAACTTTTTGGTTTGGATAGTATTAAAGAAAGTGATACTCTTATGAGTACAGTCTATAAATTGGATGCAGATGAAACTGGGAAACCAGTGGATCAAACCAACTACAGAGGTACGATTAGAAGATTACTTTACTTTACTGCTAGTCGGCCAGATATTATGGTTAGTGTGTGTATGTGTGCAAGATTTCAAGGTAATCCCAAATAATCTCATTTACTTGCTGTTAAAAAAATTTTAAGTATCTTAAACACACTGTAAACTTAGGTTTGTTTTACCCAAAAAGACAATCATTGGATTTAATCAGTTACTCAGATGCTGACTTTGTTGGTTGCAAGTTGGATAGAAAAATAACATCTAGAACATGTCATTTATTGGGAAAATACATAGTATATTGGTGTAGTAAAACCAAAAATCAGTAGCTTTCTCCACTACCGAAGTAGAATATATAGCTGCTGGTAGTTGCTGTGCATAGATTTTGTGGATGAAACACACTCTTTTGGACTATGAATATGACTTTAAGCATCTTTTTATCATCTATGATAACACTAGTTCAATTAACATTTCAAAGAACCCTGTATCTCATCCTAGGACCAAACACATTGATGCAAGGAACCATTTCTTGAGAGATCATTACCAAAAGGGTTATATTAATCTTGATTTTATAGGTACTGAACATCAATTAGCGGACATTTTCACCAAACCTTTACGTTTGGATAGGTTAAGTTACATTAGGCATGAGTTGGGAATGTTTAACCTTGCTCGGTAAATACCTCACTGATGTGAATACCTCACAAAGTGAATACCTCACCGATGTGAATACCTCACCGATGTAACCTCACCGATGTAACTTCACCAATGTGACCTCACCGATGAAACATCACCGATGGATCTCACTAATAGGAATTCTCACCGATAAAACCTACAGATGAGTGTACTGTTTTAAACTTCTGTCTACTACCAGAATCTAAATAGGTTTTACTTTACATTACATTATTTATTTATTTTATGATTCCTAAATGATAAAAACAATGTCCTATCTACTTCTCAATCCACCGTGCCTCAAACCCTTACCCTCAAACCTTAGCTCCCGAATCACTATAAAACCCTAAATCCCTCGAGCCAGAGATGTTAAAAACCAAACTCTCTACCATCAGAGATGACCCTGAGGAGCTTAATGCAAAGAAATAGAAATCCAAGTCAGAAGAAAGTAGTAGTGTTGGTAGAACTAGGTCGGGTTTGTGACCAATGAACCCTCACTTTAAGAATAGAGTTATTGTGATTAAAAAAGATCTATGCGTGGATTGGTTATTTTCTATAAAATTGTTAGTGCTCGAGGTGGTAGAAGATAAAAAGTGGGTAGATTGCTTTTTGACAAATAATGGACCCTACTATACAAATCTAGTGAAACAATTTTATGAGTTTGTGAGTTTTGAGAAGTCAGAAGATGAGAACCGAGTGATTTCTTATGTGAATGGAGAATATATATCTTTTTCATCCATTGAGTGGGCTGATTGTTTGAAGGTTACACATGAAGGTGTATCTGGATATGTCTCGAAAGCCATACCACCTACTAGTGGTATATTTGATTATGAGACTGCCTTGGAGGAGCTCACCGGTGATGGAAATCAAAGAAAAGTAGTGGCTGTAGAAATGGATGGAGATAACATATTACTGTTCAAGTTTGTTCAGCATGTCCTAATACCAAGGAGAGAGGAATTTGCGAATTTAAGATATTAGGATATGTATCTCCTGCATCTCTTTAGACATTATGTAAAAGAGAATCTATGAAGATTGATGATGATTCAAATGGAAGACATGAGAAGGCCAAAATCAAAGACTAATCCCCTATTCTTTGCCTAGTTGATCTCAGTGATGATCAAAGTGAAAGGGGTATCTAAGTATCAAGATGAGATAGTGGTAGTAAAGAATAATTTTTGTATCACAACCATAGTTTGAAAATACATGAAAATAAATTGGAACCCATAGAGAGGAGAGTTGGTAAATGATGTCAATAAGGTATATGAGAAATTCAATCATGTGCATCATCCTTCAAGACCTAAGGATGTGAGGGATCCAGTTCTAGGACCTGATGAAGAAGAACCCGAGTACAGTGATGAGACTGAAGAAGAAGAGACTTCTATTGATGATGGAAGTGATCCGGACTTACCTCCCAGTCCTATTGCTGAAATTGTATCTTCTAGAAAGGAAAATCTATTAAAAAAAGAGACACATGCTGATAAGAAAGACCGGCAAACCCCTGATCATGACGAATAAAAGGAGAATGAATCTGAATCCTCTGATTCTGTTTTCTCATGTCTGAGACCATTAATTGGAAGCTCAGTTGTGCCTAGTAAGGATGTAGTAGGAGAAATGGAAGAAGCTGTACCTAATCCAGAGGACCCTCATGCTGTTGTAGAGATAGAATTGATTTTAAAAGATTATTTTGAGGAAGAAATACCTATGAGAATGTTGTTGTTGTACATGGGAATGCACCCATTGAGGGGGAGAATCAAACCAAGTTTGGAAGTGTTTCAGTGGCTGTTGACATTGAGGACTGGGAAGTAGACCCAGGTTTTGTGGTTTGTGGACTAGACTATCCTGATTCTAATAATGAGGCATACCTCAATAGACTAAAGATCATTTCTGATGTTGAGACTAAGTTGTTACCTGAAGATGTGGTCAGAATACATGACCTGAATATTTTGAAGAAAAACCATAAGGTCAGTTTTGTGGAAGAGAAAAGGAATATCGAAGCCTGACTGGCGTCATCAATTCAATCGATCATGACTGACTCAGTGGCCAACATAGCATCTGAAAGATCACCTGTTGTGATTTCCCCTGTTGATATGATCACCATGGCTAATCTCGAATCCTTAAAGGATGAGCTGAAAGAGTCCTTTAGTGCTTCTGTTGTTGAGTTGATGAACTGATTTGTTAAGGAGATGTGCAATTTGGAAAAATATTTTGAACTCTCTCTCAATTGTAATATGTCAACCTTTGTGGTAGAAATAGTGGAAGAAGTTACAGCTAGCCAGACTCAAGTATCTAGACTAGAAGTGAATATTGATGCTCTAAAGAAAACTGTTTTCTCTTTAGAATCTTACATGAGTTCAAAATCTCAAGCAGACAAGGACTTAACCAATGTCAAAAGTGTTGTGAGCCAGATGGTATCTGTCATTGAATGTTTTAAAACCTCTTTGAAAGAACATGCCAGCACCCAGGATTCCCAAGTGAAAAACCTTGTTGATGGGCTGACTAAAAACTTCAAGCAAACATTAACCTTCTCCATTGGTTCTGTTTCTTCTGGACCTTCAGTGAATTTGAATCAGATTAGAGCTGTAATGAAGGAGGATCTTGGTTCAACATCAACTAGTGGCTCTGTAGACTCATTCGACCTGAGAAAAGTTATGATTTCTACTAGAGATTCAGCTAGAGAAATACTGAAGATAGACTAAGACTGTATGAGAGAAGCTTCTGCTTCTTAGAAAGATGTTAAAGACAAGGTAGACTCCTATTTCTAAAAGGTTTACACCAATCATCAACTAAACAATCATTTCAAACTTCCGTTAGAAAACCTGATGTTACCTCCTGTCAGTCAAGCCTTCAGAGAGAAAGTCAACAAACTAAGGGAATTGACTCCAGCCTGGGAAAAATTCATTGATAAAAAGGATGATTTCATATCTTATATGGAGAGAAGATGAGGAATAATTATGGATTTTAGAAATCTATTGATTCCTTTCCTGCATGTCGATGCTAGGCCTGTGATTATACCTCCTTCTTTACCTGCCTCTTCCTCTACTACATCTCCAGTTCAGATGACTCCAGCCCAAGCCATTCGAAGCATTACACCTATGATCACTCAAAGAACTCCTCAGTATAGGCCAGGCATAGTTTCAGTGGCTCAAACTCCTGTGATCATTTATGGAATTCCTAACCCTTCACCAGCATCCACACAGTCTGAATAATCTTCTGATCCAAAGAGGAAATCACACATTGAGGATGTGGATTGAATAGGTGGCTAAGATGTTTGATAGGAATACATTGTATTGTTTTTCTCTCTATGTACCTTTTTACATCATATAATACAATTGGATTTCTTTTCTTTCTCATTTTGTTCTTCTTCTCCTTGTTGTTTCCAAATTTTTGATTATCACAAAGGGGGAGAAATATTCTAAAAGGGGGATACATATTTTCTAAGGAAGAGATACCATGAGCTACCATGCTTTTCCCCTCTGATATCATTGCATTTAATTCTACCTCTAATACATTATGTTCTATAATATACCGTTTTCTCTCAGAAAATTGAATTTAATTATATATCCTCTGATACAATTACTCACTATGTTTAAAACTATAATATCATAAGTTGTGATTATCAAAAAGGGGGAGATTGTTGACCTCAACTGTTTTGATTATCCCAATTATGCTTTCACATACATTGATAATCCCAATTAATGTTTATCTATAATCTAATTCTCTCAATATATGACTTTATATCTGATAATAATATTAAAATAATCCTTGAAATGTGTTAATCAATGTTTATCTTTAATTATATATGTTTTGAAGTAATTCTAAGCCAATCGGATATTTTTTTCATAAAACAGATATGTGTTTGTCACTGGTTTGGGTATAGCTGCTGATAAAAATCTATTGGTACTTGGTCTACTGATGGACTAAGTCTACTGATAGACAGAGTCACCGATAAGCTAAGGTCACTGATAGACCAGAGCTACCAATAGACCAAGAGCTACAGATATACCGAGTCACCGATACATAATGAAGCTACCGATACAAAGCAGAGCTACCGATAGATCAAGAGCTATCGATATAATGTAGTCACCTATATATAAAGCTACCGACACCAAAAGTAACCGATTCACAGAGTAAGATCTACCAATATCAGGACCTATCGATACAAGTTCAAAGAGCTACCGATGGAAGGCCATTGTTACACAAAATCTACCGTACACATCTACCAACACGAGCTGATAATGATTGACCAACAAGTCAAACTGTATACTATCAATATTATTTATTTATTAAGCTAACAGTTACATTTGATGTTTTTAATGCAGTTAATGTTATTTAATGATATCTGTTGGCATGTTAGGGAACCGTACCTAGTACCCATGAAAAAGGTAATCATTTTTTTGCCAGAGCGGAAAGCTATAAAAGGGAAGATAAAGACCTATCTGGAAGTTGGGTGAATACGTGAAGAGAGAATCAAGGAACTAAGAAGGCACATGAATGGTGAAAAAGACAAGGGCTCAAAATCATTGAAACGTGGTGAATTCACACAAGGTTACAACCATACCTGGAGAGCACTATACATACATGAAGAAATTCATTTCTAGATGAGAACACAAGCTGTATCTTGAGTGAAGAACTACAACAAACACTTCATGCTCTCAGGCTGATAAGATGAACCTCAAAACCAAGGAAGAAAACGACAATCTATTTTTCAGAAAAAAACCAAAGAAGGACTCAGAAACTTTTTTGAATAATCAAACGGGTCCAGAGCTGCACTGCCAATCACTAAAGCATTTCTGAACTCATTCACACTTACTTTAGTTATTCTTTCATTTACATTTCAAGCAGTGTGTGTACCCTGTTTATTTTACACACACACACTGTCTCCAAAGCTAAGTTGGAGGATTCTTAAATCCTCATTCAAACACTGTAACTCCCTTGTATTCCATTGTAGATAGTGGTAGAGGTCGAGTAAGACCTGGAAAGCTGTGAGCTGTTGTTTTTTTCCCATGTAGAACTGTGGTAGAGGTCTTTGAACCTGGATAGTCTTTGTACTGTTGTTTACCCCGATCTAGGGTGTGGATCAATTTATATAAATTTTTTAAGAGAACTAAGTCTCGGCTTGAGACTGAACCTCTTGGTTACATCTACTGTGCATTTTAGTGTAAGTCATAAGTATACTATATATTTCATATTCCGCTGCTAACTACTTTAAAATTTAAATTTTTTTAAAGTTACATTGATAGTTAAATTAGAAAGTGTTTATACTTATTGTAAACCAGTAATTTATCCTCAAAAGTTAATTTAATCTTCAAATTAAATTAACTGAGACCTAATAAATATTTGAGAAACTAATTGAACGTTTACAATAAATGTAAATTAACTACAGTTTAACTTTGTTTTTGAATAGAGTGATTTTAATAGAAATATTTTCAACAGAAATTTTTATTGGAACACAATTCACCCCCCTCTTGATTATCCACTTAGACCAACGCAAATATTCATGGATGGATGATGTAGCTATAGAAAAATCCAAATAGAACCAAAAGATATGGTGGAAACAACATTTGTGGATCCATAAATATTGTAATGTAATAGGGTAAATTGGTCTAGTTTGAAGTATATTTGAGATGAATTTCAAAAGGTGATGCAACAATTTTTTATTCACACCTAAGAAAAATCATGATATTTAATTTTTGTGATAAATAAATAAAATCCAAAATTTTTTGAAGCATCATTAATAACATTGAAAAATTGTTTCCCAAACTCTTGTGACACAATTTGAAGTTTAATCCATTGATGTAAACCATCATAATAACTTCAGGTAAAGTCTCTAGATTTCTAATTCATCATCTATGAATTATGTCTAGCCCAAAGAAAATAAATGAGTTATTTTATATGTTTCATCATCAGATTATTAATGAATTTAGAGTATTTTCAAGATACCTTACCAGAAATAGGTGTTCCACTTAAAGCCTTTTAAGAAAAATTTTTCTCTTCTCAATGATTCTTAAACGAGTACAATATATCAATGTGACTATAATTGTTTGCGTAAATTGGATATCCTCAAGTATAATTTGTCACATCCTCCAATATTAATTAAAATTTTTTAGGGTTGTAATCTTATTATCTATGTGGTATTATTAAATTTTCTCATTTATTCTCTTATTTTTCAAAATAATTATATAGGTTTGAAAAATATTTGATATCACCTCATTTAAAAAATACTAGAGGCTAAAAGAAGGTACGAACCAATAAAATTGGATGGATTATCCTTGATATTTTGGTGGAAAAATATATTTCACAACCTATAGAATCATTATGTACACCTATTTTCAAATTTATTCATTGAAATACATTCTCATTCACACAATGATGATTGAACTTTTTACTAAATATGTTATCATTATTCGATAGTAATATATTTGTTTTATTTCTATTGAGGTAACAAAATGGAATTCATTGGAAGTCTTTGTAATATAAAACCATGCACTTGAAGATATTACATTTGATAAAAGTATCCCCAATGAGAAATTTTTCTTAGTTAATAAATCATCTGAATAATGGGAGATATAATTTTATGGTTAATCTGAAGCACAACTAGGAATAATTTAAATGAATTAAAGAATTTGGATTCCTTTTCATAGATATATTTATATCTAATGAAAAAGTGAATTTTCCATACTATTTCATCCTT
The DNA here is from genome assembly GCA_963277665.1 of Viscum album. NCBI lineage: Eukaryota > Viridiplantae > Streptophyta > Magnoliopsida > Santalales > Viscaceae > Viscum > Viscum album. The sequence goes on along the minus strand of OY728153.1, from coordinate 1,662,916,659 downwards.
TCCGAGTAATTCACATATAAATAAGTGAAATTTCAAGAACATATCAGAAACTAGACCTAAAAATAGCTATATGTAAACTACAAAGAAAATAGATCCAAAATTTTAATTCAAAAGAGATCTGTGGGAAATATACTATCAAAAAATTGGTATTTATTCCTTATCCTAACCATATGTGGTTGTTGAAATCCATATTTCCTAATAAATATTTTCTATCATACATATCCTAGTTATATAATACATAATAATGTGTGATCACAAATTCAACCATTATTTAGTACAATGTTAAAAATGATATTTCTTATTATAAATTAGAAAATATATGAAATAAATGATATTGACATATCCATGGCATATGATGAGTCCTTGTCTGAGTACAATGATTTATGTATTTTCTATATATCTCTAAAGGAATATTTTTTTTATAGGTTTAAAATTCCATCATTTATTGACATATTTTCTACAAACCCAATAGAATTGAAGTTTTAAATTGGTACATTATGTGGTACAAAGATCAATAAATTTCCCTAAAGACATTAAAAGTATTAAATGATGTTACTTGTTATAAACAGTACATAATAACCAATCTCTCTCCCCAAATCAATAGATTTGGGTAATTTTAGCCCTTTATAAAACATTTTTGAATGGAAATCACATTCCATGATTAATGGAGTTTCTAGTTTATAAAAAATACAACAATTATTTTTTATAGGAGAATGATAGTATGGGTTTATTCACATAAATGGCCATAAACATACACAATTTGAGCCTCACTATCTTTGATTTCTCTTCCAAATGGGAAAAAGTTGTACCATTGAAATATATTGGTTTGAAATAAATCAATATTATTTTTTAAATCCATGTTTAAAAAAAAAAAAAAAATTCATCATACTTTACAAATGTATAATGGAATTAACCTATGTTTTCTTTGAGTTAATGATGATATATTAAAATTAATAGATTCATTCCAACTATTCTTACCATTATCATGTGAAATCAATTGGATAAATAAAGGCCTTTAACAAGAAATTATCAAATTTATTTTAGGTATTGTGGAATAAGGTCCAGAAATACTATTGATATAGAACTTTCATTATGTTCTCATCTAACAAAACCACTATACATAATTCTATATAGGATATCCAAAATTCACATATTTTTAGGAATGCATTTATGTTTTTTTCGATGATCAATTTCCGGCACTTTTTAAAACCCATTATTTTCAGATGATTGATGATGATTTATCACTTGTCTCGGTTAATGATTTCAATAATCAAAAATAAAATAATTTTTTGTGTATTTTTTAACCTTGATGTTAATTAAAATCACAGTATTTTAGCTTTTAATAAGTGGGTTTAACTCATTGATGTTTTTTAGGAGTAATTGGTGAGTTAACTGATTATACAAGGGATGTAAGAAAAAATATTTTAAATAAAGGGGTATAATATTATATTATAAATATTGTTTAGTAAAACATATAATAATCCAAAATCATCTCTTACAACTTATCCCTGATCATATATTGGAAAAGACCATGCTGTTTCAAGACCTTAGTTGTGTCCACCCAATTTTAAGAGGTGGGTGTGACTACCTAAAGATAATTTGAGTATATAGTGAGGTAATTTTACCACATTAGTATTTAAATAAAACCTAAAATATATAGATAGAAAAATATCATGACCTGTTTAGACATTTAAAAAATTGAAATAAAAACTTATACATTAATAAGAATTACTTCTATGATAGAGGGCACATTCCCAAACTATAAAATAGTAAAAAAATTTCATATATATAAATAATCCTAAAAAATTCATATCCAAAATATATTTTTTCTTATAGGTATATAATATAAAAATTAAACCCACACTATATTAATTAATTAAAAAGAAATAATGTCACACTGAATGAAAATATAATTCATCCCCTAACAAAATTCCCCAAAAGAAAGTAAAAATTGAAGACTATTACCATATATATAGAAAATAAATTTCATATTCTACAAAATGACATGAATAAAAAGTCCATCATATGTAATCCCTCATGTATAGGTTTCTTACCTTTACTGATATCACATAAAATATGGTTTATACAATTCCATAGGATCATGTGTAATGAATGAGTATATAATAATCAATATAAGATCCTCTCCCCTAGACTATATATAATAATATATTGTGTATATAGAAAAAGTAAAATGTAAACAACCAACATGTCATAATAATTATATATATTTTAAAACTTATAAACTAATAAATCTCTTATGACACACACATTGAAGTATTAAAAAAATAACTAATCACCCTTTGATACATCCATCTAATATATGGTTGTGTATTTAGAGAATAATGAGTAATATATATGCTCTATATGGGGCCACATATGAAAATATATGAATAAGAATATATATATATATATATACAAACATGCATGCACACACACAAGTACACACATACCCTTCCACACATAGGAAGGCACTCTTCTCATTGTAAGAAATTTATAAATAGAAAAACTCATTTATATACATACATATAATGAAACATACACACAAACATCCATCTCTAAATACAGATATATATCTTTACCCCTAATCGGCCTCCCTCTATGTAGGTATTTATATATGTTGGAACCACATGTTGTAATATTTTTTTATATAGTTGGTAAAATTGATGATATAATTCAAGATGCCTTTGATAATTTTATATTTTATGAGTAGATTGAATTTGGAATTAGTCAACAAACTTTTGAGATCTTAAACAGTACATTGAAGAATTATTGTTTAACAAAAAATAAAATATGCCTAAGGAATTGGGGAATAATGGGACTAACTCTTTGTCCTCCAAATATGAAAGGATATCACAAGGTACCAAAATAAACTAAATATAAATCTTACATAGATTTTCGTAGAGGCATAGAATATGTAGATTGATTTATGGATGGGAAAATAGATCATATATAGCATGATTTGGAATTGTAGAGAGATAGTGGTCATAGGGTGAAGTGACACTATAAGAGGAATTTGAGAGAAGGAGGGCAAGTTCTAATTTATTATATAGTGGTTTATTGATACATATTTTGATCATGAATTAGAAAAACAAGGAGATAAATGGAATGATATTGGAAACTCCCATATTAACCCATATAAGATACCATAGTGGATATAAAATGTTGAAGAGGTTAACACCAAATTATGGAGGATACCATGGATGACATTCTTAAGTCAAATATGTTGGCAAGAGAAATAGACCTGAAATGGATATTTGAACCATGAAATTCGTTGTCATGAAATGGGTTATTGGTGGGCATCATGACATGATAATCATCAAGGTGGTTACAAAATAAATAAATAGTTGAAGATACAGAGATATGTAAATGAAATGAATGTTGTTTTATCCTGAATAGTTAAAATAATTTTAGAGAATAATTATTTTAAAATGAGAATAATAGTCATTCCATGCAACAATATAATGAATTTTGTGTTTTAATATTCTATATGAAACATGGGGAGGGAAAAAATTGGGTTTTTGACAGTCATGTTTGATTATGTATTTATTAAAGTTGATATTAATAATATAATTAAAAATCTAGTGATTTTAAATACAATTTTTTTTGTTTCATTTCATAGATATAACCATTTAATATTTCCAATTTTTTTTATCAAAATAGGAATCTGGGATACACCATAACAAAGAGGAAGGTAATTTTATTTTTGAGTATTTTGGAATTGAAGAAACATAGAAATGTGATCATAAGTTATGTTTTATTAAAAGTAATTTTTTTATAGAATATTTTAGTCTAACATGTAAAATATAGAATCATTCCATAGTCATACTATGATAGTTTTGAGTGGACTATGGGAATATTTTTAGGGTGGAATAGATAAATAAAAAATATTGAGTATGGTCATAGCTACCAACTAAAATCTTATAGGATAAAAAATATAGATAATAATTAATTATTATTTAAAATATAAGTAAAATAATTTTTATAATTAAAGAAATATTATTTATTGTTTAGGGTCATTAAATTATGAATTAGATTAAATCAACAAACAGTAGGCACATTTTCCCATTAATACACTGATAGATCAAAATTTTATAAGAACTAAATGGGATTTTAGAAATAAAATTATTATTATTATATATTAATCTAAAATAAGGAAAAAATAGTGTCTTAGAGGTATGAATAAGTTTAAAAAAATATTTCACTAATTATAATCCATTAGTGAAAAAATATTCTATCATACTATTGTTATCTAAAAAAATATAGAATCTATAAAATTGATGAAAAGAAAATTTTAAATTAGTTCCAACAAGAGGATTTTAAAAATATATAACCAGAGGGTTTTCATATTTTCAATTTTGATATAAAGGTATAATAGTTAAATAAGCCCATGTATGGAATGAAACAACCAACTTTGACCTAGTTTGCGTGGAATAATATATTCTTCAAGATGATAGAATTTAAAATAGTATGATTTGACTATAATCTTTTTTTTAAATCATGCCAAGAGGAGTAGTTCATGGTGATCATATATGTTTATGATAATATATTCTTTGGAAATAAGAAGAATACAATGTAAGAGTTTTCTAAAATGAAATGCTCGTAGTTATGAATGTCTCTGATCAAGGTGGTCATTTTTTCCATTAGGCTTAAAGTTACCTAAAGATGGAGTGATTTTTTTTGGGAAAGATGAGAATTATTTTCAGAAAAATATCAAAATATATGATAGAAATATGGTTTCAACAAAATTAATATTTAAATTGAACATAGTAAAAAATGAGGTAGGGAAATCTATTGATCAAATTTTTTACGATAGTATGACTAGAATTTTTTTGAATCACATAACAATAGGTCCAGAAATAGTAATTGAAATATGTCAATATTTCCACTATAAATGTTACCCCAATGCATATAGTAATCTTTTTGTTATGTATATCATTAGATAGATTTTGTGAAAACATTATTTTGTTTAAATATATCATGAATGGAATGAAATATAATTTCATTCATACAAATATGTTTGTGTATATATATCAGGATAGAGATATTGTTTATTTCATGTCCATATTTAGAGGATATTTTCTCACAAGAAATTTTTTTATTGGATATCTATAGAAAATGATGGTTAATATATCATGGTATTTTTGAATTGAAGTATATTTTTCAAAAATGGAATACACAAAAATATTAAGGATGAAAGTATAATTGAATTATCTTGGATAGGTGGAGAATCATCCCTTTGTGTTTCATTAGGACATACAATGTGTTGAAGATACTAGAAAGAATCTAGTTCGACATTCCAAAAAAAATAATATTGAGTTATGATATTACATTATTATGGATAATGTTGAGAAATAAATTTTCAAACTAAATATTATGAGTATAAGTCAACATTTGGTGGATTTTTTTAACAAAACCATTTCCCACGATGGAACTTAGAAGGAATCATTTGAACCTTTGTGTTCAAACACACACATAAATACGAAGAGCTTCAGAATATCCCATATCCTCATTGTATCTAATGTTTCATATAGAGATTAATATATTTGTAGGACATGTCTTTTTTTTGGTGTACAAATCAGGGTGAGATACATTCTAGAGTATTTTAAAATACATGATAATACTAAAATGGAATTATAATAATAACATTATCGTTAAAGAGTTTCAAATGTATCCTATGATGTATTTTTTAATCACACGGGATAACGAAATTTATTTAAATCTCACTTCATAGTATTTGGAGAATATAATGTCATATATGACCAATATTTATATACATGGAAGCATAAACCCTTTAAATTTATTGTTAATATAGGAGAAATATTGAATGAGAAACTAAAAAAATTATAGTGGGTCATTAGAATGGTTTCATTATGTAATCCTGAAAATAGAATGATTAATTTTTTTTGGATTGAAAAAGAAATCTTGTGTGAAACATTGTTGCGACCAAAAGTTACAATATGTTGGATTTCTTTTTGAATTAGTAAAATGTAGGATTATTTTAAAGAACCCATTTATATGTTTCTTTTTATTGAGAATATTTATAAGTGAAGTAGTTACCAAACTATTCATTATGTTGTGGTGATCCTAGAGAAGATGTTCTATAAGTATGGTGTAAACATAAAATAAAAAATATATAAAGATTGGGATAAAAATATAAAGAAAATCCTAGTCAAACAAAAATAGAATGTATAGTCCTAAAAGATAACTATCTATATGGTTAGGCCTTCCATTGAGTGTAATACAACAATATCCATTCATACCAGTGCATGGGTAGGTGTAATAGAGTATCAGAATCATACACTAGATCTTTATAGAAATAGTGGACACAGTGCAGGGTGGCACATCGAGTGGAATTTATAAGCTAGATGGAATATTTTCAGTTATTAATAAGAGGTAGTTTAAATATATTTTTAGGTGAAATTAATAAAATATAGATATATTTGTGTCAATTTTGGAAATTATAACACCCCTCCTATTCGAATATATTTTTTAAATAATTTAATATTATATTTGATAGCTTGTTCTACATGCAACACCAAATAAAAATTACCTATGTAATATTATATGAGAGATAAAAATATGTTTTTTAAATTAAAATCATATATATATATATATATGATAATAAATAATTTTATAATACACTATTTTGAAGTTAAAAAACCATTGTGTATCGTTCTAGAAACATACATAATATTTTACCATAACATTTGTTTTTATTGTATTATATAAAATATTATTCTTCATAACTTGTAGTAATTGAGTATAAAAAATGGATTTTTTATCAAAATGGCCATATTATTTAGTACAATTATTTTTGATTCTGGTCATAAAATTATTATTTATAATATTAATTTTTATTGCTATAATAATGATGGAATGGTTATTTTAAAAGAAGTGTTTAATTAACATTGTGTAGACTTAATATAATAATTTAAATTTATATATTTTAAATAATTACATTTATATGATTTTTTCACATATATGTAAATATATTATCACTTATTTAAAAGATAATTAATGTTATATAATACTAAAAACGTTTAATTGTGAAAATAATATCATTTTATATAAAACAAATTTTCAATATATTAAATGTTTCAAAATTAAAGATAATTTTAAATAATTTTTAATTTTAATTAGATTAAACATATTATAAATTTAGGTTTAAAATATCAAAAGTTTTTTACAAGTGCTTCATTATATTGATTAAAAAATATAAATTATCAGTTTAAAATCATGTTACCGAGGAAAAAACCAAAATGATTAAATGTAAAAATAAAGTGGTAGAAGGTTTGAAACATATGTAAAATATGTTTAAAATGTGTATAAGAGGATTAATCAACATTATATAACCTGATAATACATTAATTCTCAATTTTTTATCCATTGAACATGTAATAATGTCATGCTATTACTGAAAAAAACGGGTATTCACAAATGTGACTTTTTCATTAGTTATAAAAGGCGGTAACTTACACCATTTCATAATAAAACTATCAATTATAATTTCATCATGAAAATATAATATTTTTCTACTTGTAAAATCTCATGTCAATTCTATATTATTTTGGTCTCAATTAGATAGCATATGGCCTCCTTTTCTAAGGGTGTTTCAATGAAATATCTTAGGTTCTCTACATGATTATTTCATACCCCTTAATATTAAAATAATAACCATCATATTATAAACTTCTTCAAGAATCCATTATATTTTTAAAAAACTATTGTTAATATATTTTTATTTTATTATATTAATTTAAAAACTATTATTCACTCTTATCTATCCACTATGAAAATCGAGGAAACATTTATCATGCATACATGTGAATTACTACCACTAAGAAGAGATGTAGTTTGATTTTCATAACCACAAATCATGGTTAGTAAGAAGGAGAGATTTTAAAAAATAATATCTCAAATATTAAAAAAATATAATTCTTAAATTATAGTTTATCACATCCTTTCGTTCCATCCATTACATTGATAAATGAAATCGTTAATCTTACATAGTTACTGATAATTACCTTCACAAATGTTGAATACCATTTGTCATTTCCACACTACATGGATGGTTATAATAATTATTTTATTATGATAAGTGATATTTATGAAATTTTAAATCATCTATAAAATCTATATTAATATTATAGAATTATATATCGATATTAAATAAATCATTATAACTTTCTCTTGTTTGGGTTGGTTATTAGCACCTATGTGAATAATAATATAATGTTTAAACTATGAATGATTGATGAATGTTATATAATGGAAATATCATATAATAATAATGTATTAAATATTTATTTATGATTATATAATTTTCATATAAGTATTTGATATATTTATTAATAGATAACCTTTTAATAATTAAACACACATGGACTAGTTCACCATAATTTCATTTTCAGAGAACCTTATCCATGTCATCTACAAAATGAACTGGTACATAATAAATCATTGAAAAAAATTATTATTATATCTTGAATAATATTTGAAGTCTGAAATTTTGGATATTAATTAAGAGTAACACTACTGTTACAAAACAAATTCAAAATGATATAGATTACTCACACACGATATCAAAAATAGATTATATCTAACTAATATTAATATAGTTAAACTTATAAATAATGTTTATAAAATTTATGGATATCAACCAAGTAATAACAATAAATTATTAATTATAGGTTTATTATACCTGATTTTGGAATGCATTCATGTAATTGGGAACACATTGTAAGAATTTTTTATCTCAATTTCCCTTCTTAAGTATTTGATGTGTATTCACCACTTATATCCATTTTCAGTGTATATATTGGCCATGAATTTAGTTTATAATAAATTTCCATAAAATAAGTTATATTTTCTAATTAATCTCATGTTATACTATTTATGGGTTCTTAATTTGAATGATAGTGTGGATATAAGGGTTTTTCTATTACTTAACTGACTTTTTTGAGTCATAATGATTCTTGTTTTACTATAATTTCCAATAAATGTTTTATTATATTATATGATTATCTTATAATGAAATTAATCCTTGTTTTATATGGAATTTCATTTATTTCTTTCTTCTTTTATAATATTTTATTATGTTTAGAATAATTCCAATCATCTCCAAATAAGATTCGTTTCTTCCATATTGAGAATTTCTATTCACATCAACATCATCACTTATATTTGGAAGCCAAACTATGTGTTACAAAATGTAACCATAATATTCAAATTATATTATATTCAAAATTATGTTTTCTTAATATTTTATGGATTTTGTTTTCCAATAAATGTATTTCATAATTTTAAAAATGTTTTTCTTACATTTAAATTAGATATGTTATATTCCACTCAACATTTCCTTTTTAAAGAATTTTGTTCTTATTAGAGATCTATTATTGATGTTATTTATACAAATTAATTATTTCAAATGTTTTCACTTTATATTTTAATCTTTTATGTTTTTTTTCACATTCCCCCTTAATGAATTTTAATTTTTAAAATTAATGGTTTTTAATCTTTTTATTTCATATTTCAAAATAATTTATATATTTTCAAATACTAATTATTTAGATTTACTTAAAAATATTGATTTTAAATATTAATTGATTTTAATTTCTAAATTTTTACCTCTATAATTATGGATTTTAATTTTAATTTTAACTTTATTACCTAGGTTAATGTTAAATCAATTTTCAAAGAACTATTCAATGATTACACTAACATTTTACTCCTTATCTACAAATACTTTATTTCCATGGAAATTATTTTTCTTTAATCACCCTCTAAATTATATTATATAATAATAATTCGTGTTGATTGAATTTTTGGTATCAACCATTCACATTATTCAGGTCAATATGGGTTAGACCATTTGTAAATGATATAAAACCCATTTTATTTCTATGGGTTATTCATGTTATGGAACTGGATTGCTTTTTCTGTGGCACACATGTTAATGGACTATTATTATTGTCACATCCATGATCTAATTTTAAGTTTTCACCTTTTTTATTTTTGGTATATCATTTTTCTCTTGGTTTCCCTGTATGTTTGGTTGCAAATAGAGATTTTTTTGGGAAAAGAGGCCCCTCCGCACAGATGGTGCATGTTTAGTAGTAATCGTGGACCCACCCCAAATACCCTAAAGTATGAGAATGAACCTATCACAAGGACTCCACATGTCCATGCATCTCAGATCAAAGAACCAGGTAGAGGTATCTGTCTGGAAAGAATGATCAGTACAGTTTCCCAAAATAGTGAGGACTAACCATACATATATTCCAATATATTAATGCTTTCCCATTTACTCTCCCCTCTTGGGATTAATCAACAAATAACCCTATTCCCTCTTCTTATGGGCTGACTCACCCTATGAGTCCCACCCTCTCCTTACACCTCTCTTGGAGCTCCATTTTTTTGTTAGATGTGGTTCGATTCCTCCTCAGATCTTCATGTAAGTCTCTCTAATCCTTGATTTCTCCTCTAATCCAGGGGATTAACAGTTCTTTTTGGGTGTTTCCTTTTCTCTAGCACTAGGGTTCTGATTTTATGGTTTTAGTTTGACATTATTGGTTTGATCCCTTGGATTAAGTTTATTTATTTCCCTTTTATGGCATGGTTGATGTGGGGTTTGAGTTTCACACTGTTTTCCATAATGTTCCCCAACTAAGGTAGGTGATTCCATGATTAAATTTCTCTTGATGAATTTATTTTTCATTCTTATGGTCATTATCATGTTTTATAAATTATCAATGTAGTAAAAACATACTTTTTGAAGATATTGGATGTGAAATTTATTTTAGAATGGATCTTACATGTGAAATTTGTGTATTCATGATGGATACCATTGTCATGTTATTTTTTAATTTTATATTAATTGATTAACTGATTTATTAATTATTATTTGTGATGGGGATGATATATTGAAGGGTCTTGGTGTGATTTTGATTTTTGGCAGTGGTTTTGGGGTGTGATAATGATGGATTTTGGTGTGTATATTACCTTGTTTGGATTTTGTGTGTAAATGAGTTTTATCATGTGGTAAATGAAACATGATTGATCACACTATGGTAAGCCCAGGTAGCTAGTAGTGTAGACTAGGACTAGTGTTCTAGTGTTATGATAGTTTCTTTGGACTTGTTTCATATAGCGGGATTGACAAAAACAACAATAACTAAATACTGATGATGATTGAAGACCACAAAAATTTTGGATGCTTCTTCTATCTAGTGGCTCATGAATGAGAATGTGGATGGTTGTGGTTCTTATACAACAAGATTTTTTGAATTCTTCTCATATCTAGTGGCTCATTCATGAGAATGTGGATGGTTGTGGTTTCTATACCACTTTTCACTGAAACATAAGGTTATAGGGTCCAATAAACAGCTAGTACTTATAGGGACTCTCCCATATTTGGTAATCATTGACCACATTTCGCTCAGAGTCGGCACACGGTGTGTCATTTGGGGTTACATCAAAGGTGAAGTTGTTTCCATTTAACATTTCATTATGTTAAATGTTTTTTTCATTAAAATTTCATCCCTATAAATTATTTTAGCATTCCCTTTAATTTTTTTAACTATAATGTTTATTTTTAATTCAATGTTTAGTTCATGGAATCCTTTTTGGTGGAATCCTATTGGGAAATATCTCTCACCATTCTTACACCCTTGGGTGTATGTAGCCTTGGTCATGTTGGACATAGGTATGGGTAATGATTTTATAGATGGTGGTTTGGGATGCTAGTAGTCTTTCATGGTGTGGTGTTGTGGAGATGGATTTAGGAATATGTTACAGTTTTCTTTTGTGGTGGTTTATGGTGATAGTTTTAAGTTGTTTTGTAGTAGATCTCTTTTGGTTTTGTTTAAACATGTAGTTCTAAATCTGGTAACATTGTATAGGCTTGATTGGTTAGATTTTCCCAATTAGGTTTATTTTATATTGTCTATTTTTTCTATTTATTAGTTCATGTAAATCGTTCCCAAGCTATATTTATGACACCAAAGAACATGTTCCAGCTAGTGGCGATTGTGAATGCCCATTGGACCTTGCCACGAATTGGGTCGGGTTCCAGTTCGAATGACTACCTGACTTGGTTCTTGAATAAATGGTATTATAGGCAGGTTTAGATCTTTGGGTCATGTTATATGGGATGAGAATGGATAGACATGATCGAGGAATGATGGGGCGCACAGTTCTGGTTTTGAGTAGGGTGTTTGGATAGCACACCTAATGAAAGTCCTTGAGTTTCCATGGTATGTTAGGATGATGGCTTGGCTTCTTCTCTAGGTGTGGCATATAGGCTGAAGACTCTACGTGGACATGGGGGTGAAATGGTTTGGTCATAGTGTTTCTTTGAAATATTTTGATTCATGATGTTTATTGTACTTGTTAATTTTTTTCAGACCCAATGTATTTATGATGTTTACAAGTTACTATTGCTTCTTATAGAAATGTGCCTCCTCAGAAAGTTCGAAAAAAAACCATAGAATGAACTTGAAGAGAGTTCTCCCCCACCACTTGATCCGAGGATTGTAGATAATGGGGTTTTGGATGTTTAGTCTCTTGGACATAGAGCGTGTCCAAGACCATCAATAATTAGAGATGTTGAACCTATTCCTTATAGGGATAGAACCTTGGTGATTCTTAAGAAAAAACCTTATTCTTTTTTAGGTAGATCAGAGCCTCGGGAAGCGAATGAGTGGCTTTAGAAGAGAGATCATATGTTCGAGTTCTTAGACACTATTAAATTGGTTAGGTTGAAATGTTTTTTATTTCTGCTAGAGTGTCCCAGCTGATGGTGGTGGGACTCCATGGTCCAACCTGCAAAGCCTGATTAGATGATCTAGATAGACATAAAGACGGTATTCAATGACTAAAATCACCCTAGGGTCTTGAAGTATCCTAGATCTTAGGAGTTCATGGACCTTGTTCAGGGGCACCAGTCAGTGATTGAGTATGCTATCTGCTTTGTTGATTTGGTTCTGTATGCCCCTAAAATATTTGTCAATGAATAGATCAAAGATCAGAGGTTCTTAATGGGATTACTTCTAGATATTTAATCTCATGTATTATTATTTTATCTAAATATGGGTGCTGAAGTGGTTGAAAGAGATTTTATGGTAGAGATTGAGCATAAAGGAATGTCATGTAGCTCTGGGACCATGTTAGTGATGGGAAATGAATGCTCATCATAAAAGACGTTGAACAATTATGAACAAGGGAAGAAGGTAGGTCATAGCTCAGGCCATCATTCCATGAATCCCTCAAGTATGATTCAAATTCAGGGTCCATCATATTCTACCAGTGTTGGAAGGTGGAACACACTAAACCTTCTTTTAAATCTCTCCCCTAAACATGTCATTGATGTTGAGCATTGGGGAAATTTTATTAATTCTATAGAGCTTCTAGTTCTTATCAGGGAGTTTTGGGATCATTGGAATTTGAGGAAATTACAGCTCGGGAAGAACCCCCATCGATGGTGGGACCATGGATTAGTTCCCAAGTACGTAAGACCGTATTTTCATATGGTTAGGTTTAGTTCAAATCATAGCCTCAGGTCGGTGGTTGTGGCAGACTCAGACAGATTCAAGGAACCTTAATGTTGTGGAGTAGGTACTTGTTGGATAAAATTTTGGGCCTTCAACTATTCATGTTACCATTTTGGTTCCATAATTTATAGCTGCATTTTTATTCGATAACTAAAGCATATGTGTCTTTTATATCTTCTTATATTTTGAGCCTATTGAATTTTCCAACAGACTTTTTGTCTTTTGGGATGTATTTGGTGAATCTTTTGTGAATTAATAAGGAGTATATTCTTCAATTCCTATCACGTGTGCCTTCCATATCAGTGGTTGAGATGGCATGATAATTCATGGTCATGGATATGTAACTATTTAATGTAACCTTGGGATTGACTAGATGTTGTGTTTCCAAGCACACATTTATTTCTATCATTGGAGAGTATATTCAATGAACCAGATAGAAGGGCCCACATTTTCATTGGAGAAAGGGATCCTTGGTTTGTTCTACTTGGGGATCCGCTCCCTGATTTAGGTAATCATTCTTTTTAATTTTCATCGCTCATGATGGAATATGATGGTATTTCTCTGGAGGATGGGCTTCCCCACATGGTGGATGAGTTACCAAATGTTTTCCCAAATGATTTTATATGGTTACCCTTAGAGTGTGATGTGGAGTTTTCAATTGATTAGACTTTGAGAACACAACTGATATATCTTACCTCATACTATATCGAACCACTAAATTGAGGGAATTAAGGAAATGGGTGGAAAATTGGGATTCCAAAGGGTTCATTAACCTGTTCATCACTCTTTAGGACACTCTTGATATTTTAGTGAAAATGATGATGGATCTCTATGGATGTGTACCATTTACAAGATTCTTAATAAGGTAACTATTAATAATAAGCACCCATTTCCCCAAAATTGATGATTTTTTTGACCATCTGAAATGGAAAATTTGTTCTCAGAAATCATATATTTTTTGGGTTGCCACTAAGTCAGCGTGAGATAGGCGGATATCCGAAAAATAGGTTTCTAAAGCAGGTATAGTCACTTATATTATTTAGTCAAGATGGTTGTATTAATGAATGATCTAGTAGTCTTTATGGTGATCATAAATTGGGTGTTCCACTAGTATCTTGACTAATTCATGGTGGAATTTGTGGAAAACATCTTAGTCTACACTAGATCCAATGAAAAGCATTGGAATCAATTTCATATTGTGATGGGAATATTATGGGATCATCGAATTTATGTTGTGATATCAAAGAGAACTTTCTAGATTAGGGAAGGGTTGTTTGGGGGCCATGTTGTTTTAGATCAAGAGGTTTCGATGGACCTCGATAAAATCACTGTGGTTATGTCATGGGAGAAGCTGAAGAACATGTTTGAGATTAGAATATGTCTTGGACCGGCGGTTTATTACAGGCGGTACATCAGGGATTTCTCATTATTAGCTTCATATATGTCCCGAGTCACCCATATGGGGATGAAGGTTGAATGGATCCTAGATAGTGAAGAATATTTTGAGGTGCTGAAGTAGTAGTTGAATACCACTCTCATGTTGATCTTGACAGAATTTAAAAAAATATGTGTGGTTTATTGTGATTCTTTAGGTATGGGTCTCTAGTGACTGCTTATGTAGGATGATAACGTGGCATATTTACCTTTCCATCTCTAACCACATGAAAATAATTAACCGACCCAGGACATAGAATTTACAAAGGTGCAGAATTTTTTGAACACATTGTGTCAGTACCTATTTGGGGTGAATGTTTTGGTCCAATCTAATCATAAGATCTTGGACTACATCTTCTAAAAAAAGGACCCCAATTTGAGACATCTCATTTGGAAAGAATATCAGAAAAGGGGTTGACCATGATATCATCTATACCGTGGGAAAGGATAAAGTAGTGGCTAACTCCATATGAAGGAATGATCCAGTCCTGGAATTAAGGAAGTCCAATGATGAGTGGTCTTTTATGGGTGTCTTCACCCAAATGCACTTAGAGATAGAGGAGAATAGTATAGGAACATTCCTAGAATGTTTACAATTGAATTTTTCACTCCTTGATCTTGTTTAGGTGGGTCAGGCTAGTGATGAGTTGTGTCATTTGTATATGCAGTTTCATCATAGTGGGGAGATGTCCTTATATAGGTTTTTGTCTCCTAAAGAAATTTGGTGTTTCAATGGTCTTCTCAGGGTGTAATTAGTTCTAGAGAAGGTGGTGATGTAGGATAGACACCAGTCTTAATGGACTATTTACCTTAGTGATTCCAAAATATTGAATGATTTTCGTCAGTAGTTCTAGTGTACAATGGTACATAACAAACTTCTTATCGAGATTTTATACCTGTCCATCCCTCAAACAGCCTGAAGGCCTTCAAATTTTTATTTTATTTTATACAAACCCCTTTTAAGGGATGAAGGGGGAACCCGAACAGACATCAATTACATAGGAAAATCAAGAAATGAAGGTCTAGGGATACAACCCAACCCATCAACATGATGTTACCTATCCCCAAAATTTGATCTTGAAAATCCCTCCATTGTTGCATGGATGTATAGCAAGCCAATGTTTTGTTTCGAAGCATAGTCCAGATCTGATGCCTGACTCCATACCCTCTCAACATCCTAATCTATAAAATGCTGCAATGATGAAAGAAAATCTCTGAAACGTCATTTGGGACTTGCTACATGAGATCAGGCTCAAGTACATCTCCAATCCAATGGACCACGTAAAGAACCATTGCAGAGAAAACATCTTTAAAATAGAATTTGAGAAACACAATGTTGGATTCAATACCATAGAAGCCAACCGATCCATGTGGAACCTATGACACCACACGCAACAACCTGAAGAGGTAGAAAAACCAAGAATGGGAAGCTGAGTCTTCATCACCCAGGACTGGAAGACCCAAAATCACATTAATGAGGTGTCTTTGTTGAGGGGGTCTGATATTATCAAAACTAGTAGCACCTCTCTGAGATTTTATACCTATCAACAGGAGAAATCAAAGAATCAAATGCCTTCTGGTTTTCTCCATAAATTACCCATTCTTACATGGCTACGTGATGAGGTCCCCATTTATTTCATTATGGTCTTACCTTATACACAAGGAAAAGAAACAATATATGGTTATTAATTGAACACTTGGCTAAATCATTCCTCTTCATTCCAATCAGAGAATCCATAAAATTAGATGAGTTGGATTGATTGTATGTTTGAGAAGTGTTTAGATTTAGGGCGTGACATCGTCAATTGTTTATAAATGAGAAACATGCTTTTAATATTCTCTATATGATGGCGTTAAAAGGTCATTGGCATCACAAATTAAGATGAGAACAACAAACCATCCTTGAAGATATTATAAGAAGGAGAAAAAAGCATATTTTGGAAGACATGCATCATGCATGTGTTTTGGACTTTCGAGGTTCATGGGATAGCAATTTCTAATTTTTTGAATTTTCTTATAATAACATCTACCAACACTCTATTAAAATGGATCATTTTTATGTGATCTAGGGTTGGCCTTTTTGGCCTTGTGCAAGAGACATCTGAGAAATTCAAGCTGATCAGGAAGCAGTTATTGAAAGCCTAGAGTCATAACAAATATTCTGATGATTAGAGATGTCTGGATATTGAATTCATGGTAGGTTGTTAGGTTTTCATGAATTTATCCCCTTTTTTGTGTCGTAATCATTTGGTAATATAGATGAAGCTAACACCGAGTTATGTAGGGCCATTAGAAATAACTGAGTTGATTGAAAATGTTGCATTCTGGTTGGATTTTCCTTATTAGTTGACATCGATTCAGGATGTGTTCCATGTTTCCCAACATAAGAAGTATAACCCAAACTCGATTAATGTGTTCAATTGGGATGAGTTGGAGTTAGAGACGGATTTGTCCGTGTTTGAACAACTTATACGGATAGAGGATTCCCAATAGAAGTTTATTTATAGGAAGTCTACCTCATTGGTCTAAATCCTTTGGCAGCATGAGGGTGATAAAAATGAGACATGGGTGTGGATGCCTTGGCTCGACCATGAGTATATGTTATTTTCGATCATGTTTTGAGATTATTTTCTAAGAAGGAAAGGTTTTCATGGTGGGGAGAATTTGAACATCCATGATTTTGTTCAAGTGATCATATATTTTATGTTTAGTCTATCTTTTCCCTTGTATTAACTTGTGAGTTTTATGTAAAATTGATAAATTTTGTGAAAAATTTCCATGCGCACGGTTCGTGCGTAGTTGGTAGTAATTGTCTGCCCACCAAGGAAACCATATTGTAGGAGAAATAATCAATCACACAATTATGTGTCTCAGCCCTAGTAACTGTGTGGAGGTCAATATCTAGACTGAATAGTCTTATGGTTACTTCATGATTTCCCAAACCATGTGAAATAACTATTTGAATTTTCCATCACATTAAAATCATTCCAATTTTCTCTCTCCTCTCAGGTTTAACACCCAAATCACCCCATTTCTCTACACCTATGAGCTTCCCCAACATATGCGTGCCTCTACCTCCTTCCACCTCCATCAAAACATCACTTTTGTGTCGTATTTGTAGTGATTCCTCCTTAGTTCATTAAGTAAGTGTCTCCTCTCCTTGATTTCTCCCTTAATATAGTGTTTTATCTCTTCAATTTGGGGGTTTAATTTTCTCTAGCCCTAGCCTTCCATCATTAGGGTTTTATTTGGAAATTATTGGTTATATCCCTTGGACTAGGGTTTGATCTTGCATTCTTGTGGTGCGGTTGAGGATTGGTTGGTTTTTCACGTTGTTTTCCAGTACTTTCCTACCGAAGGTAGCGGATTTTGTGCTTAAATGTTTCGTGATGAATTTATTTGGATTTCATGTGTTCTTTATAATGTTTTATAGATTATAAATGTGGTGTGAATGTAGTTTTTGAAGAGATTTTATTTTAAATTAATTTTATAATGGATCTTACATGTGAAATTGGTGTATCCTAATGAAAACCCTTATTATATTTTTTGAAATGTTTTATAAATTGAGTAAAGGATTTATTAAATTGTATCTATGACAAAGATGATGGTTGGAAGTGTCTTGGTGTGTGTTTGATTTTTAAAAGAGGTGTTGGGGTGTGAAAATGATATATTTTGGTGTGTTTAGTGCCTTGTTTTGGTTGTGTATGTGAATGTGTCGTATCTAGTGCTAAATGAAACTTTGTTGAGCACACTAAGGGAAGATCTAGAAGTTTGGAGGGAGGACTTTAACTAGTGTGATAGTGTTACGGATGTGGATTTAGTTTAATTTAACATAGGAAGATTGATTATTACAACACTAACTAAATATTGATAATGATTGGAAAATACTAGAATTTTGGATGATTTTTCTATCTAGTGGTGCGTACTTGAGAACACAGATGGTTGTGGTTCCTATACCACTTTTCATCAAGAAATGAGGTTTTGGGGTCCCATAAATAGCTTGTACACATAAGGCAACTCCCATATTTGGTGATATTTGACTACTTTGATCTCACCATTGGAATACAGTGTGTCGTTTGGGGTTACATCAAAGGTGAATTTGTTTTAATTTAAAATTTCATTCCTTTAAAAGTTGTTTTCATTAAAATTGTTTCCATTTATATTCCTTTAGAACTCCCATTACTTTTATTTAAACTTGCAAGATTATTTTCCATTCAATTTTTATATCATGTAATCCTTTTGGGTGGCATCTTACTGGGAAAAGCTCACAACCTTGTTACACATTTGGGTGTAACCACAATTGGTCACATTTGACACATGTAAGGGTAATGATTTTGGAGATGGTAGTTCTAGTTTCTCACTATCATTCTTGTTGTGGTGTTGTGGGGATGATATGAGCAAGATGTTCCCCTTTCTATGGTTTTGATTCACGGAGATGTTTAATTGGTTCTTTTGGTTTTTTCATATCTATCTTTTTGTTATGTATAAACATGTAGTCTTAAATTTGGGAACCTTGTAGAGGATTGTTTGGTTTGGTTTTCTTGCTTTGGTTCATTGTATATTGTTGGTTCTTTTCTATTGATAATTTTTGGTAAATTGTTCCAATGATTTATTTATGATACCCTGTTACTTGTGCAAGCCTGTGGTGATCGAGAACCCCCCTCGGGCCTTTCCACGGACCGGGTAGGGCACCAGTTTAGATTACAACCCAACATGGTTCATGATAATTATGAGAAAGTTTATATATAATAAAACCATATATAGTATGAGCCTAATAAATCCCTGAGATGGTTTCATTCTGAAAGATACCTAATATGATTTGGTTCTCGTAAATTTGAGGGACGGTTTGGGTCAAATAAATCCATTTGATTGTTTTGATTGAATAAATCCCTAAGAAAATTTGGGTCTGATGAATCCATGAGATATTTGGGGTCCATTAAATCCCACCAGGGAATTAGGTAATGTTTTATATATCATGAGATAATTTATTTTGGACAAGATCGTATTTTTCAAAAACCAAAAGTGTGTATATTTGGGGATTTGTTCCCAAATGAAAGGGTAGAAAGACATGTAATTTTTCTCCTCTCAAAGAGTGACCATGATTGGTTTTTCTAACTATATGAGTTTTCCGTGTGATTTTCATATATTTCCTATCAATAAGTCATGTACCTGGATTATTTTCCCATGATTTTCACTCTTATATACCTAGGTATACAGTTTTTGTTTCATTTTTTATGGCCTTCTATCATGCCTTATAAATAACTCTTATGGTTTGATATTCATTTAAAATTATTTTTCTTCTCGTAACAGGTTTTCCCATTTCTATTTAATATAACAATTGTTAATATTCTGATGAGTTTTCACCTTTATGAGTGTATCATATCACTTATTCCTTATGTTTAAATTACTCATGTTATTAACATGAGTATAACTTATGAGAAATATAGAAGGGATTATAGTGCAATTCAATTAGGGATAAATTTTCTTAAGAATGAAAGAATATGTTTCATATATCAATGATCATCAAAGAGACTAATAATTGCATCCCTACGATTGGGTGTTTATTTTGAGATGTAATGTCTTACTTATGGAAATGACATAATGTAATGATATGCTGTTATAAAATTTTTTTCAAATATTTTTTTAATGAAATTAATTTTAGTACCATATCGATGAGTGTAGGTCTATATTGCCTCAAAAATGTCTATAGTAACGTAGCCATGTTGTAGAGGTGAACAAGGTGGTTTTATAGATGGGAAGAGTTTTACTCCACTCCATGGAGGTTTACAGGGAGGAATTATGTAAGATATAGAGGGTATTTAAAGAATTTCCCTTCCACGGAGAACTAAAACCACAACAACGGTGGTAATGACATTTTTTTCTTGAAACCACTATGACGCGGAAGTCATCATGGAGGTCAATGAATAAATTAATAATTATAGTCCTAGAGATTTAAAATTAACATGCATTTTATTTCACTAGTTTTAGTAAACATGATGTTACAAAATATTTCATTAAAATATGGAGAAGATTTATGCCACAATGTAAGAGATATGGTTTTGCATTGAAAGAATCCCAATAAAACATAGTGGGGAAAGAAAACTGGAATTTTAGATGTCATAGTGGATGAAATATTTAATGTTGTGGATACATACGATATAGATAAATTCATGGATATTAGAATTGAATTCCTTGGAGACCATCATTCTTTAATCTCCCTATGAAAATTATGTATCTGGGAAATATTACACAATAGTGGGTGGAATATTCGTTTTCTAGTTTTCTAAAATTGAAGAACTATAAAAAAATTTATTACGGAGGGTTATTTGTGACGAGACCCTTTTCCAATTGAAAATAACTAATTATTGGTGATGGGATTATGTGTCATGCCAGAAAATGATTGGTGTGCACTACACGCTAAATTGTAGGAGTGGTAATTGTGGCTAGTGGTTACACCCGTCACTAATATCCGTTAGTGGTTTTTTAGTATTTGGGACGGTCTTGATCCACCATCACAAATACCTTTGCACTGGTTCACTTTTGTGATGGGTCCCATTGTAGATACCTTTTTAATTGTCACCCTGATTAATAGGGGGATAGTATTTACGATGGGTACCATTGTAGAAATTCTCATCACAAATAATGAATATTAGATATACCCCCATCCATTATTTTTCCATTTCATAACTATTTCAACTCTTCCATCCCTCCCAAATCTCGTATTTTTCTCTTCAATTTTGACAAAATTTAAAATTTTACATGGGAGAAATTTTCAAGCCTTACATTATAACAAAGATTCAATTTTAATGCACTATTCTATTATTTTTATTTATTTGTTAATTCATTTTATTTTAAATTGAATATAATTATTGTTATTTAGTTGTAATTTAATCAAATTATAATTAGATAGTTTTATTTGGTATTATTTATTTTTTCAAATATGTTTTTTCATTATGATTTTATTTTTTTATATAAATGTAAATAATCTTAATTTGTAAAAATTTGGTTCAACAATCATTAATTAATAATAATTACTTGTAATTTGTATTAATTGTTATTAATTCAGGGTAATTAGTAGTATTTATTATTAATTAGTTGTAATTAGTATTAATTATTATTATTTAGTTGTAATTTGTAGTAATTATTATTAATTTGTAATAAACAGTAATAAATAACAATAATTAGTGGTACATAGTAAATATTAGCGGCATTTAGAAAAACTTAACTGTAAATTGTAATAATTAGTAGTAATTATTAATAATTAGCAGAAATTAGAAATAAATAGTCGTAATTATAAATAAATATGAGTAAATAGTAATAATTTATAATAATTTTTAATAAATTGTAATAAATAGAAATAAATTCTAATATATCAGAATAACGAGTAATAACTAATAATAATTAGTGGTAAATAGTAATAATTAAAAATAAATATTATTAAATTGTATTAAATTATAAATAATAGAAATATATATTAATATATATTAATAAATAGTATTAAATATTAATAATTAGTAATAAATATTTATATTTACTAATAAATATTAATAATTAGTAATAAATATATATAAGTATTAATAAATAGTAATAATTTATGGTAAATAGTAATAATTAACAGTAAATTGGTATAATTAGTAGTAAATAGTAATAATTTGTGATAATTAGTAATAAATAGAAAAAATTAGTACATATTAGTATAAATTAGTAATAAATAGTAATAAATAGAAATAATAAGTAATAAATAGTAATAGATGGTAATAATTTGTAATAAAAAGTTAAAATAAATAGTAATATTTAGTAGTAAATAGTAATAATTTGCAGTAAATTGTACTAATTAGAGTGAAATAGTAATAATCAACGATAATTAAAGATAATAAGTAATAATTAGTTATAATTAGTAAAAAATTGTATAAATAAGTAAATATTTGTAATAAATAATAATAATCACTAATAATTTGAAATAATTAGTAATAATGGGTTCAAATTAGTAATAAATTGCTACAAATTGTAATAATGAGCGGTAATTGGTAATAATTACTAGTAATTAGTGGTAATTATTAATAATTAGTGGTAAATTGTATTAAATAGTAATAATTATTATTAAATTATTATAATTAATAATGAATACTTGTAATTATTAACAATTATTAATAATTAGTAATAATATGTAATATATAATAATAATTAATAATAAATTATTTAGTAAACCATTGTTGATGGGGAATCACATGCATGGATGTGCTCGTATCTAAGTTTGTTCTTCTTTCTAGGGATTCACTCTCACTTCAGCCGTGATGGAGCCTCTGCTTAGTTTCAATTTGATTCTCCCCTCTTTCCTGGTTGATCCTCTCATTGGGAAGTTTCTTTTTCTCACACATTCTGCTCTGGGTTTCCTCCCCCTCTCTGCCCTCTGCTCTGTGGAACTTTAGCATTCTTCCAGATCGTCTTCTCCACACTCTGACTTTGAGCTCCAACACTCTTATCTAGGTTGGATCTAGTATGACGGAAACACTAAGGGTTTGGTCTTAGCATATAAGCAGATGTGGATTTTTCAGTGTGTGTCTCTCCATCCTTCGGACTTCGTCCCCCATTTCATCTTTCTCTTCATCCCATCAGGTTCTTTTAGTCCTGCCTTATTTAGGGTTCCAATCCCATTTCATCCCCCTTATAATCTGGTTGATTTTCTCCCACCTTTCAATTTTTTTGGGTCGTTTTTGTTTGTGTTCGAGTTTCTCTTTCTATTAAATGTCTGAGGTGTCGGTGCTTGCTTCAGTGGCTTGTTGTTGGAGTCCCTGGGCTAACCCCTCTCTGGCCTCCAGGACCACTACCCCCTTATAGGTTGGTCAGGTGTGATTGTCCACAAGATATTTTGGGTGTGTGGTGTGTTGTGGTAGCAGGTTCTTGGTGGTTCAGGTGTGGAGATTCTGGTTTGTGTGGTGATGCAGTGATGGAAAATGGCCATCGGTTGTGTAGCAAGGAGTAGCGACAACTGAATGGATATTTGGTCAAAGGTTGTATTTGTCCATACGATGACATTACGGAGGATGCTGATTTGTAGAGATTTGTTTATCTTTTTCGGTTTTTGGACTCTGTCGATGGTGTCTATTTCTGGCGATGGACGTTGGAGAGAGGAAGACAATGCCGAGCAGATGATGGTGGCATGATGACTTGTTAGCAGGGTCAGTGATTTGAATGCGATATAACGATGGCGGTGAGGCGATGTGGTCCTCAATGGTATGTTTCTTGGGCGGAAAAATTCCATGATTGATGTAGGACTTATGGGATTTGTTATGCATAAGTTATCTTTTTATTTTTTAAATTATGGTGCAGTTGAAGATCTTGGCATGGTGGATGGCTCTTGTCATTTGGAAATTGGTAATCTATAATGTGAAATGGGCCTTTGTGAGGAGTTCTTCTTACTGGAGAAAGTTGTGTAGGTTCCCCGTTTCCCTCAAAGTGGATTTATATAATATTTAAAATGGGTTTTGGATTAATAATTACTAATAAATATTAATTAATAGTAAAAAATTTTAATTGATAGAAAAAATATTAATAATAAGTAATAATTATTAATAATTAGTAATAATTTGTACTAATTAGCAAAAATTAGTAACAAATAGTGGTAAATAATAATAATTAGCAATAAATACAAATAAATAGCGATAATCAGTAATAATTAGCGATAATTAATAATAATTAGTAATTATAAGTGGTAATTAGTATTAATTATCAGTAATTAGTAGCAACTAGTAATAACTAGTAATAAATAGTAATAAATATTAAAAATAGTAACAATTTGTAATAAATATTATTAAATAGTAACAAATACTAATAATTGTTATTAATTAGTAGTAATTTGCAATAATTAGTGGTAACTAGTAATAATTAGCGGTAATTAGGAAAAAGAGGTAATTAGTAATAATTAGCTATAATTAGGAATAACTAGCAGTAATTAAGAATAATTAGTGGTAATTAGTAATAAATATAAATAAATAGTAACAATTACTAATAAATAGTAATAATTATTTTTAATTAGTAATAGTAATAAATATTTATTTGTAATAAAGAGTAATAAATAGTTATAAATAGTAATAAGAAGTAATAAATATTTATAAATAGTTACAAAATTTAATAACGATTAATAACTAATAATTAATATTAATAATGTCTAAACAATTTTAATAATTAGTAACAAAAATTAATTAATAGAAATAAAAATTATTAATTCGTAATAAATATTAATAATGAGTTATAATTAGTAATAATTAGTAATAATTTGTGGTAAATACAAATAATTAGCAATAAATAGAAATAATTAGATGTAAATGGTAATAATTAGTGATGAATAGTAATAATAATTGCTGATCAGTAATAATTAGCGGTAATTAGTAATAATTAGCAGTAATTTGTAAATATTAGATATAATTAGAATTAATTAGTAATAATTAGTGGAAATTAACAATAATTAGTAATAAATATTTATAAATAATGGAAGTTAGTAATAATTAGCTGTAATTAGAAATATTTAGTAATAATTAGAAATAAATAATAATAAATATTAATAATTAGGGATAATTATTGGTAATTAATAATAATTAGAAATAATTAGTAATAATTAGCAGTAATTAAGAATAATTAGCAATAATTAGTAGTAAATATCATTTATTTGTAATAATTATTGGTAATTAGGTTTTATTAATTAGAATTAGAAATAAATAGTAATAATTAGTAACTAATTGTAATAATTAGTTGTAGTTAGTAATAATTAGTAATAAATTTCAGTAATTAGTAATAATTAGTAGAAATTATAAATAATCAGTAATAATTAGTCATAATTATAAATAATTAGTAATAAATCTAAATAATTTTCAATAAATATTAAAAATTTGTAATAAATATTGATAATTAAAATAAATATTAATAATTTGTAATAATTGGTAACAATTAATGGTAATTAATAATAATTAGTGGTAATTAGTAATAATTAGTGGTGATTAGTAATAATTAGCAGTAATTAGTAATAATTATTTGTAATTAGTAATAATTAGAGTTAATTTGTAATAATTAGCAGTAATTAGAAATAATTAGTTGTAAATAGTACTAATTAGAGGTAAATATTAATAATTAGTGGTAAAAAGTAATAGTTAGTGGTAAATATTAATAATTATCGATAAATTGTAAACATATATGGTAAATAGTGATAATTAGCAGTAATTAGTGGTAATTAGTTGTAATTGGGGGTAATTTTGTTTAATTTGTGATAATTAGTGGTTAGTAGGTATAATTAGAGATAATTAGTGATAATTGGGCATTATTAGTGGTGTTTAAAATCAATTAGTGGTAATTGGAAAAGAATAGCAATAATTAGTAACAATTAGTCATAAATAATAATAAATATAGGTATTTAGTAATAATTAATGTTAATTGTTAATTAATAGTCATAATATGTATTAAATTGTAATAATTATTAAAAAATACAAATAATTATGTATAATTAGTAATAATTACTAAAAAATAGTGGTAATTGTTAATAATTAGTAATAAATTTTAATAATTATTAGTAAATTGTAATAATTAGTTATAAATTGTAATAAATAGTAATAATTAGATGTAAATACTAGTAATTGGTAAAAATTTACAATAAATTATGATAATTATTAATAACTAGTAATAATTAGTAACAATCAGCGGTGATTAGCAGTGATTAGAGGGAGTTAGGAATAATTAACGGTAATTTGAAAGAATTCGATATAAATAGGAATACATACTTATAATTAATAATAATTTAAAATACATGGATATAATTAACAATTTTTTTGTTCATGTTTTCTTATATCAAATTATTCCTAAAAAACTAATTTTTTTATATTTTTAGAAAAATATTGAAAAAAGAGGTTGACCACAGTTATTATTAGATAACCATGTTTGGACAAATCTGCATTGGAATCAAAATGGTTCCTTTATAGATCCTTTATATATTGATGGTGTTGAAATGCTCTTATCATTTTCATCATCAAAATAAAAAAATCAGATTGGAAAATTTAGTGCCCATGTAAAAAATGTGGAATGAGGACATTTTATACATTTGAAAATGTTGGGCGTGATTTATTGCATTTTCATTTTCAAATAGATAATGTTTTTTGGTATCAAAATGGTGAATACAGTTCCAAAGAAGATACTAATAATTCTATTCCAGATCTATCATGGTTTCAAAATTTATTACAAGATGTGATAGGCCATTTTTTTTCAACAAACTAAAATTTAAGATAATATTAATTTTACTCTTGAGTTGCATAAATCATAATTTTATGATTTCCTATGTTCCTTTTGGGATTCCTTATATCCTAGATGAAAGAAAAGAGAGTTTTAATAATTTAAAATTTTATTGCTATTAAATAAAAAATGGAATTTTAAAACTATGTTTTGATAAGAAATTATCTTTTGTTAAAACACAATTACATGAAAGAAATATATTGCCTATAAGTTTCCATGAGAGCAAGATACTGGTTCATAATTAGATGATTCATGGATTTTAAAATGATAGCATATTATGTTATGGTGAAAATGAGTTGTGGGATAGTTGTCCCTTATTTAGAAAATTGAGGTATAATGAGGCTCAACTAGGGAAATCTAGATTGATTCCTGTTAAATAGTTGAAGTGTTTCCCGCTTACACTTAGATTTTATTGTTTATTTATGTCTCAGAACACAACATCATTGATTTCATAGCACAAAACCAATATTCCATCTCGTAGATGTTTTAATCAATCCTCTGATGGTGATTCATGGAATCATTTTGACCCATTACATCCATCATTTTCTTTAAAATCATAAAACATGTGAAATTGTCTTTATACTAATGGCTTTAATCTACCTGATTATTATGGTATTCAATATTCTTGTTGGATTGTCATTCAAACTCTTTAAAATTTACCTCCTTCGATGTTGATGAAGGAGCCATATATCTTTTTGACCTTATTAATTCCAGGTCATTCAAAAAGTAATATTGGTGTTTATTTGAATCCATTGGTTTGTGAGTTAAATTTATTTTGGAATAATGGTTTCAGTACATATAATTTTGTTGCAAAAAAAATTCATACAGAAATATGCATTGATGACGAAAATTAGTGACTTCCATCTAAGGACATGTTATATGGATATAGTACCCATGGTCAAAAATCATGTCCATACTTTATGAGAGACAAAAAAACATTTATTATCATTAGTGGAAGAAAAAACTGTTTTTTACATATCATTGCATAGTCCTTCCAACTGATCATCATTTTTAGAGGAATATATATAATTTCCAAAAATGCACAATTGTAAGATATGGAACTTAACAAATGTTCACAGATACAGAGTTGAAATCAATTATCTATTCATAACCTCCTATTACATTTAAACCAACTATAAACCAATTGAAACTTGATGGATTTGGGAAAAAACTGAGTTTCATAAAATGAAGCCATTCTTGTGATTTTTAATATTATTCTATTTTATTGGTACGTCACTTGTTGGATTCCATGAATAGTGAGAAGAATGGTTTTGATAATATATTTTATATATTATTGGATACACAAGTTAAAATGAACGATAATGTAAAGGCCTGATTGGATCTCACCCCAATTTGATCGGGACCAGAAATGGAATAATTTGAAAATGATAGATCATAGAATTTAATGGAGCCAAAATCTACTTATATGGTTTCCCAAGAAAATCAATTATTATTTTGTCATTAGATTTTTAATTTGATAGTTATAGATGGTTATGTTTCAAATTTGGGATAACTTTTTAGAAATGGTCATATTTCTGGATTAAAAATCAATGACTATCATGTTATAATGAAAATAATTCTATTGATTAGATTAAATGGTTTATTGAATTCTATGATTTTGGATATGCAACTAGACATATCATATTTTTTTGTAAGATATTAGTGTGTTGACCATAGTCTATGATGCAATATGAAGACTATAAGAATTGTTTGTTTTAATTTTATGTAAATAGAAGAAAAAACACCCCACCGGTTTTCTTTAAATCAATGGAACAATTGATATTACTTTTACTGCATGAAGAAAAATTTGGTGGTCTAGTGTAGTTCTGATAGATGTACACTTTCGATAGATACATAAAGAAATTGATGAAAAAGTACGTCACAATGCATTAGACGAAGGATATATTGAAGAAGCTTATTTGCAGGTGGACATTTCATTTTTATATTCTCATTATTTTTAATCTTAATATCCATCAAAACCCAACCACATGGGTCGTGATGAGGGAAATTTTTTAGAATTAAATAATAAATCAATTATAAGTATTTATTCATCCAGAACATGGCTTTAGTAGAGTTCTTGAATGACTGATTTCTAATGATGAACAACATAGAGCTCATGCATATTATCTACTCAACTATAACGAAATGAATACATTTTTACTATGACTAATCCTATCACTTATTCTATAATATATGTTATATTAAATTCATATTATTTTATTTGTAGGTTATATAATAATATTAAAAAGAAATGGCTAACACAAATTATATAAACAACACTTGAAAAACTTTGGTAAAATAATTTTTCCTACTAGTTTCCAAAATTTTTATCATAAATTAGTCATGGTTTCACATATAAAATCAATTTATTACTCGTTATATTGAAAATATATTACAAATTTTTAGGTTTATCAACATGGTGATAAAATTGATAATTGATTGCGTGTATTGAGTAACCCACTATAAGAAATGGTTAAATATTATAATGCATATGTGGTGAATAGATTTCAATTTCATAGACCTGCTTATGGGGAATCAAAAAAACAATGAATAGTTGGGTTTTCATAAGAGGATCTCAACATATAGAAATTGAAGTTGACATTTGCGGCATTCTAGAATAAATTATTGAATAATTTTACTTGATACATAATTACATAAAAATGTTTAAATGTCAGTGGTTGTACACTGATAGAGGCATGTGTATTCATCTGAGCCAAGGGATTGTCAATATTAAATAATAATTTCTCTTTGAAATAAATAAATGATATTTTTGGATCATATGGAAAATCATATTTATTATGAAAATTAATGTGCTACTATAAATGTGTTGGGTGATTGGTGGATCATAATAAAAATGAAATCTCTAGAAAATCAGTTTATTCAATGTGAATGTGGTTCCATAGAAGTGCATGAAATTGATATTTTTCAAGTGACTTTCCCAAATCCATCTTTTCCATGAGGAGACACGAATATTGATGACGATGCCCCATTGTTAAGGGTCAATGGTGAAGATGGTGTTATTGATGTAACATATTAATTTGAAATGATAAGAGATGAAATAATTGAAAATCATATAGATATTGATGATTCATCGGAGGAATATGAAGACCTAATCATATACAAAGATGGGGATAGAGATGATGATTGAAATAGTTAAATTTTAGTTATAATATTATGTAATATATATCTATATACAATATTTTTTCAACTAATAGATAACAACAATCATTTGATGTTTTAGATGGACTCGAATCTCTTATGTGAGTTTGATGAGGTTGGTCTACCTGATGACGAGTAGAATATTGAATCATCTCACCCTCAGACATCTGGTAGTGCAACGAGGACTCGGAGGGTTTTTGGTCTTACGGGATTGATGACTCCTAACCCTATCCCGGAGTGACGTCCATATTTTGGATTTGATCCACACAAGAAAAGGTATGGCCACTTGCGTATTTATGTTACATTTCTCTAATTGTCATTAATTTATATATATTATAATTATTTTATTATTTGTTCTTATTTTCACAGGTTTACTCATATTGCTATTGGAATCTAGAGCATTGTTTTATGCAATTATTTTTCTAGATCATGGGCTACATGGGATCATATTCCTATTGATGTTAATCACAACACATTATATTGTTGAATGTTATGTAAATAAAAAATATTTATTTTGAAATTTATTTAAATAATAACATGATGTTTTTAACTAATTTTAGGTTTTATGGAGTAGATGCGATATCCAACTCATGTTTTAGGGGTGGAGTACATTCTTCTATTTCTTTCAGCACCTTAACCTCTCCAAAAAGACCCTCCCCCAAAATGATGTATTTAATTTTTATTGGAATACTTTTTTATGTACATTTTTTATCATATATATTTACCTTTCTATACAGTTTTTTATATTGTTATGAATATTTAATTTTTCATTATTTTATTTTTTATTTAATTTTTTATTATTTTATATCATTATAATTTATTATAATTTATTATTTTATTATTTTATTTTATATTTATTATTTTATTTGAATTATTATTTTTAATTATTTTATTATTATTATTATTTTATATTTCTACGATTATTTAGGTTTATATTATTTTATAATTTGTTATTATTTTATTACTATTATTATTACTTTTATTAATATTCATATTATTATGTTATTTTTTTATGTTATTAATATTATTTTAATAATAATAATAATAATATTTTTTATTATCAATTTATTAATATTATTTATATTATTATATTATTATTTTTCATATTATTATTATTATTATTATTGAATTTTTTTTTATTTTTGATATATTAAAATTTATTCATAATTTTTTAAACATTTTTTGGCATGCCTATCGTAACATTAATTTTAAAAAATTTTGAAAAATTATTTGCGACAGGACCCCATGGGAAATGGCTTTTCACAAATGCCCCTTCACAAATAACGTATTTTCTATTTGTAAAGAAACATGAAATAAAATTAGTAATGTGGAATCCAAGTTGTAAGATGTTTTATTTAGAACCTATTGCAATTTCGTGATGAATATGAAAACATGCTATTTTTGTCCAATGATTTTTTTGTGTTGATTGCCTGTGATTTTCAATGTTATAAAAATAAATAAAAAAGGTAAAATTAATTGTTGATTTATGAGTGAGTTTTATTTATCATTTAGTATATATTGGTGGAGAATTAAGAAAAAATAATTAGAAAATTATTCCCCAATTTTAAGTATAATGGAATGAAATAAGAGAGAGAGAGAGATGAATATATAATATAAAAATTAATAGTAAAGTAAGATTATTTCACTGATTGTATACTAATTTGAAGAAGGACATATCTTATTTAAAAATACCCATATTGTTTTGGTGTTTAACACTTGTTAAACAATCAATGTAAGTGTTTATCCATGTATATTTTATTATATTTTCTTATCTTGAGGTAGCGAGTAAAGAGAAAATAAATTTGAGTACCTCGGGAATTGTAAGATGCCTTTATTAACATTTTTTAACTCTCATAATTCTTAATTTTAATCTATAGTTCATAAGAAGAAAATCATTGTTTTCTTCTTGGACAAGGTATTTGTGGTGAAACAAGTAAAAAATTCATGTAACTAATTTATTTTATATATCTAAATAAATTTGACGTGATTTTAGATAAACTTATATTTTTAATTCTTACATGGGAAAAACATCCAATGGTTTAATAGAATAATAGAAAACCCCAATTCCTCTCCCCCTATTAGGGTTTTTTAGGTGGTGGGCGTAATATTTTTTATTTTAGAAACTTGAATTTTTTATTGATGAAACAAATTCTCGACTAGTTGATGAAATGGAGAATGTGGTCAATATAAAAGGTAACTCTCTATTTTATGACTTTAAATTTTGAGTTTTTATAAAATTAATGAGATCGAACTTATGATATCTAATCCTTGATGTATTCAGATCTGTGATACATGTTATAAATTTAAGTGACAATAAAAGAATTTCAATGTCAAGAGTTGAAAAGAAACTATTTTATAATGTTGTAAAGGATAAAAGTTATATATCCAGATCTATTTCAAACCCAATATAAATTAAAATAATATACATCACATCAAAATATTCTTTTTGGTATAATGTAACCAATATATATTAATGTTATGGGAAGGATAAGTAATAAAAAATCAACGTCATTAACAAAAATATCTATTATTTGAAAATATGGCCACATCTAACAATTGATATATTATTTTAATAATCAAAAAAAATATGTGGGATTTATATGTTCTCTTAGTGATAAAATTTATAATGTTGTAATTATTAATATAATTCTAAAAATGCATCAACCCATATAAAATTAAAATTATTCATCTATTGAAGAATATTTTCCATGAAATATAATTTTTGATGGTCTTCAAATTAATTCGGTAGCTTATAAATTGGCGTTGAAACATGATTAAACTTATGGCCATTCATCAAAATATATTTCATTCAAGGATATGGAGAACCTAGAGTTATATTTTTTTTATATTTTCTCATTGAATTATTTTTTCCACTAGTAGTAAGAAGAATTAATATAAGAAATGTAATTTATAAATATAGGCTTTTATTTTTATGTTTTAACTATAGAATTGAAGTACATGTTATAGAATGTTTTACATATAAGGTATACAATGAACTGGAAGAGGTTCTTATAAAAACTATGTTTGAATTATAGTATGTACCATAATTATTTTAATAAAATGTAATAAAACTAAAATTTTAATACTTTACAGTACAAAATAATCTAATTTTATAACATGAATATTGATTTTGAAATTAATATGTCAAAAAATCCTAGAATGAATTTTTTATATTTTCCCATAGAAATGAGATTATATGGATAATTTAAAAGGTATTATTTAACTATTACTACATTTATTTAAAATAATGTGTTAGAACATGTATAATTTACAATGTGTTGATTATAAATTTATTAGAAATAAATACAAAGTCATTTAGAGGAAAAAAGAATATTTTTCCAAAAACACTTTTTAAGTGAATAATTTTTCAATTACAATACATTAAAATAAAATATATTAATGATTGACTAAAATGAAATTTATTTATTATAT
This sequence comes from Viscum album, assembly GCA_963277665.1. Lineage (NCBI taxonomy): Eukaryota > Viridiplantae > Streptophyta > Magnoliopsida > Santalales > Viscaceae > Viscum > Viscum album. The sequence goes on along the minus strand of OY728153.1, from coordinate 1,662,882,811 downwards.
CTCTACCTATATTAACTTAAAAATATATAATTATGATTACTAGTCATAGGTTTAATGTACAATCATATATACTAGAAAAATAAATTTCAGGAAAAAATATTCGTTATGGTTTAATGTATTATTTTAAAATTAAGTTACACCACGTATATAAATTTAATTAGATAAAATGGATTACTCAAATGTATGAAAAATAATTAAAATTATTTAATAAGTTTTTCTTTTTTTTGTCATAATGAATAGTAAAACAGAATTGTTTTTGCCACATTTGGGGTTTGAGAATGTATTCCAAATGATAATAAAAAATAATAATTCCTAAAATGACCTAAAACCATTATAAAAAACCATTGGGTGTTGTATTTTTACAATACCATCATCACCACAATATATGTGTAATTGTTTATGTGATGACCATAAAATTTGTATCAATAATTGTTTCTGAAAATTGTGTGTTATATAATTTTATACACAAAAAAATATTTCTCATTAATAATGAAGTCAGTATAAATTGAAATGTGAACTTTTTAAATTGAAAATTATATGGTCATTGGTCCATTAGGAATGTTATTCAATACGATTGTTGGAAAATACACTCTTGATAATAATATTAACATTATTATTTTTATTTATATGTAGAAATGATAAACAATAATTAATGCAGTAAGGAGGAACGATGGCCTCAACCAGTAGAGTTGTAATGTATGAAGCTCATTTAAAATAACATAGGAAGTAGGTAGCATCACTTGGCTTCTCTCTTGACCAAGATCAAGATGAGCTTCAACCATTGAATCTTGAACGAAATTTCCTTCAGGAAAAGTTTATTTTATTTGAAATTACCACTCATGCGATGTTAGACGATCCGCCCCATGAATATATCACCATAGAAAACCATAACGTTAGGACATATTCTGGTGTTATTGGGGTAATGTGTCAATAAAATAGTTACTTAATGTATAATTACTTATATATATATATATCATCAATTTTGTTTTGGGAAGAGTGTTTCCAAAAATTATGAAAAATTAGATATATTGATTTTTCAAACAGAAAATGTACTTTAAAAAAAATATCACTATTATAATAAATTTAGGTATTATGAGTAATGACTATTTTTTTGAAATGGTATCATTGAAATAATCCTATATAAATAAAAATTCAAGAATATTGTTACTTTTTTCATGTCTTGGAAATTTCACTATGCACTTTCCGTCAGCTATTTTATTTAATAAAAAAGTATTTAAATATTTAAAAGTAAAAATTATAAAATTTATATAGTTATAATGATAAAATAAATAATATTTTTTAATATTTTAATGAAAAAATTATTTTAGGGTAAATTTTGGAAAATTTTCTCAATTACATTAATTTCTTATGAATAGTAAATTTACAGTTTCAGTTTTTGTTTGTTTAATGACATCATAATTATGTCATAAGGATATAATAAATAATTATCCAAAATATAAGAAATTAAATATGTTATTTTATTAATATCATGTATTTTTATATAATTTAATAAATTTTATAATATTTAATTTACTTTCCAAATTCAAAAATCAAAACGTTAACTTTTAAAAAGTTGTTTTTTGAAAACATTTATTTTTCCATGAAAAAATAATTAATATAAAATTTTGGCCAAATATTGTAGGAAAAAATGATATAAAATATGATCCATGATTCCAAAAAACATGGGAAAACCCATTGGAAATCCCATGGTTTTTCATTTACCACAACATAGGCGTCTAATTCCATTATTATGAAATTAATAAAAAAATCCTCCTCTTTTTCTATAAATATCCACCCATTTATCTATTTACATTCACTAAAAATTCATTATACATGATTATATGATAGTTTTACTTCCCATGGAGTCTTTAGATGGTTTCTTCAAGCCCTCAAGCTTTTGATCCTCATGTTTTAGGATTCACTCTTCAAGTTAAGGGTAATCTCACATTCTCTTTTCCTTTTATGTTCACTTTTTAGACATTATGTATTTCAAATTTCCATGCTATGATTTTATTTATATTTTATTATATCCTATTACTATATTTGGATAATATTATTAATGGGATAACCCTTTAATCTCTCTTTTTATATTTTTCAAAAACCACGTTACATAATCATTATGATGCCGAATTTTGCTTATCAAAATTTCTCTGTAATTCTCAAGAAATTTCACTTTTATTTTATTTTTTTGAATACCCAAAATATTTACTTTTCAAGGGTATTAAAAAATATGTCATAATTATTTATTTTATTTTTTATTGACATACATTAAACCATCATTATATTTTCCTAGGTTTTAAATTACATAATTATCATATTCATTAAAAAGAAATGCCATGTTTGTTATATGAATCATGTTTATATTATTATCCATAGGTTATTTATGAAATTTTTTATCATGAAATTTTCCACTCAAACTAATTAATAAAAATGAATAGTTTTGGTTTATATCACTCCAATTAAAAGTGTAATGAATTTAATCTCTATAGATGACAATTTTACAATATCATGGTGAATAACCTCAGTAATTGTTATGATAACTCACTTAAAAACCATGGTGATATACTTATGAATGTATACAATAAATGTTTTATCCACATTTCCAATTACTATTCATGATATTATTTTTATGATATTCCTATTTCTCATACCTTTATGAAATTCTTCATGTTCATATTGGTATTTCTCAAGAACACATTTAAACTAATTCATTAGTTTTCCGTTACTATATGTTACAGAAAAAATTCATTTATGTATTCCACTAGGTTTTGAAAAGTTGTAAATGTTTATTCTATGAACCAATATAGAATCGTTTCATTCATTTAAGAATAAGTTTTTATGATTTCATGTATTATGTACCTTGTTTCCAAGAAACTAAAATTTAAAATATCTTTTGTTTTGTACAATATAAATAAAAAGATATATATTAAAAATATGGGATGCCATAGTTGGTATCAAAGGACAGTTTATTTATTTGTCAATATAGGGATTTTAATATAGTTATATGACCCCATGAGATATATTAATATATTCTAAAGTATCCTAGTATTATGGTGATGTATTAAGTAAGTAGTATCCAAAAAATAAAATCCATTTCTGGATATGAACAGGTGGACATGGTTCTGGCACAAATATACCGTGGGGTAAAAACTCTAATAGGGTTCATTGGACCAAACTCACTATAACCTGGTACATGAAAACAATCCTTATAGAATTCTGGGTTTGTCAAATTTGTGTGATATGTTTGGTAAATACCAAGCCTTATCTGAATCATTATAAATGATTTTTGGAAACTGTAATTTTTGTTAATGACTTATATTTTTTTAAAAATATCTCTTAAGACATAAAATTATTTTATAATTATAATATTCATAAAATAAACTCATTTCTCACTATGTAATTATTCTTTTATAAAATAGGGTAAACAGAAGGAATCGTGAAAATAGAAAGTGCAACAGGCCTAGAGTTTGTGGGCCTCCAGTGGAATAATGAATGGAAAACTTCATGGGAATTATGAACCATTATAATTAAGTTATGAATATTTACTTGAATCAGGTTGTGATATTGGATTCACCTCAATGGGAAGATATTTATTTTGAGTCTTTTATGTGTTAATGACCACTTTATTTCAATAGATCAACAGAACCATGGATTGCGGAATAAAAGATGGGCACTATAGAAAAGATATTTTCCATATTTCATTGTTCAAGATAAGAAAATGCCACCATAAATATGTCTCTTAGAGGGGGAAGCTGTAGATTTGTGGGAATTGATTAAAAACAAAAATATTGGAAGAGATGTTGAAGGAATTTAGTGGGAAGAGTTTAGGGGATCCCTTTTCAAAAAATATATACCCCATTCAATGTGAACAAAAATGAATAAGGAATTGCTAGAGCTAAAGAAGAAGGAAAATAAATCGATTGGAAGATATGTGATTAACATTTAAAGGATTTCTTTCTAAAACTATAAAATTTTCTTTGACCCTAATGAAATAGGTGATATATTCTTCAGTGGACTAAGACCCCATCTAAAGAATAATTCTACCAATCGAAACATCTAAAGCTATAGAGAGATAGTGTGAAGTGCTATGAATATTTTACTAGAGTTTGAAGAGATCAGCTGGTCCCATAGATCTAAAGAAAATAAGATATTAATGGATCCATGGTTGGGGAGTAACATTGATCATGGAAGAGGTGGATAGGAAAGCTCAATATTAATCATGATACAAATGTGTCAATAATTATTCATAGAACTGGTTACTCGGGAGAAATAAATTTTACATGTGTGTAAGAGATGTTGATATTTCTCAAAATGTTGTAGTGTGCTAAATATTCAACTTCTTAGCAATAATGATAAATGGATGATGGTGTAGGCCTATCCCAAGTTCGATTATTCACGTGTGTACATCTTGGTGAATTTTTCAATCAATTTCAAAATCCAAAGTTAATGAAGGGAAATAACCATCAACCTTAGAAATGTCCATGGGAGCAAGGTAGGATGTTTAATATCACATTGGAAAATGTTGAATCTCTATATGATTTAGGGAAAGGTACTCTCGTTGTTTTCTCAATGATAGAATGTAAATTGTTTGATTATGGTTCCACAAATTCCATTATTTAATATAGTTCTTCACGTAATATAAAATCAATTTATGAACTAATAGAATAAGAGTTATTAGTAATTTTTTCTGGAGGGGTTGTCTAGGAATCAGTGGTGTGTAGAAACTATAATACTATATCTGGTGAGCACAAAATCTTTACAAACCTAGTATTCATTCCCATGTTAGAGTTCATCACTATACTAGGGATGATCTAGCTCTCAAATAATAATCATAAGATCAACTAAAGAAGCAAGGAAATCACAGTTGTCTTTAAAAGACATTCTATAGTTGTCTTCAATGGAAAGATATGTCGATGTTATCTTTGTATAAAAGCACCTCCCCTATGATTGTTTATGAAAATTATTAGTGTAGATGGAAAATGAAATGAAAGTATACTAATTTAAAATGTCTTAATTGTCCAAGAATACATTGAAGTATTACTTATTTTGTTACGTGGACCACCCCCAGAAAGAGAGGCAGAGTTATCCACTAAACTCATGACTAGAAACAAGGAGATAACAAGGACCTCATGTAAAATAGAGAATATGGTGCTATAATAATTAAAGAAACAACACCAATATATTTTGGAGAAGGGGTTTATCTGACCATGTGTTTCTCCTTGTGGACACCTATTCTCTTTAGGTATAATAATAATAGTAAATTCATCTATGCATTGATTATAGGGAACATAATGGGATCAAAATGACGAAAAAGTTCACTCTTCCAAGGATTTGTGGTTTATTTGTGCTCCTTCATTGGGATCAATTTTTCTCGAAGATTGACCATTGACCTAGTTATCATCAACTGAGGGTGAAGAAATAAGATATTCCAAAGGCTGCCTCCTGATCAAGATATGTGCATTATGAGTTTTTTTATATAATATGAATTAAATAGTGATCCTACCATTTTTAAGAATTTGATTAATAGAGTTTTTAAAGACTACCTTGATAAGTTTCTGTTAGTTTTATTGATGATATTATAATATATTCAAAAATTTGAGAGGATCATGAGGATCATCTAATGTTTAAATTGGAATCTAATTGTAAGGACATTCTATTTGGAATGTTCAGAAAATTTGAATTTTGTAAACAATAAGTTACTCTCTTGGGGGAATTTTAACAAATTAAGAAACATCAATTAAACCTGTTAAGACAAAGGTTGTGGAGTATTTCATTCATCGTACAACAATAACCGAGATTCGAAGTTATATTGGTTTATAAGAATACTAAATGATGTTTAAAAAAAAAATAAAAAAATTCTAATACACATACCAAGTTAACCCAAAATGTGGAATAGTTTGTCTATACAATGGAGTGTCAAAAATTATTCCTTGAGCTCGAGAAGATATAGGTTACTACACTGGTGTTTAATATACCATCTATCATATAAGGATTCATTATTTTTAATGATTCATCTTGGAATGGTCTTGGGTGTTTCCTCATAATACAATAAAATGTGATTACTTATGCATCATAATAGTTAAGTTCTTATGACCATAAATATCATATGCATGATATAAACCTAGTTGTGGTTTTTTTCTATAAAAATGTGGGGGATCTATCTTTATGGGTAGATATTTGATATATAAATAGTCCATAAAATATTGAGTTATATTTTCATGCAAAGGGCACTGAACGTGAGACAATGGAGGTGGTTTAAAATTCATAAATACTATGACCATTCAATTCATTATAACCCCAGATGAGAGAACAAAGTCGTTTATGCATTAAGTTGTAAGGAACCTATTGTTCTAGATATGATGATGATTCTTGGAGATATTTTTATTAAATACCTAGTAAAATTGAAAATTGGAATCATAATATATGGGATATCATCAACCCTGTCCCAAAGGATTTATAACCCATCATTACAATAGAACATCAGGAAATATCAAAGAGAAGATTCTTTGTTTTTGAAGAAGATTGAGGGTGTGAAGAATGTAATGTTTCCTAAGTTCAATATTGATGAAGAAGTTTTTTCTGAAACCTCATACAAGGCCATGTGTTCCATATATTCTATAAAAAAAGATGAAGATAATGGATTAATCATATAGCTCTACATTATCTATACATTCTAGAAGCACTAAAATGTTTAGGGAACTTAATGAGCATTATTTGAGGGATTATATGAAAAGGGATATTGTTAAATACACTATAGGGTGCTTGGTGTATCAAAAAGTTAAGGAAGATTTACAAATTTCTATTGGGGTATTACAACCACCACCCATACCATCATGGATGTAGGACAATATCATTATGGACTTTTATAACTAGTCTCACAAAAACATCTAAAGAAAACAATGTGATATGGGTCATACAAGACCATCTCACTGATACTTCCCATTTTATCTATATTGGATAATATTTATCTCTTGACCAACATTCCAATACACTCATGAAAGAAGTGGTATGGCAACATGGGGTACCACTCTCTATCATATCTGATTATGATCCATGGTTCCCATCAAAATTTTGGGGAAGTAATCAACATGCTATGAGTACAAAATTAAATTTTAGTATGACCTATCACCACCAAACTGATGGAAAATCTAAAAGAGAAATTCAGACACATTAGGATATTCTAGGAAGAAGCTTAATGTAATTGAAAGAGTTATTAAATCAAAATATCCCATTACTTGTATCATCATACAACAGCTGCTTCCATTCAAGTATTAAAATCTCACCCAATGAAGCACTATATGGTAAGTGACATAGAACACCAACTTTTTATGGATGAAGCAGGTGAAATAATGATTCTTGTGCGTAATCTTGTTTAATAGATGACATAAAAGGTTTATTCCATCCAACAACACATAAAGGTTTCTAAAATAAGATAGAATAGCTATTTTGACAACAATTGAAGGGACTTGTAGTTTGATGTCAGCAAAAATATCTTCCTTTAATTTTCACCTTGGAAGAGAGTCATGCTATTTTTTGGGAAATGTAAGCTTATCCTCATGTACATTGAACACTATGAAATCCTTGATCACAAAAGTGCAGTGACCTATCATTTAGCACTTCCACCAATACTACATCAAGTTATTGATGTTTTCCATGTATATAATTTGTGTATACACATTCCTAACTCTCAACATTTACTAAATATTATGGTGGTACAATTAGAACATGAAATCACTTATGAGGAGGAGCCGATGGAGGTCTTGGTCCATAGAGACAAGGATCAATGCAACAAGACTACACACCAAGTCAAGTGTTATGAAGGAACCAAAAATAATAAGAGGCTTTGTGGGAACCATAGGAGACAAATGAGAAAAATTACCCACAACTTTTCTCAATTGAGTGAAGGAGTTGAAATTTTGGGGATGAAATTTCATAATGGTGAAATAATATAATGACCCAAATGTATTGAAGGATAATTATTTCATGAAAATGTGTGTTATATTATTTCATACAAAACACTACTAATTTTCGATAATAATGAAGTGAGTAAAAATTAATGTAACATTTGGTTTTTGACTTTTATATGATATTTGGTTAATTATAACCATTGGTCAATATGGTTTTTGATGCTACACTCTTGATAATAATTTTTTTCATTATAATTATTATTAATTAGTAGAAATGAAAAAGGATAATTAAATAATAATGGTGGATTGATGGCCTCAACTAGTAGAGCCATTCCATACAAAAACCCATTTTTCAGAACATTGGAGAGAGGCCACATCATTGGGATTCACTCTTAACCAAACCCAAGATGAGATTAAGCAATTGAATCTTGAATGAAATTGACTTTAAGAGAAGTTCAAGTTAGTAAAAAGTACCACTCGGGAGATTTTAGCTGATCTTCACCATGTATATATAATCTTCTCTCACCATAACATTAGGTCATATTTGGGTGTTATAAGGGATTATATTTTGAGAAATTTGGTACTTAATGTATAATCCCATTTAATAAATAAAAGTTTTGTTCCATCAATTCAGTTTTGCGAAGATTTTTTTCATAAAAATATGATGAATTTGATAAAACAAATTCGAATAGAAATTGTACATTCCAGAGAAAAAAATTATTATAATAAACTAAGATATTATGAATAATTTTTATATTAATGAAACTGTATAATTAAAACTCTCTTATTTAAATATAAATTATAAAATAAATTTATTTTTTCCATGTTTCTGAATGTTCACTATACACTTTCTGCCCGCTAGTAATTTAAATAATAAGGATTCATATATTTAAAATTTTAAATTCACATATATAGATAATTATTATGATAAAATAAATATCAATTTTTAAATCATCACAAATAAATTATGTTTGGCTAAATTTATTATAATTTTTGGAAAAAAAATTAATTTTCTATGAATAGTACAACAAAATTTGAGTTTTTCGGTATGTTTAATGACATTATAATTATATCATAATGACTTAATAACTAATTAACAAAATACAACAATTAAAATATTATATTTTATTAATATCAAGTATTTTAATATATTTTAATCATTTAGTAAATGTATAATTTTTATTCCAAATTAAAAAATGGAAATTTTAACTTTAAATATGTTATTTTTTTAATATATAAATTTACCGTGAAAAAATAAGTAATAGAAAATTATGGTCGACAATTGTGGGATAAAATGACATAAAATATGATTTATGAGTGCAATACTATGAAAATACCATGGTAAATCCCTTATTTTTCGATTTAACAATATATAGTTTCCTAATGCCTTTATTTAGAAATTATTCTAAAATCCACCCCTTTTTTTATAAATATCCACCCATTTATCCATTTACAATCACTAATAATTTTTTCTTCATGATTATATGGTATGTTTAACTCCCAAGGGGTCCTCCCAAGTTTCCCTAAATCCCTCATGGTCTTGACCCTCAATTTTTAGGATTCACTCTTCGTGGTAAGGGAAATCTCAGCTTCTCATTCCAAATAAAGTTCTTGTTTTAAGTATTATATCATTCAAATTTCCAAACAATGTTCTTATTTGAATTTTATTCAATAAATTTAATATTTTATGTGTCTTGTATGAATGGGATACCCTTTTCCCCTCTATTTTAAGGTTTTCTAAAATAATGTTTCATACTAATTATGTTGCTAAATTTGTTTCTCATAATTTGTTACTTTTTTCACAAGAAATTCCCCTTTGTGATTTTATTAATAACCAAACCTCTTAATTTTATAGGGGTATTAACAAAGATGTAATAATTATTTCTTTTATTCTATTATTTATATACATAAAACCCTTGTCTTATTTCTTCAATTATAAATGACCTAATAATCATATAATTTAAGCACTTTTAATAATTCCATAATTTTTTTTATGAAAAATATTTCATTTATTATCCATGGGTTATTTAGTAAATGTTTTATTATGAAGAATGTGGAGAAAATTAATTAATACATATGATGTTTATTCCTGAATATAACTCTAACTAATTGGGTAATGAATTTAGTTTCAAGATATTACGTGTTTTACGATGCCTTGGTGAATAACCTCAGTAATATTTAGGACACCTTGATGAAAACCAATGGTGATATTTTTAGGATTGTATAAAATAAATGTGGTTACAAAAATTTCAATTTTATGATTCAGGTTCTTATTGTTATGATATTTCTCTTTCTCATGCCTTAATGATATTATTCAAGTTATTATTGATATTTCTCAAGAACACATGTAAAATATTTCCCTTATTTTCCCCTATTGGGACCTTTTCACACCCTTTGATTTTATGTATGTCCCCTAGATAGGATATGTAGTAAATGTACATAGAATGAACCATTGAAGAAGTCTTTCATGTTTTTTAGAAGAATGTTTTATGTTTTCATGTATTATGTACCTTGTTACCAAGAAACTAGAATTTAAAAGATTGTATATTTTGTGCAATGTGAATGAAAAGTTATTCATTAAAAGGGTTAGATTCCATATTTTATCCACATTTCCTTGAAATTTACTAAATAATATTTTTAATTTTTGAATAATTATGAGTTTCTGAATCCCCTCAGTTTTAAAAGGGCACCTCCACTCCTCACTTATTCACACCTTCTTAGAAATTTATAACAAAACCCCAAAACATATTTCTAATATATCCATATCCACATGATATATGTCAAGGTATTTACAAAAAACTAACCCTTAGTTCCTGAAGAAGAGATCCAAATGAGGATTATCTAATTGAAGGTAATCATCTTCAAAAATATCTTTCATTTTTAATTCTTATTTTATGAACATAAATTATTTAATAAATTAAAAAATAAAAAATAAAATTATATACCATATAATGAGATGTAATTCTGTAGGTTTCATAGTATTTATGCATATCCTTATTCATGAAACAAGAAACAAAACATTCTCTTGTGGGCACGATAGACTACCACCCTATAGAACAATGTAATTGTTTTCCATCACCACCTCTCATGGATAGTTATAATGATGTATGTAATGAATATAAATAATTTTTATGAAATAATATTGGTTTTATGAATTTAATATATCATCTAATACCTTACACATTAACCCATTATAAAATTATAATTTCCATCATTCATATGTATGCATTATCACCTCAATAAAGCTATATGATTCATTTTCATTGTCCATATTTAAAGAATCATTTTAAATATATATATATATATATATAATGCATAAAAATAATATTTATAACAATAATATAATTTTATAGATGAAGAAATTATAACTCATTTTAAATAACTGTAACATCTGTGATGAAATATACATGACTAAACTAAGTAGATAACACCTGATGCAATGATAATAATGAATGATTATCGATAAATGGGTAAAATAATATTATAAGTGGAACATATTTAGTATTATAAATATGAATATGGTTATGGTATAAATTAATAACAATTTTCAAACTACCAAATAGAATTTTAAATCATGTTTTATAAATAGAAAGTGTGAGGTAAGGAATTTTGCCTCAATTTCCACCCCATTAAGACATATTTAGTATTATATTCATATTAAATTTTATTTGGTTTACATAATACCACTATGATGTATTAAAATTTAATATAAGTTTATATTTTATTATTACCATTTGAATTCATGTTTCCTCTTTCAAGCAATTATAATTTAATATTTAATGAAGTGCAATGAATTTATTTTACAATCCCAGTTATCAGTGATTTCTTATATATTTTTATTGAGGGAATATTTTTTTTATCTTATATATAATAAATAATTTTCATATAAAAGGTATATTTAAGGAGTTTCCATGTTTTATTTATGATTTTTCTATCCTTTGAGCACGAATCTATCAAATAAAGTGATTAAAATAAAAACCCCAAATTTATTTATGTTTTTGATCGGGTAAATTTTTTCACCCAGTTCAGTATTCCTCAAAAATATTTTACAAAAATATTTTTTATTTAGTAAATTTATTTATTAATAAATTTTAAGTTTATCAATTATTTTTTTCAATGTTTAGATTTATTATTTCTAATGTTTTATAAATGGTTATTTTTAAAAATCATATTAGACGAGTAAAATATAAATGTTTTGTTTTAAACATCTATGGAGTTAATAGACTTACCCGCCACTATACCCATTTCAGGATATTTATCATAATATACACAATTTACGTAATTTTAAAAATAAATGTATTTAATGAATAATTATTTTAATTTTTTATAATAATATCATTTATTCTCAAAAAGGTTGGAATTTATTACAAAATCTAAATTTCAAATTAATTAACTGTAATATTTTATCTCTTATTAATATTTTGGTCATTAAATTTCTCATGAGACAATCTATTTATTATGATATTTATTCATAAAAAATTGTATGACTTTTAATTATCCATATTATTTTTAAAATGGACAATCTTATTGAGTAAACTATATATCATTTCTATATATGGTGTATTACTATTTGATTGATTGGAAAAAACTATATATTTTTTTAATTAATCATATAGATTTTTATTGATAAATAACAAGTATTAATATTTAAATTAATAATTAAATATATTAGGAATTAATTGGAAATAAATTTATGAGCGGTGTTTTCAATTATATAGCCCCTCGAAGGATCAATTGGTCTCATGAGACAAAATAGTTAGATAGCCTCATTAAATGTATTTTTGGAGTATACATACCCACATTTTACATTGTTTTGCTGAATGGCCATGCTAATAAAGATATCATGATGTATAAGATCATAAATTACACTATTATGTATTTCCATCATTTAGAAATTTTTAATTATTATCCATTATATTATTTCCTTGATATATGGATACATTTCGTGTTCATGTTATTGATTAATTCACATGTGTTATAAGTTATTTACCATACCATCAGAATTATTATTAATTTTCTAATGATAGATTAATATTGTATATGACCTTAGTGATAATTTTATATCACCAATATTGTTTTACCTTTACCCAGGATATAAAGAAGAAATATTTTATTGAGTTGAAGGATGCATAATATTTACTATTTCTATGATTTTATATTTTATTTCCAATGAAAAATGGAAATAATTTTTTAACTAATTCTTTAAGACTATTAAATTGAATGGTCCTTATGTATTACATTCCTTGTAACTAATTTAAATGTAATAAATTAATCATTTACTCTGGGTTACTTGATTTTGAGTGGTTGTTTTTAGTTTTAGAGAATTTTTAGTAGAAAAATTCGGAACTAGATTTAGGAAATCATATATTAGGGGACATAAACATATGAAAAAAAAATTAGGATAAGTATATGTATAGGATAACACACTAATGTTATTTAATATAGATATGATGTGGTATTCCAAGTAATAAAATCTATTTCAGTATATTACAACTGAATTTTATTTGTAATAGATCTATCTTGGGATAATAACCTCTAAAAGAGTTGTTTGACTATATCAAGATCATCAATATGATGAATAGTGACTCTACCCTTACTCTACACCCAGATTGGCACTATTGGGGGATATTGATGGGTTAATTAAAATTTTATTTATAATCCATTTTTAAATATTTGAAACTAAATTTATGGTTTAAATATATTCCCAAATAAACCATGATTAATATTCTATGATTTATAGTATAAAAATTTTCATTTTATATTTTATGATTCAATAGATTTATAATTGTATATTTCGATTTAAAATTATTAATGTCATGAGATAATTCAGTATATAAAATTGTTTAGAAATTGATATGAGAATAATAAATTGTAACAATACCTGTGTCTGCGGTAGATATTCCCCATCCAAGAAAGCTAAAAAAACAGGGATTCAAACTGGGAAATTCATGTTTATATTAGGAAAGATTACCCATTTTATTACTAATAACCTTTTAGATTTTGTGAAACAAGCTTTCTAATAGTATGATACACCAATATTGGATTGTTTTAAGTGATATAATCCTATACATTTTAGAGGAACTATTAATCTATTTGTAGCTGAGTAATAAATTATGTCTCTTGGAATTATATTTCTTGCCTTGGGATAAAATTATTGGAAATTCATTATGATGGTATTGTATTATCTTCATGGTGATGTGGATAAAAGGTGGTTGTTGATTCTGAATTTTAGGGCGGAAGAAAAAAGTATAATATATATAATGGCGTGGTCTTAAATTATATTTCTTCAACAAATATTATCACCGATATTGATGAAATGAAAAAAATATAATATTCCTTAGATAAATAAAAATGATTAATAAAGTGTTTTACAAAATGAGTCTATGTTTAGAAGACTTTTTAGGTATGTTAGAGATTATGAACATAATATTGAGAGATAGATTTACCATTTATTTGAATGGATTAAGAAAAACCAACTAAGGGAATTAATTTTTAAAAAATTGTGTTTATATGATAAATAGTATTATGTTACATCAAAATAGATAATGCATTTTTTAGATAACATATCGTAAATGGATATATATGGAAAATTAGGTCAGATTAGAACTTTTAAAAAAGTGACATTTTATGAAATATCAAATAAAGAACAAAATTTACATCATATTTTAATTATGGAAAGAGTATTCTAAGAAAATGCTTGAAGGGAATGCTATTTTTTACAATTTAACATATAGAAGTCATCTAGATGATGAATTTAAGTGTAAAAATGATACCTCTATTATCTAGTGTTTCAAAAATAAATAAATGGGGGAATATTAAACAAATTTCCCCAGTGTCTAGGGAACATACCACAGAATAATCTAAAGGGAGAAGTACAATATTATTAAATCACTAATTATAAGCAACAATTTTCTAAATTTTGGGTGGAAATTAATTTTATTATAACCAAAAATATAGAAAATGATTTATTTTGATCAATATATTCATACTATTTTATATATTTTATGATTTCAGAGAAAATAGATATTTCTCTATTACCTTAAGAAGGGATTTGTTAGTCAAAACACACACAATGAATCTCACCTCAACAACGATGTGTTAGATAATTCTCAATGTGACACACAAACATTACATATTTAAAACATCATTATTATAATAATGATTGATTTAGATATGATAATGAGTATATATTGGATTTAAAAATATTATTAAGAACTTTATTGATACTAGGAGGAATGTATGGTTCATGATGAAGATTTAGAAAATATTTTCTTCCAATAGGGAGGATTAATCATCTGGGTAATGTATAGAATGACCTCAAGTATATCTCTTAAATGAGACTAATGTGGATAATGAGAAGACACAATCCACATGTGGAAAATTTAATCTTAAAATTGAGGATATACCTATTATACATAAATCTATTGATTTATTTCTTGATGAATGTCCTAAAACTCTTCAAGAATGTGAATTTTAGTTTTCAATTTATTTGTGACATAATTTAATAACTACATCTAAGACTCCTTAAAAATACTAACTATGGGATTATGGGAGTTCACTAAAAAACTATAGGAGTTATGTGATAGTGTATTTAAATTCCCTAGTGATTCACCTTTTGTACCCACTATTGTTTTCATTAGGAAGAATGACACATCTCTGTATTTATGTATTTATTTTATGGAAATCAAAGATATTACTATAATGAAAAGGTTTAATTTTACTCACATTTATTACTTGTTTGATCAACATCATGAAAATAAATATTTTGAAAATATTGATCTTTATTCTGGGTATCATCTATTATGTGTAAATAATAAATATATTCAATATAAAACATTCAAAATGAGGAATGGAAATTTTGAGTTTACATTAATTTCATTTTTATTAGCTAATTTACCATATATTTGGGTGGTTTTATAGAATATATTGTTCAATTAATATCATTATAATTATTTGGTTGTATTTATTGATGATATCTTATTGTAATATAATATATGTGAGGCAAAAATGATTTATTTTTTGACTATTCATAAAAACAATTAACGAAAATTGTTAAAGTGTAAATTGTGAAAGTGTGAATTATGGATTTATAAATTTTATTTTGTTGTCCATATTTTTTCCAAGGATGGAATATTAGTTGATATTTTTAAGAAAAAGGTAATAAAATAATGATTCACACCAACAAAATTAACCGACATACATACTTTCATTAGTTTGGTAGGTTATTATCAAATATTTGTTCAAAGAATTCCTGAATGGCCAACCTATTAACTAAGATTACACATAAAGGTTTTATGTTCACATATATAAAGTAATGTAAATAATTATTTGAATAATTTGAGAAGAGATTGGTCAATTATTATATTTTTACTCTACTATCCTAAAATGATCGATTTGTTTGATATTTTGATCCATCAATGAATGAAATTAGTTATATCTATATGTTGAATGATAATGTTATTTCATATGCATCAAGTAATTTAAATAATCTGGAATGGAACAATCAATATCATTATATAAAGTGGAAAACCATAATATTTTTTTATTATATTGATACATTATCTATATGTCAAAACATGTGAGTTATACACATATGATAAAAAATAAAATAAGTCTTTTCATTGAAAGAACTGATCATGAGGCAAATTTGATAGCTTATTCTACTAAAGAATTATAATTTTCACTATACTACAACCATGGGAAGGAAAATAAATATGGAGATTCATTGAGTTTAAAACATCACACATTTCTGAACAATATAATTATTAAAAATGATCTTATGTTCATGGATTTATTGAATATGTATTAAACAATTAATAATAATGTGGAAAATCTCTAAAATTTCAAATAACATTCAAACCATATTTATTAGAAAACATAAACATTTATCATCTTGATAATGAGAATTTTCAAAAGAAAATTAATGCAGTGAATGATGGGATGTATGTGGACATTATATATTAAGATGTAATTCAGATATTTAGAATATTTCTATGTGTTCCATATATTCATGTGCTAAGAATTTTACTGTTAGTTGATTACCATGGATTTAATTACACAATAAACCATGGTAGTAGTATGATGTATAGGTATTTGAGGGAACATTTTTTGAGGGATAATATGAAGTGGTATGTTTGTCATTATTTATCTAGCTGATTAGTTTTTCAATAGGTGAAGGATGGAAGATAATATACTAGTGGATTCATGAAACCTCAACCTATTAGTTTGTTTAAATTTGATGAAATTAATATTGATGTTTTTACTGGATTACCAAATAGTCATAAAAATAATGATTTGATATATGTTATTATTGATTGGATAACCAAATGTGAACATTTTTCTCACTGAAATATAATATTTAACTCTTTATACACTCACACTACTCTATATTACTAAATTTGTAAGATTTTATAGAGAAACATTTTAAATTTATCTAATATAGATCTTTTATTTAAAAAAAAAAAATCAACCTAAGTCTCTTGATAACTTGTCTTAGTTGACCACGACCTATCATCCTCAAACCGATGGATAGTCTAAAAGAACTAATAAAACATCACAAGACATGTTATGGTCATGCTCACATGATTTTCATATTTTGAGGGATTAATATTTACCAATAATAGTGTTTTCCTATAACAATACCATAACTTAATGTTTTAATATTTGTGTTCTATAAAGCATTATATGGAAAGAGATGTTATAATCCAACTTTTTGGGAAGCTTTTTGTGATAGGAATCATGTAGAAACAAACCTTTTGAAGAGATACAGAAAAAGGTACAGACTAGTAAGACTCATATTAAATAATCACAAACAAGAAAAACGTTTTATGATAATAATTTAAGGCTATAATTGGTATTTTATTTATTAGATCAGGATTTATTAAAGGTATATCCATAGAAGGGTGTTATAAGGGTCAGATAGAATGGAAAATTGGGCCCCAAGTACATCAGGACATCTGAAATTAAAGAAATAATTTGAGATGTGAATTTATATTTGGAAATAAAAATGGTTCTTTTAATGTACATTATGTGTTTCATATATCATTGTTAAGGTATTATTTTCCCAAACAAACACATAATCTCACATCTAAAGAGATAAAATTGTAACATGATTTATTTTACTATAAAAAGAGTATCTCAACCCTTATACTAGAAAACAAGTGTCGTTGAATCAAATGAATAAACTAGTAAAATTAAATAATGTTAATCATAAAATGGATAAAGAAATAAGAGAACTCGGGGATGCTATGATGAAGAACCACAATCATTTTCATAGAAAGTAATATCTATGAACATTTTAATGGTAAAATTTTTAAAGGGGAAATAATGTAACATTTGAGACACAACTATACTTTGTGAAAATTTTATTTTAATAAAAGTATAAAAATATCCACATTTTAAAATTTCATGGAAGAAATATTTGTATTCATATATAATTATTATTTAATTTTAATCACAGTAGGTCAAAAACAAGCTAGAATTATGTTTTTTGAACATTTACCTTAATAATAAGATTTTATAAGTAATCTAATATTTAATATTAAAATATTCATGATTTATTTAAACTAATTTTTTTATTATATGTACAATTAAATTTTAATTTTTTTCAGTTTATAATATATAAATACACTATTATTTTGAGGTAAAAGGGAATATTTTTTATAAAACTTTTTTAAGTGCATAATGTTTTTTATTTTTAATTATTTAAAATATCCTATAATAATGAATTATTTAAATGAAATTTATAGGTTATATATAAAAATATTTTAATTTAAATCCACCTACATATGATTACAAGTCATATATTCAAAGTAAAATAATCTTATTCTTAATAATTACATTTCATGAAAAATCATTTTCATCATGTTTTACGATTTTATTTTTAAATAATATTATACCCATTATTTAAATTTAACTTGGTAAATACATTCACCATTTGATATGAAAATAATTAACATGCAGTAATAATTTCAAATTAATAATTAATGACGATGGATAGTGAAACAGTAAAAATATGTTACCATGGTTAAGGTTGTAGTAGGTTCACTATGGGTAAATCTAAAATGGTGGGTGTTAAAATGGATGAAAAACATTCTCATCCCCCATTGGTCAGTTTAATTTGTACATTACACTTATATCATCTCAAGATGACTCATTTTAGAGAAATATTTTCCAAAAGTCATCTTAATAATATATTAGATGTTTGAAAAATTAAAATTTCACCACTCATCATAATTATAAAATGGAATTTCCTCCCCAAAATTAACATATATTTAGTCGATTATATTAACCAATACCATAAAAAATATATCCAAGACTTCTTAATCCCCGTGTTATAGTTTATATTTCTTCCAAAATAGTATCCCATACAGTACTTAATAAGATATATGTTAGAGGCTTCTAAATGAAAAGATAATCATCTTGACTAAACAATTTATTTTTTCTTATTCTATTACCACTATTAATTATGTACTAAAATTTTCAATATATAAAGATATGTATCTACCAAAAATTGATATTTTTTATTTTTATATCATTATATTAATTCATATCCTTCTCTATAAAATGGAAAACAGAACCATCTCCCTTTTGTACAGTGAACTATCACATCTTGAATAGAAGTATTTTTTCCATCACCACCACAAATATATTGACATGGT
The DNA here is from genome assembly GCA_963277665.1 of Viscum album. Classification (NCBI taxonomy): domain Eukaryota; kingdom Viridiplantae; phylum Streptophyta; class Magnoliopsida; order Santalales; family Viscaceae; genus Viscum; species Viscum album. The sequence goes on along the minus strand of OY728153.1, from coordinate 1,662,863,244 downwards.
AATGGAACTAATTAATATATATGAACCATTTTAAATAAAATTGATTCTATAAATTTAATATATAATTTAATACTTTACCCATTCACCCATTAAAAAAAGATAACATCGCCCATGCGTACTTATGACTTACTATCTCTATGATGTGATGCGATTCATTTTCAATGTACATCAATAAAGAATGAATATAAAAATGATTATAATGAATAAAAAATATTTATAAAATTAATATAATTGTATATATTATGAAAATATAAACTATGTTTAATAATTAGATTAGAAGTGATAAAATGTATATGAGAAAACTCAGCAGTTTACACATTATCCAATTTTTCAATTAAATATTATTGATGATGTGGTGATATGATGATATATGTGGATCATACATGATATTATAAAAATTAATATGGTTCATGTATATATTTATTAAAAGAATAAAACTATTATAAACGAGGCTAAATCCTGTCCACCAATTTTGAATCGCGATATAATGGTTTTTATCACAATTTCCAATCCATTGAGACATATTAAGTATTAAAAACATATTTAAGTTTATTTCATGTTTAAATAGAACATTTTATATATTAAACATGAATATATAATTATTAATGATGAGAAATGATTTAATTAATTTTTACTCTATAAATGGGATTCAATTTTAATATTACCATAGTGGTAAGAATTTTACAATATCATTTTGTTGGGATTGCTTATATATCATGGTTGAAAGAATCTTACAATTTATGATTCATAGAATCCATATATTTTCCAAGTAACTTAAAAAACATAGTTATTATTTTATTCTATCCTTTTCTTGATATTGGATCTTTTTTTTAAATTTCCATTAGTGTTTCAAGTGGACATTTTTTGTGTAGTAGCATATGGGTGTGTTTTGGCCCTGTACATGATTTCTATGAATAGTTTGGGGGAAAATTGTGTGTCCTATTAAGGATGAGGGGCCTTCAGTTCAATTCATTAATACGTAGTCTATATAGCATGGTTTGAGAAAACATTTCTCTAAATAAAGTGAGGATAAGGAGAAATCACATGGATTCTTTTGGGTTTTAGGGACATGGCGCAAGGCTTGCCCATGGTTTAGAAACATAGTACAACAATCATGTGATGGCTTCATTAATTTTAGAAAAAGTTTTGGTGCATGGTTAGTGCATGGGGTCAAAATCATGTGAAAAAACCATGTAGGGTCCCCCTCTTCTATAGTAGGGTGTGTATTATTGGAATTTGGTCTTTTAAACCTTGTGGACTAAAAGTGTGAGTTGCAAATTTTTCATAAACTATGAAATTACATGTTTTCCCACTTATGTTTTAAACTATTTTGAGATTTCCTCCCCCTTTGGAAATTTTTATCACATGAATGGGCTCCCAAGAGCCCTCCCTTACTTCATCTCCATCTTTTGGTGATTCTTCTTTAGATCTATGATTATTTCCTTTGGATTTTTGGTTTATTTACAGTTATCCAATTCCTACACAATTGATTTCATAATTTTCCATGGTGGGTTCTCTATTGGGTTAACAGTGGATGATAGGTTTGAGGTTTGGATTGTGTAACTTTGATTTTAGGGTGAGTGGAATTTCCATTGGGATTATTTATTCTTCCTTAAATTATTTTGTGTGTGTATACATCATTTTAGAAGGTGTTTATGTTACTTTATTTTCAGGAACATTCCATTGTTTCTTTAGTTTTCTTTGATTGTAACTAAAATGTGTTAATCAGATATTTTTTGTTAGTGTGATTTATAATGGTGTATCTTTTGTAGAAATTAAAATAAAATGGGTTTTCAAAGGGTTTCTACAATTATGAAAAGATTTATATGCAATAAAATTATTTCTTAAAATGTTTTTTGGCCTTTAGATATGGAATTGGTTATTTGGGTTTGTGTTTAGCAATACTTGACCTTTGTTAAATTGGTCTTCCTTATGAAATTGTGGTTTGGGTGTACGTGTAATTACGTATTTGTGTTTTATGCTTGTGTGAAATTGTGAGATTGGTTGAAGGTAAAAGTGTGTATTTCAAAAATGGTTATTGGGTTTTATCTTTGTTTCTAGTCAGTGTTCCATTGGACGTGGTAACATCCATATATTCACAGGGTTCAGATATGAATGATCACACAAATGATAATGGTCTTAGATGAACTCACTCAATATATAACCTAAATTTTTAAACACTTATCCCTACTCTTTCCTTTCCTCTTCAACTATTATCCTCTCAAATGGATCATTCAAACACTTGGTGTTTTACTAAAGGTCCCTTGGTTTCAAATAACTCAAATGTGGTTTGAAGTTGGTGTTCAAAATTATCACTTGTTTGGAACTTTAGAATATGGTGGTCCTATAAGTGGAATGAAGGAATGTTTGGCATTTTTTATAATGTATTTTTGTACCTTTGTTTTTTGAAATGGTATTTTAAGCGGCATTGGATTTCAAAATGTGAGTCAATTTTTGAACATTGTGTTATTTTGGTATTGTGATTTAAGAATCATATGATGTGATAGCCTGATTTTCACCTATTATTTGATGATGTGTGAGGGGAACCCCTGTTTTGGATCATCCAAGGATAGGGTTCATGCATAGGTGTTGTCGGTGTTTAGGATAGTTAATTATAGTCATCTTGGGTTGTTTTTTTGGGCCACGCATGTGATGATTCCCCATTATTTATGTACTATTATCATTGGTTTATTGGGAGTTATCTAGAAGGAGGAGTGATGATTTCCTATCATCCCTGGATAGATGGGTTGGTATCCATAGATTCCTTGAGAGGGAAAGTGGGAAAAGCCATCAGGGTGGATAGTTTAGAGTATCTGGTTGGTTATTGACTATGTAGATGCACTATACGCCAGTAAATGAGTCTAAACTGAGTACAAATAGGGAATTATTCCATAGATGTTTAGATTATTCCAACGATTATCTATCTGTATGTTATATTTTCCTTATTCTAAATTTTGGTTATTAGACATGATAGTTTAGGCATGTATTTTGGTTTCATTTGTTTCCAGCATATCCCTTTTGAACTAATGGTATGGATGTGTAGATGGGTTTCCGTTTTGAACTAGTTTTTATGAATATAAAATAATTTTTTTAAAGCACTATTCTTATATTGTTTTAAAATGGGGAAATATGTTTTTGGATCCTTAAATTTATAAGACCATATTTTTAAAGGCTTATTAATATATATTTTCTGGACTATTTCAGGAAAGGAAATTCATGGAAACTATGGTGATTTCTTGTTGAGATATTTATGATCATACCATACTTGTTCCACTCTACATCAGTTTCCCTAAGCTATTTTTTAGGTTCAGGTTTCTAGTTTGGGTTTCATACGGAACAGGTTGTTCTTAGGTTTGGTGGAGGCCAAGAGTTCATGTAGAGATACTTCCATTTAGTTTTAGATTAGTTTCAATTGTCATTTCTTTTTGGTTTGGTTGTATTTTTATTTGGATCCTGTTTATATATTTATTATGCTCAGTGGATTATATTTTCTTGTTGTGTACATTGTTTTTATTATTTATTCAGGGGTTTATTAGGTGAAATTGTTCCCATTAAATTTATCATTGATGCCTGTCACAAGTTGATAGCCCATGGGGATCTGGAATTCCCTTTGGACCTTGTCTCGAGTCAGTTCACGTGTCTGGTCAACTGGAATCCCATGACTATTCATTAAAAAATGGTATCAATGGAGACCGATTTTATTTGGGGCATTAGGTAGTTTAGAGATTAGGACATTGGGGACATGAGATGTAATATGAAGTCATCGTGAAAACTTTCCCCTTCTGATCCTTGAGTTTCTATGGTTATTCCATGATTTTAGCCTTTTTTTGTTTTGGTTTGTGTGGATAGGGAAAGAAAATGGAAGTGATCTTGTATGGTGTAGTGGTCTCACATGGAGTAATGTCCCTTGTGAGACCTGAATTCATGGACCAAGATATTCTTAGTGATTGGTGCTTTCCTAGGGAATGGTCTACTAATCATGTCACCAGGTAATGTACAGAGATTAGATCCCTATGCTAAGAGTTTTGTGTGAGTTGTGTGGTGGTTTGGGAGTATTTCAAATGGAAAATGGTTTTCTGGAAAAAGGAATTTTTCAAAATAAAAATGGTTTTAAGGTCTGACCTTGTTTCAAATGTGGTCTTGGTTTATTAGATCCAATTTCCAAAGTTAGTTAGTTTTGAAAAGTGATACTTTTTTACTCAAATTGGAATTGAATGGTGGGTTTTTTGTGTTTGGGAAGTTGCATTGGAAGAAGGATGTTTTTTATTTTTGGAATGGAGGTTGTGATTTTTAAAGAGAGTATTTTTGATTTTTTCTGTTGAAATTTAATTTTGAGTTTGGTGATTTGGACAGATTTGGTATTTTCGTAAGGTTTGGATCAATGTCGATTTTGGTTTTTTGTTTGGAAGTTGTTCAAGGAATGATGTCTATAATGATCCCCAATCATTCTTGTGAGTTTCCCATATTTTTTGGACCTACATAGTCACCCTTTTGGACCTACATAGACACCCTATGGGGTGTAGGAGTTGATTTATCCATAGTCTTTTCCAATATTTTTTTGGTTATTTTGGATTGTTTGAAGCAATGGGATGTCTTGATGATGTCAAAATTATTTTTAGGTCCTTGGAAACTCCTTAAACCATGAGTTTGTGTGTTGTTATAGGTTCATTTATAGGTCCGATTTTCTAGCCGTGGAAGGTGATCATTCCACCATCGATATAGGATTGGATGTCAAGGGGAGTGTATAATAACACTTTTATCAAGTGGTTCATACCTAAGGAGGTTATGGTGAAGACATTATAGGATATCATGAGTATTCAGTAAGGCCAGAAAATAGTGAAGGCCTATGTTGATCATTTCATAGAGTCAGTTACTATTTTTCTTGATCTAGATTCCCATAATTAATTTAAAGATCCTCTCTTCATTTGGGGTATTTGAATAGAGATCATGGAGTTTGTTCTCTTATTTGATGATGTTCTTTTTGAGAAGATAGTGGATAATTAGTTCTTAGTTGAGTTTGTTCTCGGAGTTCATGTAGTCGTAGTTGATGCATATAGAGGTCCCCTATCCAGATAGATGTGTATGCTGGAGGAACCTATTCTTATGGATTCTCCTTCATCATTACCTGATTTTAACTCATCATAATAGTCATTTTTTTGCTTCTAGTGTGGTGGATTTATGCATTCGAATCAGTCTTGTCAAATTCCTCCAGAATATTCCTAGTGATGTATCTATTTGGGTCACCTGGAGAAATTCTTTAAAAATCATGTCTAGAAGAGGAAGTCTTGGTAAAGGTACATTAGCTCTTGACTATGGGGAAGTATATAATTCATAGAATCATTATTGTGTCCATATGTATCATAAAGAATCTCTTTAGGCATTCATGAATCATTGGTTGTGGGATATTTTTTGTCTGAACCTTCATCTCCAACGTGGTAGTGTAGAATTTTGAAGTAATTTTTTGTAATTTTCATTCCTACTGTAAGCATCCATTTCTTATAAGATGCTTGGTGTATTTTTTTCTTCTACAATTCTAGTGTTTGTTCCCTTTTTGAGTAAAGTCATTGAATAATTTATCTTCCTTGTACATTATTATCCATTTCACAGATTGTTTTTGGGTTCTGATTGTACTCTCTTTAGATATTTTCAAGTATTGTAGAAAAGACGAGTGGTTGTTCAGTTCATTGTTTGGGTAGGGTTTCCCTTGTTTTTAGGGGTTTGGTTTATGTGGAGAGTTATCTATCATTGTGGTGGTTGGTGTAGGTTTGTTTATTATAGTGGGAAAAAACCTCTCTTGTTTTCTGATGATGCTTCATGTTGTTGTTTTTTATATAATTGTTTGGGACTAACTTCTGGAGGGAAAGGTCATACCATGGACCATTGTTTCATTCGATCTCATATTATTTCAAGATTTATCACTATTCCATAGCTGGCTGAGTGAATTTCTGGGGGAAGAAAGTTTTTTTTTGTTACAGATAATTGTCACACCCTAACCATGGTTTTTATTTCATTTTATCATTTTCTTGATTTTAGATAATTTGGTTGAGTTTTGGGTTGAGTTATCGATGGAAATTTTAGAGTTTTGGAGTTTTTCGGTGGTTTTTGACCCTATGAATTGTTTGTATAGATGTTTTCAGGGTTAAATAAGTGTCTTATTAAGGCTTATGTCATTTCTAGTTTAATTACTTCTTCTACGAGTTTTCTGTCATGATTTGAGCATGGTTTGGTCCAAATAGTATGAAGGTAAAGAGAAACTATGTGTCTTTATAATGTTGTCGGGGACAAAGAACACCCCTTGTGTGCGATTAGGGGAAACCATGTTAGGGAATCTTTAATTTTTTTTATTGTGGCATGGTGCAGAGTTTTAGCATGTTTTTTCAAACTGTGTGACCAAACCATGAGGGGTTCCCCTCTTCTCTGGTAAGGTGAACATGGTTGGTGCACCATTTGTCTAATCATTCAACCTAACCATGAAAGAATCCATGATTTCATAAAACACAAAATTCTATGTTTTCCTCTCTTGTTTTTAACCCTTTTCAGGATTTCCTCCCTATTGAATCATTTTTTTGGAACATGACGTGGCTCCTAAACTACCCAACCATGGTTCCTGTCCCACATTTGGTGAATGTCCTTCAATTCTAAGGTCATTTCCATTGTATTTTTTGGGTTATTTAATCTTATCATATTCCTCCTCTATTAATTTCATTGATTTCCATGGTGGTTTCTCTATTATATGAACTCAAGAGGATATGGTTGTGTCTGGGTTGAGTTACATTGATGTAAGGGTGTGATGATCGTCCCTCAGGTTTTTTATACTTTTTTGGTGGTTTTATTGAATGTTAAAATCGTTGATGACAGTGTATCTATTATTTACATTTAAAAAAATTCCATTGATTGTTTAGTTTTCCAGGATTGATTCAAAAATGTGTTAATCATATTTTTGGTGTGTTTTATTTATTTATTATTGTTTTTTCATTGTTGGATTTTTAAGAGAACTGGTTCTCCAAGGGTTTCTAAAATTATGATTTTATATATATACATGGAATGTGTTTGATAAAAATTCATTTTTTACATTAGTGATGGAATTGTGTGTTTGGTTTTGTGTTTAGACTTTCTAGAGTTTCGTTGAATTGGATTTACATGTAAAATTTACCTTTGGGTGTATTTTTGATTTTCTATTTTTGTTTTATTATTTGTTTTAAAGTACATATTGGGTGGTAGAGTAAATGGTGTCTTTGAAAAATGGTTTTTGGGTGCTCTCTAGGTTTTTAATGAGTGTTCCATTGGATGTGGGAACATCCATATGAGTATGGGGTGAACATATGGATAGAAACATGAATTATAATGGTCTTAGAATAACATTCTCAATATAACACACAAATTTTAAAACACATATGCTTCCTTCCATTACTCTTCAAACCCCTTCTTCTCAAGTGGTTCATTTAGACCCATAGTGTTTTACTTAAGGTACCCTGGTTTTGAATGACTCAAAGGTGGGTTCATATTAGTGGTTAATATTATGGAATGTTTTTAATTTGGAATATGGTTGGTTTCTATATGGTATGAAGGCTCATTAGGAAATTTTTTATATGATGTATGATTCCATCTTGGTTTTTAAAATGTTATTGGAAGATGAATTGAATTTAGAAATTAAATCCAAATTTAACATTTGGGGGTTTTTTGGAAAGTGGTTTAAGAATCATATAATTTGAAGTCCCAATTAGTACCTGTATTCAATTATTGTGTGATGGGAACCCCTATGGTGGATCATTTTAAGAGTGGGTTATCACATAGGTGGTGTCAGTGTTTGGTATTGGAAATAATGGTGGTTTTCATTTATTGGTTTGATCCATACATGTGGGGACCTACCCATCTACATTGTACTATTATCATGGAATTAATCGGTATCATCGTGAGGGTCGAGTTATAGTTTCTTGTTGTCCCTCATTAGATGGGTTGGTACCCATGGATTTAATGAGAGGCTATGTGAGACATTCCACTAGATTGGCTAGTTTATATTTTGTAGTTGGTAACTGAATAAGGAGATACAACATATACTGGAAGGTGGGTCCGAACTGAGTATATCTAGGGATTTCTTCTACAGATTTTTAAAAAATTATCATGATTAGATATATTCATGTATTGTTTTTCTTCTGATGCATGTTTTTTATTCTCATTATTATTTTGTGCCTATTTTTTATTCTAGAATACCCTATTTGACCTCCAGGTATGAATTTGTTATTAGGTTTTTGTTTTGAACTCAGTTTTGGAATATAAAAACTATTTTTTAAATTAAATATGTGTGTATGTTATTAAAATTTTGTAATCTATAATTGGTTATTTAAAATTCTAAAACCTTATTTTCTAAATTTTTTCATGTAAGTGTTTAAAGACTATTTTGGGAAAGGGGATTCATGGATGGTATGGTGATAGCCTACTAATCCATTTATTCTTTCACTCTATTTGTTTTAGTTGGAATTAGTATACCAATGAAATTTTACAGGTTTATGTTTCTTTTTTAGATTTCCATTATAGCTCGTTGGTCTTGTTGTTGGTGGTGACAAAGAGGTCATGTGAAGATAGGGTAATTCTGGTTTGATTTAGTTTCTATTTTTATTTTCTCTTTTGTTTGTTTGTGGTTTTATTTGGATTCATTTTATATATTTATTTGTTCATTGGATTATATTTTCTTATAGTTTACACTATTTTGGTTATTTGTTCCTAGGTTTATTAGGTGAAATTGTTCCCATTAAATTTATCTTTGATTCCTCACACTAGTTTACCGCCCATTGGGATTGGGAAAATACTTCAGGCCTTAACTTGAGTTAGATCAAATGTCCAGCCAGTTGGCATCCTAAGCCGGTTTCGGGAATTCTTATACTCTAGATATTTAAGGATTGTATATGTTTTCTCCCATATTTTACACTCTTTTTCACTTAAATCAAGAAATGAAATATATAAAAGAGAAATAAATCTAATTATTCTTTTAAATCGTGTATATTTTTCAGTGGTTTCCGTTTTCTATAAAATTTCTTTATAAAAGATCTTTTTATTTAATCAAATTATTTATTAAATATCATTGAAATTAATGTTTCAAATGTTTTCTGAAATGTTTATTTTTACATTATTTAGAAAACTTCTATATTACCATTTCCTTTTAAACGTATATTTCTAGAATAGAATTTCATTCTACAATAACCATTTTATGATCTATTCCTTCTTCTAAATTTTATTAATGGATTTCAAAATAAAACACATTAACAAAAAAAATAATTTTTTCACTTATATATTATTTTATTCTCCAGAATACATTAAATTATTACAAAACTATTATTTCTTATGAATTGATGGTTGTATTTTATTTTTTATTAATTTTGTGGTCAATAATATTATCTTGAAACAAAAAAATATTTTGATATTATTTTATTCAAAATTATATTTCACATAAATATATATATTAATTTTATCATAGATATTATTATTTACAAAACAATATATAGCTTTTATTTAAGGTTTATTACTATTTTATTCACTGGAGAAACCTTCATACATTTTATTATTTACCCAATATAGATGTTTGTAGATAAGGAAAATTGTTTCATAATTAAATTTGTCATTAAATATATATATAATTAATTGGACATAAAGTAATATGTGGGGCTTAGAATTAAATAGCAACTCATAACAACAATAGTTCACATGAGACAAATATGGCGTATATACTAATAAAATGGGTTTTTAGGGTATTTATACCCATAATTTAAACGGACCTAGTGCAATCCCTTAATGGAATATATATCATGATGTCTGAGATCATGGATTTCAAAATTTGGTATTTAATTCATTAAGAATTTAGTTATTATTATCCATGATATTATTGTATTAATGTTAATAATTCACTATGTTATTATATTTTATTTCAAATTTAATATGGGTAACATGTCTGTATATGGTTGATCAATACTACTAAACCATTTAGTACATTTGGATAAGATTCCTTATATATTAAAAAAATATAATAAAGTGGAATTGGATTTTTTATTAATAGAGATACTATAATTACAGATTCACATCAGAATAGTAGAGGATGTTTCACCTAAAATGAAACATTGAAACTATAAGTTTATTAATAATGGGAATATAATAGAAAATATGTTAATAAATGTGGTAGAAATTTATGAAAGAAGCTTTAAATATGATACGGAAGAATTATTTTTAGATGTGAAATATTTAATGATGATAAATGTTGATAAAAATGGATGTTGTTATATATTATCAACCCAAAGGAATTTTTTATCAAAAAATAGTACATAAAGGATCCCTTGATGAATTCTGAATTAAATATAAGTGAAACTGACTAATTTGTAGTTTTATGATGGAATCTATAATATATGTTGATCAATATGAAGTTGAAATTACTCAATTAGAAAAGCTGATAAAAGATCATGATTCTTCCTAAGATATATTTAAATAATTAATTATTTTCAAGTTATAAAATAAAGATAATAAAAAAATAATTGAAGATATGAATAAATAATATGATGAAAAAGTGTATAGGAATGAATCTCTAGAATATGAAGTTGTATCGTGGAGAAACAATCATGAATCATATTGTAAATTAGATTATATAAAGAAAAAAATACACATTTTAGGAAATTTTTATATAATTTAATAAGAGAATGGAAAGATCATGGGACAAATACCATTGAGGAAATGTTATGTAATCAAAGTCAAGGAGGAATGGGTAAAAATATTTTTTTTATGCTAATGAAACATTAATTGGAAATTCAATAAACCTTAAAAATCTACTGAAACTGGTGAATGAATGAAGTTCTCTTTATTTAATAACCAACCAATAAAGGGGAAAATATTCAAAATCAGGAAAGAGATGAAGAGAATGTAAAGGACATTATAATTAATTATAGGAAAATTTTAAGGATATCTTATCTATATAATATATTGGTGCATTGAGGTTGGAATATATTTTAAGGAAAATGACTCCAATAGTTGGAAACATATGATGTAATCATATCTTTTATCCCAATGAAAAAAAATCTTCTTATTTTTATTACTACTCTAATTTTGGTTATAAAGAAATATATTTTGGTAGTAATGATTAATACATACTCTAATTGAAACCAATGATGATAGGTAAATGAATGATTATTCAAGATTCAGTTGAAAAATATATTCAATTATTTAATAAAATATATTAATATTGTACATCATATAATTTTTTGTGATGATAATATATATCACCTCATTTTGGAATCACATAGAAGAAAAAAATCATCTATGTAAAATATGTCATTGAAAAAATTTTGTTTTAGAAAAAAAAATTTCACATCGAACTTTAACCATTGGTATTCATACCACATTAAAAAAATTAATAACTTGAAGAATATAAGGATCCATGTGCTTTTTTAATATAAGGATTCATGTTTGTGGAAGGGTGAGTTTTGTTATTGACTCAGCCAAAAAAATTAAGGGATGTGGAAAGATGATGCAAGTTGGTGAGGAATTAAAATATAGTAAAGATCATTATATAAATGGGATTTGACATAACATTTATAGATATAATAAATTTTATGAATCACTCATGATTTCACATTATATTTTAATGGAATCCATATTAGTGTAAAATATAGAGACTCTTAATTAATGGGTAATGAGAAAATGGCAACCTATATCAAGGTAACAGTGAGGATAATACATGTCTCTATTTGGTGGTAAGAGATAATATACTTTTCCATTAATAGTATAGAATAATAAATTGAAATGTGATAAATAATATATACAAATAAAATAATCCAAAAAATTTCCAAATATAAAAATATATCAGGGGAAAACCAATGATGTTTGTGAAAGAGGGAAACTAGTGAGAAATCTCTACCCACCGAAGTGGTAGAGGATCTAAAATATACTTGTTTTAATCCACATTGATTTTTGTATTCAGATGGAGGATTATAGAACATATTGTGAGAATTATTTCATTATTTTAATTTATAATTATGAAAGAATATGATTCATCACATTTATACAACCAAATATAGTTTTCACTAAGTGCATTAATGAGTTTTGGTGGAGAGATGGGAATGAAAGTCGAAAATTGACCTAGATTCTTTTTCATGACAATAGAATGTAACAAAAATATCATGGGGTGTAAATATTATTAAATAACCATGGTATTAAACCTAAATTATAATTATTAGGAACATAAAAATAAAATAGTGTTTTGGAAAGGAAAATATCAAACATTGAGCGTGATAGTGAGTAATTTTATCATCATAAGTGAAATTTATCACTACTATTGGAAGGATGTCATCAAAGAATCCATACACACACAAAATATGGTTTTACTAATTATTTGAGAAAATATACATCCATTTGAGATGTGGCATGGATGAAACAAACATTTATGTTTTTTAATGTTTTTGAGATATTAGGCTACATGTAGAATGGAGAAGGAATGTAAGGAAAATATTGATATTTTATAGATGAATAGATATTTTAAGAAAATAATTCAAGATTAAGGTATATAAATATGTCATTAAATGGCCGAAAAATATTATATATTGTATAAATTTTATAATTGATGAATAAAAATATAGAAATGAACTTAGAATTCAAAATCTTAGTGTGATTTGTAAAGTAGAAAAAAAATGTCATACAAATTGGACCAGCACTCATAGTAAGACATTTGGTATGGTATTAAAAGATTAATTATAATATTGATAAGCTTTTGAAATGAGTTTATATCTGCTTTTTGTAAAAAAAATTATATTTAAAATATTTTTTTAAAAAATTTACTTTTTAATTATTTACCATATATTATTATTATGATTTTTGTGGCAAGATACAATATAAAAATATTTAAAGGGAGTATGTGAGGACCAGAGTTGAAATTCAAGACAAAAAGAGGCTCTGGTGCCTAGTATATGTCATGAGGGATGTTTGAGGATCAGAATTGATTATTCAATTTAATATAGATTTTAATTAACTAGAATATGAAGATTCAGATCACTAGTCACATAATGACCATGTGAAACTGACGGGAATTCATGCCATTAAAAAAAATATGTGAAAATGTTTTTCAGGGGAATCACTCAAAAGGTCATGGTTTGAATCTATGTCTCACACATTGATTCATGAACACATGACCCATAATTTTCCATTTTCATGATAAATGTTGAATATTCCCATGTATAATTACCCTAGAACTTTGTATGATGACATGGAAAATTTTTATGTATGACTTCATTACTTAAAGGATCCTCTCATCCTATTAATTAAAGGATAGATTAAGAGCATATGGGCATTGGTTTGGTTACTAGAGCACCATGTGGATTTGTTTTGCACAACATAGTCCTCCATTGATCAATCTCCATGATTTTCTTTTAGATTTTAATTTTGTTATTTTCTCTTACCCTCTCATGGATAGAATGAGGGGTAATTTAATTTTATAAAATGTATTAATTGATATGTTTATTTGGATTAAATATCTTATTTTTTTATTTTTTAATTAAAAATATGTTTTCATTTTCCCATTAATTCTTTAAAATTTCTATTATTTATTTTTTATACAGGACCATTTTATGATGATATGAGAGAAAATGAAATTTTAAATAAGGGAATGAATATGAATTAGGTTTAACCAATTACAAATTTCATATCAAAATTATACTATAATAAATGGTATTACATTACCTATTTTATTAATTTACTAATGTACCATGACCATGGAGAAAAGGGATATTTTATGAGAGAGAGAATAAATACCATGACCATTCGAATTATTTAACCCAATACCAATAAAAATTCATTGAATTTTTTGTCATTTCAATTGGTAATTAAATTAAAATAGGTTTTTTCTTACATGGTGTATTTATTTTAATTATATTCTCCCTTCGTATAAAAAATAAAGTAGATTAAAATAAATAAAAGGTATGATCTTGTGTTTTTATATGACGTAAGATTAATTTTAATTTTGATTTTAATTCATGGTTGTGGTCTAATGTGAATAAAATTTTTGGTTATTGATGTATCATGGGTGTCCATGGATGTTTTGGAGCCTAGAGCCCCTCTTTTTGGAAAATAAAGGCATGCCGCATAGTTAGTAGAAACTATGTGGTGTAAGTTACATGGTTACAAAAAATCGTGTGATGCCATATAGCTTGCAGGTACATGCCTCACAGTTTGAGGAAACTGTGTTTATGGATTCCCACACCCATGTGGGGAACCTTCAATTTTTAAGAGGGATGAAACATATGGTTTGATCATGGTATGGAAAAATGAGTGAGGTACCCATCTTAATAAAGAATGGAGCATAGTTGGTGCATGGTTTGGTGAACCAGGTGGAAAACCCATGAATCCTAGTAATATGATTAAAATGACCAATTATCATTTAAAATATTTAATATATCCAAAAAAAATCACTTCCTCCTCATCACAACATCGTCACCCGTTGGATCCCTCCATGAAAACCAAATTATAGGATTTTCCACCGTTCCACCACATGATCTTGGAATTGAGTTTTTTTATCTCTTTGGATAAATTCTAGTGAGTAATCCATTCATTTAGTTCTATTTTTCATTGAACATTGGATTGTAGGAGTTATTTAGGTGCAAGATATGATTTCTTATTTTCAGGGTTTTCAAACTTTAATTATTTTTCTCTCACTCTGAATTGAATCAATAGATGATACAAGATGATCACTCAATTAAATAACTAATGTAGGTGGTATTTATTTAACCTAATGGTTTAGTGATTTATACAGCTGGTTTCTATTGTTCCATGGGATGGGGTTATTGGATAGGAAAGAAAAATATTTTAATAATTAAACTGATTTTTTTCTACCTAATCTGGATTCCCAAAATTTCCATGATACTTGTTAGTGGTTGTTGGACTAACTAAGGTAAACCATGGAGTGTTCCATTGATATTTACCATGCTATACCCCCCCTTGGGGTGTGTGTTTCATATTTCCTAGATAGAGGAATACCATTTATAAATAAAATGAAATAAATTGATCTATTAGGATATATTTTCAGTCTTTACAAGTTTATGATTGAATTAAATGGTTAATATATAATTTTTATATTACTAGGTGAAATCATTAAATGTAATTGGTTTTGAATTTCAATATGAGTGGGTTGAATCCTGGAACTCGAATTCTTGTAAGCTGATGATGGAATGAGATGTGAATTGAAATGGAAGTGGATTCCTTGGTATATATACCATGGATAATGATTATAGTTAGATTCTATGGACATTTCATCCATGGTTCATGATTTATAGTAGAAGATAACTTATACATATATGTTCATTGGATCTTAATTCCATAGGATTACAAGCAAATATCTACCCCCTAGATCTGGATTTTTGGACTCGCATTGGACATGCTCTATTGAAATGATCCTTGGCCTCCACCAGTATCATTACTGAGTTTCCATTGAGATGTTCCTCATGCTCGATGAGTATTACCTGGTATTTTATACCTCAGATTCTCCCCCATGGGGTCTAACACATTTGATTATATATAATGAACATGGTAAATTGTGATGCTTCTTTTTATGTGGTGTGGTCACAATGGATATGACATATAGGATATACAAAAAGGTCTTGGGGTAGTATGATATTTTTATATTTCGTATAGTCTTGGTATTTACTTTTTTTTACATTACTGGTACAATATTAAAAGAACATGAAACTTGTTTTATAAGGAGACTTGTCTAGATATACATGATCACATGTTTATTTAATTTTTCCATGGGAACGTTACATTCTATATATTCTTACAGTTATATTCTTCACTATTATTTAGATTGTATTTTAAAGGATGGATTTTTGATAGACACATTTTGTGGCGACCTATTGGGATTGTAACTCACACCCTATTTTGGTCATTTTTGGGATCCCGAACAAACTTTATGGATGCAGATATGGACAAAGGATAGCTACCATAGATTGATTCTATACATTTTTGTATTCTTGTGAGTAGGGGAGCATGAGATCGAGATGAGGATCTTGATGCTTGATTGGGATGTTTTTGTTCTTATTGGTATTTTGTTACATGTATTTTAATATTGATTGTATATTTGAATTTGATGTTTTGTAGACATATGGAATAATCATAATTATATACTAGATTAATTTTTTCTGGATATATATTTATTTATTTATTTTCATTGTTTATCTATTTTCTGATTGATTTATTACATATGATGTTGTTTGTATGTTTTCTACCACAGTGTTACACTCCGATTAGAGGGAATACTCTCCCCACAAACAGACCCTACTCCCTCACTAATGTCATCAACCTATAGATTTTGGGGAGATAAACATAAGTCAATGTGACCAACTAGTTATCCAAGGATGCATTGTGCTAGTGATGTTTTTGGGGTTGTTGTTGAGAGGCTCATGAAGGTTACAAAATTCCTTCTGATCAAGGAGACCATAAGTATAGATGATATTAGGTGGTTGTATATCTGTGAGACAGTAAATCCCCACATGGTTCTTCACATTATCATTTAATATATGTATTATTAGATTACATATAATTTCTAGAAGAGTTGGAAGAGGTATTTAGGTACACAGGTAATTCTAAGCACAACATAACACCCTCAGACTGATGGCCAGTCCGAGCATATGATATATGTTCATTAGTACCTTCTATGTGCATGCATCTTAGATTTTGGGGATTCATTGGAGAGGGATATACCCGAATTTGAGATCTCCTACAATAATATCTATCAGGATACGATATAGATATAACATTATGATTGTTTTTATGGTATGAAAGGATAATCGCCACTATGCTGGTTAGTGGCAGTTGAGTCATATTTTATGGGACAACATCTTGTGTAAGATACTTTAGAGCATGTCATATTGATTAAGAAGCAGATAGCTACATTAAAGTCTCAACCAAAATCCCACAATAATCACCGTTGATGAAATCCTGAGTTTGAGGTTGGGGATATGTTCTTTTTACATATCTAACTGAGGATGGGAAGGAAATAGATTATTATACATGGTAATATTTCATAGAGATATGTTTGATAATTCTATATTATAGATAGATTCAGATCGGTATCCAATCAGTTGCAGTTACCTTCGAGGTCATGAGACATGAATGATTTCTTCCTTGTATCTCAGATATTTAGTTAGAACTAAGACTTTTCTGATATTCTACAGCCTATGTAGGTGTAGTTTCAAGTGGGTTCTTCCTTTGAGAAGCATCTTATTTTAGTCATTGATTAGAGAATAAGGGTTCTTTGAGGCCAGTCAATTCCTCTTTTGTCAGTTCTGTGAAATTGTATCTGTTTACAGAATGAAAACTGTTAGTGGGAGGATGATGTAGATGCTCATTGGAATGATTTGTTCTTAGATAATTATTTACAACCCTTGAGAGATTAATTTAGGGATGAATTGATTTAATTGGTGGAGCTTTTAATATCTCAGGTCATTAAATTTTTGTTTAAACATTTTTTTACATTTTAATATGAATACCCTTTGAGTATAAGAATGTATTAGAGGTGTCTAAGGATTTTATGGATCACATATCCCATATTTTTGGGAAATCAAGTAAGGTTTCAAGGTTAGTAGAGACCATGTGGGGAAGGTCACATGGTGACTACTAACTATGGGAGGCTGGAATGTGGGAAACTACATGTCACATGGTTTGAGGAAACCATATAGAATTAATCACATGAATTTTGTGTGGTTCCTATAATTTTTATCAGAGCTTGATCACTTGGTATGCACACATTTTTCCAATCTATGTGCACTAAATATCCCCCAAAACCATGCGTGGTTCTTGTATATATAGTGAACGGTCCACAGTTGGACCTTAGTTTGTCCAAAAATGTAACTAATCCGTGCAACTAAATATTTGGTGTAAAATTTCAAATTTTAACTTAAATATTTTTAAAACTAAATACTAATTTTTATTTCTTTCTCCAAGCAATAGAATCAACCATTTCTGCCACTTTGATTCAAAATTGGATGATTTCCCACCATTTCCCCATCTGATCTCGAAATTGAGTGCCTTTAGTCTCATCGTATCCACATTGGTGAGTATTTCATTCCTCTTGTGTATATAATTGTTTAAAATTGGATTTATGGAGTTATTTAGGTGCATGGAAATATTTCCTATTTATAGGATTATATCCATTCACAGTTATTCTCATAATTTGAGTCGAGCAAAGAGTTGACAATATATGAACACTCTACTAAGGACCTATGGTATGTGTTCTACACTTTTCATGTGTTTTAATGGTTATCTATAGGTCTAGGTTTCATTTTTCAATCATCCTAAATTTTTTACAAGTCTATAATAATGATTTGAATAATTAAATTGAATGTACTATAACTTATTAGGGATTCTAAATAGTGTTTATTAGACTTTTTGAAGGTTGTTTACCCAACCAAGGTAACCCATGCGGTGTTCCATTGATATTTACCTTGTTATAAAACCCATGGGGTGAGTATTTGAGATTTCCTAGTTAGAGGAATCCCATTTATAAATTAAATTAAATTAATTGATTAATTTGGATATATTTTCCTCCATTAAATGTTTTTTTTGTGATTAAATGGATTATATAGAATTTTTATGAGTGGGTAAACTCATTATATGTAATGCTTTTGTAAATTTCTATATGAATGGATATACCCCATGAAATTGAATGATTTTGAGTTGATGGTGGAATGAGATGTGAATTAAAATGGTAGTGGCATCCTTTGTTTCTATACCATGGATCTCGATTCCATTTAGATTCCACATATGTTTAACCCATGGCCCTTGATATACTGTAGAATATACATTAGACCTAAATTATCAATGGATATTGATTCCATAGGATTCAATCTACCTTCATACCCCTTGGATTCGGATTTCTGGATTCACATTTGAAATGCCCTATTGACATGATCCTTGGAATCCACTAATACCATTATTGGGATTCCATCGAGATTCTCCTACCTCTGGATGAGGTTGAATTGTTATTATATACCATGGATTCGATCTCGAGGGGTCTGACACTTCTAATTTTTTTAAATGATGGTAAATTGATAGCCTTCTTGTTATAAGGTATTTCCATGATTTATATGATATACATGTTATATGGAAAGTACATGGGGGATACGATATATTGTGTATATGGAAATGTAATGGTATTTACATCATTCTACAGTATTGCTTCCTCGATATAGGATTTTGACACTTGTTTTGTAGGGTTCCTTTTTTGACTGTACATGATCTGATGTTTTTTAACTCTATCCATAAGATCATTACATTCAATACTATCATACATGTTATATTCTACACTCTTATTCAGCCTGTATTGAATAGTTAGTATTTTTTGTAGACACTTTGGTGGTGAACTACTAGGATTGTATCTCAAACCCCATTTGGTCTTCCATATGGTTCCCAGAAAGACTTTATGAATGTAGATAGGGACTAGGGAAAGCTCCCACAGTTCAATGTTTGACTTTGTTCCATTCATATGATTATGGGAGGATGGGTTTGAGCTGAGGCAAGTGAAGTTGTCAATGAGATTTTTTTTAACTTTTGGTGTTTTGTTACATATAGTACACTATTCAATGCATAATTATTAGGATTGTTTTGTAGAAACATTACATGATCATCATTTTATAAGATATTATTTTTGGCATGTTATGTGTGTGTGTGTGTGTCTTTTGGATGTTTATATATTTTATGATTTATTTAATGCTTCTGATATTGATTGATTTTTTTCTACAATTTTGTTACAATTTGATATGAGTGAATAGTCTCCCCACAGACTCACCCTATGCTCTCGCTACTAGTTAGTATCCTATAGAATTTGGGGAGATATGCTTATAGACATGTGTCTGACTAGGCTCTGGGTAACATTAACTGTCATCCGAGATAGGGATGTTCATAAAATTATTTATATTTTTAATTAATTTATATATATTTAATTACATTATTTTGATTCGACAATTCTTATCTCTCTGTGATCAACCTCGCACTCACAATACCATATACTACATAATTATTTATTCAGTGAATTTTTATTCATGTTTATAAATTTCTAGGATCAATATCCATGCATGAATTAACGACATGTTATGTGATATAAAAATTTTAGATCTGTTGTTTGGGATATGTGTGCCAAATATTTTAAATTTAATATTTTAGAAGAATATTTTCTCTATGTATTTAAATTTTTTTATTTTAAATTTGGATTTCCTTTTATGATTTTTATTATTTTCACACACTTGGGTAATTTAAGTAATCATGGAAGGATTTAAATGTGTCTTCACTATAATATACATATTCACCATTATTTTATAGGATTATACAAAACAAGTATATGAACATTAAAAATAAATAGTCAATAAAATAATATTCTATAACCAAACTAAATTATTGAATAAAAATCACCTTATGACCTAGAACCAAATCTCAAATAGGTGTTTCAAGAGTGGAAATGAGTGGATAACAAATTTGTGATAATATTTATTCTTAAATCTAAATTTAATTACTTTGAATACTCTTTAATATTGTAGGGTCAGAGGAGGAAGAAGAAGATGATATATCTTATAGTTAATTTTTAGAAAATATTATTGAAAATTTTGTAGCATAACTATAGGAAGAAAATGACGTGGATGAAGAGATGAACACAAAATTTCTAATGAAATTTATAAATATTTGAATTAAACTGTATGAATAAGAAGATTTATCTGAGGATCCTGATGAGGATATTATGAAATATCAACAGCCATATACATTAGCCAAATAATAATTTGACCATGTTGGGAAAGATTTTGAATTATTCTCCCATTAATATGGTCTAAACTTTTGTCACCCCTCTGTATTTCCCATAAATTACAATGAGGATGAAATGAATAGAGCTAGATGGCCTCCAAATTCTAAATTGGACCAAATTGAGAAGGTTACACTTGGATAATACGCCCATTAGTTAAAAAAGGTAATGTCAGGCTAAACAACCATAAATAAAGAATCAATTACAACAGACAAACCATGTTTGTTATTTTATTATAGGGTTGTATAATGTTTTTCAAAGAATTAATTTTATATTAATAATTTAAATTATAATTCCTAATATTTTTTATAATTAATTAATGGTCCTTTCACAAATGATTTGTTTTATTTTTATGTTTCAAATTTGACACACTTGGATAATATAACAATAATAATAATAAAAATAATAATATTAGAAACAAAAAAAAATACAATAACAACAACACCAATAATAATCATAATAATTTTTTCAAAAAAATAGTTCTTCATGAAAAATAGAGTATATATTTTGATTTCTTTATCTCCCTAAATATTCATTTAGTTGTTAATTAAACCCAATAAATTAAATATAATAATATTATTGTTATTAAATTTAAAATTCATGGCTTTTGGTTAAATTTTTTATTTTAATTATCCACCGGTTAGACAAAAGAATATTACGTATAAAAATTATATCATGTTTGAAAATATATTTTTTCAATAAATAAAATGATAAAATGATCAAAGAAAATTGTAAAGACGCAAATGGGATTTTTAATTTGTGAAATCATAATTTGGGAAACTATTTAATTTTTATAAATGAAATTTTATGAGATTTCTCCATTCCTTTAAAATAATATAA
Source organism: Viscum album (assembly GCA_963277665.1). Taxonomy (NCBI): domain Eukaryota; kingdom Viridiplantae; phylum Streptophyta; class Magnoliopsida; order Santalales; family Viscaceae; genus Viscum; species Viscum album. Next base: position 1,662,841,598 of record OY728153.1, on the reverse strand, counting down.
TTTTGTTAATTAATTTTATTTTTATCATTTATCTCCATGTGTAATTGTTCTAACCAAATTTTCTCATTCCAGAAAAAAAATTATAAGATAAATATATTTCATTTTTTTCTTCAGAGTATTTCAAGAGGGAATCCTTAGAATATCTATAAAATCCCCAACACCAGTAGGATAGAGCCAATGATTACATTATCACATTGGAATGGGATATGTGATATCACATCTCAAAAGAAAGAACAGATTTTGAGTCTTAGTAAACTATATACACACACATCATTATTGTACTACTTTTGAAATCATAAATTAAAACATAGTTAAAGTAAACATTCTATATCGGTGAACTTGTTTAATTATTCTTTCTCCATATCCAATGGAAATAAAAAAAGTAAATGGTGATCTCAGATCCAAAGTAAATGTTACATAATGTGGAATATATGAATTATAAGTAAATAATAATCAGTAAGGAATTATAAATTTATAATGGTAAATAACTAAAAATATTTCTTTTAACCAATTACTTGAGCATAAGAATGTATCCATCGATAATAACAATTCAAAAATCCCATGGATAATTAATATTGAATTCTAAGTGAATAAAATGAATAATATTTGATGTCATGATCAAACATATCATAATATCTATACCATCATTACCTTTCAATAAGACATTTTTTTCGATTTGTAGGTATATAGTAGTATCCCATTTAATATTAGCTTATTAATTTTTCACATGATATATGTGAATGCGTCGAGTGGATTTCTATAACCAAGCCCCACCCATTGATGCATGTCCAATGCATTCCACATAAATTTAATCATCAGTTAAATTATTAAATAGTATTATTTACGAAAAAATAAGAATATTTATTAATGAATATATATTTATCATGTTTTTCAGAAAAAATTAATTAAATTTTATACTAAAGATCCATTTTCAAAAAATTTATATATTTTTAGAAATAGGTATATGAATTATAAGAAAATATATATTTAAGGGAAATGTTATTTCAAAAGATTATAAGAAATTGAATTGTTGAGGTGAAGGATAATGATTTAAAAATTAACCAAGAAAGTAAATATTGACACATTCGTTGGTCAAAATGATCTAAACCATCTAGAGAAAGAATAATAATGGTATCATTACAACATATCCCTAGTAGAGTATTAATAATATAAATGGTAATTTTTATTGATGAATATAAACACAATAAAAAGATCATTAAAATCATTCTGGAGGAAAATAAAATGTAGAATTTGAAAAATCACTACTAAAACAAAAAAATTATACAGTATTCAAGAAAATTAATTTAATTTTTTTAAAATTAAAGTGAAGAATAAAATCATTAGGTGGTCATGATGATAAGAAATTCCTTTTATATCGATTACATTAATGAAATAATTCCTCTAAAATTTTTATAAGAAAATTCAGAATGTACATTGTTCAAAAAATAAAAAAAAAATTGATTTTTTTATAATATTACTATCTTGGGTAAATTTTAATTTAATAAATAATATGATAAAGGTAAAAAAAATTCAATACATTCATCGAAAACATGGATATGGAAGAAAAATAGGTTTTCTCTGAAGAGGGGAATAAAGCCATCTTATCTTAGAATATATTTTCTCAATCATTTTAATTAAAAAATAGAGGGAAATGGTACTATTACATGAAAAATTCATGAAAAACTAGATAATGATAAATTATATTTGTTTTATGAGATTAATTTCATATAATTTCTCCAAGGGAGACATAAACATAAATAAACCTCATTAATGATTACCTAGTGAAATAAACCCTTACTACATTGGAAACATTTGAGTCGTAACCCCAATGAAATAAATATATTCAAATCAAAAGTAAAATAACATGAATATAAATATAATATTTCTGTTAAATAAAATGATTAATTAGATACACCTCATTAAAATAAAAAGGTTCATAATATTTAATTTGTCTCAATATAGTGGAAGTTAATAGGAAATATCATACAAATATCAAACTGTTGAAGTAGTAATTAATCAATTGATACATCATCTCTATAAAATATAAATACACATAAAACAATTTTTAATAATACATTAAATAATAAAGATTCATTTCTCATATAATCTAAGGATATCAAATATAATTCAGAAGTAATATACCACATTAAGAAAAATTGGTTTATAAAACTCAGTACCGCTCTGTAAATTTCGAGTAAAATAAACATAGATGAATTAATTTAAATTTAACAAAAGGTAACAAAAAGTGTAATGTATTCATGATATGAAATGTATAAATAGAATTATATACCCCATATAAATCAATTAGGCGCCTAACTATAAATGTTTCCCCAATTTATAAAAATTTTGGAAGAACCCCTAACCTTATGTTTCCCATTAGTTGAAAATATTTAACCTATAGTAAAATGGATATAAACAAGTTATTAATTTACTATAGAACCAAATTTAAATTTATTATATCATATATTATTTTATAATAATATTTTATCACATGTTGAAAAATAATATTTTTTTGTTACCATTGTTTCAGTTATCAACCACATTGTTTTCTCATTCATATTTTGAAAATGAAGATATGGTTTCAATGAATAGGGTATAATTACATCAAATATAGAATGATATTAATGTTATAAATATCATATTTATTCTTAATATACATTTTTATGGAAATTATTTTAACTTTTGAATAGATTATTAATCACATAACTTCATGTAAATGTTGGGACACAAGTACTCACGGTCAAAATTATCACTTCTAATATGTATGAATGGGTATCAAATTAGATGACATATTATTTTTAATGAATATATAAATTTTATAATTATCAAATATTTTCATTATTTCCATCATTAAAACTATCTAATAGAGTTGTTGGTGGAAACAAATTACAATATTTTTACATGGTTGTAGTTCTTTATACACACAAGTGCTGGATTTGATTCCCATTTCATGGAGATGGATAAATATTGTGTCATAAACATAATGACACCTATGTATATTAGAGATAATTGTATTATTATATTATAATTTTTCCCACCATTGATCATCCACAATCCTATAATGGAAGAAATACCAGAAACATGGGTATTGTTTCCTTCAAAAAATAAGGGTAATTAGTTGAATCATGCATATCGCATTAAATTTGGAATGATATGTGATCACATGACCTTTAGAACTTCACATTAGCATATCATGTGTTGTTAATTATATTATTATGATCACACGAATCCCATTTTGAAAAACCCATTTATTCTTTCAAATTATTCAAGATAAGGTCCTATGATCATTAGACTATTCAATTGATAAACACCTAAAATCATCCAAAACTGCTTATATAATAATGGTGGGGAAAGGTGGAAGCCTGATTTTATGTAACGATATATTGATATTTTTGGGCAGGGTTGTATGATTTGTAGGACTCCACATATCCCCAAATGTCATGTCTAACTTTTCACATAAAATCATGTTGGTGTGTCACCTCAATCATGAGAAGGACCTAGGATATGTATGTACAATCATAAGATGCCCCTTCATCTCCATAGACAAATAGAGGGATAGCCTATGATAATGATTTCAATACATCGTAAGATACAATATCAATCACATTGATTCAATGTTAGGAAGAAAGGGATTGTTTGGGGAAATAATTTTTCATTATCCCAAGACCCATCCTTAATCACATGGCACATCATAGAAAAAAAAGAGTGATTGTCCATGAAAAAACTTGATGTAACAACCATATGTTTTATCAATTAAACTAATATAGTTTAATTATGTCATATTGTATAATCATATAAGGATACATTTATAACACAATACAAACCTTATAAATTAATAATTAGTAAAATAAAACTTATCCCTAGACGATAAGGAATGTTTATTGATGAAATAATAACTTGACCTTTGGAATAGTAATGTGACCATTTTGAGTAGTAAACCAAACAATGGAATAGTAACATCACTAATGAAACAATAAATGAAGTTTATCCATCATAAAAGAGACAATATGATTTAAATATAACATATATATGTAAGTAAATATTTTAGAAATTATTAATTAGCTGTTGGTATTTTTTTAAGACATGTATATTTAATTACAATTTTATGATTAATTTAAAATTTTAAAAGAAAATTTATTTTCAAAAAAATTATTCATAAATTATTATTTTTATGACTTATTATTGTTTGATAATTTTAAGAGACCTTATATAATTTTTCAAAGTGTTAGAAAAGCTGTTTTAATTTTAAAATTTGTATTTTTCAAGTTAATTGTAATTTTAATTAAAAATTAAATTTCTCATATTTAGAAAAATATTTTTATAAAATGGATTTTATTTTTTAAGTTTACATGTTAAAAAATGGTTGGGGTGAATTTTTGGGATTTTTCTAAAATACTTGAATTTTTGGTGAATAGTAAAATACCATAATTTACCAAAAATGATAAATAAATGCATTTATGAATCACGCATGAGTTATGGATGAAGTAAATATACATTTTTTCAAACTCACATAATATTTTTACTATTTTGGGTCACAAAAATCACTATTATTCATATTATTGTGAAAAGTTATTTAAATAATGATTAAAATAATGGAAAACCCCTCCTCTCCTACACTATAAATACCATCCATCTTTACCACTTATCTTAGATCCTCTCAAGCCTTGTCAAGTTTCTAAATTCTACTTAAATATCCTTCAATTATCATTCCCACATCAAGAAGCCTTTTGTCTCTTTAGAAGACTAAATCCTCTCCCATAAATAGTTTCTCAAAAACGATATATTCAAGAGGTAAATTCCTCATTTCATATCATTTATATTCATTCAAGTTCCTTCCATTATTTTTCATTATCGCATCCCTTCATCAAAATATTATGATAAATCTAGTACCTTACATGTAATATAATTTTTTATTATAGTGTAATACTTCATCACCATCTCTCATTTTCCTCCTTTTATACTAGACATGAAAACACCATCTGAGATGTGTCAATTTATCACATTCAAGGGCGACGAGATTTAAATTTCTATTATCATATTCAATTACGGTAATCAACCCATTTTTTTGGTTGAACCAGAAAATAACATATATTTTATTTATAATTTATGGTTCTATAATAATTTTTATATATTATATGATTTTATAAAGAAAAATGTGTTTGATGTGATAAACAATCGCCAATTAACCAAAATGATTATCACTAAAGTTTTATATAATTATACATATTCACTCTAAATAAACAAATGAATTTTATAAAAATGTAATCTTCTATATGTTCACTAATAAAACACATATTCAATTCTTGAAAACCATTCTCATCTTACATGTTTTCCTTACATGTATATAAGTAAACCAAACATGAAAACCTAGGAAACAAATGCCCCCGAAGAGTGAAATTGAATCTCTTAACACATCAAAAAGTCCCCGAATGAAATAAATATGGATATAATAAAAAAATAATATGAATAATATATTTGAGAAATTTGAATTAATAATTTTAATGGGGTTATCCAGGACATTAAGATCAAGTGAAGGACACCATGAGACATAATGCAAGGGATTGTACACAAAACTCCATTATTCCTTCTGGTTACTCTATCTTACTTTTTACCCAAATGAATATATCATTAAATTTTATATACATATTCTAAATTAATTTTTAATGATCAAAATCATGTATAAATATCCAGTCATCTTTCCTTTTAGGGATATTCATATTTTTAGGTTATTCCCTCTTCAATTATTCCCGATAAGAAAACCAGTTTTAAGGGAACATCATAAATTCTCACCAAATTTCAAGTGAAATCTATCACCTATTTGAATAAACCATTGTTTTTATAAAACTATTATTTTAATTAAGAAACACCTCTTTATTCACTACTAGTTTAATATAAATGATTACTCACATTTCTATTTTAAATTCCCTTTATTATTTAACTTAAAATCACACTAAAATGAATAAATTCTAAAATATATTAAATACACTTTTTACAAGATATAACTTTTATTTGACATCAATTACCATGATATATGAATAATATACCTTATCATTGTCCCTTCTTGATATAATTCCTTTCTTTTTGGGTTACTTATATTTTACACCCATTGGTTATGCCTTATGACCTGATTATGATACCCATTTCATTCCATGAGTACCCTCTTGTTTATGTATGATTGATTGTGTATTATTAATTATGTGGAAAAACTATTCATGAACATGTTAAGATGGGTTTTCCCAAATAGAGCTCCAATGCTTTGGGTAATGTTTAGTCATGTGATATGATATGTTCAACAGTCTTGGCGGTTAGCCTTGACGCATGCTACCATGTGAAATAGTCTTGGTGGTTAACATTGACATGTGATACTCTATGTCCCATGAGCCTTGAATTGTGCTAAAGTCATGTTTTATATTTATGCCACATAAAAATTAATCCATGTTTATATGATCCTTTGTTTATATGTCATGATTTTATATGTTTCGGGACTTTTTAAATCATTATGTCATTTCTTCTAACCAATGTGATAATGAATTATTCTTAAATTTGTTCCCTTATTACGATTTTTAGCACATCCATTTGTTCATGTCAACCCAAGGTTATCCTATTAATATGTTCGAGAAAAATGGATGTTCGAAGCTCATTATGAAGATTAAATAAAGAAATTTTTATTTAGTCCCATGTTATCTGTTTTATGTACCTAGTCTTCCAAAACACTAGACTCTACGATCCTTGTCTTGTAATATGATGGTTTATTAAGCTTATAATTAAAAAATGATATATGTAAAAGGATGAGTTTACTGTAGTTGGTATTAAAGGATAGTATAGTTATTTTTAGAGATTAGGAATAAAGAATAATAGTAAGAAAATTATGGATGATACTAAGTATAATAAAATATTCCAAAATATTCATAAGTATATAGTAAGTTGTTTATCAAAACAATACATCCCTTTTTTAATATGAACAAGTGGATGTGGATATGGAATAGATGTATCCATGGGTAAACCCCAAAAAAATCATTAAGCTAGACATTAATGGGAACTACTGCACAACAACAGTCCTTGATGCACTCTTTGTTTGACACACTTGGGGGATACAATTTGGTAAATTAATAAGTTTAGAATGGACCATTATTAAGGAAACAAATAAATTCCATAAGAATAAATACGAGGAAACAGATTATGGATAACCTAGATTGGTACTTAGGGAATCACATGTTTGGATATACTTTTCCTTTATGAATTTATGAAATTTTGATTAAAGATACATTATTATTCTTAATTGGTATGTATTAAAGCCCCATAATTTTATATTATTTATATTTATTAATGGAGGGAAATATAATAAAATGTTCCAATAATCAATTTGGCAGGAAATTTAATGATTTCACTAAGGACATGCCTGATATGATGAGAATGGGTGCTCAAAACATTTTGATAGTATTTTTTTAGCTGGTTCATGTTATGAGTAATAACATGAGTCATGTGGGATTCCCTCCTCTTCTTTTGAAATAAAATGTTTCTATTTAATAATTATTTCAGAAAAGCCTCCCATGTTTAGTGTATTTTATGATCCACTACTCATGGAACATTGGATTAACTCTATTATTAAGATATTATTTGACCATTGGTGTACAAACGAAGATAAATTCATACTGTTAGTTTATCCTTTTGATGATGAAGATGTTTAATGGGGGACACTGATCGAGAATATCATGTCCTTGGAGGAAATTGGTTCCATGGATTGGGTAGATTTCAATAATATAGTTTTCAATAAATTTTTTCCCTAAACCATTCTCCTCAATATGAAATGATATTTCCTCATACTTAAGATGAATGAAGATGCGTCCATATAGGCCTATAAATCAAAATTCATAAGGCAATCAAGATACTCCTCCATCATTTTCAAGAACACTGGAATCATAGTCGGTCTCTTATTTAGTGGACTGAATATGAGCCCACAAATTTTTTTGGTGATTTTAGACTTTGAAAGTTATAAAAAAAATTGTCCATTATTCCCTCAAGTTAGAAATAGACATCAGAGTCTCTCAATGGTCTCATGGTCCCAAGGACAAAAATGTAGAAAATGAAGTCTAATATGGCTGGTTCGAAATATAAATTTAATAATAGAAATAATATTGAACATCCCACTTCCCAAAATTGTTGGAAGAATCATCCTATGAACTATCTAAATGGAACTAGGATTTTCTTCAATTGATAATCAATGTGACATCTTGATAAAAACCACGAAAGGTATATGATAAATACCACTAACATCAAAGAAAAAAGGAAAGTTCATATAAACACTAATTCTGTTCTGCGGTGTTATAATTATAAATAACTTGGTCATTATGCGAACAATTTCCCTAAGATAGGGGTTGTCGGAGGAAATAAACAAAAACCTATAAGGCAACAAGGAAGGGATAATTCTATCACTAATACTGAGGTGGATTCATGAAATTATGTGGTGACAGGTACTCTAGTTATTAACTCAATAATAGATATCATACTATTTGATTCTAGTTCTATACAATATTTTTTATCATGAAATTTTTTAGAACTATTCAAACACCACCTAAAAATTTAGAGGTTGAGTTATCTGCAAGAACATAATGTAGAAATTATTATGTCTAAGGTTTATAACTCCTCTCTAGTTAACATTTGTGGATTGAAACTCCCAAAAAATATCTTCATACATCCTCTAGTGGAGATCAATTTTATCTTGGACATGTATTGGCTATCTTTATACAACCACAATATTTACTATCGTGAAAGAGATATCTTTCATAAAATGCTAAATAATACTCTAATTCATTAAATGTGTAAGGGGGAGATGAATCTATTTTGGATTCATTTTCTCATATGTGGATATTACTGCCTTATATACAAGCACGTCTAGCTCAAATAATTGAGATAAATGAGATGATACTGCTTGAACACATTCCCATTGTGAGGGATTACATTTATTTAATCCCTAAAGAATTACCTAGTTTTCCTCCTAATAAAGATTTTAGTTATCAATTTATCTTATTAATTAATCAATAAATATATCAATGAAACCATATAAAATGTTCATAATTGATCTGGAATAGATGATGAAGCTGTTTCCGGAATATCTGGAGAAGGGTTTTATACAACCGAGTGCTTCATCATGGGGTGCACCTGTCCTCTTGATTAAGAAGAAGGATGGATCAATGTGTCTCTAAAATGATTATCATGATCTAAATAAAATCTAGAAAATGAGAAAGTATACCCTACCTCAGATAGATAACTTGTTTATTAGATATGTGGGCCCAATTATTTATCTATGGAGGACCTTCAGTTGGGATATGACCAATTAAGGGTGATAGAGAGAGATATTCCCAAAACTATCTTTCAAACAATGTATGGACCCTATGAGTTCATAGTTATTCCCTTTGGACTAAATAATTATCTGGTATTATTCATGGATTTAATTAATAGTGTCTTTATATGTTATGTAAACAAATATTTGGTAGTATTTTTTGATGATATTCTGATTTACTCCAATTGCAAGGAATAACATGGGGGGCATTTGAATACTACGGTGATGACTTTTCAATGTGATAAAATTTATGCAAGGTATAGTAAATTTGAGTTCTTTTTAGATGAAGTTTCCTTTTTGAGGCATGTTATCACTAGAAAATAATATTTATAGACCCTTCCAAGACAATGAAAATCAAAGAGTGTACCAAGACAACATTTGTAATGGACATCTATAGCTTCCTTGGTTTAATTGGGTATTATTGATGATTTATGAAGAACATATCATAATTATAAAACCCAATTACCAAGATAAAAAAGGTATTGCTGTCTTTATATATTCGTGAATGTGGGGAAATATTTAAGGAGCTCAAAATGAGGATTATCACTGCACCAGTACTCACACTCCTAATAAGTTGAGAACTCTTTGTGGTGTATAGTGATGCATCATAGATGTGATTTGGATGCGTGACGAAGAAAAATGATTAAGTGATATCCTAAACCTCAAGGTAACATAAATTCCTTGATAAAAAAATCCGACAAATGATCTAGGGTTGTGATTATTCACTGAATATGGCTAATATTCATTGTTAAGTTCTTAATATTAATGTGTTTAAAAGTTCATAAACATCATTTTTAGTCCAATTCAGAAATTGAACTTCATTTCCCATCATTGTTCAATTCATGCTTAAAATGTCAATTTGGGCCCACTCAATAATTTTCTTGTGGAAATTTTTCTTATCATCTTGGATGCTTTGTTTCATTGTAATGTTTTGCTTCCAAATTTCCTTTGTAATGTTTTCCATTTCCATGTAAGTTTCTTTTTTTGTATCTTTATGTTCTTAATCAACTTCTTTCTCTTATATATTTTCCATTTCATTTATTAAAACTTTATAATCACAAAGCACAATGATATCTCTGTGTTGTTGTGAATTAGTTCACACATAGGTGTGAATTTCATTCATACACACGGAGGAGTGCTCGTTATTTCCGCGGTTTTAATTTCTTCAGTCCAATTCTTGTTAGCCATCTTCCGCCCACCATTGAGAGTATACCATCAATGTAGGGATAAAACCTTAATGGGTTGATCTTAGGAGGATGCAAAGGCTGGATTGAATGTTATTTTATGAACGAATTGTTGTTAATTGGATAATTAATTTAAGACATCCATTCTTCAGTTATTTCTACTCTTCATCTTTACTGTGTTTGAGAAAAATAAATTCAATTACTAAATGACCATATACCTCGGAGAGATCATGAATTTGGTTCTCTAAGTGTGTAGGGGATTAGTAATTGTGTTTAGTAAGCACCAAACTAGAAAATGATGAAGGTAGTGTTATTTTTGGAGAATGGATTCATCAAGAATTAATAAAACCAAAATTGTTTAAAGAAGTAAAATTCATTCAATACACCCCGATCATAATCCTAGATCAACCCATTTTCATTAAATTGAATTCACGTAGGTTTCATAGTGTTATTTAAACCATCCAAAAATCGAACCCAAAGTTGGCTACTTCAAAGCCAGAGTGTCTCTCGGTTTCTTCTTCGGTCCCTGTGGATTCGACCCCTACTTGTACTACAATGACCGCATACCTGTAGGGTAAATTAGGGCGCAACCAAATTTTGGCGCCGTTGCCGGGGACCAAGTAAGTTCCTTATACCAAAAACCCTCTTTTCTTACCCCAATTCTTCTATTCTCATCCCAATTCTCTTATCTTTTCCCTTTCTCTCTTTTTTTTTCTTTTGGCGCATGTCCACCTACACCCGCGATAACTCAAACAGATTAGTTAGGGTGGATACTCCTAGGTCTGGGGAGTCAAGCACTAAAAGTGGTCTATTTTCTTTAGATCCAAATCTTCCTAATACTCCAAATTCAGACGTTGAGTTCGATACAATGGAGAATATCCCACAAAACCAAATCATAAACCGGGGAGGGAACCAAAATAACGGGCAAGACCCTAACTTGGGAATTGTTGCAGACCCGAGCATGAATGACTACCTCACACCAACCTGGACCAATGCACCCTCATGCATTAGGTATGATAACATAGGATATGCCCAATATGTTTTCAAACCCCATGTCCTGAACCACCTTCCAACCTTTCATGGGATGGAGTCTGAGATGCCTTACCTTCATGTTAAAGAATTTAATGACATTGTCGAAACCATGTGCCCACCAAATCAAATTGAATCTATTAAAATGAGACTTTTCCCTTTTTCCCTTAAGGACCGAGCAAAGAATTGGTTAAACAATTTGAGACCAACATCCATTCACTATTGGGACCAACTTCAATGAGAATTTTATAAAAAATACTTCCCCCATCACAAAACAATTGCACTTAAAAAGAGCATACAAAAATTTTTTGAAAGAGAGGGAGAAACATTCTACGAAACATGGGAAAGGTTCAAGGAGACATTAAACATGGTACCACACCATGGTTTCTTAATCCCAGAACAAGTGAGAATTTTTTATGAAGGGTTGTGTCCCGGAAACAAACAATTCATTGATATGATGTGTAATGGAACCTTCAAAAACAAATCCCCAAATGATGCTTACGAGTATCTAGAAAATCTTGCTGAACAAAACCAAACATGGGGAACATCACCATAATATGAGAATCCACCCAAATCTGGTGGAATGTACAATCTTGGAGAAGAAGAAAACCTTAGAGAAAAACTTGCTGCACTCACGAGGAAAGTTGAGGAGATTGATCTTAGGAAGGTCCAAAAAACCCAAACTGTTGATCTTGTTTGTACAATTTGTGACAAGAATGACCACAAGACTGATAATTGTCTAACCATTCCTTCCATCAAGGATGTTCTTTTAGGAGGACCACCAGAAGAAGTTAATGCAATGAACTTTCAAAAGCCACAATTCACGAACACCTTCAATCCAAGGTATAACGACCATCCGGGATTTCGTTGGAAGGACAATCAACAACCAACACAACAACAATGTATCAACCCATACCCTCAACAAAAATTTCAACCTCATAATCAGTTCCAACCACAATGGTCCAATTCCAACATCCTCATGTCCAATATCAACAACCTATCCAACAACCCATTCAACAACCTATCCAACAACCAAAGTATCCTCCTGGAATAAACCCACAAGCTCAAGCACCAACCAAAAATGTTCCACAAAGCCTACTAGAACAACTGTGCAAACAAATGGACAAAATGAACTCAGAATTCTCATCCATTAAACAAGAAATTCAAACTATAAAAACTTGAAAGGCACCCATGCCCACACAGGCCATTCCACAACAAACATCAAGGGTAGAGACAAGTTTCACTCAAACAACTCACGAACAACTAAAGGCTGTGACAGTTTTAAGAAGTGGGAAATCAATTGAAAAACCTGAACAGATAAGTCAGAAACCATGTGAAGCTTCAAAATCTAATGAAAATTCAAATGAACTAAAAGAGCAAACTGAAGAAACTGATAATAATGTGAATGAAACAACACTTCATCAAACAACTCCACAATCTACACCATTTCCTCAACGCATGAGGGGGAAAACCAAGCCTGAATTGAGTGAAACATTGAGGGAAATATTCTCACAAGTCAAGTTGAACATTCCCCTTCTCGATGCCATCCAAACCATACCTTCCTACTCAAAATACCTTAAGGACTTGTGCACTTTTAAAAGAAAATTTTCACATAAAAACCAAGTCCTTTTGGCTGCTAATGTGAGTACCACCATTCAAGGGACCATTCCTCCTAAGATAAAAGACCCAGGATGCCCTTACATAAATGTTGAACTAGGAGTGAACAAAGTTTTCAAAGCCTTGTGTGATCTAGGTGCTAGTGTGAACCTCATTTTTTATGCCATGTATTGTCAGTTAGGGCGCGAAGAACTCCAACCCACATCTGTCACTCTTCAACTTGATTATCGTAGCATTCGAGTTCCAAAGGGGATCTTAAAAGATGTTTTGGTGAAAGTTGAAAATTTCATTTACCTAGCTGACTTCATTGTTCTGGAAAATCACCCAAGCTTAGGTCCTAGGGAGCAAACCCCAATCATACTTGGTCGTCCCTTCCTTGCAACAATCAACTCTGTAATCCGAGTCCGAAATGGGAACATGACCATCACCTTTGGGAACATGAGTCTAGACTTGAACATCTACAATGCAAACTCTCAAATTGGGGATGATGAAGAGATCCATGAGGTTAATTGGATTGGTAGTGTTGATAATGAACTCAATGAACATCAAGGAGTTACCGAAGGATGGTTAAGTCAAGAAGAGATTGATTTTCTTTATTCACATGAGGGAAATTTGCCTCGGATTGAATCTCTTTCAGACAGCTCTATTGGTGAATTTCTAGAATCACCAATCAATGATACCATGGTTGAAATCAATAACATTGAGTCCATATCCATTCATGACACTACTCTGGAAAATTTAGTGGATGAAAATTCTGTTCACAAGGAACCAATTTTGTCAAGAAATCTGAACAAAGAAACTAAGTTCAATACAAAGTCTCATCCATTCTTGGAAATTCATGACCAATCTGATCTTGAATTTAAAGTCTTGCCTTCATCACTAAAGTATGCTTTCTTAGGGGACAATCAATCCTTTCCTGTTGTCATTTCTTCCTCCCTTGAATCCGATGATGAGAGGATGCTTCTAGATGTTCTTAGAAGACACAAGAAAGCCATTGGATGGGCCCTATCTGATATCCATGGGATTAGCCCACTTATCGGGACTCATAGCATTATTCTTGAATCTAAGTCAAAGCCATGTCGTCAACCTCAGAGGCGACTCAATCCTAATCTCATGGAAGTAGTGAGAAAAGAACTTTTGAAATTGTTAAAAGCTGGTATCATCTATCCTATAGCTGAGAGTGAGTGGGTTAGCCCAATCCATGTGGTTCCAAAGAAGGCTGGAATCACAGTAATAACCAACAAGGATGGAGAGAAGCTTCCAACAAGGGTCAGTAGTGGATGGAGAGGTTGTATTGACTATAGGAAGCTCAACTCTTGTACCATGAAAGACCATTTCCCCTTACCCTTTATTGATCAAGTCCTCGAGCGAGTGGCGGGTCATCAATTCTATTGCTTCCTAGATGGATTCTCAGGGTATAATAAAATCGAAGTCTCCTTAGAGGATCAAGGAAAAACAACCTTCACTTGTCCATTTGGCACTTTTTCCTTCAAATGCATGCCCTTTGGGTTATGTAATGCCCCTGGTACCTTCCAGCGGTGCATGATGGGAATATTCTCGGATATGGTGGGGGATTTTTTAGAGGTCTTCATGGATGACTTCTCCATCTTTGGGGATAATTTTGAGGGATGCCTTATAAATTTTGAAAAGGTTTTGTCAAGGTGCGAGGATAAGAATCTCATACTAAATTGGGAAAAATGCCATTTCATGGTAAGGGAAGGACTTGTTCTAGGTCATCTGGTATCTGGTAGAGGGATTGAAGTTGATAAAGCTAAGGTTGACATCATTTGTCACCTTCCCTCTCCTAAAACTGTTAAGGAAGTGAGGTCCTTCTTAGGACATGCTGGTTTTTATAGAAGGTTCATTAGGAATTTCAGCTCTATTTCTCGACCACTTTGTGCTCTATTGGTAAAAGATGCTCCATTTTTATGGACAGAAAGCTGTGAGGAATCATTATATACACTCAAGTCAACTCTTATATCTCCTTCTATCATGAAATCTCCAAAGTGGAAACTTCATTTCGAGCTCATGTGTGATGCAAGTGATTTCGCTGTAGGAGCAGTCTTAGGACAACGGTGTGAGAAAACTCCACATGTCATTTCTTATGCAAGCAAATCTTTAAGTGATGCACAAATAAACTACACCACCACTGAGAAAGAGTTTCTTGCTGTTGTATTTGCCTTAGAGAAATTCAGGTCTTATCTCTTAGGATCACCCATCATTGTCTTCACTGATCATTCAGCCCTAAAATACCTTTTCCAAAAACAAGATACCAAGGCTAGATTGATTAGGTGGGTCCTTCTTCTTCAAGAGTTCGATTTAAACATTATGGATAAAAAGGGTGTTGAAAATATTTTAGTTGATCACCTCTCTAGGATGGAATTCAAAGACAACTCACACCACCTCTCTGTGTCTGATTCATTTCCCGATGAGCACCTCTATTCAGTGAGTGATTGCCCTTGGTATGCTGACATAGCAAACCATTTGGTGACGGGTGACATTCCAAAATTCATGGGGACCCAAGCTAAGAGGAAATTACTTTCTGATGTAAAACACTAAGTTTTTGATGATCCTTACCTCTTCAAGTTCTGTCCTGATCAAATCATCAGGAGATGTATTCCCGAGTCTGAGAAAGAGTCCATTCTAAAATTTTGTCATGGAGAGGAATGTGGAGGCCACTTTTCAATAAAGAAAACCAATGCAAAGGTCCTACAAAGTGGTTTCTACTGGCCGAACCTTACTAAGGATTCCTTCCAATTCTATAAAAGTTGTCCTCAGTGTCAGAAATTAGGATCCATTACCAAAAGGAATCAAATGCCCCTCACTCCCATTCTAGTTGTTGAAATCTTTGATTGTTGGGGAATTGATTTCATGGGGCCCTTTCCAAACTCTAAGGGATACCTCTACATCCTCTTAGCTATTTATTATGTCTCAAAATGGGTTGAAGCCATTCCCACCAAGTCCAATGACCACCATGTTGTGATCCGATTTCTAAAAGGGCATATATTTTCTCGATTTGGAATTCCTAGGGCTATAATCAGTGATCGTGGAACCCATTTCTGCAACCGCCCATTCTCTTCACTCGTGTCTAAGTATGGTATTACTCATAAAGTTTCCACTTCATACCATCCTCAAACCAATGGTCAAGCTGAGTTGGAAAATAGGGAAATTAAGAAAATTCTTGAAAAAACTGTCAATCCCTCTAGGAAAGATTGGTCCGAGAAACTCTTAGATGCCCTTTGGGAATATCGAACTGCTTTCAAAACTATCCTAGGCATGTCACTGTATAGATTGGTTTATGGAAAAGCATGTCATTTACCTATAGAAATTGAGCATAAGGCCTTTTGGGAAATAAAAAAAATGAACTTTGACATTTCTTTGGCTGAAACAAAATGGAAATTAGATCTTAATGAACTCGAGGAACTTAGGATGGAGGCTTATGAAAATTAAAGGATCAATAAATCTAAAGTTCAAGCCTACCAATCTAGGAATCTCAATGTCAAACACTTTGAACTGGGAAAATTTGTGCTCTTGTATAGTTCAAAACTTCATCTACACCCAGGAAAGCTAAAGTCTAGATGGTCTGGTCCATACCTAGTGCATCATGTGTACCCTCATGGGGCAATAGAGATTCAGAATCCCACAAGTGGTCATGTCTTCAAAATAAATGGTCATAGGTTAAAACCGTTCATTGAATCATTCAATAAACAAGTAACCAAGGAGGAGTTAACTGAGCCAACATATGAACTAGAGAAAATTTGATAGATTTAGGGTACAAGTTGGGCTAACGACGTTAAACAAAAGCACTGCACGGGAGGCAACCCGTGGTTTTCATGTTTCCAATCACTGGGAATCATCTTTTGTTTCCTTCTGCTTAATTTTGTTACTTTTTTTATATATATAATGTTGACCTGTTCTTCTTTTATGAGTAAGGATGTGTATAAAAAGGGAGCACCGTATTCATCCATGTCACGCAGTGTGATCCCTAAGTAATACATTACCCAGAAATTTAAAAGAAGACAATGTATCATCAGTTTATTTTATTTATGTTTTTGTAGGTTTAAAAAAAATTAGACTCTTGACCTGTTCTTCTTTTATGAGTATGGATGTGTATGAAAGGGGAGCACCGTATTCATCCGTGTCACGCGGTGTGATCCCTGAGTAATACCTTACCCAGAAATTTAAAAGAAGACAATGTATCATTAGTTTGATTTAAAAAAAACATGAAAATGATGGTACTTGTAATTAAATAAATCATTGTGTTGTTTGTTTTGTCTTCTTTTTCCTTCTTTTTATGGTTTAGGAACTATTTTGGATGATACATGTTCAATCAAGGAGCTGCCTGCATCCCCAAAGAGATCAAAGGAGTAATTTGGAGCATCATGAACCTCAACTTTAAAAACCAGGTGAATTTGTTCCATGTTTGTCATTCTCAATTTCATCTTTGAACTCCTCTCCTACCCACTTCTAACTTTTCTTTTCTTTAAACACTGGGGACAATGTCATTCTAAGTTGGGGGGAGATAAAAAATGATTTTTTTTTAATAAGAAAAGGCATGAAAAGAAAAATTCCATTAACCTTGAACATGATAACACACATTGCAAACTCTAAAATTGGATATCAAATAATTTTGTATGCCTTGATTCTTATTTTAATGCAAGTTTAAGTTCATGAGCATAGTTTTTGGAAAGTGCGGTTTTCCGATGTTATTTTTCAAAGTTTACATTTTCATCCTCTTAATAAAAATGCCACAATGCATGTCTACTGGATCGTGGGTGTAAATTTGAGTTCTTGGGTCCCTTTCATTATAGCATAGGGCTCTGGGGTCACTTTTAGTTTAATTTGAGTATCCAAAAAAAAAACAAAAAACAAAAAATAATGAGAAAATAATGACCACATAGAGAAATGTTTTGTCCAAATGTGTGGCGTCCGGCACTTGGGGATCGTGACTCCATAGTTGTCTTGCCCAGAGTTAGGCTTTATATCTCTATTGTAGAGCATGAAATTGACAAAATGCATGGCGTCCGGCACTTGGGGATCGTGACTCCATAGTTGTCTTGCCTAGAGTTAGTCTTTTCATATCTATTGTGGTTAAAAAAAATAAAAAAATTCAAAAAATTCAAAAAATAAAAAAAAGGGATACTCATCTTATGGTTTAATGTGATTCCCACCTATCGCTTCCATTTTTTCCCCTTGAACAATAAAATGGGCCCCATATCTTTTATGATGCACAACACTTTATCATGCTTAATTGTAATTGGATGAAATGTGGCAATGAATTTGAACAAAGGAATGGGCTTGGGCTTGGGATATGCTTAAGGACCTAGCTTGTTTTAAATGATTTTGATGGGTTCCATAATTTTTTTTGGTATGAGGTCTTTTGGGTGAGCAATGTGTATTAAAATGTTTTTGGAAAAGGGGATTTCAATTTCATATTTGTAATTTATTTTGCTCAGGACTAGCAAAACTCAAGTTGGGGGGTGTGATTAGTCACTGAAAGTGGCTAATATTCCTTGTTATGTTTTTAATATTAATGTGTTTAAAAGTTCATAAACATCAATTTTAGTCCAATTCAGAAATTGAACTTCATTTCCCATCATTGTGCAATTCATGCTTAAAATGTCAATTTGGGCCCACTCAATAATTTGCTTGTGGAAATTTTTCTTATCATCTTGGATGCTTTGTTTCATTGTAATGTTTTGCTTCCAAATTTCCTTTGTAATGTTTTCCATTTCCATGTAAGTTTCTTTTTTTTTGTATCTTTATGTTCTTAATCAACTTCTTTCTCTTATATATTTTCCATTTCATTTATTAAAAATTTATAATCACAAAGCACAATGATATCTCTGTGTTGTTGTGAATTAGTTCACACATAGGTGTGAATTTCATTCACACACATGGAGGAGTGCTTGTTATTTCCGCAGTTTTAATTTCTTCAATCCAATTCTTGTTAGCCATCTTCCGCCCACCATTGAGAGTATACCATCAATGGAGGGATAAACCCTTAATGGGTTGATCTTAGGAGGATGCAAAGGCTGGATTGAATGTTATTTTATGAACTAATTGTTGTTAATTGGATAATTAATTTAAGACATCCATTCTTCAGTTATTTATACTCTTCATCTTTACTCTGTTTGAGCAAAATAAATTCAATTACTAAATGACCATATACCTTGGAGAGATCATGAATTTGGTTGTCTAAGTGTATAGGATATTAGTAATTGTGTTTAGTAAGCACCAAACCAGAAAATGATGAAGGTAGTGTTATTTTTGAAGAATGGATTCATCAAGAATTAATAAAACCAAAATTGTTCAAAGAAGTAAAATTCATTCAATCCACCCCGAACATAATCCTAGATCAACCCATTTTCATTAAATTGAATTCACGTAGGTTTCTTAGTGTTATTTAAACCATCCAAAAATCGAACCCAAAGTTGGCTACTTCAAAGCCAGAGTGTCTCTCGGTTTCTTCTTCGGTCCCTGTGGATTTGACCCCTACTTGTACTACAACGACCGCATACCTGTAGGGTAAATTTGGGCGCAACCAGGTTGGAAGCCATGATATTTTCTTACAAAATTGGCGGCATTATATATATGGGGAGAATTGTGAGATATATACGGATGACAATAGTCTCAAATATATATTCACATAGAAAGAGATTCATATGCACTAGAAAATATGTTTATAGCTCATCATGAATTATAACCGATCAATCTATTACCATCCTAGTAAAGAAAATAAGGTGGAAGATTATCTAAGTTGAAATGATCAATGATCATTATCATTGATGATAATTAAAAAGGATCATATATTTATAGATTTTCAGAAGATGGACATTGGAATAATTAAGGTGGAAAAAGCATCATTCATTTATCAAATGATTTCTCTACCATACCTTATTGAGGAAATATAAAATGATAAAAGAAAATATGTAGAAATTGAGAAATGGGTGGAAGCTATCTGAAATAGGAAATCATCTAAGATAAATAATGATGAGGGATGAGTGGTTAGATTTGGGTCATGATTATCTGTACCATCTGATCTGGTGATAAAGAAGTATCTTTTGAATGTTACAAATAGCTCAACCTTCTTGATTCACCAGGGGAGTACAATGATGTATTGTGATCTATGAGGGAATTATTTGTGATATAATATAAAGATTGATATTTTTGAGTGTACATCAAAGTTCCTAGTATATCATCAAGTGAAGGATGAATAGAAAATGTCCAAGGGTATGAAGAAACCACTACCCATAACAACAAGAAAGTGGGAGAACATCACCAAGGATGTTTTCACTGGACTTCTAAGGACATCAAGTGGAAATAATTCTATATGTGTCCATGTGGATCATCTTTCAAATATTTCTCTCTTTATCTAAATTCGATGGGGCTTTTCATTGGATAAATATTCATAGATATATATCAAAGAGGTGATAAGGCTGCATAGAGTACCACTATCTATTATATTCGATAGAGATATGAGATTCTCCTCGATGTTCTTTAAAATTATCTAGCATGCTCTAAACATTGAATTGAACTTCAGTATGTCCAATCGTCATCAAATTGATAGCTAATATGATCAAACTATTCCTACTTTAGAAAATAGGTTGAGAGCATGTTCAATGGACTTCAAATCAGGGTGACACAAACATCTTCCACTAGTCAAATTATCATACTAAAATTGATTCCACCTGAGTATTTGAATGTCACCATATGAAGTCCTTTATGGGAAAATGTTCAAAACACTAACATGTTTGAATGATGTCAGTGAGCATAATCTACTAGGACCTGAAATGGTCACTGAAATGTTGGAGAAGGATAAAATGATTAAACATAACATCAAGGTGGCCTAGAGTCAAAAAAAGATTCATGAAGACAATTTTCATAGAGACCCTAAGTTTAAAGTTAGAGACATGGGATTCCTCTACATATCTCCTTGGAAGAATGTCAGGAGATTTTGGAAGAAATAAAAGTTGAATCCATGGTACATTGGCCCCTTAGAGATTATTGATCATGTTAGATTTGTGGCATATCAACTACCACTTCCACCTACCATGTCTAAAGTAAATGATGAATTCCATGTATCCAACTTAAATAAGTATATACTAGACCCTTCACATGTTATCTCTTAAAAGGTGGTATAGTTGAAGAATAATCTCTTTTACGAGGAGCATCTCATAATGATCTTGTATCATAGAGATAATGTTCTATGCAACAAGACTATTCACATGGTGAAAGTACTATGGTGGAACCATATGTATGATGATGCAACATGGGAACTGGAGGAATCAATGAAAGAAAAGTACCCTCACCAAGTTACGACGTAGAATATAAAAAAAATCAAGGGAAAAATTTCACAAGGGGGGAATAATGTAATGACCTAATGTTTTATTAATGAAATTCCATTCATATAATTATGTAATATTGTCTAATCATATAAAATTAAATATAAAAAATTACAAACCTAATAAATAGAGAATGTGTAAAATAAAAGGTATCTCTATATGTTAAGGTACACACACCGAAAAAATCATAACTTGATCTTTGTAATATTAATGTAACTCTTATGAATATTAAACTGACCAATTGAATAGTCACCTCATTAATGAAATTAAAAATAAAATTTATTCATCTTATAAATGACAATATGATATAAATATAACACAGTATATGTAAGTAAATATTTTAAAAATTATTAATTATATGTTGGTATTTTTGAAAGTCATATATATTTTTTTACAATTTTATGATTAATTTAATAATTTAAAAGAAAATTTACAATCATATAATGTATTCATAAATTAACATTTTGATGACATTTGATGATAGGATAATTTTGGGAGACCTTTCTTTATAATTCAAAGTGTTCGAAAAACAGTTTTAATTTTAAAATTTGTATTTTTCAGGTAAATTATGATTTAAATTAAATATTAAATTTATAATATATAGAAACTTATTTTTCACAAAATTTATTTCATTTTTAGTTCAACATTTAAAAAAATGTTTGGGGTTAATTTTTAGGAATTTTCTCTAATTCTTGAATTTTTGTTGAATAGTATAATAAAATAATTTATGATGAATGTTATCAAATGAATTTATAAATCATTATTGAGTCATATATGATGTAAATGGCTATTTTTTTTTGAAATCCCTTGACTTTTTTACAATTTATTGTCATGAAAATCAATACTATTGATACTCTTTAGAAAAAATATTAAACGATTGATTAAAATAATGGGAAACCCCTCCTCTCCTCCACTATAAATACCATCACTATTTAACTCTTTTCATCACTTCTCTAAAGCCTTGCCCCTTTTCAAAATTCTGATCAATTGTCCTCAAAATACCCTCACTAAATCTAGTAGCCCTTGGTATCTTTAAAATACCGTATCCTATCCCCTAAATAGGTTCTCATGGATGATATATCAAAGAGGTAAATTCCTCTTTTGATTTCTTTTTATTTTTATTCATGTTCCATTCATTCTTTTTCATTACTGACCTCCTTCCATCAAAATGTTATGATAACTATAGTGCTATAAATTTACTAAAATTTTGTTATGATAATGTAATAATTCATCATCATATCCCCTTTCTTTCATTTTATACCCGAAATTAAAACACCATTTTAGATGTGTCAACTTATCAATTTCAAGGACGAAAACTTTTCAATTTATATTTCCATCTTCAATTCTGGTTTTCTATCCATTTTTATTCTTGAAAAAAGATATAATATATTTATTATATCTAACTAAAGTTTATATAATAAATTCAATTAATGATATTAATTTTTAAATAAAAATTTGTTTGATTTGATCAAAAACCTCAAATTAACCAAAACTGTTATCATTAATGTTTTATAAAATAATTCATCTTTACTCCAAATAACCTATTTAATTTTACAACCACGTAGTCTTGTAGATTATTACTAATAACTTACAACTTAAATTTTGTATAACCATTCTCATCTTACATATTTATCCATGAAGGTATATAAGTAAACAAATCATGAAACCTAAGGAAACAAATTCTCCCAAATGACGAAACTGAACCCCTTAACCCATAATAAAGGGAATGAATAAATTTAATAAGGTTATAATAAAAAAATTACAATAATAAAAGGTTTTTTAAATATTAATTAATGAATATAAGTTTGTTATTCAAGACATTAAGATCAATTAATGGACACCAATGGACTTAAGGTAAGGGATTCAACATGAACCTCCATTATTCTATTGAGTGGATCTGTCTTACTTTTTACCCAAATGAAGTTATCATTTTATTATTATGTACATATTATAAATTATTTTTATATTCTCCAACTAATGTAATAATATGTATTCATCAATATATTTTAGGGATATTCAATTTTTTAAATTATTCCCTCCTCATTTATTCCCAAAAAGCAAGCCCATTTTAATTGAACTTTTCGAACTCTTACCAAATTTCATGTGCACTCTATTATCTATTTCAAGAAACCATTTTTTCATAATATCAGAAAATTTATTAGGAAAAACCTTTTAATTAACTTTAGTTTTTATATAAAATATTATTCCCTTTATTATTTTTAATGATCTTTTTTAATTTCCTTAAAACTGCAGTTAAATGTTTTAATACTAATATTTTGTAAATACTATTTTTACATGTTATCACTTTTTTTGACATCACATACCATGGTATATGCCAATTATACATTATTATTTTCCATGAATGATCAAATTAAATTCCTTTATCGCAACTTTTATGTTACTCCAATTAGTTATTCTTTATAACAATATTATAATACCCATTTCGTTCAACGGGTACCCTTATGTTTATGTATGATTGATTTTATATGAATAATTATGTGGAAAACATATTCATGAATGTGTTATTTTGGGATCTCCCAGATATCACTCCAATAAATTGGGTAATGTTTTGTCTCATTAGACGTTATGTGTAATGTTCTTGGTGGTTAGCCATGACTCATGCTACCCTATGAAACTGTCTTGGTGGTTAACCTTGACATGTTCTCCTATATGTTCAAAATTCCTTTACACATTCTAAATTCATGTTTTATTTCTTTACCACATTACTATGAATCCATATTTATATCATCCCATATCTATTTTTCAGGATTCTATATGTTCCATTCTTTTTATATCATTATGTCAGCCCTCTAACCCATGTTATTAAGTTTTATGCTTATGTAATTACTGGGATTTTTAGCTTATCCCTTTGTTCATGTCATCTTCATGTTATCCTATGATATGTATGAGAAAAATGTAATTTAGGATCTCTTTATGATGATTACATAATTATATGTTTTATTTATTCCCATGTTTTCAGTTTTAAGTACCTAGTCTTCGAAGACACTAGACTATACGGTCCTTAGATTTTAATATAATTCTTTATTATACTTAAAATCACATAATTAATTTTGTAAAAGAATGGCGTTTCTACAAATTCATTACATAATGAAATATAATGTCCTTGGAAAATATATAATAATATAAAATATAAAAATAAGAATGATTATCATGAAGGGAAGATAGGTTTATCATCAAGAGAAAGAGTTATGTGCCTCATATAATCAACTTAAATCGGGTGGAAACCCTTCAAAAATATAGCACAATCTTTCGAGAGTCCCCTAATAAGTCATATTTATCACAAAATGGCCTCTAACAGACTATCTTTTTCTCGTGAGTGTCCTCCCACAAGACATCATGATCTTGTGAAAGGACCCTATCAATTCATCAAGGTTTCATGAAATACCCCACCCAATTCATCTTTGATCACATGAAATCCTTCCCAGAGGCATCTTAATCTCACAAATATTAATATACATGATGTATTGACCTTGTCAACTCTCTATGACATGTCAACATGGTTCGGTGAAATACCTTTTATTGACTGAGGTCCAATAAACATGGGGAGGGGGGAACATTTTCTCAATCACATTTAACATGAGGAATCATGATTGACCCATGTAAGGATCATGCAAATCACATGATAGAAGAATCCCTCCAGTGAACCCAACTCATATAAATGAGATACACATCATGAAAGTTAGTGCATAATAAGGGAGGTGAGGCCTATAATTACATCAACCTCAAAAAAAGAAATACACACCATGATATAATGCAAATAGTGTAGGAATGAACCTATCAAGGCGATAAGTCATTATTTCACATATTTCATCCACTAGGTAAAATCTAGGGAACAACCTAAGGTATTATGCTATTGGAATATGTGTATCGCATGATGAAATTATTGATCATGCGATGAAATTTTGTCAAGTCATCCAGATCATGTGATAAAGTTCTCGAGTGTCTATTAGGTCATGCGAAACCTAAATAGACTAATTATTGACTTACCTTTAGTAATATATGAAATAAAAACATAAAACGACTAAAGGGGGTATAATACTTATGTTAATATAGATATTTTTATCTTTATAAACATTTAGATACCTATCTGAACCATGGAATAGCTTTGGGACATGTCGCTTGGATCATGTGACACTACGCAGACATGCCATATAGACTATGAAAAGTCTTTCAGACATGTCATTCACATCATTAAACATCCCAATGCATGTCAACTAGGTCATGAAGATCCCTTTAGACATGATATCCTATCTTACAAAGTTCCACAAACATGTTACCCAAATCGTGTGGCAGCATCAAGGCCTGAAAATAAAGTAAGGTGACACCATTTAGACATGTCATCCATGTCTCACGATGCCCTCTATACTTTTCATCATAGTCTTATGAAGTCCCCCAATCATGTATCCTAAGGCATACAGAAGCACCATGTAATTCGATCTAGGTCATGATATTCCCTAAATAAATTTCATCATTGGTCAGATGATGTCCTCTAAGCTTTTTATCCAAATTAGGAGAAATCATCCAAGACAATCCATTAAAAACATGTGATTTCTTCCAAACAAGTCACCTAGATCATGTGACATTTTCAAAAAATTCCATCCAGATCATGCGAAGCCCACTACGAAAGTAAATTGGATTATGAGATTATATTTTTAAATGTCTTTAAGGAAACAAAAACATATCCATACCTGTTCTTATATGTTAGAAAATTGCTCGAGACTCCTTGGGTAGAAAATAATGACATGTAAGTTAGACATTAAAGAAATTTTTAACCTCTCCCAATTAACATAACCAGTCATAAACCAAAATCAACTTTGAGAACACTAATTATTTTTCAAAAAATATATTTAAGATAACTTTAAAAGGCCTCACCTCCATTGGGAATCTACTTTAGTGTAAGTCCCTTCAATTATCTGACATTCATACCCATGGGACCCAAAATCTCATATGGGTTCTTCCCCTGGCCTCTTCCATCAGTTGAATGACCTTCCAAACTATTCTATGAGAACATTGATTCCTTTCCAAATAGGATATGTAGGATGTGTTCCTGGGGCCTGAGCTCAAATGGGAATCCACCTCGAGGTGAGTCCCCCCATATATAATATATTTTGACCCTTGGGACCCAATCTCCCCCATGGAGTTACCATTCTTCGACATCTATTATTATATTGAGGATTCAATTGAATAATAAAGATTATGATTACTTATAAAGTAGGATATATATGATTCTTTACTAATCCCTAGGTCGATATAAAACATCACATAAGGGGAACCATAGTTAATAAGTCCCACATCCATATGTAATGAAATAGATAACTTATTATCACTTGTTTGTCACACCGAGAATGGATTACATGGGATAAGGGACTTAAAATGAACATATAATTGGCATCATGAATCTCTACCAAAAAGGGAAAAATAAATTTATAATCCCCCCAGTGTCATGATATGAATTCCCACATACAATAGAATCCACCTTGATGTATGTTTTGGTGACATGATCAAACTATGAGGAATCTGATTCCCACTATAAATATGATATGTTCGATTCCTTCTTAGGATCATGCTCTGTACCCAGTGCCCGAGTTTTCTCATATAAATCGGGTTTTCATGATTTTAAAATTTATGGTTTCATTGAACTATATGGGTTTACAATTAATATTATAAATGGGATACCTAGAAAGCCTCATAATGATTCATTCCCATCCTCGAGACATCAATCACCACCCTACATTGTAGTAAATTCAAGAGTTCTTGGTTATTTGGATTCAAATTATTAGAAGCTACCCATGTAAGTAGAATGATAATAAATGGATGTATTACCTCATATACATACAAATGGACTCGTTAATAGAAACCACTTTACACATGTAAGGATTCAACGCATAATCATCTTGATAGGGTAATCGGTCCCCTATCATGATTTGGAAGATATTCTCAAAAATATAAAAAATATGTAAGATATTTCTATATAAGATACTAATTGCCCCTAAATGGGTTTGATGAGACCAACCTACCATCCTCTTGAAAAATTTGACTTCCTATGCATCATTGGGTATAAAACCCCAAAGGACCACTTTCCATTGGAAAAAAGTCCCATAATCTATTATTGATGTGGGACCCATTTGGAGTTTAAATTAATGATGGAAATAGTGAACCTGATGTGAATGATTTATTAGAAATTATACCCCCCACAATTATTCATATAGGGATAACATGTGTCCTTCTTTCTGTTGAAAATAAAATGATGAACCAGACATGAATATATGAAATAAAAAAAATGATCTAATGAAAAAAATGAAATATGGTTTATCTTGAAATATTTCCATCCCCATTATGAAAAGTCCATGCTAGTTAAATTGTTGAATGAAGAATAAGGAATGAAATTTCATTACAAGTGAATATTTTATTGAAAATTTATCATGCTTGTGATATGCCATAATCAATGACCATGTTCCTTTTATATTCATGACTATATATACTGTTATCCAAAATTACACCCGACCTGAGATCATATATTCAATTAAGAACTATTTTGGAATATCATATATGGATGCAACCCCCAAGGGTCACAGAATGACCTCACCCACCTGACATTATTAGTATAGATGGAAAACACAATGGTCCTAAAAACCCATCAGTACAATATGATTCCAACACTATAAGCTACATTCAATGGCCTCTAAATACAGAAACTTGTGATCTTACATCATCCAAAAAAACTACTATGAAACTAGGGTTTCTCATTTCCACTAAAAAACCCTTAGGAATATTATCCCCGAAGCATGACTCCCTCCACCTTCAGTATCTGATGAAGGTGGACCAAGGATTCAATAATCGCTCCATGAATGTTTTTTAACCACCAAAGAGGGATCCTTTCAATTTCTGTAACCATTTCCATCTCGTTGGTGCCCCTCATTTTCCTACTTATAGAAAAAAATGTCACATTTCCACCTTAAGTGCTTATGCACATGCACTATGAAATTCATACTAGGAATAGAATGATATGGATAAATCAAATTGGGCTCATATCCCAACTTCTTCTTATGAATCCAGCCAGCATATTCTTGTAGTACCCAATGAGTAGGTTCATATCCCTACTCACTCAGAACATGTATTTAGGTATATTCCTATAGCACGAATGGGGGAGGCACATATCTATACCGCCATGCTTGAAGCCCATAAGAATATTTTTATTAAACAAGGAGGACAAGAGTGTTATTATATACTCACTTAAAATGAAGATATCTTCTATTACAGATTAGATATTTAAAATTTTCAAGCATATATTCCCATTTACACATTGCTAAAATGTTATTATATTCTTGAAAAATATTAAGAACTCTACTAGAATATACTAAAACTAGTACAAATATTGTGATAAGTGCATATTTGTATCCTATTATACATTGTAGTCCAACACTCTGATCCAAATGAATAAGTTGTTACACAAATTGAAGTGGACATTCATTCCCTCATCCAGGAGGATTATGGCAATATTACAATAAAGAATGAAAATTGAACTAGGCTATCATTTTCATTCTAATAGGGGCTCAACAAGTAAGAGTGTCACATGCCATGGTATAGGAACACATTCTTATTGGAAAATACTAGTGAAATACTCTAAAGGAACAAGAATAGGTTCATATAATAGATCCAATAAGTGCTCACCAATTGAGAGTGGAACATGCCTCAAGACAGACACATATTCTTATTAAAAAATACTGGTGGCATATTCCATAGGCAAAAAACCATGGCCCATATTCCCATTCCAACTGAGGATCACCAAGTGAGAGTAGAAGATTCCATGGGATAAGAGAATATTATAGTAAAAAAATATTGGATTCATACTCCAAAGGCATAGAATTGGGCTTATATCCCCACTCCAGCTGGGGCTCACAAAGTGAGAGTGACAGTGTCCCCGAGATATGATCATCTTTTTATCAGTGAAGCCACATGGAAAATTGAAAAAATTCATGAATGTTAGGATCGTATTCATACTAAGATTGATGAATGAATGAATCAAAGTCCTTTAAAATCCATACATGAAGAGAATCATATAACCTTTCCCATTTTAGAGGACCTTCAACATATTCCATTGAAATTGAATATTTGTACATGTATCATACCTCTGATTTATCTGGGTTTTACTGGTATATTCTAGAAACTATCAACATGAAGGCTCATATTCCCTATAATAATGAAAAATTCCACTAACATACTTTTGGAGCTTCCTAGTAGTGAGATCATATTTTGGAAGTCGTTATGGAGCAATCTCATTTCCCTGCTCAACCAAAAATGAA
Source organism: Viscum album (assembly GCA_963277665.1). Taxonomy (NCBI): domain Eukaryota; kingdom Viridiplantae; phylum Streptophyta; class Magnoliopsida; order Santalales; family Viscaceae; genus Viscum; species Viscum album. The sequence goes on along the minus strand of OY728153.1, from coordinate 1,662,811,759 downwards.
GGTAGGCATCTTTTGACCGCAATGCAGAATGAGGTTCATATCCCTGGCCTACTCAATAACAGTGTCCTTGAGGTTGTTGAATTCATATTTATAACACATAATGGGATATTTATCTCTTAAACTAAAGTATAAAGTTAACCATTAAATTGATAGTTCAAATTGTTGTTGTGTAGAGATGTATTTAATGGAGTCTAATCTTGATATATTTTGTGGTTTCTCACCCCATAGTGATATATCCCTCATATAAGAAAATCCTCCCCTTTCCAAAATACCTCTGTATTGATAGGGGCTGAAAATATATCCACCTTTATATATATATAGATGTTTTAAAGAAGGGTTTAACTATATATAGTTCCCCCTCAATAACCATCATCCATTACCCATGGTCAGTAGAAAACCCAAGGAAGTGACCCCTGTGGTCTAACCAGGTGAAGGTGCGTAAGTATGATTAAAAGGAAGATTGAACCAATATATGGAGTGAGTTAGATAGAAAAAAACCAATCAACTATGTTCTGAACCCTCTCTAAATTTGAATATGATATTCTAGATGAGATAGAAAAGGATTGAAAACCATACCTATGCCAAAATATGTGGGTAACTAATCAATGATTGAAGGATATAAACATCCCCTTTGATGTATTTGAGGGTCACCTTTAGACCATAAATATACTTTTTTATCTGCTAGACCTAGTTTCAATCTCCTGAACAGGTCCCAAAACCAGAAATGTACAATGAAAATCTATAACACACTTTCTGTTATTGTGTTGCAGCACTTCAACAACTGATTTCAAACCCTTGTAGGGTATCCATATATGAAAATCTGGAAATTATGGAGTGTTATACATAAAAACACCCCTATAATAGAAAAACTCACCGAATATGGTATATGGTAAAATCATAACCTCTAGAGAAATTAGGGGTCTAGGTAACTTGTGAAACAGTTGATCACTACAACAGAATACCCCCTCTTTAAAGATTCTAAGACATCATGAACATGGGGAGAGGATTGGATACATGTTTTTGAACTAGGCTCTTGGAATCTAGGGGAACATTTTTCAGTCATTGAAGCCGAAGTTGAATAATCACAACAACTTCACACAAATATAGACTCATGTAATGGGTTTTAATTTCATGCATCTCATACACGATCATAGTTGCACCCAATCAAATTAGTTGTTATAGTATCTTCCAAAGTAGCCGTCCATGAGAGAACCCATCCCATCTGGATGGGGGGATATTTACCACCACACCCACCCATTAGATCATCAATCCTTGGGGGATTCTAGACATATTGGTAACAACACCAAACCTACCCCTTCCAAATGGGTTGGGAAATTTTTTATCTCAATCATCACTAGAGGGTTCATAACTCCCTAGGTGGTTCTTCGAGAAATTATTGGTAGTTCTAGATCAACCCAATAATGTTGGGATGGGAGAATTTATATCTAAATTATCATCCCATGTGTCATAAAATACTCAACAAAAATCCCAAAATCCTTAACAACATAATTAAAAATTTCCAATGGGACCCTAAATAATCTCCTTCCCATTTGGATGGGTTGAAATTTCATCATCAAAATCACCATAGAAGGATAAGTATTATACATATTGGAAGAAAAAATTAAATGGTCAATATCCCATATATTCCTCACACTACTAGACTCACCATAACTATTCAAGTCCTATTAGGTAAATACGATTGGAAACCCACTTGAGTTAACTCTTTATAGACTGATATGGTAGTATCATATGGTAAAGAAAATCAAACCTCATAAGAAGCATAATCCAGAAATGGATAATGTGTCGATGGTTCAAAAAGCATCCCTGATTCATGTAGTGTAGAATCATCCTATTGTGTTGAGAGTAATGGGAAAACTAGAATTTCTAAATTCACCGATGTGAATTTCTTCACAATTAACATAAAATATAATTTAGATCCAGATGAAAATGTAGTGGATTAAAATATAAAAAACATAAATCCAGGGGAAGGTTATTTGAATTTACCCAATATGGATACACTCACGCCAAACCCAAGGAGGATCCAAAACCTAGCACCTCAAGTTATTGATATCCCAAATCTATAGTTGGATATTGCCAAGGTTAAATTGAAATAAGTGGTAATGTCCCACTCGTCATGTAGAAGAGATGAAGTTCCATCCACAGAGGATAATGTTTCACAATATGAGAATGAGATACAAAATCTCATACAAATAAAAGGGGAGCTTCCTAGGGGAAATATTACCACTATGTTTCGTCTTTAGGATGAGATGAATCATTATAATCTCATACTTCAAAAAATATTGTTTCCTCCTATAAGAGTTGAATATTTTTGTTAGAATAGATTTGGATCAAGGAATATGGTATACATATATGAGGAATATGAAAATGATGGTGACTTCCCTTCATTATAGTGATAACCTACCCCCACCAAAGAAATCATTCCGTCTTACAACAGATTGAGCATCAGAGGGAGATGAAAATGGGGCCACCACATCAATCCTCAACTGCTCAAGATTATTGAGAGGAGGACCAGACAGTAGTACCTCTAGAACCGCTAAACGTCATTGAGTACCTAGTTCCTCGAATAGAAGACATGGAATGTAGATATGCACTTGTCTAGTTGGAGATGAAACCATATCCTAAAAGGATATATGAATCTTTTCCCTTATATAATTCCATAAATCCTAACTTATCCACCTTTAATGTCCCGAGAGATCTATACCAGCATGTTTCACACTTTGTGTCCCAATGTGGACTGATGATGGGCACTCAATATCAGGAGGGGTGGCCATGATGAGGTTTTTTACAAACAATAATGGGACAAGCCTTTTTATTATAGATTCCTTTCAAAAGGATCCATTGTAGGATTGGAATACCTCCGTTGTCAATTCCTTTGGAATTTTAGTTCAACTCTATGGAAAACCATAATTTTCATCTTGTAAAACTACAAAAAATGTGAAAAAGAGAGGGTGTTAGAATTCATATACAAATGTAAAGGATTAAAATTTTCACTTAACATACTTGTCTCTCAAGAGTAATTACTAGAACTATATTATGAAAAAATCAAGGTAGAGCCATAGACACCCCTAATCCTTATGAAATATTTAATACGATTCGATGAATTTCTGGAAATGACACAAGGTTAGGAAAATTATATTATTTCTACTCAATTTAAATCTCATCTCATGTCCTCGGAACATTGGTAAATGATTTAAAAGTTAGGGTAATCCATGGTTACCCTCAAACCAGTATCATTAAAAATGAAAGCACCTAGGAATGCCCAAAATCATCATGCTCCTTCTGTTAAGTGGAAGAAACAACCAAACAAACCATTCCCAGAAGTAAAATTAGATCAAGTTCACCCCAAATTTTATTAACATATGAATAAATTATAATCCTTCCAAAACTAGTCGGTCCCCTTTTATTTCATTTTATCTATTAAAAATTACTTACTCATGATACTAAATCCTATAAAACCAAAATATGACAACCTCACTAATTATACAGACAACTTCCATTTCCATAAGAGTTTTTAACACACCATCCAAAATTTATCTATATTCATAAAAATCATCTAAATCGTGGGTAAATATGGATACGTGATGATGGAAAATTCCCCATCATAAGTGACATGGGTAAACATCACTTGGTCCAAAGAAAATTGTGGTGAGAAAGAAGTTTCATCTTTACATGGGAAAAGGTTTGACAACTAGATGGATCGAAAGAAAGTCGACTAAGCCCATGCCATCCAGAGAGAACAACTTCAAATCCTCATAAAGAACAAATCACCTAAATAAGAGACTTCTAAAATGCCTCCTATAATTGAACATAACCATTAGGAACAAGAAGAGAAAAAATAGTAAGAGTCATATTTGGTTCCTACAAATTCTATGAATCATGCTAACTTCATCCCTAAATCATCCAAAGGACAAGCCCCACTCAACAAAATGGAACCCGCATCAGATGAAGAGTTCATATTCCTTATCCATTAACATAATACACATATAATTCCCCTTCTCTAATGGTGAATATTCCTTAGAGTATGAGTTCTCCATACATGAATGGGGAGCCGGTGGACACATGCGTCTAATTCATGGATATAGTAGATTGTGTGGGCATGATTGGACCCTAAATTTTGGAAACATCCCCATAAAGGAAATGTATATAGTCGAGACAGATGGTAAAGCACTCTAGTGAGCCCTGGAAAATATGTTGGTGTCCTAGAGCCCTACAATAGTCACCCAAGACCAAAAATCTCACACTACTAATTGGTGGGGGTGATATTGTCTGATGAACCCTGAAAATGGGGAAGGCTGGTGTGTCCTTAAACACAGGAAGAAGATTCTCCCTCAACCTCTGCTCAATCACCAGACCCATCTGCCTAAAAATCCTTAGCACTTGAACCATGTAATAATGATTAACCCCATCTTGGGAGGCTCTGACCTCCAGTATAAAAATAGGATATTATAAAATAATTGGTATTCTTTATAACAAAACTCTCTATCATGGATACTATCTATATTTAAAAAAGACTCAGAGAGGAAATTATCGAGGCCCTTTATATCCTAAAAGTGTTTAATATATAATTTATAGCAGATAAGGATTATCATGTGGAGACTATGCCATCTGAACTAAATGTTTCCATCTCATACACAGAGAAGCATAAAAAAATAATCATACATGGATATATTATACCCCTATATGTTTCATTAAAGCAAGATAATATCACCATATGAATGGATATGATTGAAAAAGGTTTTGGGATCAACCTCATACCATTTTAGACCCTCCCATGTATTTGATATAGAGATGGAGACTTATCTTCTATAATGATAACAATTCAGAGGTATGATAAGATCAAGAAAATGCATCTTGAGAAGATCAAGAATTAGGATCTATTTGGGTATCTCAAATCTAATTTCGAGTTCATGGTTTTCAAAAAATACATCAGAAAAAATTTCATAATTGGAAGAACTTTTATTTATATACACATGGTGGTGGCTTCAATATATGACCAATTCTTGAAATATCCCATTGATGGGAGGGTCAACACATTACAAGGTGACAAAACTCCCTTTTATTCTTAAAAATACACATATTCTAAAGCAATTTTAAATAAAAGAGTGGGAAAACAAACAATGGTGAATGAAAATATATTGGTTTCAGCCTACAATGTATTGGGACCACCCCTAGGAATCTATGGAGTGTAATAAAAAATGATTATGGACTACAATTAGATCTTATTGAGGTAATAAATTTAATACCATATGTTCAGTCTCCTCTTGTCCCCATTGATAGTGTAAATAGAAATAGTGAGTGTTTGTATCCCTTTTTAAGGACTCAATGTTTGGGATGACAATATTTCTTCCCAAAGTCTCACTTACGTAAAAAATTTGAGTAATTACATTATATTAACCGACATGACTGTAAAATATTCTACAGACATAGAAATGGGGGAAGAAGAGGATGACCATAGGAATTCCCCTCCTTCATTTGAGAAAGGAATCACTACCACCATCAATGAGATAGGGAAGGAAAATCTGGGAACAGAAGAAGGCATGTGACCCACATTGATTAATACCACCATCCGTCTTGAGGAGAAAGGGATATATATTATATTTATAAATCTTCATCGATATGATTTTACTTTGAATTATACATTAATTCCCAGAATAAACCGCGATGTGGCTGCACACCATCTAGGCTTTCTATATGACCATCATGGTTTTATGCAAGTGTCTATGTGAATTCAACCATGTCATTCTGCTAATGTAGAGTATGAAGTTGAAAAATTAATCAAATAACAAAAAAGTTTAATCCCCTTAATTTCCTGCAAACATAATGTCTATAAAGAAAATTATTTGAGTGATTAGGGTCTATATCTATTTTAAATAACATAATTGACACTTTCTGAAGGATGATTTCCAATTTCTAATCATAGATCTCTTGATTGATTGAACTATTGGCTTCCAAAAAATTTATGTAATAAATCAGTATTCAATGTATAATAAAACAATGATATCACCTGGAGATGGGGAGGACACTACCTTTTGGGAACCCCTGTTATATTTTTATATCTGGCCATTCCCATGAGATTAAATAATGTTGGTTCTACATATGAATATACCATGAAACATATATTTAAACCCTTACTAGGATGAGTAGTATGATTTGATTAACTCATATTGAAATATTGATAGTGATGTGATCACTTCATGGATCTTAAAATGGTCTTTGGGATGTTGTAGTAGCACAGTCTAAAGATGGATCCATAGAAGGTTTCTTTCAAGATAATGACCTAGAACATCCTTGTACATGTAGTATTCCATCATGGCATTGTGGCACACCCTAAAAAGTCTAGTGAAATTCATTAAATGTGAGACCCATAAAACCTCAACAAACTAAGGGGGGTCTAATGGTATCTTAATTAAATTTAGGTTTTTAAATCTAACAATGATGGAAATTGTATCCCCTCCATGAAGCTAATGAAAAACTGCGTTAACAAGAAAAGGGACGAGTACTAAAATGAATCCTTTCTGTGTCTCTATATGTACATTAAACACACATTTTTCTTGGTGTTTTTGATGTAGGGAAAGTCACCCATCATCTACCTATCCACCATGGAACGATCACTTGGTTCTTTCATTACATAGGAAAATGATGTGGGGTAAGATAATAGTCTATACTACCTCATCTAAATGATTCTAGGAGATGATAAATGATACTATAAGGTTAATAATAACTTCCTCAGAGTCATCTCTTCAAAAATAAATTTATTGTATTAAACACAACACCATGAAGTCCACTTGTTCTCTTGTATCAACCCTCTCAAGTATATCCTTGGTTGTCCTATGTTGATTGGGATTAATCCCATATGGGTGGTTATTTATCATAAATATGGCATCAAGTTCATATCACAAAGTACATTAAAATAAAAGGATCTGAATTATATCCTTTTGGAGCATCCCACCCTAGGAATCACACCACTGTACACCGAACTTCTAGATGAAAAGTACTTAAAATCCCCTGACTATCCCAAATCATGGGAGTTGAATTTTAATTATACCTCCCATTGTCCATTTTTCATGTGATTGGAAAACCCGAAGCCATAATGTGTTAGCTTGTGGATTTTATTTATTTTCCTAGAAAATACAATTTTCTCCAACTCTTTCTCAATGTTTGAAGGCTTCATGAATAATGTGGACAAATACTATTCCCTCACCACTGGATTGAAATGTTGACTATAATTAAATATATCCTATATAAATATCAATGAGTCTCTAGAGATTATGATAAAGAAGATAAATAGAGAATATTACATCAAAAAAAGAATAATTGGACTCTCTCATTCGCAGTGTCATATGAATGATAGAATAATTACCATTTGAAACCATGTTACATCAAGTCCCTCGATTATAGAATACTTGTTCTGATGCACAAAAAAATACAACCACATTACTATCTGATCTATATCTCGAGGAAGTGATCATACATATCACACACCAAAGGATGATCTCATTTATCATCATTGGTTACATGGAAGAGATCAATTATGTTTATAGCCCTGATATAGAATGATGAACGGATATCCACCCTGAGATAGATGGAGAAAATAATTAATTATCTTCCATTTGGAATCTCTTGATATATTAAAAAAAAGGGAATAGACATGACTCCAAGTAGTGAAAATTACATTTCATGATATACAAAATGAGGATAAACCACTATGAAAATTAGAATTTTTTGGAATCCTATAATAATTCCTTGAATAAAGATAGATTACCACCAATAGATAGGACATACATGCAGCCTCATGTGGAACTCATTAGTCTAGGACTTGGCTTTTCCATCAAATTCAGTGTCATTGATACTACTAGAAAATGATGATATAGGACTATGTGGAGTTAAATAAAGAAAAATTCATACATTCCATATTTCGGAAAACTTTGACCAAAAACCCAAAAATGTATACCTATAACTAAATATTATTAGTTATCTTCCATATTGGGGATGAACATTATAGGTCCGTATCCCCCATCCCCAAATAAGAAGTTTATGTATATCATTACTACTACTGTATTATTTTTTAAAGGACTAGAGGAAATATAACTCATGTAAGTCTGATTGATGAATATCATCAAATTCATGAAGTCCAATATCATCACCAGGTTTTCATTCCATCACAATATATTCAAGAACAATTTCATGAAGTTCTATTCTACAAGGTTGAAAAAATTCTACCATGAGTATATGGTCGAGTCCAATTTTCACCTCACAATCATGCACAGTAAAATGGATAAATAGATAAATTTTAATAAGACACTAACAAAAATAATTTAGATGATAGTGAATAAGGATAATAAGTCATGATCAGACTATCTCCTCAATGCATTATGGGCCTACTATACAACCACACATACTACAACATAAGAAACACCATATTCATTAGTGTGTAGAACCAGAGCACTTTCTCCCTTAGAATTCCTATTTCCACCACTATGAATATATATCTACATAAAACTCTTAAAAATGATAAATCACAAAATAATTTAGATTAATTGAAAGAAATCAATTTTAAAAGGTTTCATACACTACAAACCTTGAAGTCGAGCAGAATCAGAAAGAACAATCCTTCAATAAAAATATATCCCTCCATTCATTCCTTTAAGGAGAACATGTATTCGATGTTAGAATCCCAATGATTCTAGGTAAGAATCCTTCAAAGGTAGAACTGAAATTAGAAGGACCTTATATCATACATAATACCTATCACAATGGAGCTTACTCTTTAGCCACACTGGATGGAGGACGTTCCACACCCCCACCAATTCATGGTTTCTAAAGAAATACATTATATAGATTATATCAATTATTATTCTCGTCCTGGTTTCACAATGTTAAAATGAATGATTCCTCTTAGTAAAATTAAATTATAAAGACCACACATGATGTTAAGTGGTACAGAAAAATTCATGGTTGAATGGCATTAAATTACATCATTTATCTTATCCTGGTCACATACTGTTAGAACCCAAAGTTCATACTTTTGACATGACATTAAGAATGCATTATATGTCTTGAAAAATTGATAATACAGGATACTAATGAACTCTGGGAAGTAAGACTTTAAATTGAACAACATCTCTCATCTAGGTAGCATGATAATAAACTGCATGACATGTTCGTACCTTATAATGTTAAACTACATGAAAAACATCATCACTGCATTAATTTATTCATCATGAGAAGAAATATCTCACTGATGATTCACTAAACACTAGATAGAACTATAATAAATAGATATGAAGTTACCATGTCCTAGTGGGAGAGTCAAATTCACCAATGGAATATCCACATCCAAGAACAGTGTGATTCTTGATTCCAGACATCAAAGGATATATACAGACATCCATATTAAAAATGGTGTGTCTATACACAATATATAAGTCCCATTTGAAGACAAAATAATATGAAAAAATTTAACAAGTTATTTTCACATCCGGTAACCATCATCTTTACTGTAAGTTGTTAAATTTTGTTGATGAAATCCATATGAGACGGTGTTAAACTACATGGTTTTTAAATAACTATGTGTAGATTAGTTCCTATAATTACAGGATATGAATTGATTCCCAGAACTACATTCATGGTTCTATCGATGATATTTATTCACATAAAATCACTTTTATCCTTACCACATGATGTTAAACTACATGGATGATGTATTTTAAACATGATATTAAAAAAATGGTTTTATATAAATATTTATTTCATAATACACATTCCAATGAGGTACATTGTGATTCATAGATCATATTACATGTCCTACCTTCAAAATTATGAAAAATTCAATTATAAATTCTATAATCACAAGTGTGATTAAATAAACCTTTTCCATTACTTGATTCGAAATGGAACATATCTCACATTGAATTTAGAATTTTGGTAATGGATACCCTACTCGATTGATGTATATCAGTTCATGTATGGGTCAATATGGTCTTAGATATAAGACCTTTAAAGGCACAAGACAAGTCCATGTTGAATGAGATTAAATTTCATGGTTGATGTCACTTGAATTACATAACAATGTTCATTACTATGATCCACACTGAAGAGGACCACCAACCTTGGTGTTGGACCTGTTCTAAACCTCATTTAAAGAACTAAACATATCTTGATTCCAATCATCATAGGATGTGTTTTGATGTCTGGATCTACAATCATGGGTCTAACCGCAACAATAAACTAGAACAATCCCCCCCTCTATGTATGGGTCTTACAATCATGAAGATTTTCCCATTATATTACTACATATGGGATGATTATTGTCCTAATCAGATATGTAGTGATGATGAGATCTCCAATATTGGGTCCATCCATAATAATAAATTGGGAGAATTCCTCCTCTATATATAGGTTAGACCATTGTGGAGATTTTCCTTTCAAAAAACAACATGTAACATGATTATTGTTATCCTAGGATATGTAGTGATTCCCAGATCTCTAATCTGAGGTCTATCCATAAAAAACAATGTGAAAATTCCCCTCTCTATGTTTGGGTCCAACATTCATAGAGTGTTCCCCCTTCTTGACCTATGTGTGTCTTTTTTCTTTTTATCCCATACTGCAAAGTGACACTCAAAACTCCAATCTTGGGTCCCACCAAAAAAATCAATGGGAACATTTCCCCCTCTATATATGGGATATATCTGAGTAGAGAGTTTCCCATTATAGAACTACATGTGGATTGAGTCTTTTCGTAACAGGATACCTTATTACCCTTAGATCTCCAATCCTATGTGTAGCTAGAAAAATAAAAGGTAATAATTACCCCTACTATGTATGGATTATACAAGTTTGGAGAATTTCCCATTTACGAACTATTTGTGTCTTGATTCATATCATGATAGGATATATAGTTACACAGGGATATCTAATCCTTGGTATAGATTCAACAATAAATAGTAACACTGCCCCCCTCAATGAGTGGGTAAGACCTACATAAATAAATTCCCATTCAGTAACTATGTGTAGCTTAATTCCCATCATCATAGGATATATATTGATTCTTGGGTCTCAAATCCTGAGTCCAACCATAATAATAACTGGGATCAATTCCCCCTCTACATATGGGTTAGACCAATGTGAAGGGTTTACCGTTCAACAACCATGTGTGTCTTCATTCCAATCATCACAAGATAAAAAGTGGTGCCAAAATCTACAATCCTAGGTCCTGCTACAACTGTCAATAAGAATGACGATCCCTCTAATTATGGGTCATAACAATTTTAAGAGTTTCCCATTCAAGAACCATGTGTTGATTGATTTTGGTCATTAATGGATTCATAGTGACACATAGATCTCCAATCATGGGTCCATACATAATAATAAATGGGAAACATTCCACCCTATACATAAGGGTTAGACCTACATTAAGAGTTTCACATTAAAGAAATACATGTGTCTCTATTCCTATTACTTTTTGATAGATGGGGATTACTGGATTTCCAATCCTGGATCAAGACAAAACATAAACAAAATTCCCCTACCATTATATGGGTCAAACCTATGAAAGAATATTTCAGTAAGGAACTACATGTTGTTTGATTCCAATTATTAATGGTTATTTTATGATGCCAATATCATCAATACTAGGATTAGCCCCAAAATGTAAAACGATAAAAAAAATCCCCCCTAACTTCATATTTTTTTGACCTATGCAGCAATGCGTTTGAGACTCACTATTATGTGGCTCAGTCAATTTCCTAATTTGTCATTGTTTCTCATGTTTAACGCGTCTCATGTGAGTTTGTGGATCGTAGGAAGACACTGTAGATGATGTGAATGAGAAATATCTCAGATCAGGGACCATTCCCTAGAATAAAAATCTTTAACTACATATTTCTGTTATGTACTTACCACATGATATTAAAATATATATAAGATATCATAGTAGCAAGAATGTAGACTACCTCGAAAACTTACGCCTTTACTGCATAATATTAAATTATATTTTTTTATCCTAGTAGAAATATTTTTGATAGAATATCTCATTTACATTCTCAACACATGAAATTAAGCTGAAAAATATAATCCATACCTCATGATATTAAATCGTATTCAAAACATCCATTTCATGTGACATTAAACTACATGGAAGATACGTATTCACTATTCAATGTTAAAATATGAAATCCATAACGCATAATTATTCATTACCAAAGGACCATTGGACTTAAACATTATCAACCAGAGTACATAGTGCATCCATTATCTTTTAATCCCCCCATATCATAAATCATACTTATTTTTTTTATCACCTTGGGTTTCCACAAACATTTCATGCCCCATGTAAAAGAAAAAAGGTGTCTCTATTTGAACATTCTAGAAATGAATAAGGGATTTGACCTATCAAAAAAATACTTAATGGCATTATAGTAAGGGATTTGTAATCCATGTGATACTGAAATCACTAAGGTAGAACTCAAAAACTGAAGGTGTTCTGGGTGATCCCTAATATGATTTTACCCTATCATTACTCCTGACATAAAATACTCAATCCATGGTTTACAACATTTTCATCTCCCAATCAGAAGGATGTTTGTGTACTCCTTACCCTTGGTATCCTAATTGGGTTGTTGTAAAAAATTCCCTCACTAGTATGTTAATGTGTATCGTGACATTAAACATAATTCATTTTGGTCAAAAATATTTGAACCTAAACATTATCCTTTTATGGTCCAAATCAGATGACCCTAATCTTTATTCAAAAGTGAAAAAACATGTTAGGTTGAAAACTCTCAAAGGGAGGCCTAAGAAACATTCAAGTCTCCTATCACTAAATAATTTATATCTAGAGTTTAGGAAAACTTTTGAGCATAAATAATCAAGGAATACTTCTCATAGGTCCCATTTATTGTCCTAGTAAAATCATATGAATGATCTTTGGACCCCAGGTTAAAGAAAAAGATAGATTAATGATTTGGTCCATATTCTTTTTATGATAGTGTGTTTACTAGGTGGTAGAAAAAACCAATATAGAGCATAAAAACTTCTTGAATAAAATGATTTCCATAAATCACACATCATTATTTGAGTTACTTCGGTCTCATAAAACCTTTCATAGACCTCGAAAAAGGACACCCAGATTAATGGGACCATTGATTTGAATATTCATGGTTTCCCCTAGTGCCTGCATATGATCTCCCACCCATCATGTAATGCTTAATTATATTGAAAAAAGTACTTTTGGATCCTTATGAGCCTTAATTTCACTATAATAGAACTCATCACCATAGGATATTTTTTGTAATCCTTGAAAATATTTTCCCATATCCTCCTCATGACTTGATCACTTTGGACTATGATTTACAATAACCATAAACCAAAATATTCAAGCAGATTCAAAATCCTCAAAATTATTTCATTTTGTTTTGTACCCTTTATCAATTATAGAATGTGACACTCCATTTCCAAACCTTTTTATAACCCCACCCCATGACTAGAAATCATATGATGTTGGGTTTCACTTTCCCAATTATGACCTAAACAACCCTTGGGTGAAAAAACCCTTCCATGATATCTTTCATTCAACTACCAACTTTATCTCTCAAATGTTGAAGTCATCTCAAATATTTCATGGCCTATAGAAAAGTGAAGGGATCCTATTTTTTTGACCATGCATGTAGGCCATATGGTCTTATGAATACGGGCATGTGAGCCACGAACTAGAAGAATCTCTTCCTTGAAAGTAAGTAACATTGATCCTCATGAGCTATGATACCATTGTGAAAGTACTCATAACCTTCACGTGTGTTGGGCTAGCCATCATATTTCATTCCCATTCGATATTCATTGGTTCAATCTTTGGTGTTATGAACTATAACACCAACATCCAAAAAATCATGGTGGACTCGGCTACCCTAATCTTTTACCCTCAAAAAATATATCTCCAAAATATTTCATAGTACATGGAAAAGAGTGGGGATCCTATCTTTGTTTAAAAAGAATATATTCCCTATGGAATCATGCATAAGGTATTTGTAACAAAAAACTTGAGTCATATTCTCTTAGATGTAAAGTAACTCTAATCCTCTTATTCTCTGGAAACTCTATGATAGAACTCAGAACCTTTGGGTGTTTTGGGTAATCCCTGTTATGTATTCTATGTTCCATATTTGCCAAACATGTCCTAGAAGAAAGGCTTTAAGATGAATATAATATTTAAATCCAAACCACATTATGTCAAAATAAATGATATAATTCATTACCACATTATTTTAAACTATACAGAATACATGAATACTACATTACATTAAACTACACCGATGAAGTCCTTACTGGATGACAATAAACTTCATTTCATAGTTGGTATGTTAAAATAAAATGAAATTCCGAACTATAAGACTCTAAACTTATAGTAATAGAAAGTTCGATATAAGAGAACATAAGAAATAGTATTATAATGGTCATTTTACAATTCAACAAAATTGACAACTGATAAAGACATAATTCTCAATAGGATGAAAAAATGTTATGTGAATCCAAGGAAAAAGTCCAATCTCTACTCACTGGACATACACATTGTGTGATCCATGAAATATTGAGAACTCATAAATGGAATGGGCATAAAACTTGACAGGTAAAAACTCCATTATAGGGAGGATTATAAGAATCCAAGTCCACACCTAGTAAGCCTTCCACAATATTATGATTTGGTAAATATTAGGTCAATAAAAAATAAAAATATATATACCATGTAGGGATCATCATTGTTTCCTAGAATGTATCTAAATATTCTATCTACCTCCACTATCTTTTGAAAAAGATAGAAACTTTTTCCTTTATAACATATATTTTATCCAAATTATCCTTTAGAATCAAGTAATCTCTAGAAAATTAGAGAAGGTACATCATTGAGAAATCTCATATTAGTGGGAATTCATGAAGGTTCCATAAAAAATATATTATGATTTAAAACATTGGATTATATTAATTAATATTTAATTGATACTATTAAAATTTTGGGTATCATTTATGATCTATGAAATATCATATCAATGAAATTTAAGACACATCATGGCTAAAAGAAATCCGAAAAACAACATAAAAAGTTTAGAGGATTAATCAATCGATAAGTTGTAGAAAAAAATATGAATCCACATATTATAGAGCCTCACCAACGAAATTATCAATATAATAACATTTCTTATCATATTTCATTATGATTTAAATGGATGAATTTTCCAAATCCTCTAGAGTCTGGTGAGAATAGTCGATGGAATGATAAAGTGTAATTTAATCTTCCCCTTCACCACCACCTTAGGAAGAATAGTATCAATGAAGGAAGATAAATGTTCATATCCATTTTGACTATTCTCCAATAATGATTATGATGCTAGAAGATAGAATCTGGGGACAACTATGTGTGCATTTTATTCTACTATTTCTGCTGTCAAAAGTTCTATATTAGCATGTAACCCAGCAGTTATGTGATGTATCATATCATGGTCCTCTGATACTTCCCTCAACGATTTATCATATAACATTCATCATCAAAATATAATATATCCTTCCCACTATTGAAAATTTATTACTATGTCAATATGTTTTTCAACAATATATCATATAATGGTTAGTGGTTAAATCCTCCTTCCACCAAATCTTGAAATTGCTAGAGAAGACACTCCTCTTGGACACAATAAAATTCTAGAGTAATCATAGTGATAAAGGTGTTTATATGCTTCTATATCATCTTGTGTAATTATCGTTACTCTATAAACACTATGGTATGTATGTCAAAATGGTGAATGATTGGCTTAGTTGGAGAGGTAGCAAGAAAGAAAAGGTTCATGTTCTCTTCTCTTAAATTATGAAATGTCTGTTACATATATTTAAGCACAAGATTTATCAATTAATTCTACCCCACTATTGGGATGGTCATAACTACGATGACGATGCTTCCTTGAAGGCTTTCTTTAATCATGAATCAACTCCATTTTTTCTGATGAAAAGGGGTTCTTTATGAACAAGGATTGTCCATCTAGACGAGTAACCTATTTAGAACACCACATGGGTAGCCTTATAACCAAGAATGGGAATGAATATATGATATAATGATAGGTGCGTCAATAGGAGGAAGGACAATCTCAACATTTTTTCCATGTCACACAAATATACACCAAAATTGGTTGATAGGCATGGGATGTAGTTCTCCCCATATGCCATCTTAATAGAGAGGAGAAATACTTTGGACACAACTAAATTGGAGAGTGAACCATTATGCGATATATGGAATGTAATAATAAACCTACCTACATGTTATATGATAAAACTATCTAAAAGAGATATTTCTAATGACCTTTCTTAGAGAGAACAACCTCCAATATCAGTTATTGTACCAATCGATGTGGGATGAGAAATAAATTTGAAATGGACGAATAGATCATCATTACAATAACATCCTAAGGGAATTGAGGAATATTCTCAACTCTATAAATATTCGACAACATCATATCAATAAGGAATTATGGGTCTATGTTTTTATGGTATTTATAGTAGAATAAATTCTCTCCTATGCAGCCAAATGGCCACTAGAAAGGGCATTTGATCATTTAAGGAATGTTTCCTTGTATAATATGTCCCTAGAGTTAGTATAAGTGACCATTAGTTGGTATGTCTAAAATAATGATCCACCCCTCCTAATCTATATAACATCACCTATGTGCTCACTCAAATTCCCTAGTGAGCATCCCTGGGTGGAAAAATCCATCCTCTGAGAAACATAGATAACAAAACAACCATCCTTAATCTTAGATATATCTCCATCCTCACCCATTATCCAAAAATGTTATGCTCCCAAGATACGAGGATTGACCAATACTAACATGTGGTATTGCAGACCTGTCGAGAAGGGAACCGATGAGGGCATATAGTGATCAACTAAGATCCTCTATGGCAGAGATGATTTTGATACAATCCTTAAATAAAAATAATGAGTCCACATTAAGATGATTCCCTAACTTCACTTTCTGGATGTTATGCATGTTCATTTATAATACTGATTTTTGTGTGGGGTTATCCCAAACACTTTTGGTAGAAAGGAACTCATGAAACATCTTCCCAAGTGGAAATATCCCCCCAGTTAGAAATTGTTTCAGAGGCAGATCTCTACCTCACTGATGAATAGATTAAATGAATTAGTTCTTGGTAAACATTGAATAAAAATTTATTTAAGAATATCTTATTAATGGTATGTGATGGACTGAGAAATCTATATGGCATTGTAAAGGCAATTAACTTGTAGTAGATTAGAAAATTTTGAATAGATCTTTCTTACCCAAAA
This sequence comes from Viscum album, assembly GCA_963277665.1. Classification (NCBI taxonomy): domain Eukaryota; kingdom Viridiplantae; phylum Streptophyta; class Magnoliopsida; order Santalales; family Viscaceae; genus Viscum; species Viscum album. The sequence goes on along the minus strand of OY728153.1, from coordinate 1,662,794,412 downwards.
TGAAGACACCCATTAATCAATAAAATTTCCACCATCTAGTAGGTCTTGTTTCAAGTTACATGCACTTCATGGATTATTTAGGGAGTATAAAAATACACTTGAATAACATTATCCAATGGGATGGTGGGAAATTGCAATTTTCGAGACCCTATGGGGAGTAAAAAAATGTATAAGAAATCCCTTGGGATTGTACCATGACCAATTTAATTCCTTAAAAATCATCATGTGAATATAATCTAAGTAATATGAAAACCAAAAAGATGGAAGACTATAGTCAGGTGATGGAATGACAACATCATACTTCATAATGAATCTGTACAAAGGAAGTTGTCTTAACAAGGTAAAAACATGAATTCTAGAGATGGTGAACCTCTTAAAAAACTCATTTTTGGGTCACACCAGATACAAATGGTTAGGGTTACTATTCCCAGCAATATTGTGCCTATAGAAAACTGCAGTGGAATATTTAGGATAAAAATATTCCATTAGTGTGAAACTACAAATCTTATATTAGATAAATGAAGTGATTCTTTCAAAATAGGTCTATGAAAATGAAATCATCATGATAGATGCATAAAAAATGATAGAACTCATGATATCATGAAATTATGTAGGTTTCATGAATCATATCATCTATGGATCACCTCACTAATATCATAAAATAATATGGGTCTCATGAATCACATGACCTACATAACATCTTGTGATCAGATTACCCATAAGAAATTTTTTTATCGGGTAATATGTTATGAGACTCATGATCAAATGAAGGTTTTCTGGTCATGAGAACCACATAATGACCAATAAATCATGTTAAAATGCTATAAGATCATGAAAATCATTCAAGATAGACATATGAACAAGGACTTGGGTCGAGTTTCAATAAATAACTGAGATTTAATTCATGATTTGTCTGAAATAGTGATGAGAAAACGTAGCCATGTAGTGAAACAACAAGATCTGATATCCTGAAACATACTCATGAAACTGTCTTGTAATCAATTTGTGTGATATATTCTTATGAAGGGGTCCTGCAAATAAAATCTTTTGATGGGTTCAAGATGAGGGTTCATGATATGGAAGTAATCACGATAGATCTACAAATTTAATGCATTTGGTGAAATGAGGATCTAATAAACATTCTATATATATAATGATATAAACAATATCATGGGTTACCAAGGATACCAAACATCACCCAAGACACCGATTGGAAACGACCCCAAAGACTTGGGTGGGCATACTCTTTCCTCATAACCGTGGCCTTATCCTAATGGGCATCACTCTTGAGGGGGGGGGATTTTTGATGCCAACAAAATGATCATCAAAAATAAAAAATTGGATAAATACACAAATCAAGGGTATTATTTCCTCCATTATTAAAAGAGGGGGAAAGAAGAATAATCATGTGAATTTCATAACATTCAGAAGCATACGTGACTGCATGACCTTCAAAAGGTCATATGAATAGATCATGTGTTATGCATGATCTACAAAAGATCATGTGAAGCCCCATTTTAAAAACCCTCATATTCTTGTGAACACTGTCTAATGAGATTCTTAGATCATGGTACTATTCAATTAAAATACCCCTAATAGTCATTTTAAACCCCTTATGAAATAAATTTGTAGAAATGAGGTAGTCTTATATAAAGGAGAGTCACTTTGATCTTCATGTGACATGCCTGTGAGATTTAAAATACCCCATGATGCCCCTAATGGTATTTCCACCATGTCATTCAAGAACATGATGGTGTTTCACCTGCATAATGTGAAAGACCATGGACATGTCCATCTATTCATGTTATTCGATTTTGGATATACAGACATATGGAGGGATCACATGTGAAAATACTCACACAACAATGTGAAATCCAAAATTAATCACGTTACTCTGAAGAAAAGAAGAGGTATTTTTTGGTGAAATACTCTCACATCATCACGCAAATCATCATTGATAACAAGGTAAAACATGGAAATATATTTTGATTTTTCATGAAAATGTTAAAATGAAATTGTGAGATCCCCTGTCCTTTTAAAATAAAAAAGAAAATAAAATGTGCAAAAGGAGGAAGTTTATCATGAAGACAGAACACATTGATCTTTTTGAAAATGAGTGATGTCACTGATGTGATCATCATCGATCAAGTGGATTCCCTTTAAAAATCTAGTTTGATCTCTCGAGAGGTCCCAGACATGTCATTGTTATATCATGAATGGATTTTGAGAACCCATCTTGATCTTTCATACAACCACTGAAAATTCCTATTCATATTAAAAAAGGACCATGAAAACTTATCCTAGTATCCTAGAAAACTGTAGAATAGTAAAATTTATGAATGTGAAATCCATTCCACATGCGTCTTCATCTTGTGAGGACTCTTAGAAAAGTTGCCCTAACTAGGGTAAATATCTATGACATGTCAAAAAGGTCATTAGAAATACCTTTTATTGGTTGGGGTCTAATAAACAACGTAATGATAGAATATTCTTATGGTCATTTTCATCATGGGGCACTATGAAGAACTATGGAAGGGTCATTAAAAGTGTGTGATACAAAAAAATCCTCCACTAACTTCATCCCATATTTTCAGAATACATTCCACATAATAAGGAATATTACTAGGGAATTAAGGCCAAAAAATCCCTCACCCATAACACAAAAAATACAAATAGAGAGATTACAATAATTTTGCAGGAGAAGACTAATAGGAGCGGAAAGTCATGTGAACACAAATTTATTTCTCTTGGTAAAATATATGGAATGGCGTAGGGGATGTCACAATATGGAAATCCTTTTCAAAAGATAACTTTATAAATCACATGAAAGAATTATGGCGGGCCTTCCAGATAATGTGAAGGAGTTCCCATATATTGACCGGTACATGTGAAACATGAAAAAGACATTGTTTGATAAACTATGAGGAACATATGAAATAAAAACAAAAAAAGATTAAAAAATATGAAAGGATTATGTGAAGACGGATATGCTAATATTTATAGGCTGCACATGACCTATCCAAATCAGACCATCCAAATTATGATAAGTCCTTCAGAAATTTCAGCTGGATCATCAGACATCCCCATGTCATATTAGCCAAGTCATCCAGAAATCTATCCCATGTCATGAAGAAGAATCATGTCATGTTAATAAATTAACATGATTCCATTATGAAATGTCACCCAGGCCTCACAATTCCTTCGTGATATGTCATCCTTATCTCACACATTTCCTCAAATATGTCTCCCAAGTCATACAATTACACTAAGATATATTGTCCAAGTCATTAGATTCCCATAATACATGTCTTCTTTGGTCATGTGACATCTACCAAGAAATTCGGTAAGATCATAAAAAAACTCCTCAATATTCCCTCCATATCATTTTACATCCTTCGGACATGTCAAATAGATCACGCGACATCTTCCAGCAACATCATATAGATCATGCGACATCCTAGAAAAATGTAAACATGATCATATGATTACCTTTGGGAATGTCTATTATGAAATTATTATATTCCTATATATCTTCATACATGATTAAAATATTCCCCATATTGCATGGGTAAACAACAAGGACATGTCAGGTTGGCATCCAAGGGCTTGATAACCTCACGTAGTGGACATATTTAGGCACACCCCCCCAAACTGAACAATGAGAACCCTAATTCCTATCTAAACCAAATATATAAGATTATTTTATGTTTCTCAAGCTCCAATATTCTTTAACTTTGGTGTAATTCTCTTCATGTATCTGACATTCAAACCCATGAGACCCAAAATCTGAGATGGGTTCATCACTCTTCTTTCTTCTTTAGTGGATAGAGAATCCCAACTGAACTATAAGAACTCTGAATCCTATCCAAATAATATATATATATGTTTCCTCCCTAAGGCCTGAGCTGTAATGGGAATCCACATTTAAGTATGTCCCTTAATATCTTAGACATTTTAACTATTCTTACAAATTCTCCCCAACGTCTTACCATTCCTCCTCATCAATCAAAAGCTCGAGGAGCCAATTAAACTATGAAGGCTCTGATTAATGCTATAACTATGATACAAAAAATTCCATATTAAAGCCTAAGTTCTTAATCAAACATCCCAAAAAGTCTTCCAGAATCCATAAGGCCTGTAGTTATATTCAATGGGATTGATCACTTTATATCCCTTGTTTATCACACAAAGCATGGCTCACATTTTCTTTGGGAATGTCAATGATCATATCATAGGAATATTGAATCTATCTCATCAAAGGAAACCTAAATGTGTAACCCCCTTCAATGGTATGGTATGAATCCCCCAAACAAGGTTATATACCTTAGGTTATGTCCCAAGGGTGAGATCAGGCTACGATGACTCTGATTCCCACAATAAATAGGATATGTAGAACACCTTCCTAATATTGAGATCAATAATTGGAGTCTAAGTCCCACATATATTTAAATTTTGTATGAAATTAAATTTCATGGTTTTAATGAACTACATGTGGTTTTCATTATTTTTATAAATTGGACTTGTACGACTCCTCATAAAGGCTCATTCTCATCCTTGAGACATCAGTTGCCTCCCTAGATAGTAGTAAATTTTAGAGTACCTAGTTATATGGATTAAAAATATATTAATCTACCCATTTCAATGTAATGATATGAAATTTATGAAGACAATCAGGTACATACAAATGGACTTGTTAATAAACCCCATTTAAACATGGAAGTGTTCAAACCAATATCATTTTGTTAAGGTAACTGAAAATCCTACACACGTCATTGGGTATGTATGGCAAGTGGTTTTATGAGATTCATCATATACCAAACATTACTTACAACTTAGTAATTTTAGATTAGAAGTGTACGGTTGATCCCATTTGGAGGAAGCTATCTATTTTAAGGTTATTGTCTTGAGACCCTTTGATAAGAGTCCTTTTGAATTTAATTATACTTCAGAAGTTTACTAAATCTATGATTGAAAGGGACGTTAAATTATTAAAGATGGGTTGGGATCAATATCAAGTATCTATGAAAAGGATGAATTTAATTCTAATCTTGATAGTGTCTTAAGGCTTATACTATGAAGTAATAGGTGGATGCTACATGAATTTGATCAAGTCAACTATTTCTACTTAGGAAGTTACTATTCCATGATCAGGATATAGTAAAAGCCCAAGTGAATTTAGATTAGCTTCAATGGAATAATGTGTATTAGGCTAGTGGTGGTAGCCTAGTCTACATTAATTTGGGAGGGTCTTCTACTTGAATATCATATGATCAAGGATTATCACACAAATTGGATAGACTTGAGTTATTTATCTAGATTACTATTCCATTAAGGTTTCCAAAATTACATTTAAATATCTATTATGAGTTTAGATACATCAACCCTTGATCCATACATTATAGTGATTTATCTACTCATGGGTGATGGAGATGCAATTAAATAAAATAAGAAAATCATGTGTGACATGCAATTTGAATTCAAATTATTCGCAATCATGGAAGTGTTCAAATTTAAGGTGAGAATAAGAGTGAAATAATATTTAGAAAAGATAAATCACTACTTTAATAGATCACTTTATTGACATTAAGAGAGTAAATGGATCTAACATGTGTCATTGGTAATTAATGATGAATGATGAGAATTGAAGAAACAGGAATTTAAAGGCAAGGAAGAAATAATGATCTCCAGCTCTTGAATTGAAATAAATGTAAAACATGAAATGATTTTGAGTTTAAGGGAGGTTAAGGATGAAGAAACTCAAAGGGGATTAATAATTGTAAGAAATATCATACTGGAATGATATTAAATTCCCATTCGAGGTTCTGTATATATAGGTGAATTTGGTCATGATGTGTACTAGAGTTACACGTCATGTACTATTGATCCTCATAGATATCTATGGATTTTGGATCTTACATGTGCATCTCACATATCAATCCCAATTAATGAGGATTGGCTAAAGACATGTTGATTACGGATGACAAAGGACAAGTTGAGGTCCTTAGAAATTATTACAATTTGGATTTCATATTCAACAACTTTGACTGTTGTCATGTCGTGTACTGAGACTTTAGGACATGTAATGGTTATTCCTCAACTGATTTGACCACTTGGTTTAGGAAATTTTTCATGTTGTGAACTCCCATTATAGGATGTTTAATACCAATTCATGATGTGTAATAGGTGAATTCTATAATTTTTCTACATATTTTACTTGGAATCCAATGAAGTCTCATTCATATATAACTAATCATATACCCAATGAATTATCAAATAAATCAATGAAAATACATAAGTAAATGACATAAAAAATTATATGAATTAGCCTTATCAAATCCCACCCACACATGAACAATTACTTTTCCAAAAGAAAAAAAATTCCCAATAATGATTTCAGAAAGAGATAAGAAATTTTGTTAACATGAAATATTCAATTTTTTCAGGAAAATAAATCTAAGAGTTAGAGAAAATGTCAGTCTCTTGAATCATTCTTGATAAGAAATTTTTCATTCCACATAGCTGAGATATTTAAACCAATTCTATTCTTTTAATTATAATCATTTAACAGTTTAGTGAATGGTGTACCCATTTATAATTTACCACATAGTAAATTTTCTCTCATCACAGAGGGTAAAATAAATGTGGACTTCCCTTCATACTCATTTTAAGTGCTCCTACCCATAAGATTTCATTGGTTCTATCATCTACACTTTGTAAAGACAACTAAAAAAATAATCATGAGGGCTTCAGCCGTAAGGTTTTGATGACACTAAGGTTGTGGTTAGATGGGGAAAAAGTTAAAATCAATCTCAAAATGATGGTAATATCTAAAGCATAACACCTAAATATCTATGTAAATGTAATACAATTCCTCCTTCTAGATAATTAAGTCTACACTCTAGCCTCTCTGATTGGATCCATATATGTCAAGTAAGTATACAATGAGTATTTGATTCCATTCCTTTTTCATTTTTATTTCAATTTTTTGAAAGTCATGTCCAGGCCTAATCTCACATATATCCTCAGCCCATATATTGTCTTTCAAGGGATTAATTGGCCTAGAAATGATTATATTTTATCTTCTTAGTACACAAAACAAATTTATTTTCCTTTATTTTGTATTTTTAAAAATAATAAAATAAAAGAAAAATTATATAAAGTAAATATGGATCACAACGCAATCGTATAATGAGTACGCAATACATCTCTATAAATATGAGTAACCCATTATGTCTGAATATCACCCCCACACTTGTTCAAAAGATGAATCCTGCATTATACAAGTATCATGGTAGATAGGGAAAATCGACATAGAATATCCTAATCCTATAAGGAAATTAAGAGAAAATATAGACTAAATGAAGGAAAATGTAAGGTGGGTATTAGGAAAAAGTGAATAACAATGCTTTATTCAATCATTTTAATTTTTCAGTTTTTTTGTCATAACCTAAATAATATCTCAATGAATATTCTGATAGGTTTATATGCCCCAATTATCACTCATGAAATATGCTCAAAAATGATTATGTAATCATAGGATTAGATTCCTCTTAGGTAATGTGAAAAAAATAGAGAATGACAATAACAATGTGCATAAAACTAAGTAATGGGTTAATTAATCATAATTTCAAAAATGTTGAATTTGAATCAAATTCTTAACCTCAAGAATAATTTTAAAATGTTCTCAACATAGATAATGAAAGGATTCTAACAATTCTTAGCTTAAATTGTTTTTTATGTAAATGGGAATAATTTTCATCATGGTTAAATAATTCTTATAATTTCAAAAAATTTCTTATAGACTGGTGAGAACTTGAAATAATATAATAATGCAAGTGTATAATTAGTGAGAATCATGATAAACCCCCCACACTTACTGTGAGATAGTGTCTCCACTATCCATAAAATGTTTCTAGGAGTGTTATAGAAAGTAAATCTCATAAAACGTTAAATGGTAGTGCACAATTGTAAAAATATGTGAATCTATAGCTCCATGGATGAAGTGGTATTCCATGAGGGAATTTGAGTTATCTTTATGTTGAGTCTTGATAAACTAAAAAATGGGTTTGGGAAAAATCATTCAATAGATAAAACATTATTCCAAAATTTTAAACATTTTAAAAGTAGAATAATAGGTTGGTGTAAAGGATAATAAGAAGAGTTAATCAGTTTTAGTTTAAATAGTGTTAAATTTTTACAATGAAGTTCAATAAGGGAATAGAAAAAAATAAAAAATACTAAACTATGACGGCCCCATATAGACAAGAGATCAACTATGGGTTACCTCCCATAAATAAAGAGATCAACTATGGTTGGATATCTCCATCCATACAGATGGACTATGTTATTCGGTTGTGGGTCTATCGGCTCAGTTGTTCCTTTTCTACTTAAAGCTACTGGTTGTTGTGTCTTCTAGTTCTCGAGGTCCGTTGGATGGTTTTATTACTTCAGGTGCCACAACATGAGATGAGGCAAGAAAGGGATCATATATATGGATGACTGCTAATGTGCATGGATTTCCATGGTATGGTTCTGTAGTTGACATGCACTATTTATGATGTGGTAGAGTACCTTTTTTTCAAAAAGGATAGTGGTACTGGAAATTCGAGAATAGTGGATGACTCTGAGGATCAAGGCATTTCACTTTTAACAAAATAAAGGATTGAACATCAATCCAAAAAAGAAATGTAAAAATAAATCACCATATATATATATATATTAGTATAAAATAGGTCATAAAAAATGATAAAATAATCACCCATCTCTATCACAAAAAAGTCCCAAATCGCCAAAATAAAAAAATTTAAAGATCAGGCATCCAAGATAACGATCATCTCTAGGATCATCCTACACTCAAGTGGTGAAACAAGTTGTCCAGCTGGGATTTCATTTGTATCTGCAACTAGAGTAGGTAGAGTGGTGTCTACAGTTGATGGTGGGGTCATGGAAGTAGGTATATTGGATGGGGTATGTTGTGGATAGGTACTGATCCTTTGGGATGTCGGGGGATTAGCGGCTGGATCAACCCAAGGTGCCTCTAGGGAGGAGTCAGTGGCTATCCCCTTTCCCCTCTGGGCCTACTCTGCAAAATGCACATACTGGGCAGTGGGGTTAGTATAGTCTTGAGGCAATTTTGGGTCGAAAACAGGGGGTGGAGGAATGCTATAATATTAGGGACTGACTAGGGAGGGTGGTGGTTGTGTGGTGAACTCTGTAGATAATTTGAAGGTGTGATGGAGATGATTGGAAATCTTGCAAATGTTTTCTAGGATACAAAGTTGGGTTTCATAGATATCAATCTAGGTGGGAAGGGTGGGTGTATGTAGGGTGGAGGATGTGTTTGTATATGTGGGAGGGAGAATGGGTGGTATATGTGTAGAGGAGGAGTGTGGCGGAATGGGAGGATATAATGTTATTATTACTACTGGTGGTGGTTCCTATGGAGCTGCCTCTTACACTCCTAGTGCCAAAAAGTAAGAGTCATCCTCCCTCAAAAAAATCATCATAAGGTGGATCATCACAAGATTAATAAGTTATTTTGGTCTTATAGAGTTAAGGGACAATGTTAGCTTGAATATGTCAAGGTTCACAAACAAATGAGTGATATAGGATCTTCCCATCAAAGTACAACAATGTCGCTATGCCAGAGTCCTATAATACTAGGAAAACTGGACATCCATGTTGATGGGTGGGCTTCCGATAGCCGCTATGAGAATCAATACATCCACCTATATGACACTACTATGAGACTCAACTCAAGAAAACTATACATGTTCCATGGATCTGTGAGGGATATGCAGTGATAGGCCCCTCAGCTAGGTGGATAAGGAGATGCAAGGTTCATGGTGTGACTGGGGATCATGGTATATCATATTCCATAGGTGAAATGAATTTTCTCTAGGTGGATGTTGCTTATGTTTAGGATAAATGTCAGAAGTGAGAAAATCCTCTCTATTAATACCAAGCCTGAGAAAAATTTCTACAAAGGAAACCTCATGCGACATTATACCAAGACAGAATTGAAGGCTATCAACGACTATCTATAAAGATGATAAGAATTTTAGAAATAACGCCCATAAGGTCTCTATGTGGACTTCTAGAATTCTATAAATGCGCAGCATCTCCAGAACATCCTGGAAAGCATCATCGATGTTCATCTATACCCGGATGAGAATATTCCATGTTTTTTTTAGTATTCATTGACATAGCCCTCAACTGTGGGAGATTAATCGGATGTTTCATGTTAGAAAACACAGAATAAGGTGTAGGTGTATATCATTGTCATGGGATGTGGAGGTTCAGGTGGACTGTTCCTGAGAAGCAGGTGCAACACAGGCTACAGGCAGCGTGGAAGGTTCCATAGGTGTAGAATGGGGGTTCATGGTTGGTGGATGTTCTTACTATGCAAAGGATGATGAGTTTTGGGATGTTTGGGGTCTTTTGTACAATCCATCAAGGCATAGGGTGAGTTTTGTGGTGCTATAGGTTCTTTCATCTACCAAGGGAGGGAGGTTGTAGTGGGTGATGCGCAATAGTCATTAGAGATGGAGGGTGCATGTGGTTCAATGAAAGATGAGAGGAACATGGTTTGAGTGGTGTTTGGAGAGGGATATGGGAGGAGTATACAGATACAAAGGCTTTTGGTGCGGGTTCTACATATTATAAGGGAGGGATGTGGGGCTTCGGGTCTTTTGAGGGGTGATGGGTTTTGAACCTAGGGTTCATGACCTGTATAATTAAAATTATACGCGACATAGTACATGACATGTACTAGTGTTTCATGTCAAGTATAGGTAAATTAAAATATGTTTTCATGTAAAAGGGTATACGTTGTCAATCACTGGCACACAATGTGTATGTAACTGTTTTATCTCAAATTGTGTTCATCCCTTTCCTTAAATTTCTACCTAACTGAAACTCTCCTATGATGATCCTTATCTATACTTGTCTAATATTTCCTACCATGGGTTTCCTCCAAATCATTGCATCATTTTTAGACGATATCTTTAATCCATTAATGATAAATTGAAATTAAGGATTATTGTCTGTTTACATTAAATGGAACTCCACCTTCTCTATGTATCTCAATAGTTCCATAAGAAAATACGTGATTGACTTTGAATGGGCCTAACCATCGAGACTTTAGCATACACAAGAATTGATTCAATCTCAAGGTGAATAGCATGGAATTATTCCTATGTTCAACGGTATTCCATGTAATGTGATGGTCATGCCATTTCATTGTATGTTTCTAATAGATATTCGAATTTTCAAATGTTTCTATCCTGGTTTCCTCCAAGGTGATCATTTTCAGTATCCAGGATTCTACAGCTTTCTCAGAATTCAAATATAATTTCTTGATCGCCCAAAATTAATGATTCTCCAACACAATTGGGAGATGACATGGTTTGAAATAAAATTTTTATATGGTGTGGTTCTTATGGGTGACTTGTTGGAAGTTTAGTATACCCATAGTGTGACCTCAAGTTTGAGATTCCGATCACTTCAGATGGTATTCACATGCTTTTAAAAAATCCGCATTACCTCCCTATTTTACAGTTCGACTTTCCAACTTTTTTATGGGTTGTAGGGAGTTCCTATAATGTATCTGATGCAATACCTCACTAGAATTCCTCTCATAGATTAGTTTTTGAAGTGTGTCTCTTGATCAACAATGAGAAATCATGGAAATCCAAATCATTCATGAACATTATTTCTTACAAATTTCATGACAACTTTCATTGTGTCATGTTAATTTCCATCAGATTCAACCCATATTGAGATGTATTCAATGCAAAAAATGTATGTTTTCCATGCGTTATAAGAAATGGTACCATAAATTTGATGTCCCAAATGTTGAATATTTTGACTTCTGTAGTGGTATTTTTTGTTATCTCATTTCTTTTTACCATGTTTTCTTTCTACTAGTATATGTCACATATTTTGTATAATTCCCTCATATATTGGTGTAGTACGGGATAGAAAAACCTACTTTGTAGAATTTTTACTACTATATGCTTGGGTCCATGATATCTACCATTTCACGACGTTTGAAACATCTCAATCACATTCTAGTTTTCTTATTCAGTGATGCAATGTCTTAATAGGCCATTAACACAATGCTTGAACAATAGAGGCTCATCTTAGTTTTAATTCTTGACATTCGACAATAATATTTTTCCCTGTTGGTAAGAGAGGTCTTGATGTAGGAATCTCATGGAAAGATAATTAGAAAATATCATATAACCAGGGTTGAGCATTGATACTAAACATGGTTTCATATAGAATATCGACTTCAATGGCAGCCTCCCTATCTTCCATGATGATGGGTAGAGTATGTATAGAGAGATGATATGCACTCATATTCTATGTCCCTTTTGTTTCCTTGATCATGAGAACAAACTCCAATAGAAGGATGATCCAACGTATCAAACAAGGTTTGGAATCATTCTTCCTCATTAAAAATATGAGATCGGCATGATCAGTGTGAAAAATCACATTGGATAACACAAGATATGAACAAAATTTCTCAAAGGCATATACAATTCCTAAGAGTTATTTCTCTATTGTCATGTTGAGGAGTTGAGCTTCACTTAGAATGTGGTTTTCATAATAAATGGAATAGAAGATATTGGTAATGTGTTGTCCTAATACATAACATACAATAAGGTAATTGTCCTGAAACATTAACTAGAATTATTTTTCCTAATAAGCTGCAATGATGATTGGTGATTCTATCTGAAATTTCATAAATGTCTTGAAAGCATCCCTAGAGTCTTCAAAGAACTAGAAAGAAATGACAACATATGTATTAATGGATGGGAAACCAAAGGAAAATCATTCAAAAATCGTCTGTAAAACCCATAATGTCCTAGAAAACATCTAATAGACTTGATTATCGAGGGTTATGGATGATCTTTGATGGCTTTGTTCTTTTCTATTTGTTCCTCGATGTATTACCTGGAAATTTTATAACCAAGAACTATTTCTCCTTATACAATGAAATAGAATTTCTCACAATTCAGGACCATACATTTATCTTTGCAGCTTTGCATGACCAATTCTAGATTGCTTAAATAGACATTAAATGATAACTCATAGACTGAGAAGTAATTAATGAAATTTCTAGCAACTCTTCATCCATGTCATGTAAAATATGAATCATGCATCTCTAAAACACTGTTGGAGCATTGCACGTTCTGAATGCCATTATTTTATAATCAATGGTACCGAATGGGTATGTGAAGGTGGTTTTTGGGTAATCAATGGGGTTGACTAAAATATTATTGTATCCTAAATTTCTATCCATAAAATGTATAATCCATATCCTAGAAGTATTTCTAGCATCTGATTTATGAAGGGTAATAGAAAATTATATTTTTATGTTGTCGTATTCACACATCTATAATCCACACAGTCTGTAACATCTCAGGTAAATAATGAATATGACATTTCCATATTTATTAATATTTTGGAATTAAATATTAATATTATTTTAAAGAGGATTCTATGTTCGATGGGGTACCCGACACACAATAATGGGTTTCTCTGAAATCTCATGTTGCACACAAGGCTAAGTCATTCTGAAAAATAATAATATAATATTATTTTAAATGGTAGTTAACACCTAGTCGTTGTATTGGCAGGAATGTATAGAAAAATCTAACATAAGATTATAAATGTTTGTTAAATGGTATTACATTTATAAAATAAAAGTTAAAGGTGTAAAATTTGAATGAATCCAATTTTAAGCCTAAATACTGTAATATTCATTAAAAGGTCTATTTACCACCTTTTGATGGTGAAAATTTTTTAAATCTAATTTTGTCAATTTTATATGTTATATTTGAAAAAATAATATTGTTCATTAGAATTGGGACATCAAAATTTAATTTGGATGAAATTTTGTTTTTTTTCTGATAAAGTTCATTTTGTAATGAATAGAGAAAAATACCGCATTTTATATCAAAATTGTCTTTTTCATCTGATTTATTTAAATTAATATATTATCATTTTAAATTATTTTAATTTCTAATTGGATTATATTTTTACCATTTAATCTAATTTTGTTCATTGGATGTAATTTTACTTTGAAATTGGACATAAACACATGGCTATCTTTTCGTAGTTGTTACATCTTAAATACACACATTCTAGTTTTGACAACGAAAATAAATATTAAATTAATTAATGAAACATGAATGGTTTTAATTTGGTAAATTAACTCATTTTTTTATTTGGAATATCAAAAAAATCTTTGGCTGAATTTTTTGTATTTTTCTGAAAATGTTCAATTTTTTATGATTAGTGAAAACAATACGTAGTAGTTAAAAAACAGAATTTTTCATTTAGAATAAATTTTACTACTTTTTTGAATTTAATTTTAAAAATATAACATACATGGTTGTAATTTGTAATAAAAATGTGGTTCAATTGGATGAAAATAATTTTTGGTGAATAGTAACTTTTGATTCTTATTTACAGTGGTTAAAGTTAAATAGGGTAATTCAAGTTAAAAACAATATTATAGTAATATGAAATTATCTTAACACATGTCCTAACATTATTTGATGAGTCTTGGATGACCAATACAATCCTTGGGTGAGACTTTGGGCCTTTTAAAGACAATTGGGTAAGAAAACGACATTAATAACTTTTTATTAAAAGTAAAAATAAAAATATCCTAAACATGTATTTGTTTTCTAAAACAATTTTAATGTTGAGTAATAAAAGTGATATATTGAATATAAATAATCATTATAAATCTAAAAATATTCCTGACATCATGGTTTTTTATTTATAATTTTTATACATTATATTAATAAAATTGTTAATGAAACAATGATGACATAATGATTACCTTATTAATGAATGTTTTAAATAAATTAAATTATAAATATTAAAATAAACTTATTTTGAATCTTTTTATGCCATCTATGAATTTTAGAGTTGAAAATGACTTGTTATATTTCAATTAAAGATTTTTTTGAAATAGACCTATTAGATAGGATTTTTTATAAATTCATTATTTGAATAGTATAAAAATTGACATAAATGAGTTTTTAAATCAATTAATATTTTATTAAATGATAAAATAACACTGAAAAATATATGATTCGTCCAAATTAAATATATAATGTTAAAAATGTAATTAATGAACCATTTGGTGTCACTAGGCATTTAATTGTAATTATATTAACCATATAGTATGAATATATAATAAAACATTGTAAAAGATAAATAAGATAAAAATGGTTAAATAAAAAAGATAAGTATTAAAAAATATCCAAAACAAGTCAAATTATTATTGGATAATTTTATTTCGGCTTATATTCATCTTATCTTTGAATTTATTATATTGTGTACCTTTGGAAACTGAAAAATATTTTATAATAATTTAATACATTCAATCATTCCTAAAGAGCCACTCCTCCCTCTTATAAAAGGACACCACTTAAAACCCATTACACACACCTCTCATGACCCTTGGCTCATCCAAAATCTACCTAAATAAAATTCCACATCCCTATTGTCCTCCTATATTCCTTACCTTATGTAGAAGTCACTTCAAGAAAGCCTTTTGGTTCAATCCAAAGAATGTTTCCCTATTTAAAGGAGACTAAGGAACCCACGAGTCAAGTCGGACATGAGGTAAGGGACTTCATCTCAATCAACATTCATTGAGGTATATTTTTATTTCTACATGAAAATCATTTATAAGGTGTATATAACCCTTTTAATTTTCATTTAATTCAAAAGGATTCTTTTTCTACCTAGTGTTTTATTAAACAACAAAGTGAATGTGTCTTTTTACGTATGCGGTGAAAACTACCTTTCCACCACCAAGAGCATTATTTGATATTTGGCTTCCTCTGTAATCCATAATGTTTTTAAAATGAAAATAAATACCATATACTATTTTTACAAATTCTATTATTAAAAATGGATTTGATAATTGATTGATTATGTCAATATATTGAAATGTTATATTGTGATTGTAATGCAGAAATTTTATCTTTACATTATGCTTATTCATGTTTCAAGATTATGTTATGGTTCTTGGGCATTGTTTATGCAAATGGGTGGTTCCATGATAAACCTAGGGTGGGAGAGCCCGATATATATCTCCAATTCATTGGATAATATGGAGGTGGTAAACATTAATTATTCTCCTAATAGATTTAGGGAATATACTGTAATGGGTATTCCAAACATAACTCCCTACATAGATGAAAAATCTACAGTGTAAGTTTATATGGGTGCCACAAGATACCTCTATGATTTTTGATTACTCTCTGTTATTCATAAATCTTATGATTTCTTGAGGTATCTTAAAGAGATTACATTTTTTATGTATTTATGAACTAATGTTTTCATTCTTTACTTTATAACCCTTAATGGGATTTTTATTCTCATCCCATGTTTTTGAAATGTTTTTCACTAGGTATAAGGCAGGTAATGACAAAGGAAGAATTAAAGAAGATTTATATTGAGAAAAAATTATGATTTTCTATTAAAAATATTTATTTTATGAAATAATGGATACAAAGTAGATGGAACGACCCAAAAATTCATTAATGAAAATTCCCCTTGGTCTATTTTTATGTCTTCTTATGGTTATGTAAATCGTATGCACTTATTTGGTTCTATGTTTTGGATTTTAAAATACCTTTATGTATATTGACCATTTCTAATATTTTCAAGGAATAGTGACCACATGATTAGTATAAATATAGGACTTTAACAAATCCAATTTATTCTATCAAATGAAGCAATGGCCTCATCGAGTAGACTTTCCCCATACAAATTCCATTTTTCAGAGGTCATAAAGGAGGTGGATTTAATGGTCTTCTCTCTTAACCAAGACCAATTTGAGCATGAATACATTAAGCTCAAGTAGAACCACCTACCATAAAAGTGGATGTTGATAGAGATTACCACTCGAGCAATGTTATCCGACCCACCCCAGGAGTCGGTCACCATGGTGCACCTTACCCTAAGGTATTATTCGGGTTTCTTAAGGGGTTATGTAACAAGTCCCTAGAACTAAAACTATGTTCATTATTCTTTTATAGAGAATATACATTATTTTTAATATCTTTACATTGTAAATAGTTTTTAAAGCAAAAATACTATTTTTAGTTAATATTCTACTAAAAAATTGGTTTTCATGAATTAATGGATTTTTAAATTAAATAATATTTTATTAATATATTACTGTTATTATTAAATTAATTTTTATTAAATATAAATGATCGTATAATTTTATGATTTCAATTTCATTTTTTTATGGTTTGAAAGATGTTTTTATCAAAACTGACGAATTTTTGATAAATATGATTTTTTATTTAAAAAGTAAAAAAACACATATTTAGAATATTATTTAGATCAAATGAATATTACTTTTTTAATCAGGATGTTGATATTATCCAATGGTGAATTTTTCCGAATTTTTTGAGACAGTCTAAATTTTTGGTAAAAATTAAATATCATTTTAAACAAATAATGTTTTTATGACATCATAAAGGATCAATTGTTGTGTAAAACAATACAATAAACATTATTTTCGCCAATTATATGTTTTTTCATTAATATAATTTTATTTTAGGTTTGTTTTTTTATTTTACAAACCATTAGTGGACCCATCCTGGCTGATAAAATATTTTGTCTTTTTAAATTTTTTTCTTTGAGAGTGTGAATCACCTCCACAAAAAACACTATTATTTTAATATTTTTTGAAATTTTTCTTGTAAAAGATTTATTTCTACTCCCCTTTGGAAAAAACATGGGTTGGATTGTTTTTTTGATTAGTTTAATGTGTGGTTTCCCAAACCTAAATAATAACGAATCCCTCTCCTTTCATATATAAACCCACCCATGATCCCTTTTCCTCCTCACTAAATGCCCTTCGAGTTCCTTTAACCTCTTCAATACTCTCTCTAGAATCCTCACTAGGCTCCCCAAGCTCCCAAGATGCCCCTCTCAAGCCTCTCCCAAGCTTTTGGGACCACACTTCCAAGAATGGGATTCTCACATTCTTTATTTATGTCCAAGTTTACATATATTGTTATGAAATTTTATTTTCAATTATAAATGTTGGGGTATGATTTCACACCTCCCTCATACTAACCTCTTCATGTTTGAAAATTGATAGATCCCCTTTCTCTCTCATTAATTCCTCCCATGTACACATGTTACCATGCCAAAATTCCTTATGGATTTTCTCTCATCTCATTTACATCCGAAAAATTCATTTGTATTGTGTATCTAAATTCTATTAAATTTATTGGTACATTAATCTATATTAACCCCTTAACATCCATTTCATGTAAATATAATGAGACATCAATTTCTCTCTCATCTTCCATTTTTATGAATTCTTATTTCACATCATTATGCTGCCAAAATTGTACAACATTTTTCCACATTAAGATCATTGTGTAGTGAATACCATACCCATGACTCTATCAAGGGTATTCACCTTTATGCACACATACATATTTATTGTTACTCTAATTTATTTATTCGACATTTCTTAATCATGGAATAACTTTTTATGTTAATGAATCCATGTTTTCATTATCAATGTGGCACACTTATGCATGAAATGAAATTATTATGATGGGTGCGCACTAGTAGCACTCCAATGCATTGGGTAAAGTATAGAATCATGATAAGTCATTTAAAATTAGTGTTTACTCTTGCTAAATCAAGTTCAACTGTTGTTTACTCACGCTTCATGTGCAATGAGGGTTTACTCATGCTTCTTGTGCAATGAGCCTTGTCTCATTCTTATTCCATGTTATGTGTCGTTGCCACATCTCCATGTTATAATTATCATGAAATTTCATGCCTTTATGTTCATGATTCTCTTATTCTCCATTGATATTCCTATTGTGTAACATATATTATGTTCCTCATGTTATCCCATGTTTATTCCCTTTATGGGCTTTATAGATCACCCATTTCATATGCATGTCCTTGGATTATCCCTTGCAATGCTAAGTACGATGGAATGTAGTGGTTATGCAACGGAAGATTTCAATAAAGATATTGTGTTTCATTTTTTAAGTTGTTATGTAATTTTCCTAAGCCCCAAAAAAATTAGACCTCTCGATATTTCATGTTTTATCAAGTGAAGAGTTTTTGTAATAAATCTTGATTATGTGTGTAATAAAGAGCAGGGTTATCATAGTTGGTATCAAAGGGGAGATTTAGTTATTTTTGGGAATAGGATTAGAAAACCATAGTGAAGCCTTATAGGCAAGACTATGTATAATAAAAACATCCCTATGTTTTGGTGGTTATTGATTAAGTGGTTTATCAGGGAAATAAATCCATGTCTGGATACAAGCAGGTAGAGGCAGCTCTAGCACAGATGTACCTAGGGGTGAAAACCCTATCAAGGAGTTTTGGGCTTGACCTTGGTTATCCATGTACATGACAACATTCCTTTCTGCACTCTTGGTAATGACACACCTAGGGGATATTCATTGTTAAATTCACATGCATAGTATAACCCATTATTAAGGGAATAAAATAAATCCCCTTAGAATATATGTTATAAAGTAGATCATGGATAACAAAGATTGAAACCAATTGATTCATAAGTTAAGATAATAAAAGTTATTTATAGGATATCCATTTTTGTCTTTGGATTCCCCTTTTTGTGATAATACATTACGATACTCATCCCTATGTATATAGTGGATAGAGTAGAACTAGATTCAAAAACTGAAAGGTATGGTTATATCCCATAGTTCTATGAAAGTATTTTATGTCCTGAATGTTTAGTAGAATAATCCCAACACCACAAAAAATCATGGAAGTGAAGATGACAGTGAGTACGAATAACGGGACCATCGTTCCAACCATTGAATTTAGCTCCTCCCTAGTCATAATCAGTGGATTGAACTTCCCAATTAATATCTTCATACTCCCTTGGGAGGAATTTTATGTAATTCTTGGAATGAATTTTATTTCCATATATAGATCAAACATAAATTGTCGTGAGAGGGAAATCACTCTCCGTGTAGAGAATCTACCCAAGATTCTGTACTAGTGAAAGGGGGAAGATGAATCAACTTTTGCTCCATTATATGAATCCTGGATATTAATACCCTATGAGACCATGTATCTGGATTAGATGATTTAATATAAGGTGGAAACCATCCTGCAAGACATGCCTATTGTGAGGGAATTCGCTAAAGTGTTTCCCCAGGAATTTCCTGGTCTTCCTCCTAGAAGAGATGTTTAATTCATAATTGATCTTATACCTAGGGAGTTTCCAATATCTAATACTCCATATATAATGGATGTTATGGAGCTTAAGGAGATGAAAAGACAACTACATAAGAATCTAGATGAAGGGTTTATAAGCCCAAATGCTTCAACATGGGGTGCACCAGTCCTCTTCGTTATGATGAAGGATGGGTCGATGCGTTGTTGCATCGATTATCATGTTCATAACAAAATCACAATAAAGTACAAGTATCCTCTCCAATGAATTGATGATGTTTTTGATCATCTGTGTGGATCACAATACTTGACCATGGTATATTTGCGGTTTGGATATTATCAAGTAAGGGTGAAGAAGGAAGATATCCCCAACAATACATTTCGTAAAAGATATGAGGACTATGAATTCATAGCAATGCCTTCCAGAGCTACTAATTCTCTAACAATCTCCACATACATGATAAATAGAGTCTTCAAAGATACCTTGGAAAATTTGTGGAAGTCTTTATAGATGAGTTTCTAATATACTCCAAAAACATAGAAGATCATGAGTAGAATCTATGAATTGTACTAGAGACCTTGTGAAAGGAGAATATCTATGAAAAGTTCAAAAGGTGTGAGTTCTAGTTGAATGGGGTATCATTCTTGGGCCATATCATCACAGGAAATGGAATATCAGTGGATCCCTCCAACACAGATACAATTGATGGATTGATGAGGCCAATATTGGTAATGGATATTCATAGCTTCTTGTGGTTATCTAGATATTATCAATAGTTTGTGAGAAAGTTCTCACAATTTTCCAACCCTCATACCAAGCTAACTCAGAAGGGAGTAAAGATTTATTTGAGTGATGAATGCAAAGAAAGCATCAAGGAGTTGAAAAGGAGTCTTATCGATGCGCCCGTTCTCATTTAACCCACATGTGGAGAACTTTTTGTGGTATTCAATGATGCTTTGAAGAAGGGATCGGGTTTTGTGTTGATGTATAATGACAACGTCATTAACTATTCTTCAAGGCAATTAAATGTTCTTGGTAAGAATTATCCAACACATGATTTGGAGATAGCTGTGGTGATATTCACCTTAAAATTTTGGTAACATTGTCTATTTGGGGAGAAGTGTGAAATATATATTGACCAAAAAAGCCTCAAGTATATATTTGAACTGGAAGTGTTGAAAATGCATCAATGAATATGGTTAGAGCTGATCAAATAATTTGATTTGTCAATCCATTACCACCCTGGGAAAAAGAACCAGGTAGCATATGCTCTAAGTAAAAAGGTCCTAGCGATTTTGTCATTGATGAGAATTGAGAAGGGTATAATCTTTTTAGATTTGATGAAGATGGACATGGTAATCATAAAGAAGGTAACATCATAAATTTTTTCCCAAATTATTTCTCAATCGTATCTTTTGGAAAGGTTAAAGGATTCGGAATAAGATTATGTGGGAATTCAGAAAAAAGTGGATGCTATCTAAAAAGAAAAATCCTCAGATAATAATGTTAATGAATAAGGAAATGTGAGATTTGGGAAAATACGATCTGTTCCATCAAGTCTGTAGTTAAATAAGTAACATTTGTATAATGCACATAGTTTAAATTTCTCTATTAACCCAGGAAACGCAACGATGTATCGAGATCCTTGAGAGAATTATTGTTGGGATAATATAAAGAAGTATACCGCTGAGTATACATCAATGTTTCTGGTGTGTCATCAGGTGAAGGCAGAGAGGCAGAAGTTTAAGGGGATGATGAAACCATTTCCCATACCAGTATGGAAATTGGAGAACATCACCATGGACTTTGTTACTGGACTTTCGAAGACATCCAAAGGATACAATGAAATATGGGTTATTGTGGATCCTCTTACAAAGTCTTCACACTTAATAAAAATTCAGGTGGATTTCTCATTTTATCAACTAGTATAGATATATTTCTGGGAAGTGATAAGGCTACCTAGAGTACAATTATCTATTCCATCCGATCAAGATCCCAGATTCACCACTATGTTTTGGAAGAGTCTTCAATATTCTCTAGATACTGAACTGAAATTTAATACTACCTATCATCATCAAATTGATGTCCAATATGAGTGAACTATTTAGAAACTATAAGATATGTTAAGATCATGTTCAATGGACTTTAATGTAGGATGGGATCAACATCTTCCTCCAGTTGAATTATTCTATAATAACAGTTCCCACATAAGCATCTAAATGGAATGTTATGAGGCCCTTTATGAGAAAAGGTGAAGAACACCAGTGTGTTGGGATGAAGTCAGTGAGTGTAAGATGCTAGGACCTAAAATGGTCAAATAAATGGTGGAGAAGTTGAGAATCATTCAATAGCATATCAAGGTTGCCCAATGTCGATAGAAGAGTTATATGGATAACCGTCAACGAGAACATGAGATCAAATTTCGAGACATGATATTTCTACGCATATCTCTATGGAAGAAGGTCATGATGATGGGAAAGAAATGGAAGTTAAGTCCTAGGTTCATCGTCCCCTTCAAGATTCTTGATCGTGATGGGGTTATGCCCATCGACTAGAACTTCCACCTACCATGGCCAAAGTACAAGATGTCTCTCATGTATCTCTCTTAAATAAGTACATACCAGACCCTCCACATGTACTCTCTTCAGAGGTAGTACAACTATAGGATTATCTTTATTAAGAGGATCAACCAGTGAAGATCTTAAATCGTAGAGAAAAAGTTTTACATAATAAGACAATGCCCTTCTTCAAGGTATTGTGGAAAACCCCCATGTTTTAAAACGAAATGTGGGAATATGAATAAGTGATAAAGCATAGTGTCTGTTTTAGTGTGGGAAAAAGAAAATTTATAGGGAAACTTTTCTTAATGTGGGAAGATTGTAACGGACAAAAAATTCATTAATGAAAATTCCTCTTGGTCTATTTAAATGTATTCTTATGGTTATGTAAAACATATGCACTTATTTGGTTCTGTGTTATGGATTTTAAAATACCATTATGAGTTGTGATTATTCCTAATATATTCATTGAACAGTGATAACATGATTAATATAAATATAGGGCTTTAACAAATCCAATTTACTCAGACAAACGAAGTGATGGCCTCATCCAATAGACTTTCCCCATAAGAACCACATTTTTCGGAGCTCAAGAAGTATGTGGTGTCATTGGACTTCTCTCTTGACCAAGCATACGCAGATCGTGAATTTGTTAATCTTGAGCAGAACCACCTATGAGAGAAGTGGAAGTTGATAGAGATTACCACTTGAGAAATGTTATCCAAGAAACTTCAAGAGTCTCTCACCATCACACACCATACCCTTGGGTATTATGTGGGTGTTTTTAAGTGAAATTTAATAAGACCCTAGTAATATAATTATATAAATTATTCTTGTATAGGGAGAATACATTCATTTTATTATTGTTACTTTGTAAATATTTTTTATAGCACAAATAGTATTTTTAGTTAATATTCGACTAAGAAATCGATTTTGATGAATTAGTGGATTTTTGAATTAAATAATATTTTAATAAATTATTATTGTTATTATTAAAATATTTTTTATTAAATATAAATTATCGTATAATTTTATGAATTAAATTTTTATTTTTAATAAGGTTTGAAAGCTGGTTTGGTCAAAACGCATAAATTTTCAATAAATGTCGGTTTTTATTTTAAAAATTAAAATTCAAATATATAGTAAATTATTTAGATAAAATGAATATTATTTTTAGAATTAGGACATCTAAATTATCCAATTGTGAATTTATCATAATTTTCTAAGAGTTGAATTTTTGGGTAAAAATTAAATATCGTTTAAACATATAATGCATTTTATGACATCATAAAGACTCAATAGTGATATAATAAAGTAATATAAATATTATTTTCGGTAAATATATGTTTTAAAATTAAAATATTTTGATTTTAGGTTTTTTTGATTTATTTTACAAAGATTTAGTGTACCTTTCAAGGCTTATAAAACATTTTTTCCTTTTAAATTCATTTCTTGGAGAGTGTGACTCACCTCCATATTAGCAACCATATTATTTTAAGACGTTTGGAAATTTGACTTATATAATATTATTTTCCACTGACCTTTGGAAAAAACCTTTGTAAAAAACCATGGTCTGGTTTGTGGTTTTTAATAGTTTATTGTCTGGTATCCCAATCCAAAATAATAATGAATTCCCCCAGCTTTCCTATATAAACCCACCCCAGCTCCCACTTCATCCACACTAAAATCACTTGGAGTTCTTCCAGACTCTTCCCTCTGCTCTCTAGAATCTTCCCAAGCTGCCCCAAGATCTAAAGAAGCTTCTCTCAAGCCTCTCCCAAACCTTTGGGACCACACTTCCAAGTAAGGGATTCTCACATTATTTATTTTTGTCCATGTTTCCTTATACTGTAATTGCCTTTTATTTCCAATTATAAATTTGGGGGTATGATTTAACACCACCCCCATACTTCCTTATACATGTTTGAATAATTAAAGATCCCTTTTCTCTGTCATTAATTCCTCCCATGTACACCCATTACTATTCCAAACTTCCGTAAAGAATTTCTCTCTCCTCATTTTCATCTAAGAAATTATTTTGTATTGCAAATCTAAATGACCCCCATACTATCCATTTCATGAACATATTTTAAAACACCCATTTAATTCTCATCAACATTTTTTATGAATTCTTATGTCATTTATTTATTCTGTTGAAATTGTACCACCTTTTTCCAAGCCAATATCATTGTGTAGTAAATACCATAACCATGTCTTTATGAAGGGTATTCACCATTATGTACATTTACATATTGTTTATTACATTCATGAATTAATTCCACATTCCTTAATCATGGAATAAATTATGATGTTAATGAATCCATGTTTTTATAATCTACGTGGAAAACTTATGCAAAAAATGAAATGATTATGAAGGGCGCACTCTAATAGCGCTCCAATGCATTGAGTAAAGTATAGTATCATGATACGTTATGTGAAATGAGTGTTGAATCATGATAATTCAAGTGTAACAAGGTTTTTATCATGATTCATGTAAAATGTGGGTTTACTCTTTCTCCACGTGCAATGAGCCTTGGTTCATGCTAATTAATTATTATGGGTTGTTGCCACATCTCCATGTTATGATTATCATGCTTTATCATGACTTTATGCTCATGTTTATCTTGTGCCCCATCGATATGCCTATTTTCTAAAATGTATTATATTTCTCATGTTACTCCATGTTTATTCCCTTACTGGGCTTTAATGCTCTCCCTATTCTTATGAATTTCCTCAGGTTATAGCACACAATGCTATGTATGAGGGAATGTAGTGGTCATGTAAAGGATGTTTTCAATAAAGATGTTTTGTTTCATGTTTTAAGTTGTTATGTAATGTTCCTAAGTCCAAATACAATATACCTCTCTATCATCCACGTTGTATCAAGTGAAGATATTTTTGGTAATATATCATGTTTAAGTGTGTAATAAAGAGAAGGTTTGTCATAGTAGAAGTGTCTACTATGTAACATTTCGGATGTAATGTAATAGTTTTGGCATAATTCTCTAAAACTCTATACCTAAAATGATATTTAATGTGAATTATAAACTTAATTCAAGATTATTTAATGTTTAATTCTTTGGCCTTATAGTTGGTATCAGAGGTTGGTTTATATTACATTAGGAGTGAAGGTATTGTTAAATTAATATCCATAAATTAATTTATGGTAAAATTGAAATGATATATCATTTTATGATAACAATGTTGGTTGGAATAATATATTTCTGTGTTTAGAATGGTTTTCCACAGAGGAAATAGGGTAACTATATAGGGATAACATCAAGAGGAAAACAACCTTCCACATCAGCAACCAGAGATTCTCAGAATTGGAACTAATTTGTTTGTTGCAATGATGGAATATTTGACTCAAGATATAAATGGTGGCGTAATCCATACATGAGATGAGCCAGATCAACCACAGAGGGACATTTTTGTAGTGGATCATTTCAGGAGGTAGTATCCCCCATAATTCAAAGGAACATTTTACCCTTTTATAGATTAAGGGTAGATTAAAGCATTTGAAAACATTTTCGATGTCATGGGGTGTTCACAATATCAAAAGGTTAGTCTCACTATTTACCATTTTGAAGGTGAAGTCAACCAGTTTTGGATGATGGTGAAAAATATCAGGGATGGTGAGGAGATTGATGATCCTAATTGGCATGAATTCAAAGGTATGATTCTTGAGAAATATTTTCCTAAATTTATTCACCTTAGGATAGAAAAAAATATTGAATTGAGGAAAGAGAATGACTTAGTAGCTACTTATGAAGAAAAATTCACTATACAGGAAAGGTATGCTCCAAATTTCATATGAGATCATGATAGTAAAATAAATTGTTTTTAATCCGGATTAAATCCATTATATTAAAGGTATTTAGCTTCTTGTGAGTTAAAAAGTTATGAAAAACTTGTTCGATGTGCGGAGAAGGTGGAAATGGAGATTTCCAATGATCATGTGTTCTTTGAAAAACAATAGAATAATAATTTGAGGTTGAAGAATAAAGGAAAAAACTATTCAAAAAAGTCTGATGGTGAGAATCTTAAGATTACAGTTTGTGAAAATTGTTGTAAAAGGCACATTGGGGAATGTATTATGTATTCTAGTAAGTGCTACTAATGTGGTAAAATGTGGAATAAGACACATAATTCCACTAAAAAATATTAGGTTAATGGTAAGACCGAATCTGATTTATAGTTATTAAAATGTTTTATGTTCAATGAAATGGGTCATTATGAAAATGAGAGTCCAATGAAGAACTAAATTGAGGGAAAGCAGTCAGAATACAAGAAGAAAGGGGTGGTGAAATCATTTTCAACTACATCAGTAGATGTTCGGACATTGAATGAATTAGTATGAGTAATTTAAAAGTTGATTGGTGAATTCTCTAGTTATGGCATTACCTTTCATAGATGGTGGATTTGTTATCTATAGTGATGTTTCATTGAAAGGACATGGTTGTATCCTAATGAAGATTGTACATGTAATTGCTTATTAATTAAATCAGTTGAAACCTCATGTGTTAAATTACCCTACACATTATTTGGAATTAGATTTTGTTGTTTTTGATTTAAAAATTTGGAGGCATTATCTTTTTGTAGTAAAATTTGAAATATATATTGACAAAAAAAATTTGATGTATGTATTCAAAATGAAGGAATTGATCATGAGACAGAGGAGATGGATAGAATTAATCAAATATTATGATTGCACAATTCATTAACATCCAATATAGGAAACAATGTGGCTGATTCGTTGAGTCAAAAAAGTAATTCTACATTAACCTTGATACATTTAGAATAAGATCCTGGGATTATATATTTGTTGAACATTAGCATAGAAGTTATTGGTGTAGGGAATTAATATATTTTGTTTAAGGTTTTAGTGAAATATTATCTATCAGAAATAATTAAGAAAGATCAGAAGGAATAAAATGAGGTGTAGAAAAAGATAGATTTTGTTCATAAGGGTAAGTTACCTGAAATTAGCATTGATAAATACTGGGTTTTGAGATTTTGGAAGAGAATATGGCTGCCTTGTGATTTAGTGTTGAAGAATGAGTTGTTATGTGAAGCTCATAATTTCTCATTTTCAATTTTTCACAGTAGTGTTAAGATGTACCTAGATATTTGGGAGTATTACTGGTGAGATGGAATGAAAAGAGATATTGATGACTTTACTGTGAAGTGTTTGACTTGTCAGCAGGCTGAAGAAGAGTGGTAGTTAAAGAAAGGGATGATTCACCCTTTACCAATGCTAGAGTGGAAATCAAAAAATGTGTCCATGGATTTCATTGTAGTGTTACCAAGGACATCTCAATGTAATAATACAATATGGGTTACTGTTGATCGATTTGCAAAATCATCTCATTTCTATCTTATTCAAGATACTTTTCTATCGATAAACTTTGTGGGTAGTATGTTAAAGAGATACACTGGTTACATTTACTTCCCCTCTCCATTACATCAAATCATGATAATTGGTTTACTTATATCTTTTGGAAAGGCCTTTAAAAATCGGTAGGTACTAAATTTAATTTTAGTACATCATTTTATTCACAATTAGATGGGAAGTAATAATGAACAATTCCAACATTAAAAGATATATTACGTGCTTGATCAATGGATCATTATGGATGTTGGGACCAACATCTTTATTTGGTTGAATTTTCTCATTATAACTGTTCTCATTCTAGTATACATATTGCTCCATTTGAGGTACTATATGGAAAGTGGTGTCGAACTGTAGCTTTCTGGGATGAAGTAGGTTAAAGGAAGTTGATGGGACCATAATTGGTAGAAGAGGTGGTAGAAAAAGATCAATTGATTTATAAGCACATGAAAACCGCTCAAAGTAGAAAAAAAACGTTTTTTTGATAACTAGAGGAAGGATATTTTCTTCAAGGTATGGGATCATATCCTTCTCAACATTTTACCATAGAAAAGTGTGATCTGTTTTGGTAAGAAGGGAAAATTGAGTCTGAGTTTCATTGGACCCTTTAAAATCCTAGAGAATGTTGGGTTAATTGCTTATAGAGTGGATTTACATCCATTTATATTGTAGGTATAGAATGTTTTTAATTATTGAATGTTGAGAAACTATATTCGGGATCTATATCATATTTTGAGTCTGGTGCTAGTTCACTTGGAAAAGAATCATTCTTATAAGGAATAACCTGTCCAGATTCTTGACCTAAGAGAGAAAGAGTTGTAGAATAAAATAATTCATCAGGTAATGGTTTTTTAGATTACCCATTAAATTTAAGAGGAAATTTGGGAATCTAAGAATACAATGAGGGATAAATACCCTTATTTACTAGAAAAGTAAATAAAATTGTGAGGTTGCAATTTACCAAATGGGGGATGGATGTAACCTCCAATGTAAATAAAGAATATGGAATTTTCACATATATTAATATTTTTAAATTAAAGTGTAATTTTATTTTAAAGGGGATGCTATCTTAGAAGGTGTATCCGATACACAACAATGGGTTTCTCTGAACTCTCACGTTGTAGACAAGGCTAAGTCAAACTAAAAAATAATAATATAATATTATTTTAAATAGTAGTTAACTCATGGCCTTTGTACTAGCAGGAATTAACAAAACTAACTAAAATATGATTATAATGGTTTTTTTAATGTTTTTACATTAATCAAATAAAGGTATAGGCTTAAAATGTGAATAAATCCAATTTTAATCATAAATACTCTAATATTTTTTAAAAGGACGATTTACTTCTTTTTGATAGAGAACCCTTTTTAAATCTAGTTTTTTTCACTTTTATATTTTCTATTTTAAAAAATAAAAATTTTCTCTAGAATTAGGATATCAAAATTTACTTTGGATGAAATTTTGGTAGTTTTCTGATAAAGTTCATTTTTAATGAATATTGAAAAATACTGCATTTTAAATCAAAGCTATAATTAATTTGATTTATTTAAATGGTTAGATTACCTTTTTAAATGGTTTTAAAGTTTAATTGGCTTATATATTTACACTTTCATCCAAATTAGGTCATTTTATGTAATTTCTCTTTTAAATTGGACATTAACACATGAGAATCTTTTTGTGGATGTTACTTCTTAAAAACAGACATTCTAGTTTGGACAATGAAAATTAATTTGAAATTGATTAATGAAACTTATATGTTTTGAATTTGTTATAATTGACATAATTTTTGAATTTGGAGTATCAAAATTTTCTTTTAGATAATTTTTGTAATTTTTTTAAAATGTTCAATTTTTTTATGAATACTGAAAACACTACGTAGTAGTTAAAAAATTGAATTTTACATTTAAATGAAATTTTACCGCTTCTCTGAATTGAATTTCAAAAATATAACTTACATGGTTCTAATAATTATGTAATGTTTAGTTCAATAGGATGAAAATAATTTTTTGTGAATAGTAGCTTTTGATTTTTATTTACTGAGGTTAAAGGTAAATAGGGTACTTCGTGGTACAAATAATATTATAATAATATAAAAGTACCTTAACAATTTTCCTAAACTTATTGGATGATTCATGGAAAACCAATAAAATGCTAAGGGTATGAATTTTTTCCTTTTAAATCCATTTGTGTAAGATAATGACATTAATATCTTTTTAAATAAAATAAAAAAATACCATAAATATGTATTATTTTGCTGAAACAATTTTAATGTGGGGACATATAAAAACAATTTTACTATATATAGTTGATGCACACAATTTATGTATATATTTCCTCATATATAATTGAAGATAAAAGCATGTTTTCAGCAAATATCTGTGGTTTCATGAACATATTCTTTGATTTTGGTGAATCTATTTACTTGCAGGAGCTTTCTGGCTTAATACACGGATGAAGGGAAGTTTGTGAAATTTTTGAAACTACACAGCGTGTACTTTCTATACACACTGTGTACATCCAGAATAAGACACGGACCAAAGCAGAGAGTACACGCCCATGTCTACTAGGCAGAGATGCACGCTGTGTGGGTCAGCGCTACACGCCGTGTACCACCTTCTAGAAGTGGTTGTTGCAGAGAAACGTCCACAAGCCCATGTGGTCGTTGATGAAGACATGGTGTGTCTGAACTTGTACACGTCGTGCCTGCTATTCTAGAAGGGTCTGGCGGCGTTACACGCCATGTATGGTGGTGCTACATGCCGTGTTCACTCAACTTGCAGGCGGTGCTGTGTGCAAAGGTCATGAACGGCGTGCTCGGCCACCTGCCAGCGGAGAAAATGGCGCCAAAACGCGTTGACGAAAAGTACACAGTGTGTAATTTCTATACATGCCGTGTACTTTATTTTTCCTATAAAATGAGGCCTTGGCCTATGAATTTTGGGAGTATAGAACCATTGGAGAAGGGAGAAGCTCTGCTACCACCATTCTTGAAGCCACCAAGGTGCCGCTTTTCCACCATTCCACCCACCGATACTCTACCTCAATGCCTATACAATGAATCTGTCAGGTATCACGTGTGTCATTTCTCTCCTAAATTTGATGTGTAACTAAACCCCTCTTGTTGGGGCTATGGATGATGGGATTATAATTTGTATATTGTTTTATATAATTGTGTTTTAATCGTTGTAATTTGTCTTACTTTTCTTAAGCCACTGTCTAATATAACTGAGAATTCTTAGCCAGACCAAGGGAAGGATTCTCAGTGATACAAAAGAAAAGTAATGGTGCAAACATCCATGGCCATTGGATGGTGTTCACCGATTCAAGTAATGGACTGGACATAATAAAGAATTAAGGACATTGACTACCGAGCCAAGGAGTCAACTGCTCTAATTCCAAACAAGAGGAACCGGACCAAGGAAATCTTGTAACAAATTGAAATCCTGAATTATTGAATTATTATGAACAGCCCAACCATTTAAACAATCTGCATAAGAACTCCTTATTAACCATAGTCCCGACACATCTTTTCTTTCTATTTCTAAGAACTTTTTAAATTTACCCGTTGTTTTCCTTCAAACTGTATCCATTCTTCAAAGTAAATCAGTTTAGGTTAAATCAAAACCCAAAAATCAACCCAATCGTTTCTAAACTTTGCATACTTCACCTAATTAAGTATTAACTCAATTAAATTCATCCACACAATAGTTCCCTATGGATAGACCCTGAACATAAGCTATACTAAATTTCTAAGAACGGGTAATTAATTTGGGACACATAAAACATCAACCAACGACAAGCGTCGTCCAAATTTTGGCATCGTTGCCAGGGAACCCGTTTAGTGCTAAAATTTAAATTGTGTTAATAATTGATTTGAGTGAACATAAAAATCAAAAATCAAAAATTATCAACAATCTCTTTTCTAAATCTGAATTCAAATTTTCTTTATTTTTTCCCTTTTACGCCTGGTGTTCGTTTTTGTGTTGTGTAGCGCTTCAAGTGTATGGTTCGATGCTTTACACGATCCAGAAGTTCCGAGTCTTCGGAATTAGTTCTGCTTGACCCGGAAATCGAACGGACCTTGCTTCATCGTTGGCGTACACAGACAGAAACTCACAACCATCTACAAATCCCTATGGAGAATAAGGAAGAGGGAGCACCAGTCGTAGATGCTGCGACTGAGCATCATTACCAAGATCAGCAGCCTCCCGCTGCTGGTCTACCGGAGCAACCTCCTGGAGCCTTCATGGAATTCCTCCCAAGTGATTACCAATGGCCGCCCCAGCAACTCTTCCCATGGCCATACTTTTCCCCTTAGGAGCAGTTTATGCAAGCTCCACCCCATAAACAACAACCTCCAAGATGTACCCTTATGGAGTACGGACTTCCATCGATTCACAGAGCTGATATGGGCATCTTCCATCCTCCGGTCCAGGCCCAGCACTTTGAGATCAAGCCTGCTATCATGAAGCTGATCCAGAACATAGTCCAATTCGGTGGCCTGGCCTGCGAGCATCCAAACGCCCATCTCTCCAACTTTCTGGAGATCTGTGACACCTTTCGGTACCATGGCGTGTCCGAGGACGCCATCCGTCTTCGCCTATTTCCCTTTTCTCTCCGGGATAAAGCGAAGGAATGGATTAAGGGGCTGCCACAACGATCTATCCTCACCTGGGAGGAGCTAGACCAGGTGTTCCTTTCCAAGTACTTCCCGCCATCCAAGAGGGTGACACTCCGGAATGAGATTCATAACTTCCAGCAGCACGACTCCGAGTCATTGTACGAGTCCGGGGAACGCTTCAAGGAGATGTTTCGAAAATTACCCCATCACGGACTCCCAATCTGGATGCAAGTCCAGACCTTCTATGGAGCACATACCACTAATACCAAGTCTATGGTGGATGCTGCTGCTGGAGGTACGGTGATGCGGAAGTCCCCCGAAGAACTATTCGAAATACTGGAAGATACGTCAGCCAACAGCTTCCAGTGGCACTCCGAGTGGGGGACTCAAAAGAGAGGTATGCACAATATTGACGCTATCACTATGTTGGCTGTTCAGTTGGACGATGTGTCCAAGAAAATCGACGAATTGAACCTCAAAGGAACATCTCAAGATCATGTGGCACACCACCCAGCATGCAGCGATTGTGGTGATAACCACATCATGGGAGAATGCCCGGGTTCAACTGGAGGCACCTCGGCGAGAGAGGTGAGTTATGTTGCCCACAATCGAGGGCCCAACCAGTACCAGCAGTACCAAAACTCGGCATGGCGAGATCAACAGAACATAGGCTGGGGCCAACAACAGCAAAATCCTCTGCCCCAGCGACAGCCCAACTACAACCAACCTCCATACCAAAACCAATTCCAAAGGCTGCAACAACCCCAGTAGGGTCCTTATCAGCAACAAGGGTATCAAAACCCTCGTCCACAATAGCCACAACAGTCACCTCCTCCACCGACTCAACAACCACCTCAGTAGGAGAACACCTCCAGGTTAGAGGATCTAATGACTAAATTCATATCTACTGCTGAGACTCGGTTCCAGAATTAGGAAGCTTCGATTCGAGGCTTGGAGAATTAGATTGGCCAGCTGGAAAATCAACTCTCAGGGAGGCAGCCCGGTACACTACCAGGGAACACCGAAAAGAACCCATGGGAGGAGGCCAATGCTATTATGCTCCAGAGTGGAAAAGAGCTCCACCAGAACCAATCAGCACAGCAAGGTGCATCTACACCCACTGTTGAAGAAAAAGGTACCAATACCGACCCCTCCTCTTCCAATATCCCACAGAAGGAGGCTTTACAAAATAAAGAAAAGGAAGTAATCCAACCATTCAAGACCTCCTTACCCTTTTTGGAAAGATTGAAGCAGAGAAAGCTGGACCACCAATTCAGCAAATTTATGGATGTTTTCAAGAAGATCCACATCAACATACCATTTGTGGAGGCTCTGACACAAATGCCAACATACACTAAATTCATGAAGGAAATCCTCTCAAATAAAAGGAAAATGGAGGAGTTGGGCATAATTGCACTAACGAAGGAGTGCTCCGCGGTGGTTCAAAATTCCATTCCTCCCAAACTCCAAGATCCATGTAGTTTCACCATTCCTTGTACTATTGGATCCTGTGAATTTGGGAAGGCCCTCTGTGACTTAAGGGCCAGTGTAAACCTTATGCCCATCGGAGTTTTCAAAAATCTGGGACTCCATGAGCTCAAGCCTACCCGCATCGCCCTTCAACTGGCTGATCGATCCATCAAACACCCAAAGGGACTAGTTGAGGACGTACTGGTCAAGGTGGGTAGACTGATTCTCCCTACTGATTTCATCATCCTCGACATGGGGGATGACCAGGAAGCACATCTTATACATGGAAGGCCTTTCTTGGCAACAGGGAAGGCACTGATCGATGTGCACCAAGGGGAGCTTATTTTTCAGGTATGAGATGAGAGAGTCTCCTACATTGTTCTCAAAGCCATCAAGCAGGCATCATCATCCGATCATGAGGATTGTTCTTTAATAACTACCCTGGATGACCACCTGGTGGATGATCTGGTATGTTCCTATATTTCTGATAATTTTACCAATCCAGACATTCCTGTTGAAGAGGATCCCAAGAACTTTCAACTCCTAGATGTCCATCATGGCCACTATTGGGACCGTTATCCACCGTAAAGAGCAGGTAAGCAAGGTAAGTTGGTCGAGCCAATGACCTAAAACAAATGCGCCTCCTGGGAGGCAACCCAGAGGTTACACGCCGTGTCCCACTTATATACATAGCGTGTACTAAGTATTTTTCATTTATAAACTTAAGAGTATAAATCTATAGAATAACAAATAACTAACCAGGGATGATGCCGGTGCCGATCGCAATGTCATTGGAGTCTATTCGAGTCGTCCTCGGTTCGAATCATCCTGACCTACCTTCGGCACGGGGTTCCTTTTTTTTAATTACATGACGTGTGTGGTATTGTCAATCTATATATATATGTACATGTGTTTAATAAAACCCATGGTGGGGATGGGCCGATTGGCTAGAATCCTGATCCAGTTTCAAAAGACACGGGTTTGAATCCAGAAAACTTTCCCATTTCCATCATTTCTTCTTTTAATAAAACCGACCGACGTGTACTCTGATATACGCCGTGTGCCCCATGATTTTTCAAATATAAATCAAAACGTTTTTAAAAATAAGAAATTACATGTGGGTGAAGTTGGCAGATTGGAAAAGTCTCGACACCAGGTTCACAAGACCCGGTTTCGAATCGCGCTAATCTCCTCGCTTCACCCCCATCCTTTCCTAAATAAAAACCACACGCCATGTTTTTCCTTTCTTTCTGTGTGTATAAGCTGTATAGAATAAATATATATATAAAATAAATATGAATAGCAGAACAACCATTTCTCCAGTGGGTGAAGGCGTCCATTCGAATCAGCCAATCACCGGTTCGAATTCCGCCCCAATCACCGGACCAAAGGTTGTACTACTCTTTTTCTTACTTTAAAATACACGGCGTGTATTTCCCGATATACATCGTGTATAGGCTTGTGTATAATAGAATTTTTCAATATTTCTATTTTTAATAATTAATATAGTTTACTATAATAATTAAATTTTGTACTTTTCCAAAAAAACAAATACACGGCGTGTACTTTTTATACACACCGTGTACCTCGGCTATAAAAGCCACAGGCCACCCGGCTTAAGGCCATGTTGCACAGCCGCCTGATTCTTCCCCTTATTCACGTTTCTTCTCCCTAAAGCCATCTGAATCCCCTTTTGCTAAATCTGTCGATTTGGGGTGTTTCAAGTTCTAATTCCTCTCACATTGTGATCCTCGATCCAGGTACACCATTCTACACCCTCTGTTTCAAATTTTTAGACTCATTTAGGGTGTTTTTCGGATCTGCCGACCGTTCGGATTCTGGCAGTACACGACCACGAAATGAAGAACACACACCGTGTACATCTGAACAGGGCCTCAGAATGAATTTTCGGATATTTTAATATACACGGTGTGTATGTTCGGTACACACCGTGTCCGTTTCATCGTGCCCGCGTACACTTTTGCACACGGTCTCACACACCATTTACTTTTACACGGCGTGTGTGTTTGGTACACGCCGTGTTTGTTGTTAGTGTTGGCCCCTCTGTGTGTGGCACATAACACGACCTATCACCCCATGTTCCAGAACACGGCATGTATGTTCGATACATGTTGTGTCCTCTATATTTATGGTCGGCCCATGTCTACCCCTCTGCATGGCCATGTTCTTTGTATGTAGTCCACACCTTATCCAGACACTAGCAGGTGTGTATTGTGTTTTCTGAACTGTAAAAAAAACAACATGGATGTGTCATTTGTTACACAACCACCTCTGCTTTGATGTGCACATGGCGTGTATGTTCGGTACACGCTGTGTCCTATTTCATGTCCTTCTTCCACCCTCGGCATGTATTTCCAGAGAACATGGGATACCTTCCAGCTGTGAGTACACACCGTGTACTCTGAGTACACACCGTGTACTTTAATTTTCCAGTTTTCTCACATTTTCTTTGTTTTATTTTTCTTCTTTTGTTTTGTTTTCTTTTTCTTTTTCTTTCTATTTCAGGATATGGCATATCATGATCATTCATGCGGGAAGCGGCCAGCCTCCGCCACTGTGGGTGTGGAGTCCAGTTATCATCGGATCTGACTCCGACCACCTACTCAGCCGGACCCCAACGCTCCAGTCTTTGAGCTCCCTCTGTTGGCCAGTCTGCCGCCACTCACTCCCTCATATGAGTTGGGACCTCCTTCTACTGCACTAGCTACCACTTCCACTGTACCATCATCTTCAGCAGATGGTCCCTCTTCGAGCACCCCTTCCACCGAGCCACCTTCTTCTTCGGCGGATCCACCTCCAGAGCTAGTTGCTGCTGCCGCACCGACACCTAGGCCGGGACCTGCAGGTGATCCCTATCCCTACACGGTATTCCCGGTTATCGTCCTCACATACGATATGCTCTGATGCTTTTCTCATCGGCCGATACCATTGAGTGGCCCGTACCTTGACAGTAGCATTCCGCAGCCGCTCGGTATTTGGGAGGAGTTGGAGGTACTTCTCGGGCACACCGCACTCCTCCAGATTTTCCAGGTCAGCACTCCTATGTTCCGAGATTTATTTTTGGAGTTTGCGGCCTCCTTTGAGTTCTATGGAGCGGAGTACCGAGAGACGCCTGGAGAAGCAGTGCCAGTGGTTCGATTCCAGCTAGGCGGCCGACATTTTTCTCTGATGATGACAGAGTTCAGCCGAGGGTGCGGCTTCTACACCCATCATTTCGCCCCACCCACCATTTCTGACTTGACCCGGCCTGAGCGCTCTGACCTCATTGCCGTGTGCCGGGAGATCGTTGGGCCTGACCAGCGGTACTCCCCCAATTCTCAGAAGAGCACTCTGATAGCCGACCTCGTCCTTCGCTTCACCCACCGATGCTTCAGCGCCATACTCGTCCCCCGCCATGAGGATATGGGGGTCATGACCGGCCGTGACATGGAGCTTCTTACCTGTGTCATCCAGCATGCCTACCCGGACCTCCCCATTCTTTCCGCCTCCTATTTTCACACCATGTTTACCGGCCGTCAGGGAAACCTAAACGGCGGATTTTACACCACCCATCTTGCCAACCACTTGGGGGTATTCGAGCCCTCATTACCTCATGACTTGTTAGGTTCACCCCAGCGGATGGAATTCCTCATGCTCATTCGCATGGGATTTGTCCGGAAGCAGGGGGTGCCTATGTCCTTGCTCAGGCTCGATCCCCACCACTTGCTGACCCTGCCCCACCTGCTGACCCTGCCCATCCTTCCCCACCTCCTCCAGCTTCTCCACCTCACCCACCTCCTACTAACCCTACTTCCTCTAACCTTCCTTCTTCTGTCCCCTCTCCCATCCCACCTACCCCCGCACCCTTGGTCGATCCGGCCATTTCCCTCCGCCTAGCCACGATGGAGCAGTAGTTGGCCCGTATCATCGGCCGCCAGGACACAATTTCTCGCCATTTGATTCGTCTAGACGGCCGCCGGGACCGGTTGGAGCATCTGTTGGTTCATATTGCTCAGCATCTTGGTGTTCCATTGCCTCAGCCACCAGCCCCTGCCTCCGTTCCTGGCCCTTCTGCTGCTGCTCCACCGCCATCTCCTGCGTCGGCCACAGCTTCTGTTCTGATGGCTACGGTGAGCTCTGTTGCTGCCACTTCTGTCGGGCCAGAGCCTGCTGCTAATCTTCCGTTCCCGAGTCTAGCACCTGCGGCTCCTACTTCTTCAGCTACCCTTCCCGATGCCGAGTCAGAGCCTCACCCATCCATGGCTCCTACGGTATCTCTCCCGGCCGATTCTGTACTGGATGATGCCTCCCCTGAGGTGACCCCATGATAGTGACATTTTCATTTCTCTTATATATCTCTTCTGGCATTTTCTATGCTGAGATGTTCTGCATGTTTGTATTCTTCTTTCTTTTTCTCGACAGTCATAGGTACAGGCATGGCGCGCTTTGGGCATAACTTTTCATGAGGGGATTATTTCTCCATTTCTATTTTCTTTCCTTTTGGATTTACTTCTTCCACTACTTTCCCTCATTTTGTCCCCCATTCCTCCCTGCTGCATACCCTTTACCTTGGTGTTTCACTTGGTGGACCATGTGTCGTGTTCAGTGTGGGGATGCATCTATATCTTTCACCTTAGTCTTTTCCATTAAACTAACCTAGGAGACATCAATATTAGACTCTATATTTGTAAAATTAAATCTATTTTTGTTAATCAGCCTTATAAATGCTAGAGTTATCAGTAGGAACTTTTGGAAAGGTTACATGCTTTTTAGTTTTTATTTATTTTAAAATTATTGCTGATATAGTTTCAATTACAACCTTTCATCCTTGATTAAATTACATTAATTAGGCTAATAATTTATATACATGTCATGACCTAATTGTCCCTTTATTATTTTCCACTCCTGAGATGTATTCTAAACCCTTTTTCGTATTTCTTTTCTAATACCCTCTTTCTTGAGAGATTCTTAGGATATGCATCACTACCAGAATTTTCAAGTTTTTCTTTTCGAAATATGAAGAAATTTTTGAATTACTTTAACATGATTGAGGCATTAGATTGTTTCAACCCCTTTATCTTGAGACCTACCCTAAATTTAATCATCGTTAAGACCATTTAAGCCATGAACATCCTTTATAGGAAGCCACATTACAAGCCTATTTCCCTTCCTACCCTGTTTATTTTTACACTTTGCATGATTATTCATTTAATATTTAAAGAGGGAGTTGGCAATACATGGCATGTTTTTGTACAACCATGAAATAAAGTGTGGGGAACTGCCTCTTGATTATTTGGGGCAGAATGGGTTCCAAACATGTACTCATTATATTCATAAGGGATGCCCTTGTTTTTTGTTGTAAAAAAAACAAGCAACGAGGGGACCTTATACTTTTTTTTCCCATAAACCCTACTTACCTAAGGGAGTTGGTAACGATTACAAAAGCTTTTGACTAGGATTTTGAAGGATTTATTTTCAAAGAGCTTTACTTTGAATATCATGTAATGTTGTTTAAAGTAATTATCCATCCTTTTTCAAGCCTCAGAATTTATTTTCACATCTGAACCTACCAACCCTTAGCCACAGAAACATCTAAACCTTATGGACAAAGCCCTCATGATTTTTGTAATTCAATTTTTCTGAAGTGGAGAACAAGATATCTTGCAAACCTATGGATAGAATGTATATTCCTTGGATTGAGAATAACTTCGATTAAAAACATCTTGAGTGTGGAGTGTGATTTTAACTGGTAAGGTATATCATCAAGTGGCATGCTTATTTTTGAAAGGATGAACAATGTATTGAAAGAGGATGAGAGTATTTAATTACATTATATATTAGGCATGATTTTAATATCTTATGAATTGAATTTGTTTGTTCTTTTTAGAATATTTAATCAGTTAATTTATCAGTTATATTTTTGATAAACTAAATGCCTTCCTTTTCAAAGTATAGGCTCTCTTAATTAGATGTTGAGATTTTGCTTGAGGGCAAGCAAACGACTAAGTGTGGGGGAATTTGATGCACCTAATTTATGTATACATTTCCTCAAACATAATTGAAGATAAAAGCATGTTTTCAGAAAATATTTTTGGTTTCATGAACATATTCTTTGATTTTGGTGAATCTGCTTACTTACAGGAGCTTTCTGGCTTAATACACGGATCAAGGGAAGTTTGTGAAATTTGTGAAACTACACGGCATGTACTTTTTATACATGTTGTGTACATCCAGACAAGGACACAGAACAAAGAAGGGAATACACACCCATGTCTACCAGGCCGTGTGGGGCAGCGCTACACGCCTTGTACCACCTTCTAGAAGCGGTTGTTGCAGAGAAAAGTCCACACGGCCATGTGGCCGTTGATGAAGACACGGCGTGTCTGAACTTGTACACGTCG
Organism: Viscum album; assembly: GCA_963277665.1. NCBI lineage: Eukaryota > Viridiplantae > Streptophyta > Magnoliopsida > Santalales > Viscaceae > Viscum > Viscum album. The sequence continues at coordinate 1,662,753,730 of OY728153.1, read as the reverse complement.
TGTCTGCTATTCTAGAAGGGGCTGGCGGTGCTACACGCTGTGTATGGTGGCGCTACATGCCGTGTTCACTCAACTTGCAGGTGGTGCCATGTGAAAAAGTCAAGAACGGCATGCTCGGCCACCTGCCAGTGGAGAAAATGGCGCCAAAACGCGTTGACGAAAAGTACACGGCGTGTACTTTGTATACACACCATGTACTTTATTTTTTCTATAAAATGGGGCCTTGGCCTATGAATTTTGGGATTTTATAACCATTGGAGAAGGGAGAAGTTCTGCTACCACCATTCCCAAAGCAACCAAGGTGCCGTTATTCCACCATTCCACCCACCGATGCTCTACCTCAACGCCTATACAATGAATCAGTCAGGTATCACGTGTGTCATTTCTCTCCTAAATTCTATGTGTAACTAAACCCCTCGTGCTGGGGATGTGGATGATGGGATTATAATTTGTATATTGTTTTATATAATTGTGTTTTAATCTTTGTAATTCATCTTACTTTTCTTAAGCCACTGTCTAATATAACTGAGAATTCTAAGCCGGACCAAGGGAAGGATTCTCAGCGATACAAAAGAAAAGTAACGGTGTAAACATCCATGACCATTGGAATGTTTTCACCGATTCAAGTAATGGACAAGACATAATAAAGAATTAAGGAAATTGACTACCGGACCATGGAGTCAACTGCTCTAATTCCAAACAAGAGGAACCGGACCAAGGAACTCTTATAACAAATTGAAATCCTGAATGATTGAATTATTATGAACAGCACAACCATTTAAACAATCTGCATAAGAACACCTTATTCACCACAGTCCCGACACTTCTTTTCCTTCTATTTCTAAGAACTTTTTAAATTTACCAGTTATTTTCCTTCAAACTGTATCGATTCTTAAAAGTAAATCAGTTTAGGTTAAATCAAAACCCAAAAATAAACCCAATCGTTTCTAAACTTTGCATACTTCACCTAATTAAGTATTAACTCAGTTAAATTCATGAACACCATGGTTCCCTGTGGATCGACCCCTAACATAAGCTATATTAATGTTCTAAGAATGGGTAATTAATTTGGGACGCATAAAACTTCAACCAACGACAAGCGTTGACCAATAGTCATTAGAAAGAATAAAATATTTCATACATCATGGTATATTATTTATAATTTTTACACATCATATAAATAAATTTATTTTTGACACAATGATGATGTAATGATCACCTAATTAATGAATATTTTAAATAAATTAGATTATAAATATTAAAATAAATTTATTTTGAAACTCTTTATGCCATCCAAAAAAATTTAGAGATGAGTATGACTTTTTTTATTGAATTAATTATGGTTTTTCAAAATAATCATGTTGGTTTGGATTTTTCATAAAAATTAATGATATAAATTGTATAAAAATTGTCATAAATGAGTTTTTATATCAATTAATATTTTATTAAATTATAAAATAGTTATAAAAATATAAGATTCATCCAAATGAAATATTAGATGTTAAAACTGTCATTAATGATCCATTGGGGGTCATTTGGAATTTTATAGTAAATTTATAAACAATATATTATGCATATACAACAACACATGGTAAAAGGTAAATAAGATAATAAGGGATTAAATATAAAATATAAGGATTAAAAAATATCCAAAACTAGTAAAATACTTGTTGGATGATTTTATTTTGAATTATATATATCTTATCTTCAAATTTAATGATTTTTGGACCTTTTGAATCCAAAATTCATTTTATAATAAAATAATTCTTTCAATCTTTCATAAATAGCCCCTCCTCCCTCTTATAAAATGAGACCACTCCTAACCCATTACACACACCTCTCAAGCCCCTTGGATCATCCAAAAACTACCTAAATAAGCTTCCAACATCCGTCTCATTTTCTTAGAAGCCTTACATAAGGTTGGATGGACTTCAAGAAAGTCTTTGGTTCATACCAATTGGAGTTACCCGATTTAAAGGATATTAAAGAATGAATGCGTGAAGTTTGAAATGAGGTATGGGACTTAGATTCATTCTAATTTAATTGAGGCATATTTTCATTTCCACTCAACCTTCTTTTATAGGGTATATATACTTATTTAAAATTTCATTTCTTTCAAGAGGAATCTTTTTCTGCGTAGCGTTTTACTAAAAGATAAAGGGAATGTTTCTTTTTAACGTACGTGGTGAAAACTAACTTTCTGCCACCATGAGCATTATTTTATATTTTGATTCCTCTACAAGTCGTATTATATTTTAAAGAAAAATAAATACCATATACTCTTTATACGTATTTTATAATTGAAAATGGTTTTGAGAATGGATTTTTTATATTAATATGTTGAAATGTTATATTGTGATTACAAAGTGGAAATTGTATCTTTCCTTTATTCTTGTGCATGTATTATGATTATGTTATGGTTCTGGGGATTTTTTTTGCATATGTGTGGTTCCGTGATAAACCTATGATGGCTCATCCTGAGATAGCTCTCTAATGCATTGGGTAACGTAACGGAGGTAAACGTTAATATTTATCCTAATAGATTTAGGGAATATATTGTGATGGGTATTCCAAACGTAACTCCCGATGTAGTTGTGAAAGCTACAATGTAAGTTTGATATGAAGGCCACAAGTTACCTTTACAATTTTTGATTACTATTTTTTATTCTTAAATAGTATGATTTCATGAGGAATGTTAAAGAGCTTATGAATTGTATATATTTATGAACTAATGTTTTATTTATTTATTTTATAACCTTTACTATTTTTTATGCTCATACCATGTTTTTGAAATGTTTTTCGTAGGGTATAAGGCAGGTTAAGAGAAAGGAAAAATTTTAGAAGATTTATATCCATAAATGAAATCTTGTTTTCTTTTAAGAATTTTTATTTTATGTAAAAAATGGATACTGAGTAGAAGTGTCTACTATGTAATATTTGAAATGTAATGTAACCGTTATGGCATAATTCTCTAAATATCAAAACATGAAAAGATCACCAATTCATGTTATTAACATAATTCAATATTATGTAATGTTTAAGGATGGGGCCTTATACATACTCTCCATCTAGTAATGGTGCATATTGAAATAAATTATTTTTCATTAGTTCTTCTTACCCTGATTCATATTTTTATTGGAACATCTATGAGGGGTCTCATCCATTCACTATCTAATATAGGAAAAATTATTCAACTATCCTGATGTTTCAAAACATCCTTCTTTACGACTTACCTCCTCGGTGGTGTGTTCCTCCATTGAGGTTGTTGTTTCTCTATTGTATATTCTTTGAGTATGATTTTATGAGTTCATTATGTAGGGTAGAACTCTCTGATGTCTTCTACTCCCCATGAAATTGGTTTCTAGTGTCTTTTAAAAACATCAAACCACTTATCTGATTGTGCCTGAGACTTTTAGAATTGACAATTATTGTCAGATAGGATGATACTCCTAAGTATGAGTACATCAGTGTACTGGGTAGAGGTTTTAATTCCAATTGGGGTGGATGAATGATGTAGAAGAAGAAATGTGTAAAGGTGTCCCTTGTAAGTGGTTCAATGAATCTTACTTCCTCAAAATATTACTCTCCTTCCATCTCTAAGAGTGTATCCTCTCTTTCTTCTTCAGTGGACCTGTACTGTCACGAACCAACTGAGGTCAACCCAGAACTAGTCACCCGATCTGGTCCACGACATGACCCGATAGGTGTTCCCAATCCTCTTGGGGTAGAAACAAGCGTCAGGGCATCAATAGAGCACAGTTGAAAACGATTTTGCCCAGTGAACAAAAAAAAGCAGTGGAAAAAGTAGAATATTGCAATGTAAATAAATGACACTAAAAAGAAAGAACAACCAACAAAATACACTAACCTGATCTCGACTAAAAACTCCTCGTGACCCTAAGATTCACTCTCCAAACCACACCCAAATCTCACGCACAGTGGGCAATCTCGTGTCAAACCATCAAGAAAATAAAAAAGGAAAACACTATAGGCATTTGTATTAAAACTCAGTAGGCGTGTCCAACTAACTATTCCCAATGAACTACCTTTAAATAAAGAATTTACTAATTCTAGTTTTGAACTAAATTATATAAAATATGGTTTAACACACACACACATTCATTTCTAAAACATGTAATAGTCTATATCCCATTTTAATTTAGAAACTAGTTTAATATTTAAAAGGAACAAGTGCATTTCATTTCAATTTTTTTTTTGCAAATAATTTAGAAATCCAAATTTTAGTTGTAAGTAAAAAGGGAAACCATAAAAAACACACAACACACACTAAGGGAAATGGAAAAGGTGGAATACAGAGGCCTACAACCGAACTAGACCTCTCAATCTTCTGCCACAAATAAATAAACACTAAAGGGAACATAGGTCAATCCTATGAGCTCATAAACAATCCAGAACATACTATACATGTGACTTATCCTGAAGGCATGCCCTACACAATGACGTCATAACGCCCTAACACCTGGTGTTTCCCTACATGACCTAATTGAGGGTTCCAATCACAAAGCAATAATGATAACAAAACATCCCTCTGGTATGGTCCAGTAGCCAGTAAGTAATCTAAACTAGTGCAGAAATCGTTTACAGAAGATCTACTTACTATGCCAGGTTCCCATGTCAACAGATGAAATTAAAAGGGGTGAGTCCACAATGTAAATCAAACAGTCACTATGCACAAAAATCACAAACAACTTAGGAAATGAACGAATGAAAAAAATATCACCACTGAGTCACATCAAAGAATGTTTTCTAAAATAATTTATTTAATTAAAGTGTCAAACGTGCCTTTACCAACTTAAAAGAGAATCCTCATTTCTCAAGTGAACCAAAACACGTATTCACACATCATAAGAAATAATTTATCATTAAAATAGAACTACTCTTGAAATGTTATGAATTATGTTCCAATACCAAATGGGAATTCATTCACTATTGTTAGTATGTTTATCAAGAAAATATTTCAACTATCATGTATTAAATAAAAAACTCTGTTTACATCGAACAATTATTCCAAAATAAATTATCTAATACTATTTCTCATTTATTAAAATTAATAAAATATCAAGCAATTAATAACTTTTAAATTTAAAGGCGAGTGCAATGGGGGACCAACCCCAACTCTCTAACCAATCACGATGACATGACATGCCTTGCACAAGCACATAAGTACACATATGCCAATGCCTACAAAAACGCAGGATTACCTGCCAACACATTGCAGAAACCGCAAAATGACTAAAACACAGAAACACCAAAATGAAATAATTTAAATAAATGGATAGTGAATTACCCACCTCAAATGGAGATTCACTCGACCAGTAGGGGTGCAAGAAAGTAGAAAAGCTATGGTGCACAATGGTAGGGACTGTCGCTCACCTGAATAGAGTGTCTGACGCACCGACAGGGGGTTGGATGTAGCAATGTTGAGGGTTGATGCCCAAAACTCATCAAAGGGTGCATCGGGATGGATAATATCGTGATGACCAGAATGGAGTATGTATGGAAGTTGGAGCCACAATGGCTAGTCAGAGCTATTCCGGGAAAAAAGCATGTGGCTGAGGGGCTTCGTGTCGGCCAATTGGGGGTTGGGATGGGGGGTTTTGCGCTGGTCCAAAGGGGACCACACTGGAGGGATTCACTCTGACCAAAATGAAATGGGTTGTGCCAGGAAAGGGGAGTTGGTGTCTTTATATGACGCGGGATAGTCAGCGGCTACTACTAGGAGGTGGATCAGGGAGTGGGGGAGCTAGAGGAGGCAAGGGGAGCCACTCTGAGGGAGGCGACATGAGGGTGGTGTGGCACTGGGAAGACGAACCGTTTGTAGGGGAGGTTCACAGGAGGCTGAGGGTGTATGGGGTGACTGGGCATGCGTAGGAGGTAGAATAGGGGAGGGATTCACCATGTGGGGGAAGGAGAAGAGAGAGGAGGGGACACCTAAGTAGAAGGGGGAAAAAGGGTATGAAACCACGTGGAACAAAAAAAGAGAAAATTAAAAGCAATGTAAATAAGAAAAGAAAAAAATAAAAATAAAAAATATAATAATAATAATAATAAATTTAATCTAAATTAATATAATAAATATGAATAATAATAATAATATTATTAATATTAATAAGAAAACATTAATAATAAACTAAAAATGACAAAAATAATAATTTTAAATCATAGTAAAAAAATTATTTAATAATTTTAATATTAATATTATTTATCAACATTTTCATCATTCCGAAAAATAACAATATTAATAACATTCTTAATAATCATGATAACATTAATGTTACTTTTTAATAATACTAACAATAATAATAATAATAAAAATAATAACCTTAATTATAGCAATGATAATAATTAAAATAAATATCCATGAGAATTTTTAAATAATATAATTAAAAATTAGTTAATTATTTTAATTTTCTGATGATCGAAGGACTGTGTCGTTGTATGGGTGAAGTCGCGTGTGGTCTCCAAAACACGCTCCGCCTGAGCGCTCAACGACATCAACTCAAAAACACCCTATTTTTGACAAAACTCAAAAATCTTATTCGGGATTCCACCCAAAACTCATCAAAATAAAAAATAAATCCAAAAATAATAATAAAATACAAATAATAAATAGGCTGGGGTGTGAAAAATCACCCAACCACAAAGCTTCTCATCCCCAGGAAGCTATAACAAGACCTAGACCCAAGAAGAATCTCATTAAGTGTCACTCACCCCCCAAAAGTTTAAGTGTCTCCAGTTGATCGATCCACACGAACACCAAACTCCCCTGACAAGGAAGGTATCCTCAAAACAAGAACACTTTAAACACCATCGAAATGAAACTTGAAAAGAAACTCTGATACCGACATGATGAGGTCCAATCAGACTCCCCACCATTGGAAACAAGCAAAATAAATTCACGGAGACCCTTGATGGGTCTCCCGATCATAAGGAATGAAAAAATTAACCTAACATGAAAACATTCCACATGGACAGCCCCCCCCCCCTACACACACCAAGAGGGGGAGAAGGGAATGGCCCTTGTTATAGAGCATCGAAACTACCATGGCCGCTACACTAATTACTTCACATCCACAAAAGAACACAAACCACATCACACTAAGAATGAAAATTAAACCAATTCCTTTTTTCACCATTGGGTTTCACCTGACTACGCGCCAGCATCACTTAGGGACCTATGGTTGGAGCTCTAATGATTGGAGCATCTCCTGCCTCGCAGTCAGGCTTCAAAAATTCCGAAACATATCACATGAATCAGAACATTACCAAACACAATTACAATAAAATAAAAGTATCAAATATGTTCAAATATAACCCTTCATGTAACTGAAGTAAAAGAAACATCACATAATTGTTTAGGTGACAACTACTATATCTAAAGAACACCACAAAGATAAAATGTCAAACTGATCCCTAAAAACCACCCTAATCTAGTTGACGAGATGAGGTGACCTTCAACGAGCTAGGTCTGGATTTAAAACTCTTCCTAGAACAACCTCTAAAAAATTGTGGCATTTGACCTAGGCACCCACAGGTGTGCTACGGTTTTAGAGAATTTTGGCACATCAGCCTCTTGTGCACTCGCTTACCACACTTGTGGAAAATTAAGGCATTGCACTATGAAGATGATGACCGAAGGTCTAAAGGCCTCTTGATTCCACTACCAGTACTTCCAGCATCAAGTTGCTTCCCACGCTTCTTATCGCTATCTTCTGCACTAATTCCCAAAGTCTAAGGAGGATTTGCCACCTCAAACCCTCCTACAAACTCAACTTCGGTGAGGAAATCTTGTCTCACCACATCAGGGAAGGGGACTACGTTGAAATTTTCCACCATCGACTGTAGACCAGAACGTAATCGAAGTTCAAAATGCAGAGCTTTCACAGGATCATTTCCATCATACCCTGGTTCATACTGAGCCTGGTCTAGGAAACGATGAAAGAATTCCAACACCGATCTAACAGCTTGGTGAAGACCACCCAACTCCATCCTCTTCCTCAGTTTCGTCGAATTAGAGAAATATTTCTGGATGAACGACGAATTTAAGAAATCCCAAGTGAGATCTTCTCGAGGATTTCTTCAAGACATGGACTTCCACTAATTCCAGGATTGACCTTCAAGCATAAAGGTAGCCAACTTCACCTTAAATGAATCAAGTTGCATGAGATAACATAAGTTCCTCTCAATCTTCCATAGCCACTCCTCTGCCTCAATATGATCTACTTGACCATAAAAGATGGGAGTGTTCAAATTCCAAAACTCAAGGACGTAGTCCATGGACTGATCAACTGGTGGATTTGCAATGGATGCACCAACCAAAGCTGCACCTTAGGAATCCATAAAACCATCATGGGGATGAACACTAAGGAACATGAAATTGAGAAGATAGGTCAAACATGGTCATTAACATTTTATTTACCAAATTAAAACGTTTCACAATGATTTTTATAATGATGTGAATCCCAAAAAATTCACTAGGGGGAATCTAGTGATGATGGGTGACTCAGCCATATGTTTGGCGGCCAAAATATAGGCACACCAGCATCACTAGGAGCATTCTAGGGTAAATTCCTTGGCTCCACAAGGATTTATAGACCATGTGATCTCACAGTGGTCACTTTCCTGACTCTCATTTCATTTCCCAATACCAAACAAAACAAAGTAATCAAAAGGAATAAAAACCCAAACATCCCATGGTGTTCCGACGAACAGAACGAGCAAGGGTTTATGATGTCATTCTCTTCCCTATTCCTCGAGTCTAGAGACAACCCAAAATAATAATGGGCTTTCTGAAAAACAGGGTCCGCTCAGGAGCCGCCTCCTCTGATACCATTTTTACACTGTAGGGTCATGAAAAATCCGTAATGGAGATTCTACCCAAATCCCCCAAAGAATTGGGGAAAAGAATGGAGAAAATTCAAAGAAGGGACATAAGAAAGACCGGTCCGTGGACAGGTCCCATGAAAACGCGATGTGGACAGCCTCCACGAAGCACCCCCTCTGCGAACTATCATCATTCGTGAAATGGAGGTAGAGATCCAATGCGGTCTCAAGGTAGGATGGGCGCCAATCCAATTCACCGTCATGAACCGCCCCAACCATGGACCGCGTCGACTGGTTGAAGCCGCATCCTCTGTCATTCATGTAATGTAGGCGGAACCATCCGCGGCCATGAATCACTCCTTGAGTTCGGTTCGTGGGGGGGGGGGGGGGGAGAAGCGTTCAGTACCCACCGCGAGTTGCGGATTGACCAAGTAAGTCGTAAAACGGGTTTTTGGTCATGGGCCTCTGCAAAAGGTGACGCGTGGCCACAGATACATATCTTTCCCTACTCTATAAAAGGAGACCGAGGGGGGAGGGATAAGGGATTCAGATTCGGACGATTTGAAGGTGGAGGAAGAGGATTCAAAGAAGAGCGATCAGATTCCGGTGGAAGGATTTCGAAGGAAGGCTTAGGATTTCGTAAATAGCGAAGTTCCTGTTCACGAACCAGAGTATGTATAAACCTGGTAATGAAATGATAAGGAACCGAAAATGCATAATAATATGGTGAACCGCGAACTTAAAAGAACATGAAAATAGTAGACCGCAAACCATAGCCCCTCCGTGGATGCACTCCCCGCAGACCAGGGTGTTTATGCCTCTTTTTCGATCCGCCGCACCGCATCGTACCCTCCTACGCGGGTGAAGCCTCGACTGACGAACCCATGATCAGTGCTGCCCTTGGCCGACATTGCTCTCGTGGACCCCTCTGCGTACCCCCTGGTATGCGGGCTGAACCCAAAGCCACGAACCCCCATGGTTCGCAGGATGCTCGCCAGACTGCGAACCACCCTGGTTCACGGGATGCCCCTTAGTCCGAGGACCACCCTGATTCACAGATGGCTTCTACAGCTACGTAGCACCTTCCTACGTGATGGGCGCCACCACTCCCTCATACGTTTGTCCCATCAAAGCCTTCGGATTTCCCATTCTCCGAGCCAAATAAAATCCTTCAAATCCCGTCCTATCCTCCGTGACTCCCTCATTGGCCTATTCATCGACCCCGAGCTGAGGCCTCCACCAGAGCCACCGGATCCGTGTGTTGTAACCCTCAGGCGCATCAGCGCACCATTTTGAGTTCACATACCCACATTAAGCGAGGGTGAATGGGTTTCCCTGACCCATGAGAATGTTCCCGAAGCATGCCTCGGTTCACATTCCCACGATAATGTGGGGTCCAAGCCCGGGATCCCCCCTTTCTGCCTCTACTCACTAGGATGAGGGACTGCACGCTTCAGCGGTTGGGCACTTCTCCCCTCCCCAGAAAGGGGACGACATTCCCATCAGAAGGAAGCCGTCCCCATGCACCTCGGTACATCCCCCAGGAGCAAGAGGGGTGACAGGCACAGGAGCACCCCCTTTCCCTCTCCTGGTGTGCTTTGTCACCGTGGGCATCCACCTAAAAGTAAGCCCCAAACTTATGCGCCGCTCCATGCATAAGCCCCACTCCATTCCTCATGGGTGCACCTTTCATGACGTTATCAATTGGTCCTTGCTGCCTCTTGTTTCTCACACCGAGCATTACTCACGTGGGCTTAGAGTAAGCATCGACCATGACATCCTCCTATGGGCCTCTTCAGAGTGTAAGACCCGAGGCTATGTGAAAAATGTGGACTTTGATCTCTACCTCCTAAGTAGGGTACGTAGGAAACCTCCAAGAGGTTCAAGCATGATCACCATCGGACCCCTGGGTCCACATTCATGTCGGTTCTCTAACGCTCCTATGCGAACTATGAGGACTTTGATCCCTGCCTCCTAGGCAGGGTACGTAGGAAGCCTCCAATAGGTTCAAGCACACCACCCAGTTGTTCCGACAACCTTCACATCGGTTCGCATTCATCCCGCATGACGATAAATTGTACATTTGAACTACGTGGACTTTTATCCCTGCCTCATAGGTAGGGTACGTAGGAAGCCTCTCTGAGGTTCAAGCCCAACAACCGGTCGATCCGACTATCCTCACATCGGCTCACCGCGCTGCTCCTCGTGCCGCCTCAATTAGTGCGGACTCCTTGGGGTCATTAACCCAACGAGGGATGGTAAACCTCGTGAATAAATGACTCTGAACCCCTGCATTCAGCTGACCATTTCCCACTAGGGTTAAATCCTTGGATACTATGTTTGGGTATAAACCAATGATTCGCGAACATATGAATACATCTTAAATATATAAGAGAGTCCCGGAATAGACAATAATTTCCCCCCAAAAGGGTTTGATGATCCCTACTTCACATCCTCTAGACCAATGTGAGTTCCTAAGCATCGCTTGCCAAACCACCCATCAGATGCCTGCCTTTGGAAAGTAGGTCCACGTATCGTTGGATATGGAACCGTTGGGCATTTCCAAATGAAGACTGGTGTACCCAACTTTAGAAATAGAGCGGGGCTCATCCATCCATAAGATCAACAGTCGGGCGCGTCGGTCCTCCATCTCCTCGAAGGGGGAAACAGATTGAAACAAAAAATGGTGAACCCGATGTGAATCATTAACCAAACATGAAATATTTAACCTAATTCCACTGTGTAACCCTTTAAACTCTCAAGGAGGGCCAAGCAAGGTCATTAGTTACGCATGGGAACATGAGATTTTTTCTTGGACAGGTTTTCTGTTTTAATTTGTTAAAATGTTTTACAGGTACCTTCAGAACCCCCTTCGATTGAATGGCATCGCAATGGAACTCACAAGCGCTCGCTTCCAAAAACTCAAGGACCGGATATCCTCACCTATAGAGGACCCCATCACCCACCCAATGTCTTCAACGCTGGGTCTCAGATGCGTTGATTCACGAGTACCACCTGAACGGTACTCTCCCAATGGTGGAGGCAGCCATACATGCCCTCCAATCTACCAGAACTCATCAGTCGCCAGCCTAGCATAGGCCACAAAGATAGATCCAGACAACCCCTGTTTCTTTCTCGAACCGTTTTGGGAGTCTTTCCCTGGAACGGGACAATGAGTACTTCCCTTATCTTAGGGAGATGGATGAGGTTGACGATGAGGACTTCATCCCGGAGGAACGGGGGTTTCAATCCAAGGCCCCGGTCGGGAGGTGTCATCAAGGTCACGCCACGACTCAACATCCTCGCACCGAGGAGGATGTCTCCTTGAGGGTTTAGGCCCACGGTCCCTGAGCTCTGGCCTCTCGGACCACCCGAAGAGGGCGGCAGACGTACAATCAGGGACCGATCATCACCCTGGTCCCTGAGGAGGAGCTTCGTTGCCCAGCGATGGAGATATACCACGAACATGCACCTACACCTGTCCACACCTCTCGAGCCCACTATCCAGACATGGATGCATCATACGATCCGATGCGCATCCCCATCGAGCCCCATCAAGACTGTTGCTCACGCAGGACGACACTTACTCGGCAGGCACCTCTCCCTGCCCAGGGTCGTCAAGCCCACCCGCTTGACATGGTGGCGACCCAGAGCCTGTAGGACCAACTCCTAGAAGATGCCTCTAACGCCTGCCATCCTGGAATGGTGGCGATCAACAAAGCCCGCCAGTCAGATGTGGTAGCAACCCCTAGGCGGGCACATCTCCCCGACAACAAAGGCCACCGACTCGATATGGTGGGAAACCAATATATGCAGGGCCAACTCCCTGTGGATGCAAGTAAAGTCTGCCACCCCGATGTGGCGGCACACGGAGAGATAGGCCGGCGTATCTCGGTATCAGGGCAGATTTGTTCACCTGTCCTGACACAGGAGAATTGTCAGTACCCAACGACCACCGGAGGACCGGAGCAGGATATTCCTACTCTGATACCTGAATGGGCCTTCATACCCATTCCATCCAAAGATTTATCTATACATATCCTTGAAATGATGGAGGAGAAGGTATTGATCCCAAATCATATCTTTTAGACTTTCCAGAATGTAATTGCATCAGCGGCAACAACAAGGACTCGGGCCCATGAGCCCTTCACTCCAATTGAGACGACTCATCTAAGAGATGAGATAGCCGCCTCAGAGTAGATATGCATCCCAGCTTCTACCCAGGAGGGTCGCCGTCCATATTCTACGATGCAAGGGAAACCAGATCGAGCGAATTCACTCAGTCCCACTGGGGGACACCCTTCCATCATGGTGGATGCTCCAGAGCAGGCATATATCCTTGATAAAAGTCAAGATGTTCGTCGGCATATCCCGGCGGCATCACTGGACCCAATTAGATAGGGACCCAAAGGTGAAGGTCGTTGTCAACAACAGACGGTCCCCACTGCCCATAAGAGAGTGCCCCGAATGTGCTGAAGGCAGCCGGAAAATAAAGAGCGGGTTCAGGACTCCGCACTACTGGAAGCTGGGGTTCCCAATGCTACTAAGCGCATATTGAAGGCATGAAACCCTACCCACCCATTACCATATTATGGGAGTGGCAGTAGTAGTTGCGAAGGTCCTACCAGCAATGTTGCTACCAGCAGCTCTGAAGGTCCTCCCTAGAGAACCCGTGGGGGCCTTCCCCATGGGCATATAACATTTGATCATGAGAGCTCCTCTTTTGATGTGAGTCATGGAAACCCTCAATGTGACCAGAATATCGAGTGACAAGAAGGTCCTCCACTTGTTACGGTCCACCCGGAAGGTCCTCCCCGGGGTTTACGCTGCCAGAACTCTCCATGCCTTGGGACAAAAGATTTAGATATTAGAACTCGCTATCATAGTGGCAACTACGAAGTCCCTCCCCATAATGACGTCTCATCATGACAAGAAGGACCTCCCCTTGTCGTGGCCTGCCCTGAATGCCCTCCCCAGGGGTTACGTTGCAACGACTCTCCGCGCAGCTGGGCATCAGATCACGGTGGTAGTCCTCGCCAACTGGATAACATAGGTCCTCCCCGTAGATACGTCAAACAATGAGAAGGCCCTCCCCTCATTGTGGTGCATTCTAGAGGCCCTCCCTAGGGTGTATCCTGCAGATATTCTCTCTGCAGTAGCTGTAATGGTAGTCCTTGAAATTATCGCAGTTGTGATGGTAGTCCTCGCCACCACGACCGCCATTTCAAAGGTCCTCCCTGCATTGGCCCCAAGAAACAAGTTGTTCCTCCCCTTGTCGCAGTTTGTTCTGAAGGTCCTCCCCAGGATGCAAATTTAACATCAATCCATGATGGTCATCCCCACCATGATGGCAGTTTTCGTGAAGGCCCTCCCCGTAACGACGCTACGTAGCCAGAAGTTCCTCCCCTTGATGCGACAAGCCTTAGAGGTCATTCCTAGCGCGTGCATTGCAAAATTCCTCTATGTAGTGAAGCATCAAGCAGTAATGGTAGTCCTCGCTATTACAGACACCATTGCAGAGGTCCTCCTCATGATGACATATCATATCGACAGAAAGGTCCTCCCCCTGCCGAATCAAGCACAGAAAAGACCTCGTATGCCGAGGCACTTAGAAGGACGGGATCGACCATGTCAGATTCCCAGCTTGTCACTAACGACACCCTTCTTTGGTCAAGAGATGGTCCAGGGCCACATTAATCTTATAAACCACCTCATAATTGCCCACATGAAAATTCAATACCTACCAGTCCCACTACCTCCGACCACACTATCAGTGAGCGCCTCAGTTGGGCTGACCAGGTAGAGGAATCACTAGTGGAGGAGTATGTCGACATGTTGCGCATGAGGAGACGACTAGCCAGAAATGATATACCAGTCATGTATTGGCCCACATCCACCTCTTAGTTTGACATACCCAGAGAGTTGTCAGAATAATGCGTGCACGACATCCCCCATAATATATGGAAGACCCTCTGCCGGCTGAAATCAAGCTTCGTTCCCTATGAAGGGTATGTAGACCATGTCAAGATGATAGGAGACCTCTTGCGTCACATCGACCTGGAGGCCCTTCCTTCGGTGTGGCAACAGTCCCCTGAGAGACGTAAAGAAAACATAGAGACATCCTACCTCCATGCACTGCACCAACTGCACCGCCTCATCGGTGACGCTCTAACAAGAGTCTATATCAGGGGATGGGGGGAACACGAAGCTCTGAATTTCACTCCACTCCCCGCCTAGAAGAACCAGTTCGGCATGTTGTCTTTCAATGTCATAATGTCAAGATGTCAATCGAGTGATCCCCCAGTTCAGGAAAGGCAATACACGCAATAGAGTCAGGCCTTGAGTAAGTCCTATAAGCGTCAGGCCCGACAGGAACAATCCATTCAAGAACTCCAGAATCAGGCCACTGAGAGCATACAATAGTCCTCTTTCCAAAGAGAATCCAATCAGTGATATTTTCCTACCACCCTAAAAGGGATTGATCCACAGGTAAATCCCGCACCAAATCTGGTTCACCACCGAATGGGGGCACGCGAGATCAGGTACGTCATGATAGCAGCAGCCACTTCCTTAATCCAGGGAAAACCCCAGCCAGCAGGGCTGGGGGAATTTTTAGCAACAAGTGCCCCCATAAGACCAATAAAAACGGGAGGAGACTCAACGTACAAGGAGCGAAACCAATCCCAGCCCTCAGGGTAGGGGGAATTATTACCCCCTCAACAATAACCTCCCCCACGTGAGTCAGTATTCTCTCGTCTAGGGAGGATAGTCAGAAGATGAGGAACCTATCTTATCCCATCATTTGAATCATCATCCCCTATGATAGGAAGGCGCACCGTAAGGCTACATAAAATAACTCTCCGCATAACCCTTCGTCAAGAAGTTCGAAGGAAATCCCATGTCATGAAAGGGAACCCATCAGAAGATGCGGGAGACCCTCTTCCTATTTGGAAGATGATGTCGCCTCCACCCTGCGTTATGAATTCATCAACGCCATAGAGGCTAACCCCATGGGAGACACTAGGGAAAATGAAAATCCGGAAGGATTAGGAGATGATGGTTCTGGTCAGGCTGTGACTCACAGTGAACCCCCAGGTGTGCACACACGGAACTAGAGGGCTGCCCTAAATATATATGTCCTTCCAGCCAACCCTCCTCTTCCTACCCAGTGAGCTTCCAATAAGGACATGAATAAGGGACTGGTTACCCTTAACCTACCTCCTTCTCTCGACAAAAATGAGCCACTCACGCTCGAAGAGAGATTCGCTCGACCGGAAGTGGAGATGAAAGAATTGAGGCAGATTACCACCGAGCTACTGCAGAGGAACCCCCTTATTGAAAGTGCATACTAGGATGATCCACATCATGAACTCCCAGCAAGTGCACCTCAATGGCTAAGGGTTGCCCCAGAAAACGAAGCACGGTCAGGGCTCCTACCTAATGAGGCGCCTGGTCCGCCCAACTACCTCAATGTGGATGATGAATACCAAGATTTCCCTCCGCTTAGGCGGCAACAAGAGAAAGTATGATTGAACCCTCTGAGGGTGACCCGAATAGGAATATGCACCCTTGGTGCCGGCGAGTCCGGATCCTCAGGAAATGCCTCGGGCTATGCCTGCCCAAGACCGGGCACAACAGGATGTAAACCAGGGTCTCACCAACACCATCGAGGCACTAACAGATCTTCTGGAAGCGATGGAAGGTTGATGCACTCCGATACAGCAAGAGAGGAAACCCTACCCAGATTGGGTGACCAACACACCACCTCCAAAAAATTTTGGGAGCCATGTATTCCCTATTTTCAATGGTCCAGGCAATCCGGAACAGCATTTGATGCACTACGCATCCTATTGCGACCCTATGATTGGAACTCCAGAACAACAAGAAGCAGTGAAACTCAGGTGCTTCGTACGGACCTTGCAATGATCTGCCTTCGTCTGGTACACGAGTCTGCCAGACCAGTCAATAAAGAGCTAAGAGGACCTTCAGTAGTAGTTCATGTTCCACTTTAGCATGACGTTGCCTAAAACAACAGTAAGCGACCTCATGAACTGGTAGCAGAGGGAGAATGAGAGGGTCTCAGATTTCATCACCAGGTGGAATGGTTTGACCTATTTCCTAAACAGGCCAATACCTTAAGATGAGATGATAGCCATATGCATCAATAATCCTAGAGATGATCTGTGAACGCCGCTTATACCAGTGGAGTGCACCACTACCTTCCACCATCTCTCGGCCTTTGCCCAAAGAATTGAGGACTCCATGCAGCAGACTAATTTGAAGTCCCGAATAGCCTCACAGACTCCTGTGAAAAAATCCCCGAGAGCTAAAGCGTTCGCTGTCACACTCAATCCATCCACTATGCCCGCTTCACCGCTCAGGCCTCCACAAAATCGTCAATGGTGCCATGCATATCAGCGGCCGCCTCCGCCCAAATGGGATGATCATAGAGGACCGAAGTGGAACCAGTTTGAGGAACGAAGAAAAAAATTATACTTGTTACGAGATGATCAAGTATGTTTCTACTTTATTTCCTCCATGAATTGCAACCTACTCCGCCTCCCGGAGTCGAGGAAACCTGAAGAAGTCTGCTGCGAGGATAGGCTAGATTATAGCCCCTAGCATAGAATGTTGGGGCAAAATATTCGAGAATGCTTCGTCCTCAAAGACCTCCTGTAGAGGATGGTAGACTCCAGACAGGTCGAGCTGGGACCACACCCAGCACATGTGGCATATATCTCTACCATTGACTCCGACAAAGAGGAGGGGTGGCAGAAAGTCACCAGCAAGCAGGGGTATAAGTTCGATGACTGGAAGAATCAGAAGACTATAAACCGAGCCCAGGGCATACTCCAAGCTCAGCTACGGCAGCTAGTGTTGCCGCCAACACCCCCTGACACCACATGACCAATAGCATTGGCCTCAAAATCCTCTATGATCTGGTCATCCGAGCGGAATTAAAGGAAGAAACAATCGTAAGAGGAGAAGTCCACAATGGGGCCAACGTTAGTCCCGCCCTTGGCAGATTATATGCCCCCGAATTTGGCGTCACGGGCACTGACCCACCAAATGGCACCATCAGGGACAACCGACCAGGTTGACCTGTCAGAGGATAGAGAGCCAATGTTTGGTTCTATTAATGTCATCCATCTTATGGAATCATTCCCTGACGAAGGGTATGCTTACGAACCCGAGTTCCTTACACAAAGAACCAGGAGGAGGAACCATAGAGGTAGGAGATACTAGGGGAGGCAGAGCCGCGGCCGAAACCAACCCTATGGTTGGACCCTGTCCCATACCGTTAATTTCATGGAAACCCATAGGAGAACCCTTCAATGGACTCAGTAGGAGAAAGAATGCCCTTCCACATCCACAAGCAGCCAATCTGGCCCTGTTGTTCTACGATACCCACCAGAGGAGGAGCAACTGTCTAGCCGTCTAGTGCGCACAAAACAGACCGGCCGAGCTGAGTCCCCAGAACACGGGAACACCATCGACATCTGACCCCACGGCTGGTCCCTCCTCGTCAAATGCTCCGGCCCCCAAGCTGCCTACTAGATCTCTCCTGCCCGCAGAGAATCATTGGCCACTGGAGAAAAAATACAACATCCTTAAGCAGTTGGCATCGGTACCAGCCAAGCTGTCAATCTTGGATGTCCTGAGTTTTTCAGTAGACCATAGGGAGGCTCTTAGAGAAGCATTGATCAGCCCCTGGGAGTTTCAAGTCGAGGTAGTTGCTGCTGAGATTTACCAGACGAACACTGGCCCAACTGAATGTAATGCGGATATTTCCTTCACCGATCAGGATGAAGATGCCATCATTAATGGACACATCAGACCACTTTATGTGTCCAGCATGCTGAATGGTATTGAGATTCGGAAATTCTTTATAGAAAATGGCTCTGGAGTTAATCTCCTTCCCCTATGAACACTCCGCATGTTGGGCTATAGTGAGGATGATCTAATTCCCTCAGCCACAACTCTGTTGGGTTACGATAGGAATGAATAGAATTTAATGGGACAAATTGAGCTAAGGAACCATTTTAGTGACCTGGTAGCCTACACAGAATTCCTAGTGGTCCGGTAGAGCACATCATTCAATGCCCTGCTGGGAAGGCTATGGCTCCATAAGAACATGGTCATTCTTTCATCCTACCACCAATGTATCAAGTACTGCGTCAATGTAAAAAGTGATACATTTCACACCGACAAGGCCCCTTTCGAGCTCTCCCAGTCACATTACATTGATGTTGAGTTCTATGAAAAAAAGAAAAATAAGACTTTGGTCGATGGTGTTGACTAGATCCCCACTACAAATGGCCTGGAAATGGTTCCTGATGACCCCCTCAGGCAGCTTAGCAGATATTATGTCTTTCCCATCAACCACGTTGAGAGTAGGAGTTCAAGTCCGGACACGCACTTGGATTTCCTCATGACTTCAGCCATAACGACTAAGTGTGACATTGTGGGAACATCCACTAACCCCTAGTCTGTGGACGAAAACTCGAGTAAGGATGCCCACGATGCCTCGCCTCTGGACTCCCAATAGCTCGTGTCGGGAGCTCTCTCATTTTCGGATCAAGAAGGTGAGGGTTTGGGAGAATAGGAGGGGGGATATCTCAAGGGTGAACCTCCTTTATTTGAGGAAGGTATCTCCACCACTGTGGATGAACTCCGGGAAATAAACCTGGGTACCGAGGAATACCCGAGGCCCACTCTCATTTGTGCAGCCAAGTCTCCCAAGGAACACGAGGTATATACTTATTTCCTAAGGAAACACTGGGACGTCTTTTCCTGGAATTACATAGAGATTCCAGGACTCGATCCTGAAGTAGCGTCGCATCACCTGGGTCTTCCAGAAGACCACCGGGGCTATAAATAAGCCGCCAGAAGGAGGCACCCCGCACATGCTGCCAAAATAGAGGCTGAAGTCGATAAGCTAATTAAAGCAGGCTTCTTAAGGGGGGTCCAATACCCCATCTGGTTGGCCAATATCGTCCCCGTCAAGAAAAAGAATAGAAAAATCCTCGTTTACATCGATTTCAGAGATCTCAATTGACATTTCCCGAAAGATGACTTCCCAGTCCCAATCACCGAGTTCTTAATCTATGCAATGGCAGGGTATGCGGATCTGTCCTTCATGGATGAATATTACGACTATAACCAAATCATGATGTACCTAGAAGACGAATAATCCACTACCATTAGGGCCCCTCAAGGGGTATTTTGTTACAGGGTCATGCCCTTTGGTATCAAGAACGCTGGAGCCACATATCAGCGTGCCATGCATCGGATCTTAAAACCGTTCCTGGGGAAATTCATTGAATTTTACATGGATGACCTGGTGGTCAAATCCAGACAGTGGTCAGATGACCTTTCAATCCTCGAGACCATCTTCAAAAAACTTCAATAATATAGCTTGAAGACAAACCCCTTGAAATGCGCCTTCGGGGTTACCTCAGCAAAATTTCATGGATTCGTCGTACGCCATCATGGCATCGAAGTCAAGCCTGATTAGACAAAGGACATCCTTGAATTACCACCTCCCCAAAATCTCATCGAATTGCGGGGATTCCAAGGACACCTGGCCTATATTAGGTAGTTCATAGCCAACCTGGCAGGAAAATGTTTTCCCTTCACCGGGTTAATGAAGAAGGGGGTAACGTACCAATGGACAGATGACTGCCAAGAGGCGTTTGACAACTTAAAGAAGTAACTCTTAAGACCACTGGTGCTCATGCCCTAGTTGAAGGAATACCACTCATCCTCTACATGAAGGCCCTAGAACAGTCAATGGGGGCCTTCCTCACACAAAAGAACGACGTCGGTAGAAAAAATAGTCTCTATTACCTCTTTCAAACCATGACTGATGCGGAGACTCGATAATCAAATATCGAGAAGAACTGTTTGGCCTTGGTCTTCGCAGTTCAAAAGTTGCGACATTATCTACAGCATCATAAAGTCCATTTGATCTCGCAGAGTAACCCAATCAAGTATATCCTTAGTTTCCCGATGCTAACTGGACACTTATCCTGATGGGTGGTCATCCTACAATAGTTCGACATATGGTTCGTACCTCAGAAAGCCATCAAGGGCCAGGAATTAGTATAATTTCTAGCAGAGCACCCTTCAACAGGGTCCAATGCACCGGATGCTGAGCTACCTAATGAAGACATCTTCTCAGTTCAAGAGGAGTTCTTAGCATGGGAAATTTACTTCGACGGCGCATCCCGGAGCCCAATCAGGAGGAGGATGGAGGATCCCAGATTCAAAAAAGTGGTTTTGGGGATAGTACTCGTGTCCCCAGAAAAGGCAGTCTTTCCAAATTCCTTCCTCCTATCAGAGGGATGTACAAACAATGAAGCAGAATATCAAGCTCCAATTGCAGGCCCGGAGCTCACATTTCAGGCACAGGTACAACACCTTAAGGTAAAAGGTGACTCGGAGCTGGTCATCAAGCTAGTCAATGGTGACTATGCTATTAAAAAAGATGAGATGATACCCCTATATGACCATGTTTGAGGGTTAATGGATGAGTTCTCCATAGAACCAACATTGACCAATATTCCCTGGTCTTAGAATGCTCAGGATGATGCATTAGCTAATCCGGCCACAACCCTAGCTGGCCTAGACCGGGATGAAACGATTATCAGTATTTCTCACCATCAAATAGTATTGCTGTTTGTTCAAGCTAAGATGGAAGAAATCCACAAAGTCAGTCCTGCCCTTGATCCATACACACCTGCCACTGGCTGGATGACCCCCATAGCAGACTACCTTAAACGGGGAGAAATTCCATCAGATAGGGCTGAATGAGAGAAAATACGGATGAGGGAAATCAAATTTTTCCTATATGGCTGTGTGGGTTATCAAGAGGTCCTCTACAAATGAGGCCTCGACGAAGTGATCCTCAGATGCATTGATGAAGAAGAAACCACATCCATAATGAATCAAGTACATGCCGGAGCATGTGGGCACATCAACCAGGGACCGAGCTTTCCCATCAGGTTCGATGGCTTGGGTACTAGTGGCCCATAGTGGCATGAGATAGTGAGCATTTTACCTCAAAATGCCACTCATGCCAGATTCATGCCAACAACATACACAAACCCCTAGAGTTACTTCATCAATCCATGTACTCCTGGCCATTTTCGGTCTGGGGGATGGACGTTGTGGGACAATATCCTCCCTCCACAGCCAAACAGCTGAAGTATATCCTCATGGAAACCGACTTCTTTTCCAAATGGGTAGAATTCATACCCTTCAAGGAAGTCAGGGCAAGAAATCTTGTCAGCTTTGTGAAGACCAATATCATCACTAGATTTGGTGTCCCTCAAACCATACTGATGGGCAATAACACTAACTTCTGCTCTGTGGAATTGGAGAAACTATACCACGAGTATGGTATCAAGGCTAGCCACTCATAACACTACCATGCAGCGGCCAACAGAAAGATATAGGCTTTCAACAAGACCTTGTGCAACAGTCTCCAGAAAATGGGTGACAAAGACAAGAAGTCATGGCCATATAAACTCTTTCATGCTTTGTGGGCTTATCAAACCATAATCCACACCGCTACTCGGGCCACTCCGTACTCATTGGTATACGGAATAGAAGTTGTCCTTCCCATTGAGCTCCAATTACCTTTGCTCCACGTTTCCATTTGTCATAAATTATCCAACAATGAGAAATCAGAAAAGAGATTAGGAGAATTGGAATGGCTAGATGAGAAGTGGCTTCATACTCTGCACCATCTGGAAGTGTACCAGAACCAGATCACATGAGCCTTCAATAAAAAGGTTCGTCTTCGGCCTTTCTTGGAAGGAGAATTGGTGTTGGTCCTTCGGACCCCAATGATCCGCAGAAATAAACCTCTGAAGCTCTAGCCCAAGTGGGAGGGACCATATGTTATACACAAGGTCTACTCTAATGGAGCATATACCCCGATCTCCATGGTCAGGCAGTTTACCACTGCTCATTCAAACGCGAGGTTCCTGAAGAAATATTTCACATAGAATCCAAAGCGAGTATTTCGTCCTACCCACACGACAGTAAACTACATGGGTATGAAAAGAGGAAAGGATCATCCGAGCTGCATGATGTTAAACTGCCAAGCACCCAACGGTCCGAAGTCTATGACCTTAAACTAAGTGTATTTCGTCCTTACCGCATGACGTTAAACTGCACAGATAAGATGTTTTTTAAAAAAATGACCTCTCCCCTATGTACGGACCATACCTGCACAGTGTGTATTATCTTTTAGAGAACTACGTACAGCTTGATTCCTGCCCTTGCAGGATGTGTAGTGATGCCAGGGTTCCCCATCCTAGCCCAGCAACTCCCGAACAAAAGATAAATATTCCCCCTTCTCCCCGTGTACAGACCAAACCTGCACGGGGTGTATCATCTTTCAGAGAACTACGTACGGCTTGATTCCTTCCCTTGTAGGATACTTAGCGACACCAGGGTTCCCCATCCTGGCCCAACCACTCCCGAACAAAAGATAAAAATGCCCCCTTCTCCCAGTGTACAGACCAGACCTGCACGGGGTGTATCACTTTTGTAGAGAACTACATGCGGTCTGATTCCTACCCTCACATGATACATAGTGACACTGGGATCCTCTATCCTAGCCTAGCCACTCCCAAATGAAAATAATGATAAAAATTCATTTCCCCCCATGTACGGACCAGACCCGCACGGGGTGTAATTCATACAGAGAACTACGTGAGGCTTGATTCCTTCCCTCACAGGATACGTAGTGATGCTAGAATTCCACACCCTGGCCTAGCCACCTCAAACAAAAAAAAACCCCCTTCCCCCGTGTGTGGACCAGACTTTCACATGGTGTATTTTTCATCCTTACTACATAACATTAAACTGCACGGACTTAGTCCTTACTACATAACGTTAATCTGCACAGACTTTGTCCTAACTACATGATGTGAAACTGCACGGACTTCGTCCTCACTTCATGACATTAAACTACACGGACTTCATCGTGACCCACCCAAGACACATGGAGAAAGGACACGGAGATACTCCTTGCACATTTGGATGCATCCTATACATACATCAAACTCCACAACCCGGAAAATTATGGATCTTCATAACCGTTCATGGCCATCGGAAGTGGAAAGTCGTCGACCCGGTGACACCTTTCCATGACTATGAATACCATGCCATCAGCAGCTCTGCATATTGATAGCCCTTGTCCCATCTTCCAAAGGCAAGATTTCCATGGGAGATACTTCTCTTAGATCCGTACACTTACCGGCCTCAGGGCCCCCTTATCATGTCTCCCGTTCCAAAATTTATGGAGCAGTAGTTTACAATTTTTCCCCTCTTCACATCTAAGTGCTTCCAGGGTATCCCTACCCGATTTTCCTATGAATCCACTGGTGGTTCACATAGTGGCCTACATCCAAGAACATCAAGTCAAGGCTAGGATACTTTGTATCAACAGAAAATTATAGTGAAGATGTTTCCTGTATGCTCAGACACCATTATCCCCATATGACGAACTCTGCACTGTGAGCAATCTCGGATTTTCATTATCATTCATGACCATCGGAAGTGGAAAATCATCGACCCGAGTACACCTTTGCATGACTATGCATTCCATTCCCTCAGGGAATCGACATATTGATAGCACCTGGCCCATCTACAAAAGGCAAGACTTCCTCAGGTGACACTATTCCTAGCTCCGTAAGCATACCGGCCTAAGAGCCCCCCACCCCACAACTCCTGATCTAGGAAAAATCAATGTTACAGTTTACAACCTTCATCCCCCCACCGTGTTCAGGGCATATCAGATCATGTTGACCCAGTTATCCTTCGAGTGAATGAAGCAATAGTCACCCAATGGTCTGAGCTCTATGACTGATAAACTAGAAGTACATTGTCCTTACCGCATGATGATAAAACTGCATGAAGTTAAGGAACACCCCCGCAAGCAAGATAAATCAGCGCAGGGGCTCTTTGAGCTTTAACAGCAACCAGGGACGAATATCCACGACATGCCCTAGTATTTCCTTACCAAATGACAGACTTTATAGCCTGGACAATCGCAGATTCTCATAACCACTCACGTCCTTCAAGAGTGGAATGTTATCGACCCGTGGAAACCTTTGCATGACTATGCATATCATACCCTCAGTGGCTCTGTATATTGATAGCCCCTGGCCCATCTACCAAAGGCCTGCCTTCCTCAAGCGACACTCTTCCTAGCTCCGTACGCTTACTGGCCTCAGAGCCCCCATATCATCTCTCTTGATCCAAGAGGCCCTAGAACCACGATTTACATCATCAACCTCTCTCCACGCCTTGGACATGCCGAGATGTTCGAGCCCAGTATAATTCTAATCAAGAGAGGCCTTCACAATGATGTGCTTACCGCATGATGTTAAAATGCTTGGAACATCTTGGTTGCTTGGCGTAAAGCTGCAAAGACCAAGCATTAAACATCCAGAGGCATGCCTCCAACAACAGGCATTTTCACTAGTTTAATAATGCTCCTTGTCCTTACCACACAACATTAAACTGAACGGTCAATCATCTTTGCTACAAGAGGTTAAATTGCACAGCATTGGAAAAGGAGAGAAAAATGCCCCTCTTCCTTGCTGCATGACATTAAATTGAACAAAATTCTTTAATAATGCTCCTCATCCTTACCACATGACCTTAAAACTGCACGGTCAAACATTTCATGGGTTCAGTAAGAAACAATGGCTTTTCTATGTCCTTCAGTGCATGCATCAGACCTGCACAAGCCACCGTCTCACACCCACATGAGAAGGGATTACTTCATCCATTCTCAGGAAGTTTAGTCTAGATGTTTCTCCCGTATCTAGGAACCCTCCCATCATAAACCATACTCTGTACTCAGAAAAGGCCGAACTCTCATAAACCACCCCTGGTGGTCCCAAATCTCAACTTCCCCAAAGTTGTCTGGCTATCAGGGGATTAAAATCATTGACCTAAGGAAACCTTTGCATGAATATGCATACCATTCCCTTAGTGGCTCTGAATATTGATCTCCCCTAGCACGTCTACCAAAGGAAAGATTTATATAGGTAATGATTCATTCCGTACGCCTCTTGGACTCCGAGCCCCCATGTCTATCCAGGGATTCAGAAACCCTATGAGCTACATTTTACCAACCTCTTTCAAAATCCTACCTAAATACGGCGCAACGTCTTTGACATGATTTCTAAGAAACAGGAGAAATCGTTCCATTTTAAATGATGTCCCAGCTGCATGACTTCAAACCGCGCCAAGCTTCAACCATCCCTTACAATAACTAAATTCATTGGGAAGTGGTCTTTTGACCACGCTCTTGATTAGTACGGATGTTCCCAAAACCCCTTTCAGATGTCACATTACCCTCCTGATCCACCCATGGTGGTTTTCATAATATTCCAAGACACCCATCATGGTTTCCCTGAGCCAGACTTCCATAAAGTCCCCTGGTCATCAGAAATGGACATGCATTGACTTAAAGAAACCTTTGAACGAATATGCATACCATGCCCTCAGCGGCTCTACATATTGATCACCCTTATCCCATCTACCAAAGGCAAGTTTTCCTTAGGCAATGCTCTTCCTACCTCTGTACGCCGATGCGGCTCCCATGCCTTGAGGCATGCCCTGCATGTCGTTGAAATTTAAACATGTTCCCCCCATGTGCATCTGAAGAGTATTAAGACATCTTTTAATAAGTTGAAACCCTTTGGGGCCCTAGCCCCACCATGTCTGGTCAAAGCTGTTCGACCGAAAACATCAGTAATGATACTCTTGTCAGTGGGACTTTAAACTGCTCACAAAAAGAGGCACAAAGCCTGTTAGGCCGAAAACCCAAAAAGGGTGACCTAAGCCAAAGTTAGGTCATACCCATGGGGTCCACCCTAAATGGGCCCAAGAAAAATTAGGGTATTAACAGAAAATACAAAATAAATTTATGGTTTTTCTGCAAAACCCTCTTAAAAGTCGAACTATGCTCGCTGAGTCCCTTGGCTCATGAAAAATTTAGAGCATTGTCCAATCACTCATCGATTTTCAGGACCACCCTACATCAGAATGGCCTCCTCTTCGTTCGGATCAGACCCCATTATAATGGGGGGAATATTTAGCATCCAGAAAAATCCGGAAAGGGGATTCTACCCAAATCCCCCAAAGAATTGGGGAAAATAATGGAGAAAATTCAAAGAAGGGACACAAGTAGGACCGATCTGTAGACTGGTCCCATGAAAACACGATGTGGACAGGCTTTGCGAAGAACCCCCTCTACGAACCTTCATTATTCGTGAAATGGAGGTGGATATCCTCCGCGTTCACGAGGCAGGATGGGCGCCAATCTGGTTCACCGTCATGAACCGCCCCAACCGTAAACCGCGTCGACCGGTTCATGCCGCATCCACTGTCATTCGCGGAATGGAGGCAGAATCCTCCACGGCCATGAAGCACTCCCTGAGTTTGTTTCGCAGGGGGTGGAGAGAAGCGCTCAGTACCCAGCGCGAGTTACGGATTGACCAAGTCAGTTGTAATCTGAGTTTTGAGTCATGGGCCTCCATAAAAGGTGCTGCGTGGCCACAGATACATCTCTTTCCCCACACTATAAAAGGAGACTGAGGGGGAAGGGAAAATGGATTCAGATTTGGATGATTCAAAGGTGTAGGAAGAGGATTCAGAGAAGAGTGATCAGATTCGGTTTGAAGGATTTAGAAGGAAGGCTTAGGATTTCGCAAACAGCGAAGTCCCAGTTTGCGAACCAGAGTAGGAATAAACCTGGGAACGAACTGATAAGGAATAAAAAATGCATAATAATTTAGTGAACTGCGAACTCAAAAGAACATAAAAAGAGAAGACCGCGAACCATAGCCCCTCTGCGGATGCACTCCCTGCAGACCAGGGTGTTTATGCCTGTTTTCCGATCTGCCGCACCGCGTAGCACCATCCTACGCGGGCGAAGCCTTGACTGAAGAACCCCCAATCAGCACCGCCCTTGGCCACCACTACTCGCGTGGACCCCTCAGTGTACCCCCCTAGTACTTGGGCTGAACCTGAAGTCGTGAATCACCCTGATTCCCGAGATGCTCGCCAGACCCCGAACCACCCTGGTTCGTGGGATTCCCCTTAGTCCGCGGACCACCCTGGTTCGCTAATGGATTCTCCAGCCACGTAGCTCCTTCCTACGAGAAGGGCTCCACCACTCCCTCATACGTGTGGCCCATCTGAGCCTTCGTAGTTCCCATTCCCCGAGCTAGATAAAATCCTTCCAATCCGGTCTGATCCTCTGTGACTCCCTCATTGGCCTATTCATCGGCCCCGAGCCGAGGCCTCCACCAGATCCGTGTGGTGTAACGCTCAGGCGCATCAGCACCCCATTTTGAGTTCACATACCCATGGTAATCGAGGGAGAAGGGGTTGCCCCGACCATTGAGCAAGTTCCCGAGGAATGCCTGGGTTCACATTCCCACGGTAATGTGGGGTCCGAGCCCGGGAGCCCCACTTTCTGCCTCTACTCGCCAGGATGAAGGACCGCACGCTTTGGTGGTCTGACACTTATTCCCTCCCTAGAGAGGGAGCGGCATACCCATCAGAAGGAAGCCGTCCACATGCACCTCGGTACTTCACCCAGGAGCATGAGGGGTGACGGGCACAAGAGAACCCCCTTTCCCTCTCCCGCTACGCTTTGTCACCATGGGAATCCACCTAGGAGTAAGCCCCGACTTTATGGGTCACTCCATGCGTAAGCCCCACTCTATTTCTCACAGGTTCACCTTTCGCGACGTGATCTTCTGTTCCTTACTGCCTCTTATTTCTCACACCAAGCATGACTCACGTGGGCTTAGAGTAAGCATCGACCATAACATCCTCTTATGGTCCTCCTCAGAGTGTAATCCCTAATACTATGAGAACTACGAGGACTTTGATCCATGCCTCTTATGTAGGGTATGTAGGAAACCTCCAAGAGGTTCAAGCCGGATCACCATCGAACCCCCGGGTCCACAATCACGTCGGTTCTCCGATGCTCTTATGCGAACTACGAGGACTTTAATCCCTGCCTCCTAGGCAGGGTACGTAGTAACCCTCCAAGAGGTTCAATCCCACCACCCGGTTATTCCGACAACATTCACGTCGAATTGCCTTCCTCCCACATGATGATAAATTGTACATTCAATCTACGTGGACTTTGATCCCTGCCTCCTAGGCAGGGTACGTAGGAATCCACGCTGAGGTTCAAGCCCAACAACCGGTTGATCCTACTATCCTCACGTCGGCTCACCGCACCGCTCCTCATGCCGCCTCTGTGATTCCAAACTCCTTGGGGTCATTAACCCCATGAGGGATGGTAATCGTCGGGCATAAATGACTCGGAACCCCTACGTTCAGCTGTCCATTTCCCACTAGGGTTAAATCCATGGATACTATGTTTGGGTCTAAACCAAAGATTCATGAACATATGAATACGTCTTAAATATATAAGAGAGTCCCAGAACATGCAATAATTTCCCCCCAAAAGGGTGTGATGAGCCAGACTTCCCATCCTCTCATCCAATGTGAGTTCCTAAGCATCGATGTCCAAACCACCCAGCGGACGCCTGCCTTTGGAAAGCAGGTCCATGTATCATTGGATATGGAACCATTGGGCTTTTCGAAACGAAGACCGGTGTTACCGACTTTAGCAATCGAGCAGGACTCAACTATCTGTAAGATAAACAGTTGGGCGCGTCGGTCCTCCATCTCCTCGAAGGGGGAAACAGATTAAAACCTTCACGAACCAACTTGGGTCAACCCTCAACTTGTCACTCATGCCAGTCCACAGCATGACCTAAGATACGTTCCCAATCCTCCCAGGCTAGTGACAAGTGCCATGGCTTCAATAGAGGTCAATTGGGAATGATTTTACCTAGTTAAAAAAATCAGTAGAGAAATTAGGATAACGTAATGTAAATAAATGAAATTGAAAAGAAACTACGACCAACAAAATACAATAACCTAATCTCAACCAAAAACTCCTCTTGACCCCGAGATTCACTCTCCAAACCACACCCAATACTCTCCCATGGCAAGCATGCTCTATTTAATCCTTCAAAAAAACTAAAAAAGGAAAACACTCTAGGCGTGAGTATTAAAACTGAGTAGGCATGCCAAAAAAACTATTCCCAATGCACTACCTTTAAATAAATAATTTAGTAATTCCATGTTTGAACTAAATTATATAAAATATGGGTTTCCACATACACACATTTATTTCTAAAACAAGTAACAATCCATTTCCCTTTTAATTTAAAAACATGTTTATTATTTGAATAGAATAAGTGCATTACATTTTAAAACATTTTTTTGTGAACAATTTTGAAATCTAAATTTTAGTTGTTAGTAAAATGTTAAAACACACACAACACACAACACACACTAAGGGCAACAAAAAAAGTTTCACATGGAGGCCATCAACTCAACTAGACCTCTCAATCATCTGCCACATACAAATAATCACTAAAGAGAAAATGGGTCGAAACTAGGAGCTCGTGAAAAAGCCAGAGTGTACTATACATGTATCTCATCCTCAAGGAATGTCCTACTCAATGATTTCATAACGCCCTAGCACCTGATGTTGACCTACATGGCCTAACTGAGGGGCCCAATCCTAATGAAATAGTAAAAACAAAACATATATATCCTATGGGCCACTAGCCAGTGCGTAATCTAAACTAGTGTAATAATTGTTCTCCGAGGAATCACATACTATGCTAGGTACCCATGACATCACAAGAAACAAAAAGGGCTGAGTCCACAATGTAAGTCAACCAATCATGATGATAGTCATCACAAACAACTCATGCAATCAACATACAAAAAAATATCACCCCTGACCCACCTCAAAGAAATTTTTCCAAAATATTTTATTTAATTAATGTGCCAAATGGGGCTTCATCAAATTTAATGAAAAACCTCATTTCTCAAGAAAACCAAAGCACTTGTTCATGCTTCAGAAGAAATAATTATCATTAAACTAGAACTACACTTGAAATTCTTCAAATTATGTTTAAAGGGAAAATGAGCATTATTTCACTATTTTGCATCCGTTCATCAAGAAAATATTTCAAGGGTCGTGTATTAAATAAACACTTTTTAACATTGAATAATTATTCAAAAAATTAATTATCTAATACTATTTTTCATTTATTAAAATTAATAAAATATCATGCAATTAATAAATTATAAATTTAAGGGTGAGTGTAGTGGGGGACATACCTCAACTCGAAATCTAATCATGATGACGCGACACACATGGTTCCAGAGCATAATCACATGCATGTCGATGCCTACAATAATAGGGAATTACCTAGCAACATGTTGTTACCCCCCCAAAATGTCCAAAACGAAGAAAAACCATATCAAAATAATTTAAAAAATGGACTATGCATAACCCACCTCAACACGAAGACACGCTCAACTAGTAGGGGCACACTACAGTTGGTAAGGGGTGGCGTGCATAGGCAGGGACTTTCATTGGCTGGAAAAGAGTGTGTGACACACCAGCGAGGGGATGGATGCAACAATGATGAGGGTAGATGACCGTGACTTAGCATGGGGCCTGTCGGCCTGGAAAATCACTGAGTGACTGGAAAAGAGGGGGTACAATGACCGGAGCCGCACCGGCTGGTCGGAGCTATGCCGGAAGATGGGCATGTGGTCGAGGGGCTTCGCGCTGGCCAACTGGGGGTTGAACTGAAGTGTTTCTCACCGGTCCAAAGGGGACCGCACCAGAGGGATTCGTGCCAGCCAAAAATAAATGGGCAGAACCAGACAAGAGGAGCCAGGGGCTGGCTGGAATGTGGGGTGGCTAGCGGCAGCTGGTAGGAGGCGGATCAGGGTGCAGGGGAGCCGGAGTAGGTGGGGGTGCTGATATGAGGGAGGTGAGGTAAGGGTGGTATGACGTTGGGAATAGGGACCACGTGTAGGGGGGGTCAGGGGAGGCTAAAGGTTGATGGGGAGACTGGGAATGCGCAAGAGGAATGACAGGGGAGGGATGCACTGCATTTGGGAAGGAGAAGGGAGAGGAGGGGACACCCGCATCGAAGTGGAACAAAAGAGGAAGAAAACACATGGAACCAAAAAAAGTTAAAATAAAATCAAAGTAAATAAAAAAGAAAATAATAATAATAATAATATTACTACTAATAATAATAATAAATTTAATCTATATTAATAATATTAATATCTATATGAATAATAATAATAATACAAATGATAATAATAATAATAAAATGTTAATAATAAACTAAAAATGATATTAATATAATTTAAAATAAATATAAAAAAAATCCTTAATAATTATAATATTAAAATTATTTATCAACATTTTATTCGTTCTGAAAAATAATTATATTAATAAAATTCTTAATAATTATGATAACATTAATGAATCTTTTTAATTATAATAATAATAATTATAATAATAATAAATAAATAATAACAAAAAATATAGAAATAATAATAATGAAAATTATTAACCATGAAAATTTTTATATAACACAATTATCATTTATTTATACATTTTTATTTTTGAAGATAGGTAGATTGTGTTGTTTCATGGGAGAATCCGCGTGGGGTCTCCAAATGGCGCTCCATTTGGGTGCTCAGCAACATCAACTCAAAAACCCACTTTTTTGACAAAACCCAAAAATAATGTTCAGGATTCAACTCAATCCTCAAAAAAAATTATAAAACCAAGGAAAAGAATAGAATAAAAATTATAAATAGGTCAGGGTGTGACATGTAATCATATTATTATTGGGAGAGAGAGATGGTGTTATAATACATAGTATCATTTTATTGTTGTGTATATTTAACCAAGTTGAACACTACATGCTCTTCTCCAACAAAAAAAATTAGAAATCCATGGTTCATGTCAATTAAATCCTTTCATGGGGCTAGATATGGCCTTCCAAGAATGATAGGGACATCACCTTCTTCTTCCAAGCCCAAAACTAGAATTTATGCTAGAATGATGAATTTTTTGACATTAACCCAATAATATTTGAGATTAACTCTGGGATTTCATATTGATTGTTCATTTAGATACAGTGATACTCTATTTGCTTTGTGTTCTTGTAGTCTGAGCTTGTGGGAAACACTCATCAACATAATGTTAATGTTGAATCCAATAATGCATTGTGCTCTTCAAAACTTATATTCTCATATAGCATCATAAATTTAAATACTTCCTTGATATATAATTTTTAATGGAATTTCTCTAATTCAAAATATCTAAGAATTCCTTATTTAAAGAGATGACACCATTATCTAATATTTTGTTTTTTGTAGGATAGAAGAACCTTGAATTTTTATTCATATACTAGAATCTAGGAAATGGACTCTAAAAATGGTATTTTCTTGTGCAGTTGAGTTGAAATTTCTAGAAACATCTTCTATTGTGCATCTTTCCTTGAAAGAACCCTGATACACTTTTTCTAGTATGTTTTCCTTTTTGGTCGTTTTTTAGAAAAAGAGGAATTTATTTAAATTTTAGAAGTACACATCGTGTTCTTTATGAGTACATGTTTTGTACTCGGTTACCGTAGGTAACCATGTGCTGGCCATGTAGCGGTCATGCACACAGCCATGTGGGTTGACCTGGAGGGAGCCTAATGTAGAGTTTGGAAAAGGAGAGTACACATCATGTACTTAAAAATTACACACCGTGTATTTTAGTTTTCTTCATTAAACACACTAGGGTTGGGTCTTATTGATAAAAACGTGTTCTTCTTCGACTTCTTCAACTAAGAGCATCGTTTGGCCATAGATCTTTGACGATCCACCGAGCGAGCATTCATCCTCCAAATCAAACACTGTCAGTTGCATTGGAATCACATCGGTGAGTTATCTATTCTCATAGAGAACAATCTTCTAATTTCTAATCTCTCGTGAGATATCATGGGTTGAATATTTTAGGCATTTTGTAGATCTATTGCATTCTTCTTCAATCCAAGGGCTGACTCCAGAGTATATCAATCTCCCAATGCTGATGTAGGGGGTATGTTCCTTTCCGTTGAATTGTTTTGAGTATTATGTGCAATTGTTTCCAATACCCTTGAACGGGGTATTGTGTGTTTACCATACTGACCCTGTTAATTCCATTCTATATTGGTATAGGAAAATAGAGGCTAATTGGATGTGAATAGGGTTGTTTGATATGCTTTGGATGTGTTTTCCAATTCATATTATGTTTATTGAAGGTTGTCCTTGTTTAGCCGTTAGGCTACCTTGATGTTTCCCATGTCTTGTACTATAGGATGGAGTAATTATTTTATCTGACATGCTTGCGATTCTGTAGACTATTTGGCCATTTATTTCTTGAGGTTTACTTTGGATGTATTGCATTGCTATGATCGTTGACATACACAGGGTTGTGAGAACCTGGTGTAGGAGACTATAGGGAGGAATTGACCAATATAGCTTCATTAGAGAGTCTTTGAGCACTTTAGGCTACAAGGGTAATTGTCCAACTGAGCTTCCACAAAGAGCCATCAAACTATTTTAGACTATATGGGGAATTTACTAAGAGAGATTCCTTGGAGAGACATTAAACCCGTGGGGCTATGAAGGGAATTGACCATGTGTTCTTCCTCAAAGAGTCCTTGACTACCTTAGAAAATAGGGGGAATTGACATGTGAGGTTCCTCAAATAGTATTTTGACCTTGGAGTTATAAGGGGAATTGATCATGTGTGCTTCCTCAGAGAGTCCTAGACTACCTTAGACTATCATGGGAATTGACGGTGTGAGCTTCCTCAGAGAGACTTTTTAACACTGGGACTATAAAGGGAATTGTCTAAGAGAGCATCCTCAGAGAGTCTTTGTAATATCCTTGTTTGATTGAACCAGAGGGGTTAGGCTGAGAGAACTACCCAGAGGGTTTCCTGCTTGTTTTGTTCTTGTTTATATGTGGAACTGATTGCCTTGACACTGTAGGAATGGTTAACACTGAGTACTTCCTTGTTTACTGCTTCCTTTATTCATTTCCTACTATATATTCACTGACTATTAGGCATAGATCTTGTGGTGATTTCTTATAGGGATTTAGTCTCACACTCTATTTGTGCTATTCAGTTGGTCCCAAATAGAATATATTGATAAAGTTATAGATAAGGTCAAACTCCCTTCTACATCAGGTACTTGATATGTTGTGGCGCTGGAGACCATGGGACCAAGATGAGGCTTGTGATGTTGAGGAGTTGTTTATCTATTTTCTTTTGTACTTTGACTTTGTATAGTTCTGTATTCTAGCATTGTGATGTCTTTGGTTGTTTTCCTAAAAAAATGTACCATGCATCATTTTTATATCTATACACTTCCGCTGTTTATTTATTCAGAATAATGCTATTTACTTCTGTATGGATTATTCCTACTTCTGTTATTATTATCTATTTTATCTTCCGCTCTGTTACTCTACCAATTAAGGCACAGTTTCCCCACATTCACACCCAAGGCCCTCGCTTCTAGTCGGCAACATCTGGCATTATGGGAAATGCACTTGAGGCCATGTTACCATCCTGGTATGGGGTGCCTCTAGGTGGCTTCTGGAACTAGGACGTTACAAAGTGGTATCAGAGGTATTATTTCCTTTCTTTGAATTACTATTTAGATCCTATATCCATGGATACAATGGAATTGGTATATGGTAATAAGTTGTTCCCGGATGTAGCTAACCCATGTATAGGGAAATGCTAAACTACATTGTGTTTCAGTTATCCTGGTTTTTCAATTAATACATTTTATTTGATTTCACCTTGAGTGATTCACATGATTTGTGTTGTTATTGATGATGTTGTTGAGGCTCTATTTCTATTTCAACACAATGATATGAGGGTATTCCCTCTCATGAATCATATAGACACTTACTATAAAACAAATGTCATGCATACTTTCCATGCCATATAGGGTGCATTAGCGATTGCATGTTGTGGTGATAGGTGTTGTGAAAGATATTCATGATGTTGTGATAGTTGTTGTGATAAACGTATCTGCTATTTGATGGGGTATTGTTTGTGTAAGGGTTTTTTAGAATGAACAACGAAATTTAGTTCTTGAGGTGTTATGGGCCCTCATCGACCAGAATATGTTGGATCGTTGAATTTCTTACCTTGTTTATAATGTGTATAAGATTCTAAGTTTTGATTCATGGGGAGTATGGGCCCTCATGGATAAAAATTTGGCACTTTGGTGTTCGTTTATTTTTTTTTCTGGGATTTGGATTAGTTTCTTTGGCTTACTTTCTAGAAAACTAAGAATATATGCCGTGTAGTTTTGACTACAAACTATGTTTTCATCTGTTCATGAAGAAACTATTTTTTTAAGTACACATTGTGTACCTTATGTACACACCATGTAGTCTCTAACTGTGTCATATGCCATGTGGGAAGAGTCCTGGTATTGGGAATTTCATATATGAACATGCCATGTACCAGTTGTACACGACGTTTCATTGTGACCCTGTGTCCGCCCTTGTGACTTACAACACGGACAGAGTAATCTTAGCTTATACATGCTGTGTTAGTCCTATACATGCCGTGTAGTGTAATTTAAGAATCCATCTGTGTACCTAACAACACTGGTTGGTGTTACCTCTTCTAGTACACATCGTGTCCATGTGGAACATGATGTGTAGTGTCAGCCGAGTATCCGGTCGTGTCCTGAACAACACAGGTCGGTGATTCTCGTCTAGTACATGTCATGTCTGTAAAAAACACACCAGGTAATCTTTTTCTATGGGGAGTCGTGTGGCTTAGCTATGTAGAAGGACTCAGGAAGGGGAAGAGAAATTCAAGAACATGCCATCTGTAAGGACAATACGTTGTGTGTTTGGGGTATTACATGACCAGTTTTGGCAAGGGTACATGCCCATGTGAAAGGATTAACAGAACACATCGTGTAGTTATTATACACACTGTGTAGTCCTATTTTGTAAAATTTGAATGTTTTATTTCTCCAATTCCCTTCTTACGCTTGCAGTTTTAGTCCTTGATGATCATAATCTATGGTGTGCGCTTGACCTTGCAAAGTCATACCACCGACACGTCCTCCGGTTGTATGCCAGTTGCAAGGCAATGATCACACACCAGATATAGATGATCATTGAATACCTACAGATCCTCTAGTTGTGCAAGTCTTGGCACTAGGAGTTATACCTGACACAGGTGCTGATGCACAGTTCATGGAGGGTTTTTTGTGGATGATGCAGACCTTCCAGGGAGCACCGCCTCTTGCCCTATTTATGGAAGAATTGACGCGGGGTTTTCTGCAGCAGCATCCTCCCACATTCACGGGGAAGTAAGACCTCAGGATGTAGAGTCATGGATAGAAGCCATGTTGATGATCTTCAACCATCTGAAGATACCTCCAGAGTGGAGGGTGAAGCTCACTACCTACATGCTTTGAGACTCCACCAAGAGATGGTGGGATGTGTTCTCGTAGGCGGGACACTAGAAGAATATGACTTGGGATGAGTTTAAGTGCATCTTCTCTGATTACTTCTACTCAGAGACATTGAGGGACGATCTAGCAAGAGATTTCATGATTCTGGAGTAGGGTGCTCTTTCTGTTATGGAGTATTACTCTCTCTTCATAACGCTACATCATTTCTCACCTATTCCAGGAGGTGATGATTTATTCTAGGAAAGGAAGTTCACGGATGGTCTGTGGAATGACATCCGATCCTATGTGAATATCTTCATGTTGACTTCTATCTCTTCTATAGTCAACTAGGCGCTGATCATGGAGCACAATCTGAGGGATTCTGGAGCTGTGAGATAGGCCGGTTCAGCATCTAGAGTTAATGCTCCGCTAGCTGATAGCCGAAAGCGCCACAGAGAGATTGCAGGAGGATATCAGAGTAGGCAGGAAATATCTTCTGGCATCCAGGTGGTATCCAACAAGTGTGGGAGGATCAGGCTTATGTGTCCACATTTATCGAGGGATCTAGTGAAGTGTCGATCTTGTGGCAATATGGGTCATCTTCAGCGTTACTTTTAGTTCTTTTAAATAGAAGGTGGTGATAGGGGTTCTTCTATGACTCCTCATTCATGAGCAGCACCACCAGTTTCTCACCAGTCTGGGAACTAGAGTTCTTCTAGCCATTCAGGCCAAGTTGAAGGTCATGACTTTGGTCGCCAGTCACCCAGTTTTCAGCGACATTAGGGTGTATCAGCTCAGAATGGCCAGGCAGGGTCCCAGGGCCATGGTACAAGCCAGAATTTTGCAGTGGAGTATACCCAGCATAAGTAGGATCTAGGACCCTTTACAGTTCGATGTACAATCTTCGTAGCCTCATTTTATATTCTCCTATTTTCGATACATGGGTTTCCCATATCATTATATATGTTGCGGTTGTGGAGAGCCTTGGGCTCTGAATCTTTTCTTTTGATGAAATATTGACACTACACACTCTCTTTGGGACTATAACGGTGAGAGTACATCAGTGCAAGGAGTTCCCTATAGAGGTTGGTGGGTGTCACATTTTATGGGATCTCTATGTCCTAGAGATGATGGGCTATGATATCATTCTCGGAAAGGACATGTTATTTTGCTTCCAGGCAGTCATCGATTTCTATCACTATAGGGTGGGTTTCACATCACAAGAGGGAAGATCTTTTCTTCACAAGGGAAAGTAGGATGTACAAGAGTGCAAATCGAGACCCAAGCATCATGGGTTTGGAGGAGTTACAACCCAGATTACTAGCCTATATTTGGATGACCAGGGGAATTCACAGTTATACTTTCTTACAGTGGTAGATTATTTCAGAGATGTCTTTCCAGATGACTTTTTAGGTTTTCCTCCAGAGCCTGAGGTAGAATTTTCTATTGAGCTTGTTCCAGGAGTGGAACTAGTGTCCATTCCTCCTTACAGAATTGCTACACCAGAGTTACAAGAGATCAAGAAGCAGTTTGAAGAGTTTTAGGAAAAGGGTTTCATCTGACCCAGTACTTCTCCATGGGGTTCTCCTGTACTGTTGGTGAAGAAGGAAGAAGGTACCCTTAGGCTCTGTCTGGATTATCTGAAGTTGAACCAGTTGACGTTCGAGAACTGATATCCCTTGCCGAGGATTCCTGATCTCTTTGATTAGCTTCGAGGAACTCGGGTGTTCATGAAGATTGACTTATGATCCAGTTATAATCAGTTGTCTGTTATACCATCTGATATACCTCTCACAGTCTTCTAGAGAAAGTATGGTCTATAAGAGTATGTGGTTATGTTAATCGGTCTTATGAACGCAACTATAGTTTTCATGGTGCTGATGAACTGCGTGTTCCATCCATACTTGGATACATTCATTGTGGTCTTTGTGGAAGATATCTTGGTGTACTCTCACACATGAAATGACCATAACAAACATATTGAGATCATTCAGAGTACACTAAGAGAGCATCAGTTATATGATAAACTCTCAAAATGCCTCTTTTGGATGGACTATATTAACATCTTGGGTCATGTTATCTTAGAGACAAGAGTATCAGTAGACCGAGAGAAAGTGAGAGTAGTAGTTTTATGAGAGAATTCGAAGAATGTATTTGTGGTACAAAGTTATCTAGGCCTGGCATGATACTACAATCATTTCATATTGGACTTTTCATGCTTAGCAGCACCACTGACGGGCCTAACTAAGATTGGTGAAATGTTTTTATGGTCAGATTCTTGTGATTCAGCCTTTCAGGAGATCAAAGGGAGGTTACTTCAGCACCAATACTAGTTTTTCTAGAGCTAGGAAAGAGCCATAATGTGTATTGTGATTCTTCATGTATCAGTCTGGGAGTTGTGCTTTTGTTGGGAGAAGGAGTTTTTGCATACGAGTCTCGGCAGTTGAGGCCACATGAGATGAATTATTTGACACATAATCTCTAGTTTTCTATAGTTGTTCATGTCTTGCACGGTTGGAGACATTATCTTCTGGGAGTTCATTTTGTGGTTTTCACCGACCACAAGAGTCTCAAGTACATCTTCACATAGCGTGATCTAAATTTGAGACAGCGAAGGTGGGTTGAGTACCTTCTATCCTTTCACTTTGAGCTTGAATATACATCTGGGAAAGGAAACACAGTGGATGATGCATTGAGTAGGAGGACTTAGATACAGGCAGTTCAAGAGGCCAATAGTGAGTAGAAGATTAGGGATCTATTCTCTGAGATGCATTTGGAGGTTCACGACAGACAGAGGTAGAATTTTATTTCTTCTGTGGCGGTAACCTCTACTCTTCTTGACAGAGTACGAATGAGGAAGCTATCAAGTTATAAAGGCCTAGTCCTATGGGAAGGTGTGTCAGGGGAGGACAGTATTCCTGGATGGACCATAGGTGAGGATGATATCATTCATTTCCAGGGGCGTGTATGGGTGCCAACAGACATACGTGATGACCTGATGTGGGACTTTCATTCCTCATTCTGGGTGATTCATCCTAGTGTCACCAAGATTTATTGTGATCTACACCATCAGTGTTGGTGGCCAGGTATGAAGAGAGATGTTTCTGGTTTTGTTAATGAGTTGTTCCACCTATCAGCTAGTGAAGATGGAGCATCAAAGACTGGTACAAAATTTATAGCAGGTTCCCATTCCCTAGTGGAATTGGAATGATGTCGCGATGGATTTTGTGACAGGTTTACCGAGGTCAGCTCATGGGAATGATGCAGTTCGGGTTGTCATTGACAGACTCATGATGGTTGCTCACTTCATTCCAGTCAAGGAGACTTTCTGTGTTGATGAGCTAGGATGGTTGTACATCTGTGAGATTGTGCGCTTAAATGGAGTTCCTCACTACATTGTTTCAAGAAGATATGCATATTTTACTTCTCGGGTATGGTAGGGGCTTTATAAGGCTTTGGGTACATAGATACTTTTGAGTATAGCTTTCCATTCTCAGATAGATGTCTAGTCTGAGTGTATGATTCTAGTGCTTGAAGACATGCTTCGTGCATGCATCCTGGATTTTGGAGGTTCTTGGGAGAAGCATATACCTCTTGTGGAGTTTTCCTATAATAACAGTTTTCATGCGACTATTCATATGGCAGCTTATGAGGATTTGTACGGTAGGTCATGCCAATCACCGTTTTGTAGGTTGGAGGCTGGAGAGGTAGCTATGTTGGGACCTCATCTTGTTAATGAGACCATAGAGAAGATATAGTTGATTCGGAAGAGGATGTCTACTGCAAAATCTTGACAGAATTCTTATGTTGATCAGCTGAGACGACCTCTGGAGTTCAAGGTTAGAGATCAGGTTTTCCTGTGTGTCACAGCGATGTTGGGGAACAGGAGGATTAGGAGATAGGCTAAGATTTCACCGAGGTACGTCGGACTGTTTGAGGTGTTGGAATGAGTTGGGCAGGTTTCCTACGAGTTGTAGTTACCTCAGAGGTACCAGGCTATGCACGATGTCTTCCCTATTTCTCCATATCGACATCACTTCTCATACACATCTCATGTCTTTAATCTCGACGGAAGTTGATTTAGAAGTGGATGCATCTTTTGAGGAGCATCCTATCTAGATTGTCGATCGAAGTACGAAGGTTCTCC
Source organism: Viscum album (assembly GCA_963277665.1). NCBI lineage: Eukaryota > Viridiplantae > Streptophyta > Magnoliopsida > Santalales > Viscaceae > Viscum > Viscum album. Next base: position 1,662,712,315 of record OY728153.1, on the reverse strand, counting down.
ATGGATGCTCTGTCCCTTTGGTACAAGTGCTATGGAAGCACGAGTGAGTAAAGTACAAGACTTGGTAGAGGGAGGCTGATGTACAAGTACAGTGGGAAAAGAATTTCAGGGTTTCTTATTATATGAGCCGTTCAAGGGAAATTTTGGGATTAATTTCTTTAAGGGGAAATTTTTAAAGAACCTAGATCTTTTTTTATGTATGTTTTCTTTTTCAGGTCTTTTTTGAGAAAAATATGAATTTATGGAAATTTTATAAGCACACATCGTGTACTTTATGAGTACACATCGTGTACTCGGTTACTGTAGGTAACCGTGTGCAGGCTATATAGCGGCCATGCACACGACCATGTGGGGGTGACCTAGAGGCTGCCAAAATCAGAGTATGGAAAGGGTGAGTGAATGCCTTGTACTTAAAAAGTACACTCCGTGTATTTTTTTTCTTAATTAAATGCACCAGGTTCACATCATATTGACAAAAACATGTTCTTCTTTGACTTCTTCATTAGAGAGGTCTATAAGGCCACAGATCTTCGACGAGCCCCTGAGGGAGCGTCTTTCCTCTGAATTTAACATCTCCGATTGTGTTGGAATATCATCTTTGAGTTCGCACTTCTCCTTAATCACATTTTTATGATTTCTCCTCTCTCATGGGATATCATGGGTTGAACGTTTTAGATGTTTTTGTATATCTATTTCATTCTAGGTCTAGCTAAGGGCAGACACTGGAGTATATCGATATCCTAATGCCGAGGTAGGTGGTTTTTGCCTTTCTATTGAAATTCTTTGAGTATTATGTGCAATTTTAACCAATTCTCTTGAACAGGGTATTGGGTGTTTACCATTATAACCCTGTTAATTACCTACAATGTTGGTATGTGTAAATGGAGGCTAATTGGATGTTAATAGGGTTTTTCTATGCTTTTGATGTGTTTTTTCATGCATGTTCTGTCGGTAGTGGTTTGGCATTGTTTATCCATTAGACTTCATTGATATTTCCCATGCCTATTATAGTAGGATGGAGTGATTATTCTATCTGACATGCTTCAGATGATGTAGACTATTTAGCCAAGTTTTTCATGAGGTTTTCTTTGGCTGTATAGGATTTCTATGCTCATTGACTTACACAGGTCTGTGAGAACCTGGTGTAGAAGACTATAAGGGGAATTTATAGAGTGATCTTTCTCAGAGAGTCTTTGAGCACTTTAGGCTCTAAGAAGAATTTACTGAGTGAGCATCCTCAGAGAGACATTGAACTATTTTAGTATATAAGTGGAATTGACTAAGAGAGCTTCCTCACAGAGTCTTTGACCACTTGGGGCTATGAGGGGAATTGATCATGTGTGCTTCCTCCGAGAGTCCTTAACTACCTTAGACCATAAGAGGAATTGATGTGTGAGATTCCTCAGAGAGTCTTTTGACCTTGGGGCTATAAGGGATACTGACCATGTGAGCTTCCTCAGAGACTCCTTGACTACCATAGACTATAAGGGGAATTGACTATGTGAGCTTCCTCAGAGAGTCTTTTTAATGCTGGGACTATAAGGGGAATTTACAGAGAGAGATTCCTCAGAGATTCTTTGTAATATCCTTATTTGATTGAACCACAGGGGTTATGCTGAGGGAACCACCCAGAGGGTTACCTACTTGTTTTCCTAGTGTTGATATATGGAACTAATTGCATTGAAACTATAGGATTGGTTACTACTGAGTACTTCCTTGTTTACTGATTTTTTTGTTCTTTACCTGCCATATATTGATTGACTATTAGGCTCAAATCTTATGGTGATTGACTACTGGGATATAGTATAACACACTTTTTGGTCTATGAATTTAGGACCAAACTGATTATATTGTGGCAGGTATAGATAAGGGAAAGTGCCCTTTTACTTCAGGTACATGATGTGTTGTGGAGTTGGAGAGCATGCAACTAAGCTGAGGCTTGCGATGCTAAGAAGCTTTTATCTATTTTCTTTTGTACTTTGGATTAGTACTATTTTCTATTCCAACATTTTGATGTGTTTAGTAATTTTCCTAGACATATGTACCATGCATCATTTTGATATCTATACACTATGGCTGTTTATTTCTTTAGACTTCCGTTTTTTACTTTTGTAAGGATTATTACTGCTTCTGTTATTGTTATATGTTTTATCTTCTTCTGTGTTACTCTTCCAATCAGGGCATATTTTCCCCACTATCACACCCAAGGACACCACTACTTTTTGGAAGCCTCTCAGGTTAGGGAAAATTCACTTGAGGCAATGTGACCAACCAGGTACGGGGCACCTCTGGGTGGCATCAGGAACTGGGACGTTACATGCCTACCATATAATTCTCACTCCAAAAAAGGAAGAGGTGGATTGTATTGGGTGGGGAAACATAAACGGGTTCATTTGGATGCTCAAGAATTTAGTTCATTTTATATGGTATTTCCTCTTGAGGGGTGACATATGTAGTCTTATTAGCTTCTACATCTTCTTATAGTTTCTTTTTAGGATCTTTTTTATCATATTTACCTCTTGGTTGTCAAAAGTCCAAACCATTCTTGCTTCTCAGTAGTATTGTGTTGGATTTCTCAATAGGTCATGTATCAATGTTTTCAAGTAGGGTTCTTGGTAATCTGTTAGATAGGGTCTTTCAGATTTGACCCATTTCAAACTCATGAATCCTTAAAAAAGATCTTTGGTTTGCAAATTATATTTCCTAGTTTTTCATTCTTATATTTTATTTCTTAAAGAAAGTATCTAGGAGGATTTCCATGTTACATAGATGAGGGGGAGGTGGTTGATGTGGTCTTGGTTGTGTGGGTTGGAATTATTTCTGAGGTCTTTCATGCATGTTTTTTTGAATTTGTTGTTTTTGTCCTGGAACTGGGTTCATCATTGGGTACCTTGGTGTTCATTGATTGTGGCCTTATCATTGAATACTTCACTGTAGGAAATATCCTTCACTTCTATGAGGTTTCTAATAAGAAGGCCTTTTCTGGTAATATTGGGGTTTCTATTAAAATATATGGTTCTATTGATTTTAATTAACATAATTACAATACTATAGTTCTTTATATCATTCCTTTCAGTCTTGGTAAATATAAAGGCCACTGTACATATCACATGATTTAATTTCCATCATAGGAGTGGGAGGGGGTTGGGTGTCTAGCATCTGGAATGAATCGAGCTTCTTTGTGAGCGCTTCAACTTGGGCTACTAATCTAGTGCTCTAATATATCTAGTGGATACCACAATGTGGTGGTCAAGGATAACTTTTCCAATGGATGGAATTGTGTGATACTTCATCAATACATTCTCATCATGATTTGGGGGTCATAAACCTTAATACTCCATCAACGATAACTTCAACAATAGTTCATGTAGTTGGCTGGAGTCCTTGGAAGCATGCCTACATTTAAATACACATATCTATTCCATGTTGTGGAAATTTTCTCATGGGGTCATTGAATTGGTCACATAATTCCCATACTGATACTTTTTCATCTTGAGCAATGTTTGGGATATCTTTTCAGAGCTTCCAAGTTCGGATTAGTGGAAAATATTTGGAAAAATGGTTTTTTGGAAACATCATCCCAAGTCTTGATTGACTCGAGGAAATGACTATTTAGCCAATCCATAGCTATTTATCATATGATTAATGTTAGACCATGTAGTCTAATAGAATTAGAAGAGACACGCTAGTTGTGAAAGGTATCGCAGACTACTAGGAGGTTGGAGATGTGCTCATGTGGGTCCTTCCTATAGAGATCTTTGAAATTTTCAATATTATGGATCATGTGAATGACTCCAGGTCAAATATAGAATGATTGAGAGTGAATGGGGGTACTTATGATGATTGAGGATGTTCCACAGATTGATGGAAACCCATAATCCATGATTTACTTTTCATGATGCAGCGATAATTATCCTGGAAATACCTGATGAGGGTTTGGTGGTTGGGGCCCCACTTGATTGTGTTGCATTGTTATTTCTGACTGGTGGTGTTCAGAAAGATACCTTTTGAACTATGTATCAAAGTTAAAAGGTTCATTCGACTCAATGTTCCTACAACAAGCCAAGAAACCTAGGTTAACGGACTATTTTTTCAAAAAATTAGGGAAGCAAGGTCATCATGAATGGAAAGGAATGAAAGGGTTGATAGAAATGTAATCCCAGGTCTAGTGCCAAAGTTCTTCAAAAATAGTAGAACTTCCCCCGATAATAGTACCAAAATTTGATTTTCCCACATGCGTCCTTGGGTTCATACAGGCTATGGTCAGATTATAATTATTGTGTCCAAAACATTACTTACTACTCAAGCGTAGTATACTAGAAGTCCAAGGTCGATTCCACAAGGTAAAATCTAACACTTTTTATGTTACTATCTTTAGACACTTTAATAGAAATCCATTTTAATTTCTTTAGAGTTTGGAAATTTAATAAATATATGGGTGAATGGGACTTTAAATAATTAAATAGGGTTTGATATCAATTTTGAGTATCCGAAAAAAGGAAACATTCATTATATTCTTGGAAGGGTCCTAATTCATAGGCTGCAAAGCAAGAAGAGGTAACCAGTATACTTTTTTCAAGTCACCTAGTTCTATCTTGCAAGTGACTATTCTGTGATTGGGATATAGTAACAGTCGATGTGCATTATGTTTAGCTTCTATGGAATAAAGTGTCTTAGACTAGTGGTCACAGCCTATTATACTGTAACAAGGACATGGTTTTCCAATTAAAATATCTTGTGATCAGGGACATTCACATGAATTGGATAAACTTGATGTATTTATCTTGATTACTAATTCATTAGGGTTTAAAAAATTATATTTAAATAACATTTATAAGTTTAGATACATATAACCTCATTCCCTACCCCTGATTGGTTTAGCTACTCATGGTGGGTGGGGATGCAATTAAATATATAATGAAAATCATGATTGCCATGCTATTTGAATTAAAATAAATCTCAATCATGCAATGTTTTAGATTTAATGTGATAAGAAAAATGCACCCATATTTTAAAAATATAAATCACTACATTAGTTGATTTCTTACTTGAGATTAAGAACGTAGATGGATCTAACACGTGTCATTGGGAATTGATGTTGAATGATGAGAATCAATTCATTGTGAATTTGAAAGAGTTGAAAAAAACACAATCCAAGGATATTGAATTGAAATAAAATTTAAACCATGAAGAGATTTTGAGTTTGAAAGAGGCTAAGGATGGAGATACTCAAAGGGGGTAAAATATATAGAGAAATATCATCTTAGAATACCGTGAAATGCTCTATAGAGGTGATATATTTATAAGCACATTTGTTTACAATGTGTACAAGAGTTGCGCGTCGAGTACCGTTGATCCACATAGATCTCAATAGATTTTTGATATTCCATGTTCCTTGAACATATGTGGACCAATTAATTAGGTTTTACTATATACAAATTTTCTATAGAGGAATCATGACGTGTACTTTTCCTCGACAATCCATCTAGTGTGGATTACTTGTTTAACTTATTTGACTGATGTCTTGTCATTTACTGAGTCTTCATGACATGTAGTGGATATTCCTCTACCTACTTCATGTCCTGGTTCACAGCTTGAACCATGACTTGTCATATGTTGTGAAATCCTATTACATGGCATTTAATTCCATATCACGATTTGTAGTAAGTGAATTTTGTACGTTTTCATCATTCACCCTTTGAATCATATGAATCCTCATTATGGAATAATGAGTAATATACAAAATAAAATATTGAATAAATAAGTGAAAATCCATAATTAAATAATATTAAATGTAAATATTAATTCAGTTTATTAGTAATTGATACCATATAAGGATTAGGAAATGAGTCTCTAATATATCTAAAATGTATAAGAGTGTCTTGGAGTATGTAATAATTCCCCTCAAAAGGGTGTGATTGTCTGAATCTCCCATTCTCACGACCATTGTGAGTTCTTAAGAATCATTTTTTATGAACTTGTAATGGATTCCAACCATTTTAAAGAAGATCCATACAAAATAATGGTTATGTAAACTATTTGAAGTCTCTATTTAAGATGATTACCTTTTATTTGAAATACATCCATTATATCCCTTATTAATGACCACATGGTTTTTATTTTTGAAATAAAAACACCACTATTTTGAGGATAATGATATTTGGGAGATATTATGGATGGTTTTTGATGATATAATTTTTTTTTCTTTTAATAAGGGATGGTGGGGTGACCTTTTATTGTTAAATATGAGTTTTATTTTTTTAATCACCCAAAACTATTCAAGAATTGGAAGTCAATATTGACCCATTTGCATCCAAAATTTATAATTAATTAGTTTGATAGAAGATAGGGTCTATACATTACAAAAATTAAAAAGTAATCATGTTCTAATCCTGTTATTTCCTTTATCACAAAGGTTACTCACCTTTACCATTTTATGTTCAACTATGATATCTGGTATCATAACCTCGGTAAATTCTTGGTTAAGACTAAAACAAAATGAGACTCAATAGATAAATTGGAACCATTAATTCTAAATATGTGTTTAAACTTTTCAAAAAAAAATGATGTGTGTGGAAAATTAATTTTTACCCAAGAGCATGTAACGTGGAAACCCCCATTTTATCCTCAAGTGAAATAAAATATATTTTACTGATATTTATATTCATTAAAACAAAAAATTACCTAATATTAATTAATATTATTAAAAATATGGAATCAATTTCATCCAATTCTGTTAACATAATTAGAAGAAATATATTTTAAAATTAACTAGCAAAACGTTTTAAAAATGATTTTTCTAGATATGCATTTTCAAGCACAATACCATCTTATTTTATATCTTTGAGTATTAATCACAATTATATGAATTAAAACTCATATATATATATAATATAAATTTAATGTCAATAATTCCACATTATTGGTTATTTTAATTTATTAAAATGGAGAAACATTCTGCACTTGCAAAACTTTTCTAGAAAAAATGATTTTTTAATCCTCAAAACAATGTTATAACAACACATGGTATAAAGATAAATAAAATGTAATTAAATAGAAAAAAAAACTAAATAATTATTATTTTATGTTTATATAAAATTTTAATTATTATGGAACTTTTAAATTAGTCCATTTATTGAAAAGAAATGTCAGTTTTACGAAAAATATTATTTTTCACTATTCACAAAAAAATAACTCTTCTTAGAAAAATTAAAAAAATTATTCCAAAGATAGATATGACATTATGTTTAAAAAAATTCGTTTATTTTTTAGTATATAATTTCTAAACTTTCTTCAAATAAATTATACTATTTTTTAAAAAAAAATTGAGAAAAAAACAAATTTTTGAATCATGTAAAGACTTTACTAAAATTTAATTCTTTATTTACCAATATATTTGATTAATATAAAAGTTGTAGACATAATTATTACAAATTGTTCATTAATTTTAATAATTCCAATTTTAATGTATACGTTACAATAATCTCATTTAAATAGAATATTTCATATCCTTTCGGCTCGCTGTTGCGTATCATATACGTAATTGAACATAATATATTTATTTTAAAATGTCATGGTGTTACAATCTCCCCTACGTATATGAATTTTTTCCTTGATGTTTGAACATTCAATTGAAAAAAAACAATGTATTTAATTTTAAAAATTACTTTGTGGAACACCCACATCGCATGAAGGTTAAATAAACAACCTCTTAAAAAGAGGGGAAAAAGAAATAAAATGGTCATCAAAGAACTAGGTTTTCAAATTGGTGAACATTAAGGGGGGGTGAAACTATATATGTGTAGGACAAAACAAATTTCTAGAGACTAATATAGATAAAAACATCATCTGAAAAATTTTAACCACCAAAAAAAATTAAAATTTAAATTAGTTAAAAACCCAATAATTCATCAAATGTGAAGGTAATAAGAATTTTTTTTCCAAGATCATGTCCCTAGTGTTGAGGTATCTATTTACCATTTAATCTGGGAATATAAAAAAATATACTTACTAGACAGTTGTAATTTCAAATTTTAATTAATATTCAGCCTAATATCATCTTTTTTAAAACGATGAGTATTATGGATGAATTTTTCTTGCCGTAAGGACTAAAGTTTACTGATAATAGATCACCTAAACCAAAACATAATAACAACAAGATATTCATATAGTATTTATAAATTAACCAAAATTTAAATGGTTATCATATGATAACATAATAATAAAAGTATAAACTTTCATATGAAGAAATAATACATTTTAATTAAATATTTATACCATAGGTTAAATATTGATTATTCCACAAATAGATAACCAAATAGTTAATTTATACTCGATATTCTCAAAGGTAAATATTTGTTTTACTTTAATGTTTATTTCACACATTAAAATTACCTACCCAAAAATATAATTTCATTCATTCATAATAATCCTTTACATTAACCCTTATATATATTTATACATCATCTTAATAAAATGTATCCCAAAATATTATTAATCATCAAAAAAATACTAAAGAATAAATCCATTGATATATTTCCCATAATCATGTTAATAATTATACATCAAACCATTTACATAAAAATACATTAATACTAACTAGGATATCACATAGGCCAATGGTTGGTGTCACGTCATTGTCTCTATGTTGATGTGGAATCAAGACCCATGACCCTATAGGATGAAATTGGATGTCACAGGACATGTAGTCTATCATTTTTATAAAACTATATTAAAATTATTCAAAAAAATATCCCAAAAATATGATGAACTTCCTTGAAATAAAATTTATAATTAAATAAATTTTTAACAAATATGGTTTTATACACATATTATTTTTTTCAAAAAATCAAATATTCATGACAGAATATAATTAAATTATCATTAATTATCTTATTAACCCTAAAGTTTTTCAATACCTTTAATCATATTTAAATAAAAAATAAATTTTCCTTCCACAAATTAACATTTCACTAAAACACACTCTAAACCCACATATTGTTTTATATTAAATGTCTCACAAAATATCCATATACATGTTATACTCCATTAACAAAATGCCTCAAGTGTATTATCAATGATTTTAAATATCTGATTACCCTTATACATATCATCCCCAGACACATTAGTTTTATCCCATATCACTATGTGATATCATAGTTTTTCATATGTTATATTCATTAAATAACCATCATTGTGAATTGAAAAATTGTTAATTAACCCAAGCATATCCCCTAATAGTATCAAACAAGGTGTGAAGAAAATACCATTATCATATACCAGGTGTCGATCGAGTCAAATCCCAATGTACAAATTTCAGTGCTATTACTCATATGTACAACCATGTGATATCCACATCCCTTGTATTCTTCATAGTGGGATGGAACTTCTTGAAAAACGAAAAAATACCATCCATAAAAAGACATTGAATCGTTATCCTACACACAGAGTTATCCTCAATATTATTCATTCGGTTAAGTTCCATAATCTATGATTCTTAAATCTAGTTCCCAATGTTTTTATAAAACCTTCTATGATATAATCTCTATTGGTCCCAAATAATTCAATTCAAATTCACTGGTCATGTTATTACATTGGAAAATTAAACATGATATCACATCCCAATGGGATCAATAGTTTGGTATTATTGGTAAACTAGACACATAATTTGGTTTCACATTACATCTAAAATCATAAATTAAAATGGGAATGTAAATATTATATATTCTTGATCTCATTTATAGAAACCTTCTTAAAATCCTTAGGAAAGCTAAATAGATAAAGGGGGATATTATTTTATCAATAATATTTTCATAATTATAAAACCAGAAACAATAAAGAATGTTTAACTAGTGAGGTATAACAAATATGTATAGTTAAATAACTGAAAAATAGATCCTTTTAACAATAAATTGAGCATGATAATGAATTCATGGATAATACCAGTAAAAATATCCATGATAATCAATAAAAAATTCGCAATGCTATAATTTATTAAAATTTTACATCGTGATCACATGAATCATGGTATGTATGCCATAAAGAAATTGTTCCTAGAAAGTATAATTGATGGGTATGCATACAAAAAAAACTAATTTAATGATAGATTATCCTTTGCCTCATGAACCTTGTCAATTAATCAAGGGTCTAACCATAATTTGGCCCCACTGATCACTCTATTTCCAACACATTCCTCAAATTTTGAATGATTAATTCAATTAGAAAACAATATTACATATTGAAAAATATTTTTATGCTGTAAATAATATATATATATTTATCGACGTTTTCCACAGTCAAGAAAATGAATTTTATTACAATGAACCATTTTTATAAAGTAAATACATCCTAATCAAAAAAATATCAATGATAATGAATATGGATATTTAAAGGAAATTTAATATTCAATGTTCACAAGAAAGTGAACGATTCTGGGAAAAGTTAATGAAAAAATTATACAATAATGTGAATGTTAAAAATTTCTTTGTGTGAACTAATCATAAACCATATAGACAAAGAATAAATAAATTATCACTAATAAATTTTCATAGTGTAATATAAATAAAAATTGGTTTATTTTCATTGATTAATATAAAACCCATAAAAATACCATTAGAATCATTCTTGAAGAAAATAACTTTTTCCCATTGAAAATCCTTACTAAAAACTAAAAAAACCAAAATATTACAAAAAATATTAATTGAAAAGAGTCATAGAAAATTTTATAAGATAAATCAATGAATTATGTGTTCATGATGGTGGAAAATTATATTCATGTTGAGTATGACAAATAAATGATTCCTTCCACATTTTCATTACAAGAGTAGAATATTTTCATATTTAGAAAATTTGAAAAAGATTCATTTAAAAACACTTCATAAAGAGACAATAATGTGTAAAAATGACTATAAATAGTCATACGTGAATATTAAAAATTTTAATTAATTTTTTTAGAAAACATGGATTTGGAAGTAAAAATGTATTTGAATTAAGAGAAAAATAAATTCAAATTAACCAAAGAGTCATTTTATAAAATATTTTAAATAATAATTATTGAAAAATGTTAGTATATCATTAAATGTTAATGAATAATTATAGAAGAATAAAATATATTTGGATTATGATATAAATATAAAAAATGTCACTAAACAAATACTTATACATAAACAATCCTGAATAATGATGTGGTTGTGAATGAAACCCTTAATACTTTGGTAACTATTGAATAATAAAATCAATAAAAGATATATATTAAAATGAAACTTTAAAAAACAAAAAAAGACCCATTATATAATATATAAATAGTTTAGTAGATACAGGTTATATAAATTAATATGTGCATAATACCATATAAGTCTCAATGGAGTGGAAATTGAAATGAAATCTTTTATAGAGATCACACTATTGAAGTGAGAATTACTCAAAAATATATTATTCATATCAAATGTAAATCCATATAAAAATTTATAAATTTAATATTAAATAAAAAATATTCATTACACATATAATCATTAATATTAAAGTCAATGAAGAAGTAAAATTACCCAAAAAAATAAATTGAGTTTTGAAACCCCTTACCACTTGATAACTTTTTCATCAAATAACCATAGAGAAAATAATTCCAATTGAACATAATATACCAAAAATTATCAATTATTCATAACTTTACATCGAAAAGGAGATGTGCATACACCATATAATTTAAATTTTGTGAATAACAATAAAAACATTCTCAATGAAAATAAATTGAGATAAAATCCCTTACCTCACATTTTGAATTAAATAAATATTCTTTTAACTTATGTTTAATGTTTCTAAATAGGTAATTAATATCTAAGAAAACCAAATTCAAATTTATAATATCATATATTATCTTTTTAGAACATCTTATGACACATTCATTAATAATATTTTGTTATTACCATTTTTTGGGGGTTATGTACTTTTTTTCTATGCATGTATTGTTGTGTATATTTTTATTATTGTTAATAGGAAATAGTTATGTAATATATAGAATTATATTAATTTTACAAAAACCATATTTATTCATTAGATATATATTTACAATATTTATTTAAATATGATCATGGAGAATGAATCACATTGTGTCTTGGAAATGGTAGGTAGTATGTATGAATGAGTGAGGTAATTATTTCTATAATGGGTTAAAGGGTAAAGAAATTTATGATATATAAAATTTAAATAACATATATCTTGTCATTGTTACAATTTATTTTCCTTATTTCTATCATTTTGATTTTCCATGTTATTTGGTGATGGAAACAGAATTGCCTTGGTTCGTGAGGCGGTAGTTCATCGTACACTCGAGCGATGGATTTGTTTCCCATTTGATGGAGAAGGATATGGATACATATAATAATATCAACATAATATCTAATTATATTTGACATACGAGGGTAATTATTTTTAAATTTTAACGACATTATTAGAGGTGCAGAAAAAGAAAAAATGGATCTTAGTAAGGATGATTACCTTTCCTTAGAAAATCCTTATTCATATATCTTATTTAGAACCAATGTAGTACCCAAGGATTATGTAATGTAAAACATAATTTATGGTTTTTTTATTTAAAATTTTTATGAATTAAGTATGGGTATTTTTGGTAAAATTTCAATAATTTTTTGGGACCAAAATAGAGGTGCATGTGCTGCGCACGGTTTTTCCATACCGTGTGGAAAGCCTAGTAGAACCTGTGAAATGATTTAGATTATAAATAGTAGATATGTCATGTATATAAAAAAATAAAGATAATTTTCAAGTATTAAATTTTGGGTAATCTATAAGATAGTATCTAATGCATGGTTAACAGATGGTTTGTCTAACCATTTGGTCTAACCATGAACAGAGTCAAATCTAGATCCTTAAAAATAGGATCTCACTCTATTTTGACATAACTTGATCGTTTTTGTGCTTATTAAACCCTAATTCAGTATTCATCTCCATTTAAATTATTATAACCTCTTAAAATCATTTTGGAACAAATACAGAGCCCTCTCTTGGAATTTTCAAGCCCGATTCTTGAGGTAAGTGACTTTTTTCATCGTTTTTATCACCTCTTCTTAGATCCAGTAAGATCTACTTCTCCTATCCTATTTGTTTCACTGATCTATTTCTATTGTGGTTATATTTAAATTTTTTGAAGCCTAATAAGATTATATTTTTCCTTCTTGTTAATATAATAGATCTACGGTGGTTTCACGGAAAATCGACCAGGTTGTATGAGCATTCTTTATCAGTTTTTAGTTTTCATCGAATCCTTTGAGGTGGGTGGATTAACTCACAAATCATCATAGTAGAACATAATTGAATGGTATAAAATTGAATTATTTTTTCCTATTTTATTTTTAATTGTATTTTTTTATGATTTCTATAAACCCTATTTTCTTATGGTTTTGGAAAATCTAGAAAATGGGTGATTTGGATTATGGTGTTTCATTCATGATCTTAAAAAGTTGATTTTAAAATGGGATTTATGTAGAATAATTATTAATGGATTTGGTAAAAAATTTCTCAAAAAAATAAATTATTTTTTGAAATTTAATTCTCTGAGTGGAATTGGTTTTATTAAATTTGTTTCTATAAAATAATTGTTTTATTGAAATTTTTATTTGAAATAGTTTTGGAATAATACTAGAATGTGAAAATGACCTTTATGTGGCTTGGTTACTATATGACCTTGTGCTTTGTTCAACAATTTTAATTGTATATGTGTTGTAATTATCATGTGATAATATGGTAGATCAATATAACACCCCAATATTTCATAGAACGTTATTTCCTTAAAGTAATTCAATAACTTGCAATACAAGCAACACCGAGTTCAAGCGCACCATAACCTACCAAACTAGTCATTTAAAAGCATTTATGAATAGTAATAACAAAATTTTAAACTATATATAGTCCTTATAATTTTAGAATCCATATTTTGAGTTTCTTAGAAGTAATGTAAGAACTAATTAATTTTTTCATATAAAAGAAGTATTTTTCAAAAAATGCACTTTTACCGCCTTTTAATGGTGAACCCTTTTGAAATACAATATTTAAAACTTTTATATATTAAATTTGACATAATAAACTTATTTTTTAAAATTGTTACATATGAATTTAGTTTCAATAAATATTTGGTACTTTTGTGATAACTTTCATATTTTTATGGATAGTTAAAATTACTAAATTTTAATTAAAAACGATTTTTTAATTGAAATAATTATTAGTGATAAATTATGAATTTGAGTGGTTTTAAAGTATATTTAGAATATATTTTTACCATTTAATACAATTTTGGTCATTGGATGTAATTTCACATTTAAACCAGACATAAACAAGTGTCAATCTTTTAATAGTTATTATTTCTTAAAAACATGCTTTTTGTTTTGACAGTGGGAATTAAATTTAAATTAATTTCTACCACTTCTATGTTTTGAATATGAAAAAATGGATTCCATATTTGGAATAATGATGTCCAAAGTTTTTAAATAGTTAACTATTATTTTTAGACATTTCGAATAATTACTTCGGTAAATATTTTATTTACCATGGTTAAAGGGTATATCCGGTAAATAAGGGTAACAAAATAATATTTTAATAATATTAAATTACCCTAACACTTGTCATAAACCTATTGGTTGATATATGTCTAACCATGGACATCTTTGGGTCGATTTAGGTACCCCATGTATCCACTTGTAAGTGATAGGGACACTTTATATTAATTAAGTTAATGTAAATACAAAAACGACATAAGAATATATCCTTTAGAAAAAAATTCATATAGGGTTATATATGTTATATTTTTTCCAATAAATATTCATTAGAAATCTGAAAATATTTCCTACATAATGGTATTTTATTTATAGTTTTAATACATTGAATAATTAAATTTATTTATGACAAAATAATGATGCAGTATTTTCCTTATTAATGAAAGAATCAAATAACTAGTATTTTATATGTTACAATAAATATAATTTGAATGTTTTGATGACACCAACTAAATTTATTGGTTACTATGACATTTTATTATTTCTTAAATGAATTTTGTTCGAATTAATAAAGTTTTTAGGACTTTATCAAAAATCAATAATTCAATAGTGTCAAAATTGACATAAAAGAGTTCTTAAAACAAATATAATATTATCACTTGATATTATATTCCTAAAAATATAAGTTTCGGCCGAAGGACTTATATACTTATAGGTGTATCATTAATGGTCCACTTGGTGGTATATTTGAGGTATATAGTAAGTTTATTAATCATATAATATAAAAATACAAAGTGACATGGTAAATGTCAAACTAATTAACTAAGAGTTAAAACTAAAAGATAAGTTTAATAAAGTGACACAAACCTATATAAAACCTATTTTTTGAGTTGTATTCAACCTGACCCCACTATAGACTTTCAATAATACATTTTTGAGCCATTAGAAACCGAATATGAATTTATTATAAAATAATATTTCTAGCTTTTCCTAAGGTGTCACTCACCCCTCTTATAAAAGGTCACTCCCCCTTCATTTTAATTCATACCTTATAAGCCTTTTGGATTGCCCAAAACCTTTCCTAATATTCTATAAACATCCCAAAATTCAACCTAGAGGCCTTAGTTTGATCATAAATCTAACCTATGGAGTCCTTTTGATCAAATCAAAAGAAATAACCCGAAGAATAGGTAATGTTTTCACCACCCTCTTTCAAGTTCCTTTTTCTTCAACATATTATTTATTTTTTATTTACATTCTACAAAAATAACTCCAGTATCTTCTATATAGTGTGATTTTATTATAAATATTTCACAACTATATTCATTATTCTATCCATCTTACGAATTATAATGTCACTAAGCGTTTGTACGTATGGCTTACAGTCTCCACGCCATGGTGTAATTTTTTATTCAATACTATGTTATTTGGATGGATATAATGATGAATAATATGTAAATAAATAATTAAAATAACATGATAATGTCTCTATAAAATTAATATACTATCCAATTCCACATTTTTATGGAAATGATATTGTCACTAGTGCGTACATACCGATTACCATCTCTACGACACGATTAGATTCATTTCCACATTCATCATTCATCAATGATTATAAAAATATACATTACTAATATGTTTGTAATATATGAAATAATAATGCTAATTTAGATATATATATATACTTACATATATTTTATTCACTTAGTTCCGTTCAATACGTTATGAAAACGGAAACAGCGTTTATGCGTACGTACGGACTACAATCTCCATAAACGGTGTTTTCCATTTCGCATATATATCTATTATACATAATTATATTCTAAATATATATGATATATAATATTCTGGAAGTATTAAATCATGATCTAGGTGATACAATCAAGAGTAACAAATTAAAACATGTACGTTAAAGAAATCAATTATTACCCGAAATGTTAATTTAACATGGAAATTTTTATTAAATGAGTTGTAAAAGTCATAAATGAATAATGTATGATATCATAAATAATAATATGGTTCTGATATAATTTAATAACATACTATGGTCTTCATACAGGAGGTTAAATGTACCCTCAACTAAAGGAAAGAGCAAGGTAATGGATTTTCTTATCTCACTTTCAACTCCGTGAGATTTCCATTGTTCACCACTAATTTATTGAATGTGATGTATTGTGTACTACCATTTGATATATATTATCATGATTCTATTTATATTAATGTTATTATATGAATAATTTTGTGGTTATTAACACTTGTTCATATGACTCAGTTGATTACAACGTGGTAAGGGGTTTTCATCTCACTCCTTATTCCTGTGAGATTCATGCCATATTGCCACTATTACCTTTTGTGTGGTGTATGTACTACCCATAATTGTATTATTTGTGTAATACACTTTAATTTATGTGTATTTATATATTCATTGTATGATACCTATTTCATGGGGTGTATGTTTTTTATGTTACCAAATTGGTAAGGGTTTATTTCACAATCTCTTTATTATCTGAGGTTGTTTATATGTAATTATCTGCTGGGACCAATTTATCATCCACATCCAAGTTTCTTAAAAAGTTATTCCAAAATATGCTTACTATATTACAGAATATGGGTTATATTCATTTATAACCTTATTTTACTTTTTATAATAAGTTTATAAAGGAATCTTTCTGTCATTTTCCAAACAAGGTCCTTTTTAACCTATTCGACAAAATTAAGGTAAAAATGTCTTTTTTTAACTTATATGGAAGGTGCGGATATTTTCTGCTGTTATAAAATCTTCAAAGATTCCCTTAATATCTTATAAGAATATTTTTAAATTAAATATTTTCTTTTATAATTATGTGACTTTTAAATGATTTCAAAAAAAGAGATATTTCTCTCAAATAGTTTTGATTTCATCAATGTCAACATCCTTTGATGGATTTTAAGTTTATTTGAAGTTGATTTATTATGATAATAAACATCCATATTTTATTGAAGGTTTTGTGATATGTTTGACCATGGATGTGTTATTTTTATACCATTTATGGTTTATGGAGAAAGTATTGACATTTCGTATGCTAGTTTTAATACGAATGTTTATGTTATGTTTATACCTGTTCATATGAGGAACGCATTGGACTTAGTAAGTGACGGGTGGAGCCCACTATAGCTCCTCAATAAATCAGTAGGTCTCATGAGACAAACTAGTGTCTTGGCACAAGGCCTTGACAAAATCTTATTTGTAGTCTTGGCACGAGGCCCTGCAACGTGGTTATGATAGTCTGGCATTATGCCTTCCATCATTATGAAAGTGGATATTGATACTGCATGTGATTATTCGATTAGTAGAATATCCATGTGAATAAGTAAATAGCATTATTTCATTTAATTTCTTCCATATTATGCTGAATTTCATGTTTAAAATGCTTTTGTTTTTTTATACATTACCTTAAATGTTTATGCTTATTTATGAAATTTTCCACTGTATTTTTATCCTTACTGAGCATCTGAGCTCATCCCTTTCTATGTTTTATTTTTCCTGGGATTCTAGGAAATGTATTGTTGTTGATACCCAGGGTTATTCCAAGGGAATAATGGCATTCATAAAGGATTATTCATGTTGTTTTGTTTGTTATAAAGTGTAATGTAACATTCATGTATGTATCTATTTTCAAAGACTGCTAAACTGATTGGTCCTTCGGGACCCGATTCCTTGTAATCATGCTAATGTATTTAAATAAGGAACTGACTCCAGGTAACTGGGGTCGGGGCATTACAATTGGTATCAGAGAAAGTTTAGTACAAACCTTGGAAGCAAGATTTACATAAACTCTGATTAGAGCACATAGACCTAAGATGGACATTGAGTTTTAGTATAGAAGAACTTAATAGAATTTTGGTATTGTAGAGATTTTGTGATTTTCATGATCAATACATCCTTGTCTTGATATGAGCAGGTATAGACAGATCTGGAACAGATGTACCTAGGGGTAAAACTCGAAAACACCGCTCTGAGCTAGACTCAAACGGGAACTGGTCCATGGCAACGGGCCTTGCTGCACTCTTGGTTATGACACTCCCAGGGGATATGCATAGGATAATTCTCATTTTCATTAAAATCCATTATGAAGGGTTTATGAGTATATAATTCCTCAAAGAAAACATTTTTTTTATGATTATGGATTATGTTCATAAATAGTTCAATTTATGGTAAGTGTTTTACAATTAGGGTATTATGTATTTTGATTCATAAATTGATCTAGTTTATGCCAATTCTTAGAAATGGCACCCAGTGGAAGGAATGGAAACCGTATCAATGCACGCACTCCATGTAGGGATTTTTCTCCTACTCAAGATAATTATAGTGGAGCTGGTAATACAACTGCTGCTGATCAGCTAATCACCATACTGGGAAAACTCACTCAGGTTATGAATAATAACCTTACCTGTATGGATCACCCTAATCCGCAGCGTGGAGGATCAATGTTAGATCACTTCATGAGGCACCAACCACCAACATTCTATGGGAGTACAAATTCCTTAGTAGCTGAGTAATGGATAAGTTCCCTACAAAAATATTTCAGGCTTTGGGGAGTAGTGAAAGGGAAAAAGTAATCATAGAAGTTTATCGCCTCGCTGGAGATACTGATCAATGGTGGTCATTGATAAAAAACACGAAGAAATATGATGAAGTATCAAATATGGAATGGATGTAGTTCATAG
Source organism: Viscum album (assembly GCA_963277665.1). Taxonomy (NCBI): domain Eukaryota; kingdom Viridiplantae; phylum Streptophyta; class Magnoliopsida; order Santalales; family Viscaceae; genus Viscum; species Viscum album. The sequence continues at coordinate 1,662,693,104 of OY728153.1, read as the reverse complement.
TGCTTTTCTTAGAAAAATACTATCCTCGTTACCATTGAGAAAATATGGAAAGGCAATTTCTGAGTCTGGGGAAAAATGAGGATGAGAATGTCGCAAATTATGAGGCTAACTTTACAAGGATAGTGAGGCATACAGCAGATTATATACATAACCCAAGAAGTAAGATTGATTGTTTCTTTTATGGGTTAAAACCATTTCTCCGTCGAGCATTAGTCTCATTATATTTCTCATCATAATAAGATATTGTCTCATGCTTCATCAAGACAGAAAAGGAATTTGCTAAGTCTTACGACTATAAGGCAAAGCAAGAGAAGAAGAGATCTGCTGACCACCCTTGAAATGGAAATAAAGGAAGAAGGGAAAAGTTGATTATCCATCCTGCAGTAAATGTGGTAAGAAACACCTCGGTCCTTTCTTTAAGGGAATGGGAGTCTATTATAAGTGTGGAGAAAAAGGACACCATGTACGTGACTGCAAGGGTAAGAAAAAGGTTTCAAATGTACAATGCTAAGTATTTGGGACACTATGTGAACCAATGTCCAAATCATCAGAGTATTCCCCAAATGACGAAATTGTATAATAATAAAGTTATGATACTAACTCATATAATGAAGAATGACTAGTGTTATTATGTTTTTATTATAGGATTATTTCATTTGAGTGTTGTATCAACAATATAATGGTTATATGAATTATGGAGATAAATAAGGATTGTACTGCAATACTATTTTATTGAGGATTTTAGATTATATGGTTCTACGAAAATGAATTAATAGTGAGCTACACTTTTGGTATAATACATGGTTGAAGGAAAGGTAATCCTTAATATGGTACCGATAATGAGGTAGTGAATTTGGAATAAGAGATGGTTGATTTGAATAAATTATATTGGATATTCTTGAATACCTTGAAATTGATTAATGATTTGTCATCATTGGATATTACAACATTTTTTTGATATAAGGAGTATATCCATTATACTATAAGGAATAAGGGATCATGAATATAATCATTATGGTTTTATGGTAATTTAGGATGTTGCAGGATTTTAAAAGAATACATGATGAATGTGTTCACATGTTATTAACCTGGAACAAAGGATCTTCACTCTGTTTACCTTCCTTATAAATTTTGGTCTCTGATTTTAGACAGAAGTATTTTGGATAATTCTTGTTTGAGATTATTTTTGGATTGCCATAAAAAGACAACCCGATGGTCGGGAGGCAACCCGTCGTGTCTGGCAAGGCCGCGAGACTTGAACCCGCAACTGATGGTTGACAAGGGTGTATCACCTACCACTGGCCCACGTGATGTCCTGGATTGAATAATGTAGTATTTTTTTAAAAATTCTGGTAGATGAATTATAAATTCATTTTTTGTGAACACTATATGAATAGGATAAATGGAATATTATTTTTAAGTTCAATTATCTTTTAGAGGGAAAGATGAGTTTGTAGTATAAATTAGTTAAAGGATGGGACTCTACTTGACAAGTATATATTTTTCTTCTTTTCTTATTCTATGAAGAAATTAATTCTTATACTTTATTAAAGGGATCTTAAAACAAAAAATGTGTTATCCTAATACCAAATGTTTTGTTGAACAAATGGTATTTTAAATCATCATAGATTGATGATTTTAAGGCCCTCAATTTTACACAAGTTTGTGATTGATGACCTCAATCACTACCAATAAATATTTACGTTTTTCCTCCAATTATGCATCTTTAATTGCCACAAATGTTCTCCTAATCGAGACTATAATTTGGTGGTGACTTTTTCATTCCCCTTTTCCTCATATTAAGTCTAAATTTTATTAACCCAATTTCCGATGTGGGTTTTCCCACAAAGGTATTTCCTATTTTCAAACTTTTATTTTTGAAGAATAATTTAAAATTGCGAGGATTTAATTTATTGAAGGATGGAATAATATAACACCCCAATATTCCATATAACGTTATTTCTTCCAAGTAATTCAATAACTTGCACTACACACAACACTGAGTTCAAGCACACCACAACATACCAGACTAGTCATTCAAAAGCGGTTATGAATTGTATTAACTTAATTTTGAACTATATATAATCTTTATAATTTTAGAATCCATATTATGAGTTTCTTAGACATAATTTAAGAACTAACTCATTTTTTTCAGATAAAAGAAGTATTTTTCAAAAAATGCACTTTTACCGCCTTTTAATGGGGAACCCATTTTAAATCCAATATTTGAAACTTTTAAATATTCAATTTGACTAAATAAACATATTTTTTAGAATCGGGACATAATTATTTAGTTTCAATAAATTTTGGGTACTTTTCTGATAAGTTTCATATTTTGATGAATAGTGAAAATTACTAAATTTTAATTAAAACAACTTTTTAAATTGAAATACTTAATAGTGATAAATTATGAATTTGAGTGGTTTTAATGTATATTTAGAATATATTTTTACCATTTAATACAATTTTGGTCATTGGACGTAATTTCACATTTAAACCGAACATAAACAAGTGTCAATCTTTTGATAGTTATTATTTCATAAAAACACGCTTTTTGTTTTGACAGCGGGAATTAAATTTAAATTAATTTCTGTCACTTATTTGTTTTGAATTTGGAAAAATGGATGAAATATTTGGAATCTAGATGTTCAAATTTTGTAAATAGGTAACTATTATTTTTAGACATTTCGAATGATTACTTCTGTAAATATTTTATTTACCATGGTTAATGGGTAAATCCGGTAAATAAGGGTAAAAAAATAATATTTTAATACTATTAAATTATTCTAAAACTTGTACTAACCCTATTGGTTGATACATGTCCGACCATGGGTATATTTGGGTCGATTTTGGGACCCCATAGATCCAGATGTAAGTGATAGGGACACTTTATATTAATTAAGTTAAAGTAAATACAAAAATGACATAAGCATATATCTTTTAGAAAAACAATTGTTACATAGGGTTATATATGTTATATTTGGAACTATAAATATTCATTAGAAAGATAAAATGATTTCCTACATAATGGTAGTTTATTTATAATGTTTAGACATTGAATAATTAAATTTATTTATGACACAATAATGATGTAGTATTTTCATTATTAATGAATGAATCAAATAATTGGTATTATAAATGTTAAAATAAATATACTTTGACAATTTTTAAAACATACACTAAATTTATTGGTTAATATGACATGTTATTATTTCTTAAACGAATTTGGTTCTAATTAATAAATTTGTTAAGACTTTAACAAAAACAAATTATTGAATAGTGTCAAAATTGACATAAAAGAGTTTTTAAAACAAATATTATATTATTAATTGATATTCTATTCCTAAAAATCAAAGTTTCTGCCAAAGGACTTATATCATGATTTTTTATCATTAATAAACTACTTGGGGGTCTCTTGGAGGTATATATTAAGCTTATTAACCATATAATATAAAAATACAAAGTGACATGGTAAATGTCAAACTAATTAACTAAGAGTTAAAACTAAAAGATACAGTTAATAAAGTGACTCAAACCTCTCTAAAACCTATTGGTGGAGTTTTTTTAGACCTATACCCACGTTATCCTTTATATAATACATTTTTGTGCCATTTGAAACCAAATATGAATTTATTATAAAATAATATTTCTAGATTTTCCTAAGGTGCCCCTCACCCCTCTTATAAAAGGGCCCTCCCCCTTCACTGTAATTCATACCTTCTAAGCCTTTTTGGCTCACCCAAACCCTTCCCAAATATTCTCTAAAATCCCGTCAATTCATCCTAGAGGCCTTAGTTTTATCATAAATCCATCCTAAGGAGTCCTTTTGATCAAATCCAAAGAAAGAACCCGAAGATAAGGTAATGTTTTCACCACCCTCTTTCAAGTTCCTTTCTTTTTCAACTTCTTCATTATTAGTTATTTCTATTCTAAAATAATAACTCCAGTATCTTCTATATACTGTGATGTTATTATAAATATTTCACAACTATATTAATTATTCTATCCATCTTATGAATGATAATGTCACCATGTGTGCGTACGTACAGCTTACAGTCTCCACGCCGTGGTGTAATTTGTTATTCAACACTATGTTATTTGGACGGATATAATGATGATTAATATGTATATAAATAATGAAAATAACATGATAATGTCTATATAAAATTAATATACCATCCAATTCCACACCTTTAAGGAAATTATATTGTCGTTTGTGCGTACGTACCGATTACCGTCTCCATAACGGGATGACATTCATTTCCACATTCACCATTCATCGACGATTATAAAAATATATATTACTAATATTTTTTTTAATATATGACATAATAATTCTACTTTATATATATATATATGTACTTACATATATTTTATTCACTTAGTTATGTTCAATACATTATGAAAACGGAAACAACGTTTATGCGTACGTACGAACTACTGTCTCCAAAAAACGGTGTTTTCCATTTCCCATATATATATTATACATAATTATATTCTAAATATATATTATATATAAATCATGTTTAATATTCTGGAATTATTTAAATAATTATCTACATGATACAATCAATAGTGACAAGTTAAAACATGTACGATAAAGAAAGCGATTATTACCCGAAATGTTAATTTAACATGGAAACTATTATTAAATGAGTAGTAAAAAGTCATAAATGAATAATGTATGATATCATAAAGAATAATATGGTTTGGGTATAATTTATTAACATAATACAGTATTCATACAGGAGGTTAAACATACCCTTGACTAAAGGAAAGTGCAAGGTAAGGGATTTTCTTATCTCACATTCAATTCTGTGAGATTTCCATTATTCGCCACTAATTTATTGAATGTGGTGTATTGTGTACTGCCATTTGATATATATTATAATGATTCTATTTATATTACTATTATTATATGAATCATTTGGTGGTTATTAACATTTGGTCATACAACTCAGTTGAATACAACGTGGTAAGGAGTTTTCATCTCACTCCTTATTCCCATGAGATTCATGCCATATTGCCACTATTACCTTTTGTGTGGTGTATGGACTACCCATAATTGTATTCTTTGTGTAATAAACTTTAATTTATGTGTATTTACATATTCATTGTATGATACCTCTTTCATGGGGTGTATGTTTCGTAAGTTACCAAATTGTTAAGGGTTTATTTCACAATCTCTTCATTATCTGAGGTTGTTTATACGTAATTGTCTTCTTGGACCTCTGTTGCATCCACATCCATGTTTCTTAAAAATTTATTTCAAAACATGCTTACTATTTTACAGAATATGGGTTAAATTCATTTATATCCTTTTTTGAATTTTTATAAGAAGTTTATAAATGAATATTTTTGTCGTTTTCCAAACAAGGTCTGTTTTAACGTTTTCGACAAAATTAAGGTAAGAATGTATTTTTTAACTTATACGGTGGGTGCGGATATTTTCCACCATTATAAAATCGTAGAAGATTCCCCAAAAATATTATAAGAATATTATTAAAGTAAATGGTTCTTTTATAATAATGTGACTTTTAAATGATTTCAAAAAAAGAGATATTTGTCTCAAATAGTTTTGATTTCATCTATGTCAATATCCTTTGATGGATTTTAAGTTTATTTGAAGTTTATTTATTATGATACAAAACATACATATTATATTGAAGGTTTTGTGATATGTTTGACTATGGATGTTTTATTTTTATACCATTCATGTTTTATGGATAAAGTATTGACATTTTGTATGCTAGTTTTAATACGAATGTTTCTGTTATGTTTTAACCTGTCCATATGAGGAATGCATTGGACTTAGTAAGTGACGGGTGGAGCCTGCTATAGCACCTTGATGCATCGGTAGGTCTCATGAGAGAAACTAGTGTCTTGACACGAGGCCTTGACAAAATATTATTTCTAGTATTGGCACGAGGCCTTGGCTACGTGGTTATGATAGTTCTGCATTATGCCTTCCATCATTATGAATGTGGTTATTGATATTTCATGTGAGTATTTGATTATTAGAATTTCCATGTGAATAATTTAATGGAATTATTTCATTTTATTTCTTCCATATTCTGATGAATTTCAAGTTTAAAAGGATTTTTTTTGTTATACATTTCCTTAAATGTTTATGATTATTTATGAAAGTTTCTATTATATTGTTATCCTTACTGAGCATCTGAGATCACCCCTTTCTATGTTTTATTTTTCCCAAGATTCAAAGAAGTGTATTTTGATTGATATACATGGATAAGCCAAGGAATAATGGCGTTCATAAAGTATTATTCATGTTGTTTTGTATGTTATAAAGTGTAATGTAACATTCATGTATGTAATCTATTTTCCAGGACTCCTAAACCGATTGGTTCTTAGGGACTTGATTCCTTATTATCATGCCAATGTATTAAAATAATGCACTGAATCTAGGTAACTTGGGTCGGGGCATTACAGTTGGTATCAGAGGATGTTTAGTACAAGCCTTGGAAGCTAAATTTAGATGAACATTGATTAGAGCACATAGACCTAAGATGGACTTTAAGGATTAGTATAGAAGAACTTCCTAGAATTTTGGTATTGTAGAGATTTTATGAGTTTTCCGAGAAATACATCCCTGTCTGGATACGACCAGGTAGAGGCGGCTCTGGCACAGATGTACCTAGAGTTAAAACCCGAAAACACCACTTTGAGCTAGACTCGAAATGTAATTGGTGCACGACAACAGGCCTTGCTACACTCTTGGTAACAACACTCCTAGGGTATATGCTTAGGATAATTATCATTTTCATTAAAATACATTATAAAGGGTTTATGAGTATATACTTCCTCAAAGAAAACATTTTTTTTATGATTATGCATTATATCCATAAATAGTTCAATTTAAGTTATGTGTTTTACATGTATGGAATTATGTATTTTGACTCATAAATTGATGTAGTTTATGCCAATGTTTAGAAATGGTGCCTAGTGGAAGGAATGGAAATCATATCAATGCACACAATCAATGTAGGGTTTTCCCTCCTTCTCAAGATAATTATAGAGGAGCTGGTGATGCAACTGGTGCTGATCAGTTAATCACCATACCTGGACAACTCACTTAGGTTATGAATAATAACCTTAACTATATGGAGCACCCTGATCCGCAACATGGAGAATCAATGTTATATCGCTTCATGAGGCATAAACCACAAACATTCAATGAGAGTACAAATATATTAGTAGCTAAGCAATGGATAAGTTCCATAGAGAAAATAGTTCAGGATTTGGGGGGGTAGTGAAAGGGAAAAAGTTATCTTGACAGTTTTTCGCATCACTGGAGGTGCTAATCAATAGAGGTCATTGAAACAAAACACGAAGGAAGATGATGAAGTATAAAATATGGAATAAGGAGAGTTCAAAGAGATTTTCTTAGAAAAATACTTTCCTTGTGACTATGGAGTAGATATGGAAAGGCAATTTCTGAGTCTGAGGAAAAAGGAGGATGAGAATGTCGCAATGTATGAGGCTAACTTTACAAGGATAGCGAGGCATGCAACACATTATATACATAACCCAAGAAGTAATATTGATGGTTTCGTTGATGGGTTAAAACCGTTTCTCTATCGAGCATTAGTCTCACAATCTTTCTCGTCGTATGAAGATATTGTCTCATGTGCTATCAAGACAGAGAAAGAATTCGAAAAGTCTTACGACTTTAAGGAAAATAAAGAGAAGAATAGATCTGCTGACCACACTAAAAATGGAAATAAAGGGAATAAGGGAAAACATGATTATCCATCCTGTAGTAAATGTGGGAAGAAACACCCCAGTACTTTTTTTAAGGGAATGAGAGTCTGTTATAAGTGTGGAGAAAAAGGACACCATGTACGTGACTACAGGGGTAAGAAAAATATTTCAAATGTATAATGCTAAGGAGTTGGAACACTATGAGAACCGATGTCCAAATCATCAGAGTATGCCCCAAATGATGATATTGGATAATAATAATGTTATGATACTACATCATATAAAGAATAATTACTAGTGTTCTTATGTTGTTATTATAGGATTATTTCATTTGAGTGTTGTATCAACAATATACTGGTTATATGAATTATGGAGATAAATAAGGATTGTACTGCAGTACTATTTTATTGAGGATTTTAGATTATATGGTTCTAATAAATGTGACTTAATAGTGAGATACACTTTTGGAAAAATACATAGTTGAAGGAAAGGTAATCCTTAATATGGTACCGATAATGAGGTAGTGAATTTGGAATAAGAGATGGTTTATTTGAATAAATTATATTGTATATTATTGACTACCTTGAAATAGATTAATGATTTTTCATTGTTGGAGTTAAAACTTTTTTTATAGAAAGATTATATCTATTATTCTATAAGGAATATGGGATCATGAATGTAATCAATAAGGTTTTATGGTAATTTAGGATGTTGCAGTATTTTAAAAGAATACATGATGAATGTGGTCACATGTTATTAAGCAGAAAAAAGGATCTTCATTGTGTTTACCATCCTTAAAAATTTTGGACTGTGAGTTTGGACATAAGTATTTTGGATAATTCTTGTTTGAGAATATTTTTGTATTTCCATAAAAGGACAACCCGGAGGTCGGACGACAACCCGTCGCGTCCGGCAGGGCCGCGAGACTTGAACCCGCAATCGAAGGGAGACAAGGTTGTATCACCTACCACTGGTCCACGTCATGTCCCGGATTGAATAATGTAGTATTTTTTAAAAAAATTCTGTTATATGACTTATAAATTCATATTCCTGATCCCTATATGAAATGGATAAATGGAATATTATTTTTAAGTTCTATTATCTTTTAGATTGAACGATGAGTTTATAGTAGAAATTAGTTAAAGGATCAGACTCTTCATGTCATGTATATATTATTCTTCTTCTCTTATTCTACGAAGAAATCAATTCTTATACTTCAGTGATGGAATCTTAAAACCAAAAATGTGTTATCCTAATACCTAATGTTTTGTTGAACCAATGGTATTTTAAATCATCATAGATTGATGAATTTACGGCCCTCAATTTTACACTTTTTTGTGATTGATGACCTCAATCACTACCTATAAATATTTACGTTTTCCTCCAATTATGTGTCTATAATTTCCACCAATGTTCTCCAAATAGAGATCATAATTTTGTGGTCACTTTTACATTCCCCTTTTCCTCTTATTAAGACTAAATTTTTTTAACCCAATTTCTGATGTGGGTTTCCCCACAAAGGTATTCTCTATTTTCAATCATTTATTTTCGAAGAACAATTTAAAATTGCTAGGATGAAATTTATTGAAGGAGAGAATAAATTAACACCCCAAGATTTCATAGAATGTTATTTATTCAATGTAATTCAATAACTTTCACTACACACAACACTGAGTTCAAGCACACCATAACTAACCAAACTAGTCGTTCAAAAGCGGTTATGAATCGTATTAACTGAATTTTGAAATATATATAATCATTATAATTTTAGAATCCATATTATGAGTTTCTTACACATAATGTAAAAACAAATTCATTTTTTTCTGATAAAATAACTATTTTTTCAAAAAAATACACTTTTACCACCTTTTAATGGTGAACCATTTTTAAATCCAATATTTGAAACATTTATGTATTCAATTTGAAAAAATAAACTTCCTTTTTAGAAAATGGACATAAGAATTTAGTTTCAATAAATTTTGTGTACTTTCCTGATAACTTTAATATTTTGATGAATATTGAAAATTACTAAATTTTAATTAAAAACAAGTTTTTTAATCGAAATAATTAATAGTCATAAATTATGAATCTGAGTGGTGTTAATGTATATTTATAATATTTTTTTACCATTTAAAACAATGTTGGTCATTGTACATAATTTCAAATTTAAACCGAACATAAACAAGTGTCAATCTTTTGATATTTATTATTTCTTAAAAACATTCTTTTTGTTTTGACAGCGGGAATTAAATTTAAATTAATTTCTTCCACTTATGTGTTTATAATTTGGAAAAATGGATTCCATATTTGGAATCAGGATGTACAAATTATGGAAATTGGTAACTCTTATTATTATACATTTCGAATAATTACTTCGGTAAATATTTTATTTACCATGATTAAAGGGTAAATCCGGTAAATAAGGGTAACAAAAAAAAATTAATAATATTAAATTACACTAACACTTTTCTTAACCCTATTGGTTGATACATATCGGACCATGGGCATATTTGGGTCGATTTGGGGACCCCATGGATCCACTTGTAAGTGATAGGGACACTTTATATTAATTCAGTTAAAGTAAATACAAAAATGACACAAGCATATAACTTTTAGAAATACAATTTTTACATAGGGTTATATATGTTATATTTTTGACTATAAATATTCATTACCAATCTAAAAATATTTTCTACATAATGGTATTTTATTTATAATTTTTATACATTGAATATTTAAATTTATTAATGACACAATAATGATACAGTATTTTCCTTATTAATGAAAGAATCAAATAATTGGTATTATAAATGTTAAAATAAAAATAATTTGAAAGTTTTGATGACATTCAATAATTTTATTGGTTAATATGACATGTTATTATTGATTAAATTATTTTTTCGAATTAATAAAGTTTTTGGGAATTTAACAAAAAGAAATTATTGAATAGTTTTAAAATTGACATAAAAGAGTTTTTAAAACAAATATTATATTATTAATTTATATTCTATTCCTAAAAATATAAGATTCGGCTAAAGGGCATATATCATGATAGGTGTATCTTTAATAGACCACTTGGTGTCACTTGGAGGTATATAGTATGTTTATTAACCATATAATATAAAAATACAAAGTGACATGACAAATGTCAAACTAATTAACTAAGAGTAAAAACTAAAAGATAACGTTAATAAAGTGACCCAAACCTCTCTAAAACCTATTTTTTGAGTTATTTTAGACCTATACCCACCTTATCCTTTAAATAATATATTTTTTATCCCTTAAAAAATAATATTAATTTATTATAAAATAATATTTCTTGTTTTTCCTAAGGTTCCCCTCACCCCTCTTATAAAAGGGAACTCACCCTTCACTCAAATTCACACCTTCTAAGCCTTTTGGATCGCCCATCCTATGCCCAAATATTCTCTAAACTTACCAAAATTCAACATTGAGGCCTTATTTTGATCATAAATCCAACCTAAAGAGTCCTTTTTATCAAATCAAAAGAATGAACCCGAAGAAGAGATAATGTTTTCACCACCCTCTTTCATGTTCCTTTCTTCTTCAACTTTTTCATTCATTGTTGTTTCCATTCTAAAATAATAACTCTAGTATCTTCTATATACTGCAATTCTATTATAAATATTTCACAAATATATTCCATATTCTATCCATATTATGAATGATAATGTCACCATGTGTGTGTAGGTACGACTTACCGTCTCCACGTCGTGGTGTAATTTGTTATTAAACACTATATTATTTGGATGGATATAATGATGAGTAATATGTATATAAATAATAAAAATAACATGATAATGTCTTTTTAAAATTAATATACCATCCAATTCCACAAATTTGAGGAAATTATATTGTCTCTTGTGCGTACATACCGATTACTGTATCCACGCCGTGATGAGATTCATTTCCACATTCACCATTCATCGATGATTAAAAAAAATTAATAATATGCATGTAATATATGACATAATAATGATAATGTATATATATATATATATTTATATATAAATATATATATGTGTGTACTTACATATATTTTATTAACGTAGTTCTGTTCAATACATTATGAGAATGGAAACAGCATTTATGTGTACGTACGGACTACCGTCTCCATAAACGGTGTTTTCCATTTCACATATATATATATATTATACATAATTATATTATAAATATATATGATATATAAATCATCTTTAATATTCTAGAAGTATTTATATCATGATCTATGTGATACAATCAATATTAACAAGTTAAAACACGTACAATAAAGAAAGCCAATGTTAACCGAATTGTTAATTTAACATGGAAATTATTATTAAATGAGTAGTAAAAAGTTATAAATTAATAATGTATGATATCATAAATAATAATATGGTTCTGGTATAATTTAACAACATACTACATTCTTTATACATGAGGTTAAATGTACCCTCGACTAAAGGAAAGTGCAGGGTAAGGGATTTTCTTATCTCACATTCAATTCCGTCATATTTCCAGTGTTCACCACAAAATTATTTATAGTGGTGTATTTTGTACTTCCATTTGATATATATTATCATTATTCCCTTTATATTCATGTTATTATATGAATAATTTGGTGTTTATTAACTTTGGTTATACGACTCAGTTGATTACAATGTGGTAAGGGGTTTTCATCTCACTCCTTATTGCCGTGAGATTCATGCCATATTTCCACTATTACCTTTTATGTGGTTTATGTACTGACCATAATTGTATTCTATGTGTAATAAGCATTATGTTAGATGTATTCACATATTCATTGTATCATACCTCTTTCATGGGGTGTATGTTTTGTAATTTACCAAATTGGTAAGGGTTTATTTAATAATCTATTCATTATATGAGGTTGTTTATACGTAATTATCCACTGGGACCTCTTTATCATCCACATCCATGTTTCTTAAAAATGTATTGCAAAACATGCTTACTATTTTAAAAAATATGGCTTAAATTCATTTATACCCTTGTTTGAATTTTGTTAAGAATTTTATACAGGAATCTTTTCGTTGTTTTCCAAACAAGGTCCTTTTTAACCTTTTTGACAGAGTTAATGTAAGAATGTCTTTTTTTAACTTATACAGTGGGTGCGGCTATTTTCCACCGTTATAAAATCATAGAAGGTTCCCTTAGAAGCTTTTAAGAATATTTTTAATGTAAATTTTTTCTTTTATAATTATGTGACTTTTAAATGATTTAAAAAAAAGAGATATTTCTCTCAAATAGTTTTGATTTCATCTATGTCAACATCCTTTGATGGATTTTAAGTTTATTTGAAGTTGATTTATTATGAAACATAACTTCAATATTGTATTGAAGGTTTGGTGATATGTTTGACTATGGATGGTTTATTTTTATACCATTCATGGTATATGGAGAAAGTATTGACATTTCGTATGCTAGTTTTAATACGAATATTTATGTTATGTTTAAACCTATTTATATGAGGAATGAATTGGACTTAGTAAGTGACGGGTGGAGCCTGCTATAGATCCTCGGTGCATCGGTAGGTCTCATGAGACAAACTAGTGTCTTGGCATGAGGCCTTGACAAAATATTATTTGTAGTCTTGGCACGAGGCCTTGGCTACGTGGTTATGATAGTCTAGAATTATGCATTCCATAATAATGAAAGTGGTTATTGATATTGCGTGTGATTATTAAATTTGTAGAATATCCATGTGAATAAGTAAATGGAATTATTTCATTTTATTTCTACCATATTATTCTGAAGTTCATGTTTAAAAGGCTATTGTTTTAGTTATACATTGCCTTAAATGTTTATGCTTATTTATGAAAGTTTCCGCTGTATTGTTATCTTTACTGAGCATCTGAGATCACCCCTTTCTATGTATTATTTTTTCCAGGATTCCAAGTAGTGTATTGTGAATGATATGTAAGTTTAATCCAACGGAATAATGGAATTCATAAAGGATTATTCATGTTGTTTTGTATGTTATAAAGTGTAATGTAACATTCATGTATGTAATCTATTTTCCAAGACTGCTAAACTGATCGGTCCTTCAGAACTTTATTCCTTGTAATAATGCCAATATTTTTAAATAATGCACCGACTCTAGATAATTGGAGTCAGGGTGTTACAATCAATTAGATACTTCTCATGATTATGGAACTATCACAATGAAGCATCCATGGATGGATGTGGGATTAAGTGGAATGGAAATGTTATTCCAAAATGTGAATGGGATATGATTTTAAAGCCACGTTTGGTTAATTGTTGGGAATATGACTTTATGGAAAATTATTTTTTATTGAACTCGTTTTCATTTGGGTATAAATGGTTCTGGAACATGTTTATATTTAATTGTATACTTTTTTTGGAAACTATTTTATATAAATTTCAATATATAAATGTTTCTTACCTCTCTATCATAGAGGCATGAGTAGGGAAGTCAATGGGGAAAAACTAATGGGTTTTATACTTACCCCTGCTTCAAAACATTATTGATTTTGCAAATGATGTCTTCCATGACATGGGAAAAGGTAAAGTGTCATATGTTTTTAGCACCACCTCATTATATGGGGCTATTTAGTGACGTTAGAGCATGCATCTTTTTGAGAATGGAGCTTGTGGTGCATGGAGTCTTATTGTAATCTTGGAGTCTTTAGTTCCTATTATGCGGTTTACTTTAATTTTGATTTTGCTTCCACTGTTACACTATTTGTATTGATTTTATTATGAATATAATGGTTGAGTCATATTTAATTTCTAAATGCATTATTTAGTCGGCTGTTTGGTTATGTTTGGTTGAGTTAATGGGTTTGTTATAAAGGTAAAATGGTTCCCCACTATCATTTAAAACCCTTCAGCATTTATTTCTATACATTGGTATCTCAGGGAGTTATCTTATGTCCTAGTATTTATTCATTGTGTTCTCAATCCCACAAGAATAATAAGGTCCTTACCAATTGTATTAAAGACACTGTCTAATTGATGTGCCAGTGAGGATGTTGGGCCATTCTGGGGGGGGGGGGGGTAGAATATGTAAATCCCACATCGAAGGAGGAGGATCATGAATCACCCCTTTATTAGGTGGTGTGGATATATCTCCCATTATGATGACTTTTATTGGGGGAAGAATGAAGTCTAGAGCCTATGGAAATCAAAAATATATGGGATAGAACCATAGTAAACTATATCATGATTGTAGGATATACTGGGTAGTAACAAATGGTATCAATTTGTTCGATCCAAATGTTTCTTTGTGTACATGGTATCATCTTGTTCTTTCCATTGTGAAACAATTAGTCATCAGTTTTTATTGGTCTTGGAGTTGAAGTTTTTTCTTATCTATTCATGGGTTCTTAAACATAGAAATGAGTAGGATTGTATAGACATGAAATGTAGAGCTTAAAAAGTCGTAGATGTCTTTTTTATGATGAACAACAATTTAAAAGGGATTTTTGTACATATGTGTTTTTGAGACTCTAATTGGATCTTGGAATCTCATTATAATGGTTTTAGCTAATCAGACAAGAATAACATGCATTGTATAGGAATGACTCCCCAATGGGATTCCATATTTCATTTTGAGTAATGATTTATGATTGTTAGAGAAGACAAAAATTTTCTAATAATGCAGCATTTGTTTTAAAATGAAAGACTTTAGAAGAATAATGATAGATATATTTTGAAAATGGTATGATTTTCAAAAGTGAAAAAGGTCTTTTTCAAATATGGTTAAATATGGAAATGGTTGTCTTTTTAAATCAATGTTATGGTAGTAGATTCAAAAGAATTGGAAATGATAATCCATCAACTGCTAGAGAACGATAATTATTATGTTTGTTGTTAGTTTAGAAAATGGCACCTGGTAGGCATGATAGAAAAAAATTAGAAGAAACTGTAGAGAATGTGTTCATACGTGATCCACTGGAAAACCTATATCTAGTTCAGATAATTGTCCATGAGTTTCAGGCTGTAGATATGGGGAATTATAGGGATGAGCCATGGTGTAGAGACCCATCCCCAAATATCTAGGATCCAGTTTCTGCTGTTAATTACATTAGCATGATTGCAAGGAATAAATCCCCAAAGGATAGATCAGTTTAGAAGTCTTGGTAAACCCAATACATAAACAAGAATTTCATTTTAAATGGATACATTAATTACAACACATTTTTTGTCTTCTAAATAATTAAATAACATGGGGATAACTCTTATCCCTGTAGTACATTCTGATATATTTTTAATAGTAAAATTATAGGATTTTTAGGGGTAGAAACATAATAATGGTGAGATCAAATGTTTAGTAAGGTAAAACTATAGTATAACCAATAATGAATCAATTAGAATAGTAATTACAGAAAGCTAAATAACTAAACACACATGCCATGTAATAAATAAACCGAATTAAAGTATATATGAAATATGGAATGGTAATAATAGAAAAATCATTCCATAAAAATAACTACATAAAGAAAAATAAATATGGGAAGCTATAAAACTAAAACACATGTCATTAACCAATAAATAGAAATGAAATGTATCCACCAATATTTCAATGAAAAATCTAATGGATGATTAATAACTGAAACTACTATGAGTAAAATTTCATTATATATTGATGTCATGTCTCATGAACATGAGAAAATATTACCATAAAGACCTTTCATATGAGACATTAAAATTAAGGGTATAAACCCATTTGTGAATTTATTCATCTCATAAGAACATGTCGATGCATCATGGAGCTATATAAAGTCTGGGCTCGACCTGTGACTTCCATTCCAAATCATTTCACATATTAAATAATAAAAATAACGAACATTACTTATCAAATAACGATATTAGATTAGAAATAAAGATCATACAATAATTCCCCATTTAGTAAAATAACTATGAATATATCCATTGTTTGTTAAATGGTATACCGTTTTGTAAATAATAATATCCATGAAACATGAAATGGATAACAAGGGGAAATTCAATGTTCAATTATCATATAAAAGTATATATTTCAAGGTGACTAAAAAATAAATCAACGAACTGAATTTCAATATTATCCTTTCCCAAATCAAAAATAAACTATCAAGAGGAAGAATAAGGATTGTATCAATAAAGAAAACCCATGTGGAGTAAAATAGAGGGTTGTTATTTATTAAATAAAATATTTATTTTTTAAAATATTTGTGAAAGAAATATATTTTTAGTTTGAAAAAAAAATGAAAATATTTTTTGTTTAAAATAGACCATTTAAACATGAAACAGATGCTTTCATGAAATGAGGGATCATGAATCCTTAAAGGTCGTATAAGGTAAAAATAATTTTATTATACAGAAAAAAGTTAAAAGATGCCTTTTCAGGAAAGAGATAATAAGATTCCATTGAAACATTGGTAAAAGACATAAAAGCGTAAAAAATTGTTTTCCAAATCATTTTAAAAACATTTTTAAACCCTTTAAATAATAAAGGGTTTCTAGAATAAAATTGGTTCTCTAACATAAGAGATATATAAAGTCAGGTTTTCTGAAAAACATTTTATAAAAACATCTGAGTACCAAAGGGTGGAAAATGGTACTAACACGTGAAATCGTCATGAATAACCATATAATATTGAAAGTGACTTTTGTAAAATGGTTATTTAATTCCCTCAAATGTAAATTCCATTGAAATATAATTAGGATTAGTCTTGAAGAAAATAATCTTTAAGCATCTCATAATTTCCCATACCACATTGAAACATTTTGAAATCATAAACATCATGAAATAATAATATTAAATGAATGAATTAAATACCATGAACGAATAGGAATTAAAGATAAAATATATCAAAATTTCTAGTAGGCACTCCACTCAAAATAATCAATTGGTTAATATTACATATATCTAACGGATGTAAAAAAGTGAGATGGAAATCCTTACTAATGTAGTAAAAAATGAATTAGAAAACCCCAGGTAACAATCATAATTAAAACATTTAAATACCATGAAGTTAATATAATCTAGGTTTACCTTATGTAAATTTGGTAGTAATTACACCATTATAATAAATTATGTGTACAAAAATTAATTATGGCTCACGAAATGAAAATGAGACAATAACCCCTTACCCTGTGTTTAATTTAGGACGAATGTAGTTTCACATACTTTACAATAAAATTATGTTAATTTTATAACTTATTTAGAACCATATTCATGTTTATAATTACTTTTATTAACTTATCATAATAATTTGACAACTACATAAACAATTATGTTTACGTAGGGTGTTTTTGACCAAATTAGGTTTATGTGTCAAAACAACTGTTCTTAGAGAACTATGGTCAAAGGGGTATTTATATAACATATCTAAAATGATAAAGATGAAATAATTATCATATTTTTATATTAATTTTTATTTTAAAATAAACCGTTAAATATGGTTATTATGTGGATAATATGTTGCAATCATGGAGATGGTAGGTCGTATGTACGCATGAGTAACATTACCATTATTAAATGATAATTGTGTAAAGAAGGAATGTAACTTGAATATTTATAGAATTATCATTATATAATAAATAAAATATTAGTTAATCATATATACTTATATATATAATTTTTTTATGTAATAGGAATCACGTCATGTTGAGGAGGCAGTAGTCGACGCGTCCACAAACGACGTTATCTCTTTTAAAGTGTCTGAAGGGTTAATAAAAAAAATGATATATATATATATATATATTTATATAAAGTTATTTATGTAATTAAAATATTATATATGTTTATTAGGTCTCATATTTTTTATTATAACAATCATTTATACATTCTATGTATCATGTGAATAAATCACATCACTTTAAGGGGGCAGTTGTCCACACTTCCTCAAACAATTTTATCTTATTCACTTAAAATGGAAATTACTAAATGTATGTATTATAAAAGATTTAAATAAGTATAAATACATAATAAATATCATATATAACACCTATATATAAATTTTACATCATTATTTCCATCATGATAATGAAATAATGAACAACCATCAATGTGTGAGGCAATAGTTCGCCACCCACAAAAACATTATGTTTGTTAGCCATTAGTTTTCTGTGTGTGTAAGTTTTAGTAAAAATATTAGTATAAAAGTCCTAGTATATTAAGGTTACTTTTTTTTATAAAATAATATAATAAGGATACTTATGGTTTATATAATAGAAATGTAACTAGAGAGATTGATAAAAGACAGTACCTTTTAATCGGGTAACTTCTTTTAGATTGAACCAAAGGGAATTGTTGGAAGGGTTTATCAAAAAATGGATTCTTATAGATTAAATCTCGAGATTATGGTATAATATTTGGGCATTAATTTTCCAAACATGAGAGTTTCGAGAGGCGTGATTAATGGGTAAGGTGGTGGCCTTTTATATGGAAGGAAAAGTACATGCTTGGTATTTTTGAAAAGAAGTGAGGTGTGCACATGTTATTATCTAATAAAATTTATAAAAACCTAAAAACAGATTAATTTAATGTTAATGGAAAAAAAATTTCCATACAATTAGTGTTGTGCCATATTCTAGGTAATTTGAGCCCTTTAACTTAGGGTTTTAGTCCATTTTAAGCTTAATTACACCTAAATAACTCTAATTAGTTTTAATCACTTTCACTAATAATTTTTGTCCAAATTAATATTGATATTATTAGAAAAAAATTATATTTATTAAAAATTAGATGGTCAAATTTTAAAAATTCAAATCACAAAATTCAAAAAATTATGAATAATGCTAATGTCACAGACTGACAGATTAATTGGTTTTAGTTGAAAATTGATCAAAAGATTGTTTTTTATATAGTATTTGAATGTTATATTGACTATAATGAACTAAATTATATTAATAAATTTATAATTGATCCAATGTGATTTCAAAAAAAAATTATAATATAATTTAACATTAATAATTACTTAAATGAAAAGACAGTTTCAACTAAAATATAGTATTTTTCACTATTCAATACAAATGATGTTTCTCAAAAAAATCCCAAAAAATCGTCCTAATATAATTTTGAAATTAAAAACTGAAAAATAATGTTTAATTTATCAAATTAAATTTATAATAGTGTCAAAATTAAGATTTAAAATGGGTTCTCTATTAAAAGGGGGTAAAATGGACTTTATAAAAATATAGATTTTTATGTAAAATATTAGTTTTTATCATATCTTATGCTTACCAAATATAATGGATTAATATAAAAAATGAATTTTTGAATATATAGCATAAATATTAATTTTATATCACTCAATTATTATAAATAATTAAATCTACTAGGGTAAAACGCTTTTGGGAGCAAAAAAATTGTTTTCTAGGAAAATATGCTTTTAATATTCAATTGGTTATTATATTAATTTCTAATTTATTTTTAACCAATGTTTTAGTTTTCTAAACCATTTTTTTCATTAATTAGTAAATACTTTTCATAATGGCTACTTTATATTTTATTATATTAAATAATAATGTTTTCATTATTGGTTCTTTCTCAGTATGACTCGGAATGGCGTATTGTGTTGGCCATCCAAGAAGGTCACTTTTGTGTACAACACAATATATAGAGGATTATTTTTGTTGTGTATAATGTATGCTAACCCAAGGTCATTTTAATTGAAAGATAAATTAGTGTTTCATATATTGAAATAAATTTATTATATTTACAATAGTAAATATTTTATAAAGTATACTTATATTATATTACATTATGAGTTTGACGTCGTGTGTCATACATGCTATTCAATACAAGGTTCTAAATTAATTTTTTTTAGGGAATCACATTCTCCCCACATTATTTAAATTGCATCCTATCACTTAAAAATCTATCACAATGTTATGTTGTTTGAACTTCCTATGTTTGAAATCCCACATCATGAGGACTGTACATAAGTAATATTCTATGAAAAAGAGAACTGAAATTACAATGGTCACACGAAATACCATGTAACTAGGTATCTAGGTAGGATAATGTTAGTGGAATGTGGAGATACATACAGGGTGGAAAGTTTTTAAATATTTATAGATATTGAATGAGTTTATGAATCACAAAAAAGTGAATGATCAATGGAATGTTGATGGCCGTAAAGCCATAAATCTTTGATGATATAGAAGGCCACCAGTTCAACAGAAATTTAGGTATTAGTAAAATAGTTTATTTCTCTTCCATTTTTCTAATTTTTAGTATTTATTTTACTGAAAAATAATATATTAAAATATTCATATATGATAGGTTTCAATCTCATATAAAAATTTGTAATTTTTTTTCATCGATGAAATTCTAATTCATCCCTTTAATCCAAAATAATAATTACCATTAATGATTTTTTTCCTGAAGCAATAAAAAGAAAAATTTAAAGGATCCTAAGGGATATAAAAGAGTGTCATTTCATACTATTTCCCTTTAAATATCACCCAAAATAAATATGGTTAATACATTAATATATAATCATCATTTGTGTTACTACTATTTGATCATTAATATTTATTGCTGATTTTTTAAAATAAAAACCATGAAAATTAACAAGGACATTATGTTCATCAGTGGTTTGTGTGACACCATTTTTTTCCATATATCATGGGTTCAAAACCCGTGTCCTTTTCAGATTATATTGGTTGTCACCCATCTTATAGTTTTCTTTTTCTAAAACCATATTAATATAATTTACATAATATATATGATAGAAAAACTTGAAATTAAGTTAATCACTAAATATAATTTTAACCATGGATTTCAATACAACCTCAATACATTAATACTACATCCACCTTATTTCAACAAAGATCCTTACATGGTCTAGTGTTTTTAATATTGGAGTGTGAATTGATGTGAGTAATTTCAAGGTTCCCCACATTCATGATAATGAACTTTAAAGGATTTCATGTGATGAGATTCATTTCCTTCCATCATACACTTCAATTTTCCTCAACATTTATTTTCCTTATTTCCTTCTTTTCTATACATAAATAATTTACTTGTTTCATTGAGACACTTTCATGGGTGTCTCCTTCCAAATATATAACATGTTTAATGTCCAACATTATTTTCTCCACAGTCTCTGCCCCTCTATATCTAATCACCATCCATCCTTCACTTATTTGGTTCCTTTGGGAGTTTTTAAAGGTATATAATTTTAATCATATTTCATGAAAACTAGTTCTGAATAAACATGATATCCTTCACTCTTATCAACAAATAATTTCATTTCTCATTTTTACCATATTATCCTTCACTTTTGATGTTAAATTGAATCCTTTGAGTTTCATTCATTGACTAAAACTAAAAATAATATTGTGAGCAACAATAGTCATAGTGAGAAATGTGTATAATTATTTATAAGTTATCTAAATCCTAACCAATAATTTTTAAAATAACATAGGATTAACCTTTATTATTAAATTTAAAAATCCTTTCAAAATTTTCAAAATATTTTATTAAGAAAAAATGGATTATCCTAAGAATATCCCATGGGAGTGTCAATAAAGGTGCATTTTAAGGCCTATGGTTGTGTGCTAGGTTACCCCATGTCATGCCCAGAACACCTTGTAAATGTTATTACTCATAGGTACATATGTGTCAGAACCATGTCCACTTGTAGTATCTGGACATGGATGTATCACTTGGAAGACCAGCACAATCTATACATTACATAAATTATAGGTTTTTCATCCATACATATTCAAATTCTATATTAGGGTTATGTTCTCTTATATAGGGATTCCTAAATCTTGATCCCATGATTTCTACTAAAATACCTTTAATAGAAACTATTGCAACACAACCCCAGAGAGCCTAGAGCCGATGTCTGTTATCAATTTAGTTGTCGTGATTACAAGGAATCAATCCTTTAAGGACCAGTTAGTTTAGTAGTCATGGTAAACCAAATACATAAATGAGTATTACATTAGAAATGGATACACTAATTACAAAAAAAATGTGTTTCTTATAAACAAATTATTATCTTGATGATAACTCGAATCCATTTATTATATTCCTAGATTATTTCATAGTATGCTTCTTGGATTACTTAGGAAAAATGATATGGGTGTTCTCAAATGAGTAGTAACGAAAAAATATATCGGAATCAATAATAAATTAATGATAATAGTCTTTATGGAATGGAAAACAACTAAAAAAACATGCCATATAGTCAATAAATTGATTGAATTTACCTAAGAAATTTGGAAAGGTAATTACGGAAATCAAATTCCATTCAAATAACTATATAAGGGAAAATGAATATGGAAAGGTATGAAACTAAAAATAATTACCTGAATTAATGAACTAAAAATGAAATGTATCTATAGATATGTCGATGAAAAATATTATGGATGAATAATAACTAAAACAACTATGATGTAAATTTATTTATTTGTGGACATCAAGTCCTAGGAACATGAAAACCTATTACTGTAAAAACCTTTCACATGATGGTTTAAAAATTCTTAGAAAACGGTTTGCACAATTATTCGTCTCATGGGAACCTGTTGATGCATTGAGGAGCTATATAATGTCTGGGCTCCACTCGTCATTTCCCACCCAAAGAATTCCTCCTATTGGAATATCTAAATAACTTATTTTCCTGATCAAATAATCATATTTGATTAAAAATATAGATCTATCAATAATTCCCTAATTAATAAAATAATTATAAAGGTAGGCACCATACGTAAAATGGTCTATGGTTTAGGAAGTAGTATTATCCATGAAAACTGAAATAGATAAATTGGGGAAATTAAAAGTTCAATGATTGTAGGAAATTGAATACATCAAGGTGATTAAAAAATAAATCAAGGAAGTGAATTTTAATACTATCCATTACCAAATCCATAATAAACCATCTGAAGGAAAAGTAAGGATGGAATCAATACAACAAACCCATGCGTTGTAAAATAGGGGGTTTTTGTTGTTGATGAAATAAAACACTATATCTTCAAAATATTTTTCATGAAAATATCCTTTCCTTTTGAAAAGCATATTATGAATATTTTTCATTAAAATTAATCCTTTAAAACTTGAAAATAAGTCTTCAATTAAATTACTATGGATGAATGCATACATGTTATAACAGGTAAAAAGAGTAATTCTTTTATACAGAAAAAGGATATAAAATGTCCCTATTAAGAAAGAGTCAAGAAGAATGCTTTGAAACATCATAAAATGAATAAACGGTAAAAATTTCATTACCAAATCATTTTATTTTTTTAAAACCTTTTAATAAAAAATGTGTTTTAGAATAAAATAGGTTTATAACTAAAAAGATCTATAACTTCAGGTTTTCTAAATTTTTTTTAAATACATCTTCGTACCAAATATTGGAAAAATGGTACTAACAATTTAAATGTTCATGAATAAAAATATAATAATGAATGTGTTTTATGGAAAATTGTTATATAATTTCCTTGAATGGAAATTCCATTAAAATATATTTAGGATTAGTCTAAGAGAAAATAATCATTAAACATTCCAAACTATACTATATAACATTGAAACATTTTAAAATCATAAAACTCATGAAATAATAATATTAAATTAAAGTATTAAATACACATAAAGAAATGGAATTCATGATATATTATATCAAAATTTTATGTAGGCACACCATCCAAAAGAAGTAAGTGGTGATTATGACATTTTTCTCACAAATGTAAAAAGTGAGGTGGAAATCCTTACAAATGTTCTAACAATTTGACTAGAAAATAAAAAGGTAATAGTCCTTAAAAAACATTTAAATAACATGAATATAATAAAATTTATCATATTATATGTCAATGTGCTAGTAAGTAGACCATATATAAGAAATTAGTTGTAAAATAAGTAGCATGCCTCACGTAATGAAAATGAGATACGAATCCCTTACCTCTTATTTCCTTTTGGGTGAACGTCTTTTAATTTCATGGCTAAAAAAATTATGTTAAATTTAGACTGACTTCAGAACCTTTTTCTTGGTTATAATTACTTTTATTTCATTTATTACCATGTTTATTACAACTACTTAAACAATTATGTTTACATCATGTGTTTTTGGCCAAATTCGGTTTATATGTCAAAACAACTATTGTTGGTCAACTATGGTTAATGGGGTGATTATATAACATCTTCATAGTGATAAAAATGAAATAATTATCATATTTTTACATCAATTATACTTTTAAAATCAATAGTTAAATGTGGTTGTGGAAACGATAATATATTACAATCATTGAGATGGTAGGTCGTACGTACTCATGAGTAACATCACCATTTTTAAATGATCATTAGGGAAAATTGGTAAGTAACTAAAAAATTTAACCAAAGATAATTATAGAATAAATATTATATTATTTTATCCTATATAATTATATATATAATTTTGTGATGTTAAAGGAATCACATCATGTCAAGGAGGCGGTAGTCCACACATCCACAAATGACATTATCTCTTTTAATGTGTGTTAAGGGGTAACTATGAAAATGATATATATATATATATATGAAGAAAGATAAGTATGTTGTAAATATCATATAGATGTATTTTATGTCTCATATTTTTATTTATAACCTTCTTTTATACATTCTATGTATCGTGTGAATGAATCATAATGCTTTGATGGGGCGGTAGTCCATACTTCCTCAAACGATGTTATGGTATTAATGAAAAATGGAATATACTAAATGTATGTATTATATGAGGTTTAAAGAAGTATAAATACATAAAAAATATCATTTTTAACATATATAAACAAATTTTAAATCATAATTTCCACCATGAGAGGTGAGAATGGAAGAATGATCCATCATTATTTCGTGAGGGAGTAGTTCATCATCCATAGAAACACTACGTTCGTTACACATTAGATGGTGGTGTGTTAAAGTGTGGTTTAAAATATTTGTATAAAAACAGAATAGTATATTTATAATACTTTTTTAATACCAAAACATAATAATTAGATTAATGTGTTGGTGAATGGAAATGAAACTATAGAGATTGGGAAAAGGCATTACCTTTCAATATGGTAACTTCTTTTAGTTTGAAAAAAGGAGTTGTTGGAAGGGTTTCTTCACAAATATGTGTTTCAAGGTAGATGATAGGGATTATTAGAAACTATTTTTTCATGTAATGGGTGAACATAATGGTTTTATAGGTGTGGGGAATGGCTAAAGGTGGTGGCCTTTTATCTGGAAGGAAATGGACTCACATGGTATATTTGAAAATAAGTTAGGAATGAACATGTTATTACCTAGTAAATAGCATAATAAGAAACCATAAATCATTAATGGTGTGTTAATTTTGGAATTATATACATCCAATGGGTTTTGTTCAAGTGTATTGTTCATTTGGGACATTATACATAGGGTTTTGGTCCATTTGTAATCCTAAATATACCTTATTCTATGTAATTAATTTTAAAAACATTGACTATAAATTTTTTTAAAAAATTTAGTAGATCTGATTAGATAAAAAATATTATCTTCATTATATTTTTGTATGTTGACTTTTAAAAATTTAAATCACAGAAGCAACAAAATTAAAAGTAATGTTAATATCACAGACAGATGGATTCACTAGTTTGAGTTGAAAAATGTTCAAAAGATTGTTATGTTTTTATCATCCATTTAAAAGTTATATTGATTATAATCATATAAATTATATTAATAGATTAATAATTTCTTAAATTTTACTTAAAAAACTTATAATATAATTAGGCATTAGTAATTATTTAAATGAAAAAGCAGTTTTTAACACAAACACCACATTTTTTCACTATTTACTAAAAATAGTGTTTCTTAGAAAAATCACCAAAATTTATCCTATGTTATTTTACACGTTAAGAACTAAAAAATAAAGTTTGTTTTATCAAATTAATTGGTATGAGTTTAAAAATTATGATAGAAAATTTGTTCTCTCTTAAAATTTTGTAAAACTGCCTTTAAAATATAAAGATTTTTATGTGAAATATTGGTTTTGCTCTTAGATTATTACAACCAAATATAATGAATGGATATAAAAAATATTTTCTTGAATATATAACAAATATGTTAAATTAATATCACTCACTAATTTTAATTAGTAAAATCTATTAGGGTTAAACGTCTTTGTGAGCAAAAAAAAATTCTATAAAAATATCCTTTTAATATTCAATTGTTTCTTATACTAATTTTTAATTTATTTGTAACGAATTATTTAGTTGTATAAACTATTTAATTTAAATTCTTAGTTAATACTATTCATAATGACTATTTTACATCTTATTATATTTATTAATAATGTTTTAATTATAGATTGATTATTGGTAAAACTCAAAATTGTGTATAACTCAAGCCATCGAAGAAGGTCACTTTTATGTGTAACATAATCTATAGAATAGTTCATTGTTGTGTGTGATGTATGTTAACCCAATTTCATGTGTATTACAATATAACATGGTTTTTAATGCATTGGAATATATAAATTATATTTTAAAAAGTAAATATATTATAAATATACAAATTTTATATTATATTATGTGCTTGTTGTTGCCTGTCATACATGTTATTGAATATAAGGTCATTACTTTAGTTATTCAGGACATAACACAAGGTATGTAGATCATTGCATCTAGTTCATGATGCATAATCTACCCATATGATAGGGTGATTTGTAACCCAAAAAGGTGGAGGTGTTGCTAAATAAGATAAATCGTATCTCTGATTTCATCAGAACACCATCAGAGCTGAAAGTCAAGATGGTGAGTTATATGATCGGGGATCTCACATGCTAGTGGTGGGATTTGGAAGTCCATGTTAAACTATATTTTGGTATTAGTTGATAGGATTTTGAGAAATTTTTTAACAAAAAAATATGTCCTCACACATTCAAGATCCATATATTCACTAATTTATTATTTCTAAAGAAACAAATCCCTCTGTCATAGAATATGTGACTAAATTCATGCAATAAGTGTGATTTTCCATAAAGGTTTTGTCTAGGGCTTCTTTGATGGTATGAATCGTTGAATCTAGGATAATACAATAGATTTTCTTGAGGATTACAATGCTTTGAATTACGGATTATAAAGATATAGTAAATATAGCAATAGTGGATTAATATTATGTCTTAGGATTTAAGGGCGGAGGATATAGAATGATGTCTATGGAAAATGCTGGGAACTCTAATGCTGGAAGAAAATGAAATAGGTGCATGAATTTCCATGGTAGGAGTGGGATGCAAAATCAAATAGCTGGTTCTGTGAACCTTTCTCCATGACCAAAGTGCCAAAGAGGATGTTTCCAATGTGGATCCTTTGAACAAATGAAGTGAGAGTGTACAACACAATCATGAGAATTCCACAATTGCAAAAACAAATATGGATCATCTTAAGTGGTATTATTGTAGGGAAATGAGTTCAGCTTCTTGAGAACCTTCTAAGCTGTCGTAGGGATCATATGTTTCAACCAAATGAGGGTAGTTGAATCAGAATCATCAATAGTGAAATTCTAGCCATTGTGATTCTCAGAAGCACATAAATCCTCATCAAGGTCAACATCAACAAGGCAACAAAGATTAGAGTCTAGTGACAAATAAATTGTATGGATCAAAGTATATGATGGTAGAGGATATGGTTGGACCATCTATGGTGAGAGTTATATTTCTGTTTAATTCTACCCTTATGAAAGTGTTGTTAGATAGTAGTGTGTCTCATTCCTTAATTACTTCTCATGTTGTTTATTTTCAATGTTTAAAACATGAGATAATTACCTCTATGATAAAACATAAATCTCCACCTGGTGAAATAGAATGTAGAGACTTTATGTGTATACCATATTCTATAACTGATGATGTAGATGAGATGAAATGGGACTTGTAGGTGTTGGTTTTTGATCTGTTTGACATAATCCTGGGTATGGATTGGTTCAAAATGATCAAGTATCATGACACTATTATAGTAGAACAGTTAGTTTCAAAACTGGGGATGTCATCAATCATCTTTTTAGAGGACAAAAGTTTGTAAAGATAGGTGTAGTGGGCTTGTTAGAACCACTAGTGGGAGAAATATCTTACCATTTTGAGGAGTTGTCTTTAGAATCGATTGAATAGTATAAGGATAATAGTTTTCAAGTAGTCATGGATAAATTTATAGATCTTCTTCTCAAGAAAATTTCATGGTTTCCACTAATAATGTAAGCGATGTTTACAATTAATTTCTTTTAGTGTAATAGTCCTATTTCCCATCATTCTTAAAGGATGGAACTAACAGAGTTGAGGGAAATGAATGTGAATTTAGAAGAGCTGGAAAGAAAATGCTTCATTTGGACAAGTACGTCTCATTGAGAAGCACTAGAGTAGTTTGTGAAGAAATTAAATGGAACTCTAAGGTTTTTCATTTATTACCATAAGAATAACCAAGTTATTATAAATAAGAGATATCCACATCCACACATTGATGATATTTTTGATTAATTGAGTGGATCCCAATGGTTATCAAGAATTTTATTATGATCAAGATATCATAAATTGCATGTTTTGAGAGAATATGTTTTGAAAACATCTTTCAGAAGTAGATATAGCCACTATAAATATGTTGCAATACCTTTCTGTCATATTAATGCTCTAGCGGTATTTATAGAATTGATAAATCGGATATTTTAGTGATTTCTTGATTCATTTTTTGTGTTGATCATTGATTACATATTGGTGTATTCAAAGACAAAGGCTGGGCATAAAGAACACTTGATGATAGTGTTAAAAATATTGAGAGATCATCATTTTCATCCAAATTGTCAAAGAGTGATTTATGGATACAAGAGGTAATTTCCTTGATCATGAAATTTTTGAAAAAGGTGTTTTGTTGATCAAGAGAAGATATAATCTGTTTTCTCTTGGAAACCAACAAATAATGTCTTTATGAAACTATTTTTTCATTGTCTAACTGGTTATTACTGATGTTTTTTGTGTGACTTAACATGACTAGCTTCTCCAATGAAATCATTGACAAAGATGAATGTTCCATTCCGATTCACTGAGGACTTCCAAAAGTCTTTCCAAGAGCTAATGATTTTTCTTCAATCAGAAGTTATCTTAATATTTCTATAATTAGAACAATGATATGTATTGTACTAAGATGCTTAAGGATAGGGGTTGGGATGTTTTCTCCTGAAAGGAGACAATGTGGTTTGTTATGGTTCAAAGAAGCTGAGAGTGAATGAGAAGAATTACCCAACCAAAGATATGAAGTTAGATGTGGTTTCTCATGCCCTGCTGACATGGAATCAATATCTATTTGGGGAAAATTTTATTGTGTTCACATACCACAAATGTTTGAAACATATTTTCTCGCAATGTGATATGAATCTGATGAAAAGTAGATGGATAGAATATCACCATGCGTTTGATGTCAACTTTATGTATTCATCTGGAAAAGGAAAATTGGTGGTTGATGCATTAAGTAGTTATTCATATGTTCAATTAAAAAAAGAAGCATTAGATGAGTGGTTGTTGATTTCTCTCCTTGTAGACATGCATGTGGTATGTGAGGACTGAAAAGAGGTTTCATTTTTCCTTTTCATTTCTATGGTTGCTAATTTGGTAATGTTGGTCAAAGAGGAACAAACATCTGATGCAGAATTCTTAGTTACGAGTTAAAAACTAAATGGTGGGAAGACCATTGAGGTATTGAAACTTAATTAGAGTTATGTTTTATTTTTAAAATATCAAACAGTTGAACAATTTGATTTTCTAAATAAACCTCTTCATTCCTACCATCATTTGAGATGGGATACACATCTGGGAATACAGAAGAAGTATAAGTCATTAATGGAATAGTTTTGGTGGAGTGTCATGAAATGGAAGGCGGATTATTTTGTTTTAATGTGCATAAACATTTAGCATGTTAAGGTATATCATCAATGACCAGTGGTTATGTTGCAGTATTTATGGATTCTAGTGTGGAAATGGGAGAAACTAGTGATTTATTGTTTTGTAGGTCTACCATGAATGGTTTGGAAACATGATGTCGTATGGGTGATAGTAGATCAGCTCAAAAATTAACCCCATTTCATCCCATTTTGTGAAACTTATATAGAGTAGGATCTATCTAAAATTTATATCTATGAAATAGTAATAAGATATAGAATACAAATTTTGATCATCTCATACAAAGATCTGAGGTTCACGTCACATTTTTGTAAATCCTTATAGAAATCCATTGGAATTTAGTTGACTATGAGTAAGAAATATCATCTTTAGATGGATTGTAAATCCTAAAGAATGTAATAGTGGTTGGAAGTTATGTTGTGGTCTTGGGTAATGAATTTGGGCAGATTGAGGGAGGAGCATATAACTTTAGTGTAGTTCTTGGAAAATAAAAACGATCATGCCTCGATACATATGGATCATTTTCAAGCATTGTATGGTGATCCTTGTTTTCTCCATTTTTTGGGTGGAAACATGATAGACATCAGAAGTTGGATTGTCCTTATCTGAGAAATTATAGAGAATATTAAGATGATTAAAAATATGATGGATATGGCTCAGATTTGTCAGAAATCGTATGCCAATCATCATCAAATACTATTTTAATTCCCGGTGAGTGATCATTTGTTCTTTAGGATATCTCCACGACATGTAAATCATCATACTGGGAAGTAGTTGAAGTGATAAATGAGATAATTTATCCCTTCTGAGCTACTAGATTTTGTAAGAGAGGTGGAATATTGGTTGGAATTTCCACCATGGTTCATTATGGTGCATAATGTGTTCCACATATCACAATTGAAAATTTATCAGCCTAATCCTAACCCTGTGGTCAACTGGGATCACATTGACCTGGAACTGAATGCTTCTTTAGTACATATCCCAATCATGATTGAGGATAAGTAAGATAAATTCATGCATGAAAAAATAATTGTTCTTTTTCATGTTTTATGTCACCATGTTCAAATTTTGGATGATACTTATGAATGTTGGAAGGAAATGAAAGAGAAATGGACAGAACTCTTTTAGGGATGTGAGGGTTCCATATTTGCTGAGGAATAAAATCAATGGTGGGGAAAATGTAGTGGCCCAATATTTTTTTATGTGACCCTTATGTTATAATTTTTTAGGTTTATAATGTGTAAGGGTGAAGGTTGGGATATTTCAGAGAACTAGAAATATGTTTTTGGGGCCAAAAGAGAGGCGCACGTACTGTGCATGGGTTGTCCAAACCAGGTGGGAATCCTAATAAAAACCATGCAAAGATTTATGTTCATGATATTATCTTCTGCACTTTATGTACACAATTAGGGAGTCCAAGTGAGGAGTCCAGAAAGGGTCATCTTAAATGTCGTAGCTAACACACAGTTAGCATATAGTTTGTCTTACTGTTTAGTCTAACCATGCACATAGTCAAATATTGATCCTTAAAAATATGTTCTCACTCATTTTTAGTATAAATTTCTTTTTTACTCTTATGTTACCCTAATTTGTGATTCATCTCCCTCAAAGGTATGATAACTTCTCCCAATAATTTCATCACTTATCTAGTGCCCTCCCCTAGCGTTTTCAAGATAGATTCTTGTGGTAAGTGACATTATTCATTTTTTGTCATATATTCATAGATCTACTTCTCATATCCTATTGGTCCCTCAAATCTATTCCTGTTGTGGGTAGATCTAAAATGGTGGATTCCAAATATTATTATTTTTTTGTTAGGATAATAGATCTAATTCATTTTTCTGCAAAATCGACCTAGTTGGGTGAGCATTCTTAATTTTTTGTTTGTTTCAGTCAAAACCTTTGAGGTAGTTGGATTCACTCCCAACTAATCTTAGTATAATTGAATGTAATGGTTTAAAATTTATGTCTTTATGTTTATTTGATGTTTAATTTTTTTTCTTTATGACTTCTAGAAACACTCTTTTGTTATGGTTGTGGAAAATCTATAAATTTGATGCTTTTAATTAAAGTGTTTGATTCTTGATTTTAAAATTTGGATTTTGGAAATGGTATTTATAAGGAATATTAGAGAATGGATTTGATAAAAAGGGTTTTAAAAATGACTGAGTTTATTGAAATGTATATGGGTGATTGTAATTGGTTTGTTTAAATGGGATTCAATAAAACAATAGTTTTATTGAAATGGTTATTAAAAATGGTTTTGGAATTATAGTGGTTTGTGTAGATCATATTTTTAAGTATTGGTTAGAATATGAACTTATGATCAGTTATAAATGTGTAATGTATCATAGGGAGTAATTATCATGTGAATACATGGTAGATCGGTGAGAGACCGCTCATGAGTATTGAACTATAAAAACAATGCATGCATGATTGGATGCCTGATTAACTGGAATGGAAAGGTTATTTGAAAACATGAATGAGAAATGGTTTTAAAGCCTAGATTGGTTGTTTATTGTGAATTTGACTTACTATAAAATTGGTTTTAATATCACTTGTTTACATTTGGTTATAAATGGTTTTGGAAAGTTTTTATATTTAGTTATATACGGTTTTGGGAAATTATTTTATATTAGTTGATTTATATAAATGATACTAAATTTTATATTTCAGTTTATTTAGTAGGCAATTCATTGGGTAAAAACTACGGAGTTTTATACTCACCCCTACATTTGAACTTTGGTGATTTTATAGATTCCATCTTCCAGGACATGGGAAGAGTTAATGGTTCATAGGTTTTTAGCACCTCCTCATGATACGAGGGTTATTTAGTGACGTTGAATCTTGGATCACGTGGAGCATGGAGTCTTATGGTCATATTTGAGTCTTTAGTATCTCTTTATATATTTAATTTTATTTTTGATTTGGCTATCAATGTAGAAATATTTTGTTGTCTTTTATTATGAATATAATGATTGAGTCATAGTTCATTTTTTCATGCATCATATAGTGAGATGTATGGTTATGGTTTTTTGATTTAATTTTTTTAATTGTAAATAATTACCCACTATCATTTTATACCCTTCAACATTTATTTCCATACATTGGCATCTTAGTGATGTCACTTAAGGACTAGCAATGATTCATTGTATTCTAAAGACAATGAGAATAAGTTGGTCATTTCAACCAAAGGGATACTTTTTTGGGGGGGAAATAACCTATGTAAAGTGGATAATTATTTTTTGGAGACATATTGTAAGGGTTTTGTTCAGATAAATTTCCTGAGAGTTGTGATAAATTGAGGGTAGGAGTTCCCTATTATATTGAAGAGGGGTTTCACTTATGTAAATACCCAAAACTATTTGATAATGGGAAGTGACTCTCAACCCAAGTTCAAATAATTGATAAATAATAGGTTTTAGAAAATAAAAGTTTGAAAATAATCTCTAAAACTATGAAGATATGTTTTTTAAACCTATTATTCCCTTTACCTCTAATATTACTCACGTTTTCCCTTTTAGTTTTCACAAAGGTAACTATTTTATTTAATAAAGGTAATTTATCATTTAAAAATAAAATAAAATTTGACTTATTAGATAATTAAGGCAAAATAATTGAAAAACATTTTTCCAATTTTACAATGAAATATTCTATTTCTGAGAAAAATTAATTTTAATGGAATTACAAGTAATGCGCAAAATCCCATTTTAATCATAAATATTATAATTAATTATAACTGCATTACTATTTATTTAAAAAAAGTTGAACTTATTACCTAATATTAGTTATTATTTATCCAAATATGGAATACATTTTATCAAATTAAATTCAAATTTTTTAGATAATTTAATTTAAAAATGAACTTGAATAACATTTCAAAAAAAGGTTTCTCCATTAATGAATTTTTCAATCATAAGATGATCTTATATTAAATCTATGACTGGTAATTATAATTATATGAACATAAATTCACACATACACATAATCAAGGAATTTAATTTAAATAATTTTTCAATATGGGTTATTTAAATTAATTATAATGGGGAAACATTATGCATTTGGGAAACATTTTTTGGAAAAAATTCTCTTTTAACCGTAAAAATAAACTTATACAAAAATTCTGAAAAAGATGACTAAAACATAATTAATTATACTATACCTAAAAAAATAATTCTAATATTTACTTAAAATAAAATTAAATAGATAATGTATCTTTAAAATTAGTTGCTTTTTTGAAGTGAAATGATAGTTTTACCAAAAAAAGTGTTATTTTTGAATATTCAATAGAAAATCCTGAATTTTAAAAATTCTATAAACTAAAACTAATTTATTCTTTAAAATATTATATTAAAATTATTCCCATTTTTTAAAATAGAATTTTTAAAATTTGAAGAAATTAATTATGTTATTTTATCACAAAAAGAATAAAAACAATTTTGAAAAAAATATATTCTGGAAGCATATAAAGACATTACTAAAAATTGATCCATTTTTTACCAATATATTTTATTCATATAAAATTTGTGAACATATTTTTCAAAAGAAACATTCATACTCATAAGATCAATTTTAATTTATACATTATAATGGTCACATTTAAATATTATATCATTGTTTCATTAGGATCAACATTGCATTTCATATACATATTCAAAAATAATGTTCTTATTTTAAAATCTCGGTGTTCTACACTTTCTTCCTCAAATAAATTTCTTCCTAACAATTTGGTTGTTCACATTGAAAAAACTAAGGTTTGTAATTTAAAAAATCTATTTTGTAAAACCTATATAATATGATTGTTAATAAAACATTCTCTTATTGTGTGGGGAAAGAGAAATATAGAGTTCATCAAAAAAAATGTTTTGAAAAAATTTAACATTTATGGGAAATTAAAATATGAATATAGAAGAGAAAACTATCACCCAAGGTCTAATATATAGTGATTGAAAAAAAACATTTGAATAATTTTAACCACCACTAAACCAAATTATTTTTAAGTGTAAAAAGACCATTTATTCATTAGATATAAATTTAATAGGATAACATTTTTTTCAAGATCCTTTACTTAATGATGGGGAAACAATTTACCATATAAATTGATTTAATGGAGAAATATACTTACATTACATGTATAATTTCGTTTTTTTAATTAATATTCACTATAATATCATCTTTTTCTTCAAATGATTAGTATTGAGGATGGTTTTTTCTTGCCCAAAACACTAAAATTTACTTATAATAGATCACATAATCCACAAAATGTTAAAAATATATTCCTAATGTCGTTATAAATTAACCAAAAGTAAAATGTTTATGATAAGGTAATATTATAAAAAATTTATAAACCTTTATATGAACAAAAGATATATATTAATAAAAAATATACACCAATGGTTCAACATAGATTGTTACACAAATAGATAACCCTATAGCCAAATTATATTCAATATTCTCAACATTAAAAAAATTCACCTCAAAGGCGATTTCAAAATTTTAAATTACAGACCCAAAAATTTAATTTCATTCTACCAAAATAATTATTTATGTTAATTCTAATAGTTAT
Organism: Viscum album; assembly: GCA_963277665.1. Taxonomy (NCBI): domain Eukaryota; kingdom Viridiplantae; phylum Streptophyta; class Magnoliopsida; order Santalales; family Viscaceae; genus Viscum; species Viscum album. Next base: position 1,662,656,960 of record OY728153.1, on the reverse strand, counting down.
ATATATATATATATCAACCCAATAAAATATATCCCAAAATAGCATTAATCGTCTTAAAATACATAATATTAGATCATTTAATATGTTTCCTAAAATGAAATTAATATTTATCCTCCAAAAATATTTACATAAAAACACGTTAATAATAACTAGGACATCACTTTGGATAGTGGTAGGCACCTCAACCTTGTCTCTCTACAGATGTGGGTTTAGGCCTCACAACCTTGCATGATGTGATAAATTATCACACTACATGGAAGATATAAATTTTAAACCATATTTATATAATTCCAAGAATTTTTCCTAAAGTATGATGAATATCAATTGAATAAAATTAATCTTTAAATAAATTTTGAACCACTATGATTTTTTAAACATCTTTTTCACAAAGTAAAATAATCAAAATTGAATATCATTACTTTATCATTAATAGTATATAAATCCTAAGGGTTAACAATAATATTTAAATTAATTCAATAAAAAAATAAGAACCATTACTCAAATTAACTTTTCACTAAAATACACACTAAAACCAATTATTCTTTTATAGTAACTGTCTCATAAATTATCCATAATCATATTACAGTTCAATCACATAATTCATCAAAATGAGTATCTATGTTTCAAAACATATGATTAACCTTAGACATACCATCTAAAGACACTTTAGGTTTATCCCATGTCACTCTTTCATATCATAGTTTCCCATATGTTATATTCTCTAATTCACCAAAAAATAATAGAAAAAATGTTATTTAACACATGAATATCCCTAAAAGTATCAAACAAAGTGTGAATTAAAGACCATTTTCATACCCGATGTTTCAATAGAGTCAAATCCTAAATCACCCATTTTTTTATTAACATTAAGAAAAACTGTTCTAGAGTCACATCCACTTGTAATTTCTAGAGAGGGTTGTAATTTTTTGTAAACCAATATAATATATTCATTACAAAATCATTCGGTTGTTATCCTGTACATATACATATCCTTTACATTAATGAGAGGGTTATGTTCCCTAATCTATGATTCCAAAATCTAGTTCACAGGGTTTATGCTAAACAACCTTTGATATCAACTATAAAGATCCCAAATAAAGTAGGCAAGAGTCAATGGTTACTATATAATATTAGAATATGATATAAGAGATAACATCCAAATAGACTTTACAGTTTAGTGGTCTTCGTAAAAAAATATGTAATTTATTTTCATATTATATTTCAAAGCATAAATTACAGAGTGAAGGTAAATATTAGGCATACTTGAACTCATCTAAAGATTCTTGCATAAAATTACAAAGAAATAAAAACAAATAATATGTGATCTCAGATGATTAATATTATTTATGAAAATAGAAAACTGTAAATAATATATAAATCATAATTAATAAGGCATAATAAATATGGGAAGTTATATAACTGAATCCTCATATTATTTAATCAATAACTTGAGAATGATAATGCATGCTGGATAATACCAACATAAATATATCATGGATAATAAATAGTGAATTATAAATGATAAAATGGTTTATATTTGGCATCAATATATCAAACATCATGATATATATATCATGATCAAATTTTTCAAAGACACTTTAATATATTGGTTGGTATACACCCGAAATATATTTAATGGTAGATTATTGAATTTCTATTTAGGCTTGTTGATGAGTCAAGGGGATATTTTTAATTTTTCCCTACACATCACTATGTTTCCAACACATTCCATTAATTTTTAGTGATCAATTCAATTCATAATCAACATTTCTTATCAAGAAATATTTTTATTGAGTAAATAATATAGACTTACCAAGGTTTTCCCCAATCAATCAAATATATTTTATAGTAAAATGACATACATATAAAGGATATATAGTTTAATAAATAATAATATCCATGAAAATGAATATGTATATTTAAGTGAAATTTAATGTCCAACTATCACACGAAAGTGAATGTTTCAATAGAATATTAACGAATACCATATTAACCGAGAAAGTAAATTCCCACCATTTCCCTATTCAAAATAATAATAAACCATAAATAAAAATAACAAGGATGATATCCTTATAAAATCTCCCTAGTGGGGTTTAAATAAAAAGGGTTTTTTTATTATTGAATAAAAATACTATTAAAATATCCTTAAAACATTCTTCAGTAAAACAACCATTTCAATTTGATAGTCACATTTAAAAACAAAAAACTTAAAAAATATTAAGAAAATATTAAAATTCAAAATAATCCTAGAAAATATTATAGAAATCAATAAATCATTAGTTAGTCATGACATAGAGAAATTAAATTAATGTCGAGTACATTGAAGCAAGGATTCCTATCACCTTTTTAGATGATAATTCGAAAGGTACCTTGTTCAGAAAAAATAGAAATATTCATTTACAAAATTTCTAAAGAAGAAAATAATGTGCAAGAATGACTTTAAACAATACTTTGAGAATATTGAAAAAATTTTGTATAAAATTTCTAGAAAACATGGATATGGTATAGGAAGGGTTTTTTACTGAAGAGAGAAAAAATGTCACATTTTATGAAGAAAAATTTAATCAATTATTTTAGAAACTAAAGATTGTAAAATAAAACTATTCCTTGAAATGTTAATAAATAGCCATATTAGTAGAAAATAGTTTTTTATTATGATATATATATCAATAAATTTCCCAAACAAGGACTTAAACATAAACAACCCCAGATAATATTGGGGTTGTAAAATAAACCCTCACTCTTTGGTAACTTTTGAAGAATAAAAATAATAAAAGAAATATATTCAAAAGAAAATTTTAATTTGATTAATATAAATATATTCATTACATAAAATGTCAATGGGTTATTAGGTACATTTCATATAAATAGAATGTTTCACAATACTAAATATGTCTTAACCGAGTAGAAATTGAGACGAAATGTATTATAGAGATCATACCATTGAAATAATAATTAATAAATGAGAAAATTATGTGTATAAAATTTAAATCCACAAAAAAGTATAAAAGAAATATAAAATAGAGAATATTAATTACACATATAATCTTATAATATAAAATACAATAAAGAAGAAATATTACCCAACAAAAAGAAATTAATTTATGAAACCCCTTACCACATGGTGACATTCAAGTCAAACCGCTTGGATTAATAGTTAAAATTTAAATTATGATACAATGAAGTATGAAGGATTGATGATGTTACATGTAAAATGGAAAGTATATACACCATATAAAATAAATTAGGTGGATAAAAATAAACTATGTCTCTACAAAAGGGAATTGATACATAATTCCTTACCTCACATTTTTTAAGTCGGAAGTGCATTAACCTTGTTTATAATGTTTATAAACATGTTATTAATTTATACTAGAAACATATTAATATTTTTAATATCATATATAATATACCTATAACATATTATCACATGTTTATTAATAATATTTCATTATTACCATTGTTTCATGTATTAACTTCTTTGTTTTCTCATATATCTTTTATCATGGAATGTTTGAATCTTGTGAATATGAAATAATAACATAATATTTATAATTAAATTAGTTATATATAATATATTTACTCATTAGATACATATTTATAATCATTATTTAATATTTAACATAGAGAATGAATCAAATCTCATCATTTTGATTGTAGGTCATACGTACACACGAGCGATGTTATCATTTTCTTAATGGATGAAAGCGTACAGAAATTGATGATATTTTAATTTTATAGAATAAATATAATGTCATAAGTATCATATATATTCATTATCTACATAATTTTCACATTTTATGTGAGTCGGTTATGGAAACATTGTTGCTTTAGTTTGTGTGGTGGTTGTCTGCCGTACACATGAGTGATGGCATTGTTTCCCATATGATATAAATGGAGATGAAAAAATATTATTCTATCAATATAATAAAATTTAACTATATTGGATATTCAAGTTTTTATATTTTAATTTTAATGAAATTATTTAGGGTTTAAAAATATTAATTAAAAAAATAACGAGCATAGTGAGGATGATTACCTTCAATTAGAAAAGCCTCTATTGGATATCTTATCAAGGGAAACAGGGCGGGTATTTTGAGAACACAAGAATATATATAATTTTTTAATGAATTTAGGGAGGAATATTTTAAATGTTCGTTTTCTATAAATTTCTTGGGAATTGTTAATAAATGAGGTGAGGTTGATCCCTTTTATAATTAAGGAGGGGTGTCGTTTTTATAAATACCCAAAAATATTCAGTAATGGGAAGTCACCCATAACCTAGGTGCCCCCAAAAAATTGATAAAAAATATGATATAGGAAATATAATGTTTATAAACAATATAAAAATAAAAAATAAATGTGTTTAAAAATATTTTTTCCCCTTTACCTCTATGGTTACTCACTTTTACCATTTTAGTTTTCTCCGCGGTAACTAGATTTTTCATCCTAGGTAATTTATATTTTGAGAAATAAAATAAAACAATAATTTATATATAATTAGACACAGTAATTATAAATATTAATAACAATTTATCAAATAAATATTTTATTCATGTGGGAATTTAATTTTAATACAAGATTATGTATTGCCCAAAACCCCTTTTTGACCTTAACTATTGTAATTAATTTTTACTCTTTTAAATATTCATTATAATCAAAATTTAAGATTAAATTATTTTATAATGTTAGTTATGATACATAAAAATTTTGGATTCATGTTATCAAATTATATTCACTTATTTTGAAGGATTTAATTTAAAATGACACTTCAAAACTTGTCAAATAAGGGGTTTCCCATAAATGTATTTTTCAAGAAAAAAATGATTATATAATAACTCTTTGAACAAAAATCGCCATTAAATGAATTTAAAAATATATATATAAATATATATATATATAATTAAAATAATTCCTAATTAAGTTTTATTTTACTTAAATTAAATTGACAAACATTAGGCAATTAAAACAGTTTTTAGGCAAAAATATTTTTCCCTACAAATAAAAATATACCAAAATCTAGTATAAATATGATTCAAAAGTAATTAATTACATTAAAACTAACTATAAAATAATTATATTAATTTAAATAAAATTAATATCATAATATATATTTTAAATTAATTAATTCAATAAAAATAAATGACAGTTTTACAAAAACTGTTATTTTTACCTATTCCCTGAAAAATTACTTTTTTTGGGAAAATCTAATAAAATTTGTAATACACCAAGATTTCATAGTATGTTATCTCTTCAAAGTATTTCAATAAATCGCGTTACATGAAACATAGAGTCTGAGCGCACCACGACTTACCAAACTAGGCTTTCAAAAAGTGGTTATGAATAGTATTAACTGAATTTTATATTTTATACAGTCCATATAATTTTAGAATCTATATAATGTGTTTCATATACATAATATAGGAACAAAATCAGTTTTTAGATAAAAGTAGTATTTTTCAAAAAATGCAATTTTACTACCATTTAATGGATAACCTTTTTTAAAACCAATATTTGACACTTTTCCATATTCAATTTAATGAAATTAATTTTTTTTTAGAATTAGGACATAAAAATTTAGTATAGATAAATTTTTGTTACTTTTTTGATAACTTTCATATTTTGATGAATAGTTAAATTACTAAATTTTTATTGAAAACAAATTTTTTAATAGAAATAATTTATTGCATTAAATTATAAATTTGAATGTTTTGGAAATATAATTAGATTATATTTTTATTAGTTAATATAATTTTGGTCAATATAAGTAATTTCACATTTAAATTTTACATTAACCCTTGTGAATCTTTTGATAGTGTTTACTTATTAAAAACCCTCATTTTGGTTTCGACATATGTAATTAATTTTAATTAATATATTAAACTTCGATGTTTTGAAATTGGAAAAATGGATTTCATATTTGGAGTCAGGAAGTCCGAATTATATAAATAGTCAATCTCTATTTAGGCATTATGAATAATTACTTTGGTAAATATTTTATTGACCATGGTTAAAAGGTAAATCAAGTAAATAAGTGTAATAATAATATTAAATTACCTTCACATGTGTCATAACTCTACTAGATGATAAATTTATGACCATGGGCATCCTTCGGTCGATTTTGGGACATCATGGATCCACATGGGAGAGATAATGAAATTTCAAATTAAATAATCTAAAGTAAAGTCACAAATAATAGAAGCATGTATTTTTTTGTAAAACAATTTTTACATGAGGTTCTATGGTGATCAATTCTACTATAAATATTCATTAGAAATATAAAAAAATTTCCTACATCTACATAATTTTTTTATAATTTTTAGGCCCAAAATAAATACATTTATATATGACCCAATAATGACGCAGTATTTTCCTTATTAATAAATAAATCAAATAAATGACATTATAAATATTAAAATAAATATAATATGAATGTTTTTATGCATCCATGACATTTATAGGTGAATAAGAAATGTTAGGATTGATTCAATATAATTTTTTCTAAGTAATCAAGATGTTTTGACTTCCGCAAAAACCAAATACTAAATAATGTCAAAATTTATGTAAATGGGTTTTTAAAACAAATACAATATTAGATAATGTTATAATAGTACTAAAAATCTATTGACTATCCAGAATAAATATATAATAATAGATATTTCATTACTGAACCACTTGGGGTTATCATAGATTTTTAATGTTTATTAACCATTTATTATAATATGACAAGAGGACCTGATAAAAGGTAAACTATTCAACTAAGAGTTAGATCTAAATAATAGGGTTAATATGGTGACCTAAACTTGTCTAAAACCTATTTTTTAGAGTATTTAGATCTATCCCCACCTTATCTTAGAAATACAACAATTTGGAGCCCTTAGAAAAAGAAAATAATTTTATTATAATATAATATTTCAAGCATTTCCTAAAGTAACCCTCACCTATCTTATAAAAATGTACTTCCCCTTCTCACAACATCACACCTCCAAATCTTTTTGGCTCGACCAAATTCTACCCAAATCTCCTCCCATCTTACATCACATAAACCTAGTGGTCTTCCCATGAGCAGAAATCCATCTTAAGGATCTCTTTTGTTCAAATAAAAAATAAACACCCAAAGAAGAGGTAATTATTTTATCACATATTTAAATGTTCTTTTCTTCTTTCACTTTCTCTTTCATTGTTATTTCCATATCAAAATAATAACTCCATTAACATATAAATACTGTTATATTATTATAAATATGGTACAACCATACTCATTATTCTATACATACTATTAATGATAATGTCACCATGCGTGCGTGCGTACAGCTTACTGTCACCATGCAGTGGTGTAATTTCTAATTCAACAGTATATTATTTGGATGGATATAATGGTGATTAATATGTATATAAATAATAAAAATACCATTCTAATTTCTCTTAAGACTAATATACCATACAATTCCACACCCTTTAATCATTAAGGAAATGATATCGTCGCTCGTGTGTACGTACGACTTACCATCTCCACAAAGAGATGAGATTCATTTCTAGGTTAACCATTAAAAAATGAATATAAAAATATATATTATTAATAATTATTTAATATATGAAATAATAATGCTTATAGATATATATTTGTGTGTGTGTGTGTCTGTACTTATATATATCTTATTCACTTACTTCCGTTCAATACAATATGAAAACAGAAATAGTGTTTATGCATGTGTAACGCCTACGATCTTTATAAATGGTATTTTCTATTTCATATATATATTGTAACACCCCATTCTTCCATGGTATGGTTCCCTTTGAATAATTCAATAGCGTGTGTTGTACGCAACATTGAGATACAAACACACTGCAACCAATCAAAGTAGATGTTATGAATAATAATACCAACTTTTTGAAATTTTATAAATTTTACCTCTCAAACATGACTTAATTTTTGGATTCATAATATCTAAATTATCCTAGGGTGAAATTTTTCTACTTTTCGGATAACTTTTATATTTTGATGAATAGTGAAAATTACTAGATTTTAATTAAAAACAACTTTTTAAATCAAAATAATTAATAGTGATAAATTATGAATTTGAGTAGTTTTAAAGTATATTTAGTACATATTTTTAACATTTAATACATTGTTTTTCATTGGACAAAATTTCACAATTAAACCGAACATAAACAAGTGTCAATCTTTTGATAGTTATTATTTCTTAAAAACACGCTTTTTTGTTTTGATAGTAGGAATTAATTTTAAATTAAATTCGGCCACTTCTGTGTTTTAAATTTTGAAAAATGGATTCCATATTTAGAATCAGGAATTCCAAATTGTGTAAATAGGCAACTTTTATTTTTTGACATTTTGAATAATTACTTCGGTAAATATTTTATTTACCATGGTTAAATGGTAAATCTGGTAAATAAGGGTAACAAATAATATTATAATAATAATAAATTATCCTAAAATGTGTCCTAACCATATTGGTTGATACATGTCCGACCATGGGCCTCTTTGGGTCGATTTGGGGACCCCATGGATCCACTTGTAAGTGATAATGACAGTTTATATTAATTAAGTTAATGTAAATACAAAAATGACATAAGCATATATCTTTTAGAAAAAAAAATTTATACATAGGGTTATATATGTTATATTTTCGAATATAAATATTAATTAGATATCTAAAAAAATTTCCTACATAATGGTATTTTATTTATAATTTTTAAACACTGAATAATTAAATTTATTTATGACACAATAATGATGTAGTATTTTCCTTATTAATGAAAGAATCAAATAATTAGTATTATAAATGTTAAAATAAATATAATTTGAACGTTTTGATGCCATACACTAATTTTATTGGTTAATATTACATGTTAGGATTTCTTAAATGAATTTGTTTCTACTTAATAAAGTTTTTAAGAATTTAACAAAAATCAATTATTAAATATTGTCAAAATTGAGATAAAATAATGTTTCAAACAAGTATTATATTATTAATTGATATTTTATTCCAAAAAATCTATGCATCGGCCAACAGAATTATATCATGATATTTGTATCATTAATGGACCACTTAGGGAACTCTTGGATGTATATAGTATGTTAATTAACTATATAATATAAAAATACAATGTGACATGGTAAATGTCAATCTAATTAACTAAGAGTTTAAACTAAAAGACAAGGTTAATATAATGACTCCAACCATTCTAAAATCTATTGGATGAAAGACTTTCGACAAATCCCCAACTTATAAATTGAATGATCCACTTTGTATCTATTACAAACCTAATATTAATTTCTTATAAATTAATACTTTATGTTTTTTCTAAAGAGCTCCTCATCCCCCTTATAAAAAGACACAACTTCTAACCAATTCATCTCACTTTAAAGGCCTTTTTTAGGCTAGAACCTTCCCAAATACTCTCTCAACTACCCTAAATTTATGTTAGAGGCCTTATTTTGATCAGAAAGCCAACCTAAAGTGCCCTTTTGATCAAATCAAAAGGAAGAACCCGAAGAAGAGGTAATGTTTTCACCACCCTTTTCAAGTTCCTTTCTTCTTCAACTTCTTTTTTCTTTGTTATTTACATTCTAAAATAATAACTACAGTATCTTCAATATACTTTGATGTTATTATAAATATGGTACAACCATATTCAGTATTCTATCCATCCTTTGAAAGACATGTCGCCATACGTGTGTACGTACGGCTTACCGTCTCACGTCGTGGTGTAATTGTTATTCAAAAACATTATTATTTGGATGGCTATGATAATTACATGTAATTGATTTAAATAATAAATATAAAATGATAATGATTCTGTATATATGATATAACATCCAATTATATATTATTTTAATATCCAAATAATGATATTATCTCTCGTGGGTACGTATGGACTACGGTCTCCACGAACGCGATGAGATTCATTCCCCATCATATCCATGAAATTATAATCCTCATTTGATGATTAAAACTACTGTTTAAGGACATGATATCATTCTGGATATGAATAAGATACAACCTATCCATAACAAAGACAGTTTATTTAACAAAATATATAAAAGAAAACGAGTAAGTTAACACCCAAAAGGATGATAATACTAAGATATTACTAACAAATCAATGTTAAAAGATCTTATATGATATCTTATTACTATATATAAATTTTTTTTAATTTAATAAAAATTATTTCACCACTGTACAGTAGGTTAACCTACCCTCAACAAAGGAAAAGTACAATGTATTGGTTAATTTTACAATCTCTTAATTATCCGAGGTTGTTTATACATAATTATCTACTGGGACCTCTTTATCATCCAAATCCATGTTTCTTAAAAATGTATTTCAAAAAATTCTTACTATTTTATAGAATATGGGTTAAAGTCATTTATATCCTTGTTTTAATTTTTATAAGAAGTTTATAAAGGAATCTTTCTGTCGTTTTCCAAACAAGGCCCTTTTTAACCTTTTCGATAGAATTAATGTAAGAATGTATTTTTTTAACTTATATGGAAGTTACGGCTATCATCTGACATTATATAATCATGGAAGCTTCCCTTACAAGCTTATAAGATTATTTTTAGAGTAAATGTTTTCTTTTATAATTATGCGACTTTTAAATGATTTCAAAAAAGAGATATTTCTCTCTAGTAGTTTTGATTTCATCTATGTCAACAACTTTTGATGGATTTTATGGTTATTTCAAGTTTATTTATTATGATACAAAACTTCCATATTGTATTGAAGGTTTTGTGATATTTTTTACTATGGATGTGTTATTTTTATACCATTCATGGTTTATAGAGAAATAATTGACATTTCGTATGCTAGTTTTAATACGAATGATTATGTTATTTTTAAACCTATTCATATGAGGAATGCATTGGACTTAGTAAGTGACGGGTGGATCCCTCTATAGCTCCTCGATGCATCCGTAGATCTAATGAGACAAACTAGTGTCTTGTCACGGGGCCTTGACAAAATATTATTTGTAGTCTTGGCATGAGGCCTTGGCTACGTGGTTATGATAGTCTGGCATTATGCATACCATCATTATGAAAGTGGTTATTGATATTTCATGTGATTATTTGATTAGTAGAATATCCATGTGAATAAGTAAATGGAATTATTTCATTTTATTTCTTCTATATTATGTTGAAGTTCATGTTTAAAGGTCTTTTGTTTTAGTTATACATTGCCTTAAATGTTTATGTTTATTTATGAAAGTTCCCGCTATATTGTTATCCTTACTGGGCATATGAGCTCACCCCTGTCTATGTTTCACTTTTCCTAGGATGTGAAGAAGTGTTTAATGAATGACCTGCAGGGATAGTATGAGGGGATATGAGTGTGGAATATGGAGACTATGTTGTTGTAGTTTTCATTTTATGATGTAATGTAATCTTTATGAATTTATCTAGTGTTTCCAATGATACTAAACTAATCGGTCTTTTGAGACTTGATATTTATTGTGATCATGCCAATGTTATGTAATAATGCCCCACCTCTAGGTAACTAGGGTCAGGGTGTTACAGTTGGTATCAGAGGAAGTTTAGAAAAAACATTGGAAGATAGATTTAGATAAACTCTGATTAGAGAACATAGACCCTAAGATGGACTTTGAGGATTAGTATAGAATAACTTCCTAGAATTTTGGTATTATCGAGATTTTGTGAGTTTTCGGAGCAATACATCCCTGTCTGGATATGAGAAAGTAGAGGTGGCTCTGGCACAAATGTACCTAGGGGTAAAACCCGAAAACACCACTTTGAGCTAGGCTCGAACGGGAACTAGTGCACGACAATGGGACTTGCTGCACTCTTGGTTACGACACTCCCAGGGGATATGCTTAGGATAATTCTCATTTTGTATACAGTCCATTATGAAGGGTTTTTGAGTATATAATTCCTCAAAGAAAGCATTTTATTATTATTATCGATTATATCCATAAATAGTTCAATTTATGTTAAGTGTTTTACAAGTATGGAATTATGTATTTTGATTCATAAATTGATCTAGCTTATGCCATTTTTTAGAAATGGCGTCTAGTGGAAGGAATGGAAATTGTATCAATGCACGCACTCCATGTCGGGATTTCCCTCCTGTTGAAGATAATTATAGTGGAGCTAGTGATGCAACTGGTGCTGATCTACTAATCACCATACTGGGACAACTCAATCAGGTTTTGAATAATAACCTTACCCATATGGAACACCCTGATCCGCAGCATGAAGGATCAATATTAGATCACTTCATGAGGCAGAAACCACCAAAATTCAATAGGAGTACAAATCCATTAGTATATGAGCAATGGATAAGTTCCCTAGAGAAAATATTTCAGGCTTTGGAGAGTAGTGAAAGGGAAAAAGTTATCATGGAAGTTTATCGCCTCACTGGAGATGCTGATCAATGGTGGTCATTGATACAAAACACGAAGGAAGATGATGAAGTATCAAATATGTAATAGAGGGAGTTCAAAGAGATTTTCTTAGAAAAATACTTTCCTTGTGACCATTAAGCAGATATGGAAAGGCAATTTTTGAGTTTGAGGAAAAAGGAGGATGAGAATGTCGCAAAGTATGAGGCCAGCTTTACAAGGTTAGAGAGGCATGCAACAGATTATATACGTAACCCAAGAAGTAAGATCGATCATTTCTTTGATGGGGTAAAACCGTTTATCCTTCGAGCATTAGTATCCCAATCTTTCCCATCGTATGATGATATTGTCTCATGTGCAACCAAGATAGAACAAGAATTCGCTTTGTCTTATGACTTTATGGACAAACAAGAGAAGAAGAGATCTGCTGAGCACTCGGGAAATGGATATAAAGGGAAGAAGGGAAATGTTTATTATCCATCCTGCAGTAAATGTGGGAAGAAACACCCCGATACTTTCTTGAAGGGAATGAGAGTCTATTACAAGTGTGGTGAAAAAGGCCACCAAGCTTTTGATTTCAAGGGAAAGGGAGTTGATGTCAACATGGAATGCTATAATTGTAGTGAGATGGGACATTATGCAAATGAATGTCCTAACCATCTAGGGAACTTACCTCAGAAAAGAGAAAGGGATCATGTCCAAGCTTATTCTATCACTACTTCTGAGGTAGAAGCACCGAAAGACATGGTGGCATGTAATTTAATGGTTTCCTCAAGTTTAGAAAATTATTTATTTGATTCTGGATCATCACATTGTTTCTTATCTTCCCAGTTTTCTAAGCATATTAGATATTTCCAATTATATTTAACAAGGGAGTTTCCAGTTAAATATTCTAAGGGAAGTATCATTGCAATAATGTTTTTTGAATCTGTCCCCATTAGAGAACATAAAAGTTCTTTATCCACTGATCTCATCATCATACCTATGATTGAGTTTGATATAATCCTCGGTATGGATTGGATTTCAGAACATGATGCGAAGATTTATTGTATGAAGAAGGAGGTTGCGATTTTTGATGATTATGATAAGGAACACCTTATCTTTAGAGCAGAATCGTCAACACCTAATTCTTATCTAGATCCACCCCCATTAGCTCAAATAAATTCAATTATTGGGGAGGAAGAGAATGAAATGACTATGGGTGAGTAAAGGAATGTTCAAATAGATAATGTACTTATTGTGAAAGAATATGTAGATGTGTTTTCAGAAGATTTACATGGACATCCTCCAGAACAAGAAGTTGAGTTTTCAATTGATTTAATTCATGGATCAAGGCCTATATCGAAGACCTATTATAGAATGGCCACTGTGGAGTTAGTTAAACTAAAGAAACAACTAGAGGAATTGATTAAAAAGGGATTTATCCTCCCTAGTGCTTCTCCATGGGGATCCCCTGTTATTTTTGTTAAAAAGAAAGATGGATCTATGAGGTTATGTATCGACTACAGGGAGATGAATGCTATAACAATAAAGAACTAGTATCCCCTACCTCACATTGATGATTTATTTGACCAACTGCATGGAGCTCAATACTTTTTAAATATTAAACTTTGATCTGGTTACCATAATTTGTGTGTGAAGAAGGAAGACCGAAGGCAACATCTCGAACTAGGTACGGGCATTATGAGTTTACAGTAATGCCTTTTGGGCTGACTAATGCACCCTCTATTTTCATGGATCTAATGAACAGAGTTTTCAAGGAATATCTCGATGATTTTTTAGTGTTATTTATTGATGAAATCCTGGTATACTCTAAAATCTATGAATATCATGAAAATAACTTGTGTATTTTCCTGAATACTCTGAGAAGACATGAATTATATGGGAATTTCGGCTAGTGTGAATTCTGGCTTCAAGAGATTTCTATTCTTGGCCATATTGTCTCTGAAGATGGAATCTTTGTTGATCATGCTAAGACAAGATAAATCCAAGAATGGCCACCACCAATGATTATAATGGAGGTATGCTGTTTTATTGTTTGAGTAGGTTATTATCGACGTTTTGTCCAGAATTTTTCCCGATTGGCTAACCCATTAACAAAGCTCACGCATAAAGGGGTTAAATTTTTTTGGACAAAAGAGTGTGGAGAATGTTTTGAATAACTGAAGATAAGATTATTCAATTCTCCTATATTGACTTTACCATCGGGGAATGATGGGTTCGTTATTTATAGTGATGCATCGAAGAAAGGACTTGGTTGTGTCCTTATGCAGAATGATAGAGTTATTGCCTATGCATCACGACAGCTGAAAATTCATGAGAAAAACTATCTTACTCATGATGTTCAGTTAGCTGTTGTAATATTTTCTTCGAAGATATAGAGACATTATCTCTATGGTGAAAAATTTGAGATTTATACTGATCACTGGAGTTTGAAGTATATTTTCTCACAGAAAGAATATAACATGAGGCAAAGGTGATGGCTTGAACTACTCAAGTATTATGATTGCACGATAGACTACCACCCAGGGAAGGAAAATAAAGTGGAAGATTCTTTGAGCAGAAAGGATCATGGAGTTTTGAACGTGATAAGAATTGAAAGGTGTCCTATTTTTATGGATCTAGTGAAGATGGATATGGGAATTACCATAGAAGGTGAAACATATATACTTTTTCAAATGGTTTCCAAACCATCTTTACTAGAAAGGTTAAAGAGTTCTCAGACCGATGAAAAAGAATTTCAAAAAAAGATTAAAGCAGTGAATGATGGGAGATTGAGTGACTTTGTGTATGAAGATGGAATTTTGAAATTTGGGAAGAGACTTTGTGATCCCGATATACGTGATCTAAATAGGGAATTTTTGGATGATGCTCATAGTTCCAATTTCTCTATACACTCTGGGAGACCAAAAATGTATAGAGATTTGAAGGAACATTTTTGGTGGGACAACATGAAAATGGAGATTTCTGATTTTGTGTCAAGATGTATGGTTTGTCAACAAGTGAAAGCTGGAAGGCAACAGCCTGGAGGATTCATGCAACCTCTTCCCATACCTGAGTGGAAATGGGATAATATCACTATGGACTCTGTTATGGGACTACCAAAGACACCTAGAAGGAATGATGCAATATGGGTCAGGTTGATCGTCTTACCAAGTAAGCACATTTTATTGCTATAAGGGAAGATTTACCACTTGATAGTCTAGAAAGACTGTATATTAATGAAGTTGTGAGACTTCATGTACTACTCCTATCCATTGTTTCTGATCGTGATCCCCATTTTACTTCATGATTCTGGAAAAGTCTTCAGAAATCCCTAGATACAGAACTTTATTTGAGCACTGCCTACCACCCTCAAATAGATGAACAATCAGAATGGACTATTCAAACCTTAGAAGATATTTTGAGATCTTTCTCACTTGACTTTTAGGGTATGTGGGATCAATATTTACCTTTGGTGGAATTTTCCTATAACAATAGCTTCCATTAAAGTATTCAGATGGCACCATATGAAGAGTTATATGGAAAGAGATGTCGCACACCAATCTTTTGGGATGATGTTGGTGAATGAAAACTCGTAGGACCAGAACTGGTGGAGGAAATGATGGAAAAGGTAAAGATAATCCAAAACCACATCAAAGCAGCTCAAAGTAGGCAGAAGATCTATGCCGATGATTGAAGGAAGGATTTGTAATTTCATATAGGAGATCATGTTTTCATGAAGGTATATCCATGAATGGGAGTTATACATTTCGGTAAGAAAGGAAAATTGAGTCCCAGGTATATCGGACTGTTCCAAATTCTAGAACTAATTGAGGCAGTAGCATACCGTTTGGCAATGCCGCCAAATCTCTCCAAAGTTTACGATGTGTTCCACATATCACTGTTGAGAAAATACAAGCCTGAACCAACACATATACTCACCTATGAGGAATTAGAACTGGAACCTGATCTATCTTATTGCGAAGATCGCATCAGGATTCTTGATATAATAGAACAAGTGCTGAGAAACCAGACGACTCGTCTGGTAAAAGTTTTATGGAGAAACCATAAGATGGAAGAGGCAACGTGGGAACCCGAGGAACATAAGATGAAGAACCACCCGATCCTTTTTAAGCAATAATATTCTAGAAATTTAAATGACAAAATTATTTGAATTAGGGTAGAATTATACACCCCATGCTTCGACGGTACGTTTCCCTTTGAATAATATAATATCATGGGTTGTACGCAACTTCGAGATTCTAACACACCGCGACCAATCAAAGTAGCCGTTATGAATAGTAATACCCACTTTTTAAAATTTTATAAATTTTATCTCTCAAAATGGACTTAATTTTTGGATTCTTGATATCAAAATTAGCCTAGGGTGAAATTTTGGTACTTTTTGGATAAATTTAATATTTTGATGAATACTTAAAATTACTAAATTTTAATTAAAAACAAATTTTTTAGTCAAAATAATTAATAGTGATAAATTTTGAATTATAGTGGTTTTAAAGTATATTTATAATATATTTTTACCATTTAATAAAATGTTGTTCATTGAACATAATTTCACAATTAAACTGGCCATAAACAATTGTCAATTTTTTGATAGTTATTATTTCTTAAAAACGCGCTTTTTTGTTTTGACAGCGGGAATTAGTTTTAAATTAATTTCTACCAATTATATGTTTTGAATTTAGAAAAAAGGATTCCATATTTAGAATCAGGAGGTCCAAATTGTTTATAAATGAAACTTTTATTTTTATTAATTTTGAATAATTACTTCTGTAAATATTTTATTTACCATGGTTAAAGGGTAAATCCGGTAAATAAGGGTAAACAATACTATTATAATAATAATAAATTACCCTAAAACGTGTTCTAACCTTATTGATTGATACATTTCCGACCATGGGCATATTTGGGTCTATTTTAAGACCCCATGGATCCACTTGTAAGTGATAATGAAACTTTATATTAATTAAGTTAATGTAAATACAAAAATGACATAAGCATATATCTTTTAGAAAACAAATTTTTACATAGGGTTATATATGTTATATTTTTTACTATAAATAATCATTAGAAATATAAAACTATTTCCTACATAATTTAATTTTATTTATAATTTATAGACATTGAATAATTAAATTTATTTATGACACAATAATGATGAAGTATTTTCCTTATTAATGAAAGAATCAAATAATTAGTATTATAAATGTAAAAATATATATAACATAATGTTTTGATTCCATAAACTAATTTTAATGGTTAATACGAAATTTTAGGATTTATTAAATTAATTTCATTTTAATTAATAAAGTTTTTAAGACTTTAACAAAAATCAATTATTAAATATTGTCAAAATTGACATAAATGAGTTTTTAAAACAAGTATTATATTATTAATTGATATTATATTATTAAAAATATAAGGCTAGTCCAAAGGAATTATATCATGATAGGTGTATCATTAATGGACCACTTAGGGGTCGCTTGGATGTATATCGTAAGTTTAATAACTATATAATATAAAAATACAAAGTGACATGGTAAATGACAATCTAATTAACGAGGAGTTAAAACTAAATGATAAGGTTAATATAAGGACCCAAACCTGTCTAAAATATATTGTTTGAAAGGATATAGACTCATCCCCACCATATACTTTGAATAATCCACTTTGGATCCATTTGAAACCGAATATGAATTTATTATAAATTAATACTTTAAGTTTTTCCTAAAGAGCCCCTCCTCCCCCTTATAAAAGGAAACAACTTCTAAGAAATTATTCACACATTAAATGACATTGGTTTGGCCAACCCCTGACCAAATACTCTCTCAACTTACCTCAATTTAACCTATAGGCCTTATTTTGATCATAAATCCAACCTAAAGAGTCCTTTTGATCAAATAAAAAGGAAGAACCCGAAGAAGAGGTAATGTTTTCACCACCCTTTTCAAGTTCCTTTCATCTTCAACTTCTTCATTATTTGTTATTTACATTCTAAAATAATTAATCCAGTATCTTCCATATACCATGATGTAATTGTAAATATGGTACAACCATATTCAGTATTCTATCCATCCTTTGAATGACATTTCATCATACGTTCGTATGTACGGCTTACCATCTCCACATCGTGGTGTAATTATTATTCAAAAACATTATTATTTGGATGGGTATGATAATGATATGTAATTGATGTAAATAATAAATATAACATGATAATGATTCTTTATATATGATATACCATCCAATTATATATTATTTTAATATCCAAATAATGATATTGTCGCTCGTGCGTACGTACGGACTACCATCTCCCCGAACGCGATGAGATTCATTCCCCATCGTATCCATGCAATTATAATTCTCATTTGACGATTAAAAATATTGTTTATGAACTTGATATCATTCTGGATATGAATAAGATACAACCTATCCATAACAAACAAGGCTTATGTATCAAAATAGATAAAAGAAAACTAGTAAGGTAACACCTGAAATGATGATAATACTACGATATTATTAACAAATCAATGTTAAATAATCATATATGATATCATATTAATGTATATGATTCTTGTATAATTTAATAACATTTATTTCACCATCATATAGGAGGTTAACCTACCCTCTCCCAAGAAAATGTACAAGGTAAGGGTATATTTTACAATCTCTTCATTATTTGAGGTTGTTTATACGTAATTATCTACTGGGACCTCTTTATCATCCACAACCATGTTTCTTAAAAATGTATTTGAAAACATTCTTTACTATTTTAAATAATATGGGTTAAAGTAATTTATAACCTTGTTTGACTTTTTATAAGAAGTTTATCAAGGAATATTTCCGTCATTTTCCAAATAAGGTCCTTTTTAAACTTTTCGACAAAATTAAGGTAAGAATGTCTTTTTTTAACTTATACGGCGGGTGCAGCTATTTTCTGCCATTATAAAATCATCAAATCATCACATAGAAGCTTATAAGAATATTTTTAAAGTAAATGTTTTCTTTTATAATTATGTTACTTTTAAATGATTTCAAAAACATATATATTTCTTTCCAATAGTTTTGATTTCATCTATGTCAACATCCTTTGATGGATTTTAAGTTTATTTGAAGTTGATTTATTATGAAACAAAACTTCCATATTGTATTGATGGTTTTGTGATATTTTTGACTGTGGATGGGTTATTTTTATACCATTCATGGTTTATGTAGAAATTATTGACATTTCGTATACTAGTTTTAATACGAATGTTTATGTTATGTTTAAACCTATTCATATGAGGAATGCATTGGACTTAGTAAGTGACAGGTGGAGCCAATATAGCTCCTTGATGCATCAGTAGGTCTCATGAGAAAAACTAGTGTCTTAGCACATGGCCTTCACAAAATCTTATTTGTAGTCTTGACACGAGGCCTTGTCTACGTGGTAATGACAGTCTGGCATTGTGCATTCCATCATTATGAAAGTGGTTATTGATATTGCATGTGATTATTCGATTAGTACAATATCCATGTGAATAAGTAAATGGAATTATTTCATTTTATTTCTACCATATTATGCTGAAGTTCAAGTTTAAATGTCTTTTTTTAGTTATACAATGCCTTAAATGTTTATGCTTATTTATGAATGTTTCTACTATATTGTTATCCTTACTGGGCATCTGAGCTCACCCCTTTCTATGTTTTATTTTTCCTAGGATTTGAAAAAGTATTTTATGAATGACCTGTAGGGATAGTATGAAGGGATATGAGTGTGGACTATGGAGACTATATTGTTGTAGTTTTTATTTTATGATGTAATGTAATCTTTATGAATGTATCTAGTGTTTCCATGGCTACTAAACTAATCAGTCTTTCGATACTTGATCTTTCTTATGATCATGCCAATGTTATGTAATAAAGCACTGACTCTGGGTAACTGGGGTCGGGGCGTTACATCTATCTATTATACATATTTATATTCTAAATATATATTATATATAAATCATTTTTTATATTCTTGATGTATTTGAATCATGATCTATATGATACGATCAAGAATAACAATTAAAAACACGTACGATAAAGAAAGTGATTAATACCAAAAATGTTAATTTAACATGGAAATAATTATTAAATGGGTAGTATATATTCATAAAAGAATATTTTGTGATATAATAAATATTAATATGGTTCTAGTATAATTTAATAACATAATATGGTCATTATACATGAGGTTAAACGCACCCTCGACCAAAGGAATGTGCAAGGTAAGGTTTAATTCCAGAGATTATATGAGATTGTTTATTTGAATGTATTTTCTGAATCTATTTATTATCCATATCCATGATTCATAAAATAAATTTAAAAATTATTCTTTAAAGGTACTCGTTAACTAAAACATAATTTTAAATTATTTAAATAGTTATTCTTCTAAATATTTCTCATTATTTTCCATGTTTTCAAAATGGTTTTAAGGATTTTTTTATATAGACATGATTGTTTTAAAACGTTAATAGCATTCAAAATATTCAAAGTGGTTTGGAAAAATTTTATTAAAAAATATCATTTAAATGAATTCCTTTATAAATGTGTGACTTTAAAATGATTTCAAAAAATGGGATATTTCTCTCAAAATGTTTTACTGATCATTTTAAACTATATCAACATCCATTACTCTATATTATTCTTGATTAAGGTTGATTTATTTTAATACAATATTCCATATTATATTGAATGATTTATGATATTTTTGACTGTGGATATGCTATTTTTATACCCTTCATGGTTTATAGTTGATGTATTAACATTTCGTATGCTAGTTTTAATATGAATGGTTATTTTATGTTTCAACATTTTCATATGGGGAATGCAGTGGATTGAGTAATTGAAATGTGGAGCCTGCTATAGCTCCCCGATGCATCGGTATGTCTCATAAGGAAAACTAGTGTCTTGGAACAAGGCCTTGAATTTTTTTTTTAGTTTTGGCATGAGGCCTTGACTATGTAGTAATGATGTTTGGCGTTTGGCAATACCTCATTATGAAATTAATTATTACATGTGAATATTCGAATAGTATAATATCCATGTACATGTTTATATGGTATTTTTTATTTATTTTCTCCCTATTATATTCAATTTAATGATTAAAAGGCTATAGTTTTTATTACACATTGTGCCTTAAAATTTTATATCATCCGCTAAATTATTTACCCTTACTGAGCATCTGAGCTCACCCATTTCGTATTCTGTGTTTTCCCAAGATTGCAAGAAGTTTATTATGTTTGATATGCAAGGTTAAGCTAGTGGAATAACGTAATTATCAATGGATCAGTTATTTTTTGTTTTATGCTTGAATGTGTAATGTAACGTTCAGGTATGTAATCTATTTTGCAAGACTACTAAACGGATTGGTCCATTAGGACTTGATTCCTTGTAAACATGCCAATTTATTCAAATAATGCGTTGGACCTGGGCTTCTAGGGTCAGGGAATTATAGTTTTTATCAAAGGATGTTCAATAAATACAATGGAAACTGGATTTATAAAAACACTGATTAGAGAACATTACCCTAAGATAGAATTTGAGGATTACTATAGAAGAACTTCCTAGAATTTTGGTAATTTAGAGATTTTTTGTATTTTCCATGCAATACATCCATATATGGATACAATCAGGTGAAGGCGGCTCCGGCACAGATGTACCTAGGAGTGAAAACCCTGACAAGGAGTTTTGGGCTTCACCTGGAGTATCCTAGTACACGACAATGGGCCTTTTTTCACTCTTGGTTATAACACTCTTCATGGGACATGCTTAAGATAATTCACATTTTTATTAAAAGACGTTATAAAGGATTTAGGAGTAAATACTTTTTCAAAGAAAATCTTTTTTATGATTACAGATTATATGCATAATCTTATCAATTTACGTTTAGTATTTTACATGTTTGTAATTTTGAACTGTAATAATTAAACTTGTAGGACCTCAGGAAACCCTGAGAGGGGAGGGGTGAATCAGGGTGACAACATTTTCTTTTAAAGTATAGGATCTTGTTCCCATGTTGGTAGAAACTTGTAAAACCTGTATGATGGATAAGATTAGAAAGAAGACATTCACATGCATAGAGAAGACACGAAACTTTTTACTTGGTTCACCACTAAGGGCTACGTCCAAGGAGCATACGCCGACAGGTTTTCGGTCGTACCAAATTCCACTAATCTTCACTAGTTGTGGATTACAATGGTTCGGGAATAATCACTATGTCCCAGGATCACTGCCTTTACAAAGCTTCAGGGATAGCTCACTGCTTCCCTCGGGTCACTCCCATTGACTCCTCTTGGCTCACTGCCCTTAGTGAAGACCCCCACAGTTTATAGACATGAAGGTCTCTTCAATATATTTTTATTGAAGTCTTTGCCTCTGCTCAGCACGAGACTCTGATTGCATCGAAGTCCGGAATAGATGCACTAGAACGCACAGAACCACTGAACCAAATAACCAGAACGTGCAGACAAACATCACTAACAACCGCGCGCAACACCAATACTTTGTGCAAAAAAACTCCCTATTGCGCGCAAACTTCACTTTTCGCGCGGAAAACTATTTCGCGCAGAAAACCCCTTTTTCGTGCACCTGAATCTTTTATGTGAAAACCCAATTTTTACGCACAACTCTTCATTTTTCGCGCATCCCGAAATTTTCCGTGCAATTCATAAAATTTCACGCAATCCCATTTACGCGATCATTTTTGCGCATCAGACCTCAGATCTTTTCTAAGTCTTCAACCATACGGAATGAAGGGGTTCACCTCATATTTATAGGCGTCAAAGACCCCCGCGCGCAAAAACCACTATTGCACATAAAACCTCTCATCTGGTGCGTAATCTTTCGTGCCAATATCGTTTTTCGCGCACATAATCAGATATTTCGCGCAACCCATGAATTTGACATTTTTTGACATTCTGATTCCGAATCACTATTTTTGTGAAAAACCTCGATCCTCCATTTCGCGAATCCTGCTCTTTTTCGTGCCTAACTCAAATTTTTTGTGCGAGTCTCTTATTTTTCACGCACCACTTCCTCTTTGTGCGCACCTCCTTTTGCAGACAATCCATGTCTTCATTTTCCGATTTTGAGGCCCAAAAATTTGGCAAACACTGGGAAATAGCGCCACCTTCAATACTGTTGTCTGCTTGAACTGTATGATCACTTTGCTGGAACACATTCAGAACATCCACTGAGGATTGACAACAAACAAAAACCAAACTCCACTTCCTGAATAGAACATCTATGGTTCCAAAAATCTCCCCCTTTGGGTATGTTGGAAATCACCAAATAAATTCAATATATCACCATCCACATGCATACCAAAAATGAAAGGATCAACTCATCCAACACTCTAAGTCTACGTGAGCATTGCTCGGTGTAGAAAACAAGAGAGGAAGCTTGAATTGGGTTCCCGTGTTTTGGAATGATCAAAGATTCTCAGTGTTAATTCTGTCTCATCCTATCACCGACACAAAATTCTCATTGTGTCACAGAATCATTACATGTCCACAGATCGTAGAAGAATTACATGTCCACAAACAATCTTGAATTCCTGAATTTATTCCTTTCCTTTCTCCCCCATTAACAATAAACCCAAAGGCCGGTAAATTAATCAATGTTCAGCTCAAACGATACTCCCCTTGGATAGTATCTCCCCCATAAACCTGCATCACAGCCATAAACAGATAGAAAGAGTTACCATAATCGGGGAGAGGTGATTTCATAATTTCTTTATGCGGTAGGAGGTTGTTGAACACTGAGGTTCTACCGATGCTTTTCAAACACAACTGCTGACAGTGGTTTTGTCAGAATATCAGCTACTTGGTCATATGTTCCCACGTGACCCATTTTAATCACCCCTTGCTCAACTTTTACTTTGATAAAGTGATACCTGATTTCAATATGTTTTATATGAGAATGCTGAACCGGATTCTTCGTGAGATCAATTGCACTCTTGGTATCACAATAAATTACCATTGGTAGATTCACCTCATCACCAATGTTTGTTAGTTGTTGCTTCATCCATAGCAGTTAAGTGCTTGCCTTTGTGGTAGATATATACTCAGCTTCAGCAGTACTAAGAGAAGTACTTTCATGTTTCTTGCTCAACCAGCCGACACAATTATTACCAATAAAGAGTGTGCCACCACTGGTGGATTTTCTGTCGACAACATCGCCAGCCTAGTCAGCAACTGAAAATGCTGATAATTCACAGTCCCTTCCTGCAGCAAAGTGTAAGCCATAATTGTGAGTACCTTGAATATACCTCATGATTCTTTTTACTGCTCCCAAATGTTCCTCCTTTGGATTAATCTAAAAGCAGGCTGCAAGACATGTGGAAAAGAAAAAATCTGGTCGTGTCACTGTCAGGTACAGTAGGCTCCCAATGATCCTCCTGTATATGGTGGGATCTACAGATTTCACATTCTCATGCTTTCCAAGTTTGGATCCAACTGCAATCGGAGTTGACATTGGTTTGGAGTCTTGCATATTAAACTTCTTCAGCAGCTCTCTTGCATACTTTTCCTGAGAGATAAAAGTGTAGTCTTTCCCTTGAGTCACCTGAAGTCCCAAGAAATATGTGAGCTCCCCAATCATTAAAATTTCAAATTCTGATTTCATATGATTAGAAAATCCATCCACTGATTTCTGCCTACTGCCACCAAATATAATGTCATCGACGTAAATGAGAACCATGAACTAATCTTTCGGAGAATTCTTCACATATAGATTGTGATCTACTCCTCCTATTTTGAATTCCAGCTTCTTGAGATAAGAATCTAGTCTGGAGTACCACGCCCGTGGTGCCTGTTTCAAGCCATAAAGTGGTTTCTTTAGCTTTCATACCTTTTATTCATCAGCACCAAGAAGAAAACCCACTGGTTGTTCAATGTGGACTTCTTCTTCGAGTACACCATTTAAAAATGTTGTCTTGTCATACATTTGGTATACTTTATATCCTCTCTAGAGAGCCATGGAAAGGAACAGCCAGATTGACTCCAGTCTATCCACTAGAGCAAAGGTTTCTTCAACATCAACACAATCAATATGAGAATACCCTTTACATAGTAGTCGAGCCTTGTTTCTGATAACACTTCCATGCTCATCAAACTTGTTCTTGAATTTCCATTTTGTTCCAATAACATTGTGACCTTTGGGTCTCTAGACAAGATCCCATGTCTGATTCTTGTCAATATGATCTAACGCTTCATTCATGGCATTCACCCAGGATTCATCCTTTGTAGCTTCTTCAAATGAGGATGGCTCCACAACTGACAGAAATGCAGAAGGTGTGTTATTCCCCATCCTTCTTGTCTATGTGGGTGCATTCTTGTCTCCAATTATGTTAGATGGATCAATCTCTACTCTTCGATTTCTCCTGTGAGGTTCAGTCGCATTCTCACCATCCAAGATTTCCTCTTCAGATTCTTTGTCTGATTCAACATCATGATGTGACCCATGAGTGTTTTGTACACCTTCCTCTATTTTTGTATTTGTATTTATTCCATTTTCATATGTATTCTCATCTTCTATCTCATCAGTATAGGTACTATTTGAAACATTTGGGGTTTTTCCTTCAATGATTTTAACATCGTTTCTTTCCACAATCCTCCCCAAGCATTTATTGAAACACTTGTAAGCTTTGATGTTCATTGGATACCCAAGAAAAATTCCTTCATCAGCATTTTCACCAAACTTTCCTTAGTTTCCTTCTTTATTCCGAATGAAACATTTGCTTCCGAAAACATGAAAGTATTTCAAAGAAGGCTTCCTTCCATGCCATAATTCGTATGGTGTCTTCGTTTCTCCCATATAGAACCCTGTTCGATTCTGAATGTGCACTGCAGCTTCAACAACCTCCTTCCAGTAATGGCGAGAGATACCACTCTCAATCAACATAGACCTGGCCATATTGTTGACATGTCAATTCCGATGCTCAACAACTCCATTTTGTTGTGGAGTTCTAATAGTAGCTACCTCATGCTGTATTCCATGTTTTTCTAGGTTATTTTCAAACTCTATGGACATGTATTCCCCTCCATTGTCAGATCGCAGGACTTTTATTGACCATCCAGTATCATTCTCGGCAATCCGACGATAAGTTTTCAAGCAATCATGTACTTGTCGCTTCCTGTGAATCACCATTACACAACCCTTTCTGCTATAATCATAAATGAAGTGGAAGAAGTACCTTTCTCCATAGGTTCCAACAACATTTATTGGGCCACATACGTCAGTATGAATGAGATCAAGATGATGTGATGCCCTTTTCTTCTTTGGCCGATATGAATTACAGACCAGCTTCCCATGAATAGAAGCATCACAAGACTTTTCCTGTTCACATTTTAGAATTGGAATATCCATGACTACCTTCAGCTTAGATATCTTTTCCATGTCTTGTTGGTTAATGTGCCCTAGCCTTCGATGCCACAAATTGTTTTCTTCTTCAACAGACAAATAGAAAGAGTTCACTTTGCTGTCAACCTGATATAAGTTTCCATCTGTTCTATAACCTTTCATAATATAATTCCCTATTTTTCCTTTTATAGTGAATCCTTTTTGATTGAAGGTTACTATGAGCCCTGAGTCACAGAGTTGACTTACACTAAGGAGATTGTGGCATAGACCATCCACATAAAGAACTTCAGTCTTCTTCAACTCCTCATTGGCGAGAGCAGTATTCCTACTACCTTTAATCTCCAAAGCACTATCATTACCAAACCGTACTATTCCATCAACCTTCTTTTCAATGTTCTTCAAAAGGTCTTCATTTCCCGTCATATGGGAAGAACATCCACTATCAAGGATCCAGGTGCTGCTACTCTTTATAGCTTTGAGGGCTACTTCTGTAAGATTGGATTTATCGATCTTCTTCTTCTCTTTCCATGAGATATTGGATTGAGCATAGGATACTGATGGCCTTTTAATACTTTCTTCCACATAATCCGATTCTTCATACCCATAATCTTCTTCCAGAGGTGAAAAACTATTTGTGAGAACAACATCATCAGGAGGATGAAAACTGGCCCGCCTTTGAGTGTTGTATGAATTTCTCCTATCGTACTGCTGCCTGCAATACATAGCTTTATGGCCAAAATTAGAACAATTAAAACAGTAACCATAGAAGTTATTTCTTCTATAAGATGGAGGATATGAAATCAGTCTCCTTTTTGGACTTCCCAGATCTTCCCCATTCAAGTAGCTCCTTGCCTCTTCGCAGTGTGACAAGGTATGGTCGAGATAACCACAGAACTGACACTTCATGAGAGGAAATGTCTTTTCACTTGAATTTCTCCTCATGCCTTCTACCTTGGGAGAATAGTTGAATTGTCTGTCATTTCTGAATGTTTGATGATAATTTTCAGATCTTCTGTTAGTTTGGGTTGAGCATTCCTTTTTCAGCATTTTAGGTAATGTTTGAGCATGTCCAACTTTCATCTTGTTGTCATTTTGGCTCTCTTTACTTCTAGCATTTGATATCTTAGCTTCATAGACAATTCCACTCTTTCCAATGTAAGTGGGTCTTTGATCACTTAAGATTTTTCCAACCCCATCTGAACCACACTTGGCTCTTGCAAGTAATTCTACATCTGAGAATCTTCCAAAATGAATTTTCTTCTTTCCCTCTTTTGTCGTTGATTGACATTCAATTTTACATCTAAGAGTAACCACTTCTTCCTCAAGTCCCTCAATAGTCTTGGACTTCTATTCTAGTCTGGATGAAAGGTCATTTATAACCTTTTCTTGTTCTTCAATTTTAAGCTTTAGCTCCACTACATCATCTGTGATTTCAAGGATTGAAGACTGAACTCTCACTAGTTCTTCTAGTCATTCAATCTCTGCTTCAAGCTCATCAACATATTCTGATGATTCTTCGACCATTTACTTCCACTTATTACATCTATTACAATTATTCTAAAGCTTGGAAAAAGAATCCTTAATTTGAGTCTTTGAATCACCATTATAAATAATATGATTATCTCTATCTTTATTGGTCACGGGTTCTGAATTTTCAATGGTATCCATCATGGAATCATGGTTTCCTGCTTCGAATTCTGGTTCTTCTTCTTCACACAATTCAGTATCATCATCTTTCTCTTCACAGACAAAACTCTTCCTTTGTATTTTCTTTCCAAATTTGACGTCTCCCTTTTTTAAAAACCTTCTCTGAGGCTTCTTGATTTCTTCTGCTTCGCTTTCATCATCATCAAACTTTCTTTGGCATTGAGAGGCAATGTGCCCAACTCTTCCACAATGAAAAAATGCTAGAGGTAGCTTGCCTTTAAATTTACCTTTTCCTCTTTATCTTCACCACCACTATCTTCTGAAATTTTCAGTTTGTCCATGGATTTGAATGCCATTTCCTTTCTCACACGAGTTGTGGCATCTTCAGGTTTGACTCTAATCTCATATGCCACTAGACTACTTAAAAGATCATCCAGAGACAGTTTGGATAGATCTCTTTCTTCAAGTGCTGACACCTTTGCATTGTACATAGGAGGAAGTCTTCTCAGTATATTCTTAACGATATCAATGTCTTTGATTTATTCTCCAAGACCTCTAATTTCTCCTACTACTTCAGTAATTCGATTGAAGAATGAATCTGCATTCTCATTAGGATGCATCTTTAAATCGTCAAACCTGTTGTGTAAGACTTGAAGCTTCGCCTCTTTCACTTTGCTGTCTCCTTCATATATGTTTTCAATTTTATCCCACATAGACTTTGCTGAGGTGGAACTCATCACCTTTAGATAGATCTGATCTGAAAGAGCTGCAGTGAGAGCATTCTGCACTTTAGCATCAGAATCAAGAATTTTTCTATCGGCATATGTCATAGCCAGCCTTGTTGGATCAGTAACATGTATACCTTGGACAGTAGAAAATAGGACTTCCATTCCAAGGGTTCTTAGATGAGATCTCATTCTAATCTTCCAATTCTGGAAATTACTTCCATCGAAGATAGGGACTCCCCTGACATTGACTACATTCTCCATGATGACAGAGGACAGATTTAACACCAGCAACCTCCCTCTAAAACCACTTGTAGGACCCCAGGACACCCTGGGAGGGGAGGGGTGAATCAGGGTGACAACTTTTTCTTTTAAAGTATAGTATCTTGTTCCCACATTGGTAGAAACTTGAAAAACCTGTATGATGGATAATATTAGAATGTAGACATTCACATGCAGAGAGATGATGCAACACTTTTTACTTGGTTCAACACTAAGGGCTACGTCAAAGGAGCATACGCCGACAGGTTGATGGTCATACCAAATTCTACTAATCTTCACTAGTTGTGGAATACAATGGTTCAGGAACAATCACTATGTCCCAGGCTCACTTCCTTTACAAAGGTTCATGGATAGCTCACTGCTTCCCTCGGGTCACTCCCGTTGACTCCCCCTGGCTCACATCCCTTGGTAAAGTCCCCCACAGTTTATAGACGTGAAGGTCTCTTCAATAGATTTGCATTGATGTCTTTGCCTCTGCTCAGCACGAGACTCTGCTTGCATCAGAGTCCGGAATAGATGCACTAGAATGCACAGAACCACTGAACCAAATAACTAGAACCTGCAGACAAACTTCACTGACAATCACGCGCAACACCAACCCTTTGCGCGCAAAAACTCCCTATTGCGCGCAAACTTTACTTTTCGCGCGTAAACATATTTCGCGCAGAAACCCCTTTTTCGCGCAACTGAATCATTTATGTGTGAACCCAATTTTTACATGCAACTCTTCATTTTTCGCGCATCCCAAAATTTTCCACACAATTCAGAAAATTTCGCACAAGCCCATTTACACGATCCTTTTCGCGCATCAGACCTCGGATCTTCTCTAAGTCTTCAACCGTATAGAATGAAGGCGGTCACCTCATACTTATAGGCGTCAAAGACCCTCGCGCTCAAAAACCATTATGCTGCATAAAACCTCTCATCTAGCGCGCAATTTTTCACATCGATACCGTTTTTCGCGCACATCATCAGATATTTCACGCAACCCATGCCTTTGCCGTTTTTTGACGTTCTGATTCTGAAACACAGTTTGTGCGAAAATCCTCGATCCTCCATTTCGAAAATCCCGCTCTTTTTCGCGCCCAACTCAAATTTTTCGTGCAAGTCTTTTATTTTTCACGCACCACTTCCTCTTTGTGCGCACATCCTTTTGCAGACAATCCATGTCTTCATTTTCCGATTTTGAGGCACAAAAATTTGGAAAACACTGGGAAACAGCGCCACCTTCAATACTGTTGTCTGGTTGAACTGTATGATCACTTTGTTGGCAGACATTCGGAACATCCACTAAGGATTGAAAACAAAAACAAACCAAACTCCACTTCCTCTAAAGAAAAGCCATGGTTCCAACAAAACTAACTTACTGTATACCATTGTTTAGATATGGATCCCAGTAGAATGAATGAAAACTCCAGCAATATGAATGATTCAAATAGTAAGAATGATCATATCTTTCATGGTATTAAGACAAAATTTATAAGGGAAATAGTCTCCCGTATATTCTCAGCATATGAAGAAATAATATCTATTTTTAATAAGATATGTAATGAATTCTTGGAGTCCTTTGGCTTTTAAGGGAAGCAACAAAAGAAAATGGTGGTAGAGGGAAATATGGATAAAGGTAAGAGGGGAAATAAGTAGTTCATATATGTGATAACAATGGAAATAATCACCTTGGTAAATTCTTGAAGGGAGTGGGAGTTCTTTATAAGTGTAGAGAATATGACAGCAAGTATTTGATTTTAAGGGTAAGAAAAATTCTTCAAAGGTAAAATGATTCATCTACAAGGAGTTGGGAAACTATGTGAATCAATGTCCAAAACATCATAGTATGCCCCAAATGAAGCTATCAAATAATAATCAGGTAATGATACTACCATAGATGAAGAGGAATGACTGGGGTTCTTATGTTTTTATTATAGAATTGTTTAATTTTATTGTTGTGTCAATGATATTTTGGTTATATGAATTTTTGAAATATAGAATGATTGCACTTCAGTACTATTTCATTGAGGATTTGAGATTATAGGGTTCTACGATATGTTACTCAGTAGCAAGTAAAAAATTTTGGAAAATAAATGCTTGAAGGAATGATAAACATTAATATGATTTTCATACTAGGGTATTGATTTTGAAATAAGATATGATTGATTTGGATATATTATATTCGATATTATTGAATACTTGAAACTAATTAATTGTTTTTTATACAATTATTGTTGGAGTTTACAACATTGTTGGATATAAGGAGTATATTCAGTATTCTATAATAAATAAGGGAGCATGAATGTAATCCATAAGGTTTTATGGTAATTTAGGGTTCTATCATGTTTTAAATTAATATATAATTAAGGAATTCACATGTTATCATGTGGGAAAAAAGATCTTCATTATGTTTACGTTCCATATAAATTTTGGACTGTGACTTTGGACAGAATTATTTTTGTTATGTCGAAAGGTTGAAACTAAATATGTTGTACATTTGATACTATTGGTATGGTTAAATCATTTCTTAAGATTATTTTTTATTGTTATCAAAACGACAACCCAGAGGTTAGGAGACAACCCATCATGTCTACCAAGGTTGTCAAACATGAACCTACAACCGAAGGGAGACAAGGGTGTGTCACCTTCCACTGGCCTACATGATGTCCTAGTTTGTATAATGTTGTTTTTTTAAAAAGTTTGACAAATGAATTATAAATTCTTTATTTTTGGAACCCTATACAATTAGGATAAATAGAATATTTTTAAATTCTACTATCTTTTGTAGTGATAGATGAGTCTGTGGTAGGAATTAGTTAAAGGATAAAACTCTACATGTCAAGTATATTTTTTTCCTCTTATTCTACGAATAAATTAATTCTTAAATTTTATGGAAGGGAACTTAAAACAAAAAAATTGTTATCCTAATACCTTATGTTTTGCTGAAATGATGATATTTTAAATCATCATTGATTGATGGCTTTGAGGTCCGGAATTTTACACTTTTTTGTGATATATGACATCAATCACTCTCTATTAATATTTACGTTTCTCCTCTAATTACATGTATCTAATTTCCACCAATGTTCTCATAATTGATATCATAATTTGGTGGTGAATTTGTCATTAATCTTTCCCTCTAATTAAATATAAATTTTATTAACCCAATTTCTGATATAGGTTTTCTACAATGGTATTTTTCTGTTATTAAACTTTTATTATCAAAGAACAATTTAAAATTGTAAGGACACAATTTATTGAAGGATAAGAGAATGTAACACCCAAATATTTCATATTCTGTCATCTCTTCAATGTATTTCAATAACTTTCGCTACCCGCAACATCGAGTTTGTGGGCACCACGACTTACCAAACTAGTAGTTCAAAAAGAGATTATGAATAGTATTAACTGAATTTTAAATTTTATATACTCTATATGATTTTAGAATACATATAATGTGTTTCTTATAAATAATATAAAAACAAATTCTATTTTTAGATAAAAGAATTAATTTTCTGAAAAAGAAATTTTTTCCCTTTTAATGAACAACCTTTTTTAAAACCAATATTTGACACTTTTATATATTCAATTTAATGAAATTAAATTCTTCTTTAGAAACGGGACACAAAAAATTATTTTTTATAAATTTCTGGTACTTTTTTGATAACTTTCATATTTTTAGGAAAAGTGAAAAATATTATATATAAATTGAAAACAACTTTTTAAGTCAAAATAACTTATAATGTTTAATTATGAATTTGAATGGTTTGGAAGTATAATTAGATTATATTTTTTATCATTTAATATAATTTAGGTCATTATAAGTAATTTACAATTTAAATTGGATATAAACACATGTCAATCGTTTGTTAGGTTTTACATATTAAAAACCAACTTTTTTGTTTTGACAATGGGAATTAATTTTAAAATATTATTTAAAACTTATGTGTTTCATATTTGGAATAATGGATTTAAAATTTATAATCATGAGGTAAATATTTTTTAAATAGTTAACTTTTATTTTGAGACATTATGAATAATTACTTCAGTTAATATTTTATTTACCCTGGTTAAATAGTAAATCTGGTAAATAAGGGTAAACAATAATATTATAATAATATTAAATTACACTTACACGGGTCTTAACCCTATTGAATGATACATTCTAGACCATGGGAATCCTTGGGTTTATTTTGGGACCCCATGAAGCCACATGGGAGTGATAATGACATTTTATATTAAATAATCTAATGTAAAGACAAAAACAACAAAAGCATGACTCTTTTAGTAAATCAATTTTTATATGAGGTTATATGATTGATCTATTCGAATATAAATATTCATTATAAATTTAAAAATATTTCATACATCAAGTTATTCTATTCATAATTTTTATACATAAAATAAATATATTTATATATGACACAATAATCATGCTGTATTTTATTTATTAATGAATGAATCAAAGAAATTATATTATAAATACTATAATAAATATAATTTAAAATTTTCTATACCATCCACTATTTTTAAGGGTGGATATAAAATTTTAGGAATAATTCAATGTATTTTTTTTAAAGTAATCATGATTTTTTGACTTTAACAAAAAAATACTAAATATTGTCAAAATTGACTTAAATGAGTTTTTAAAACAAATACTCTATTATTAAATGATATAATAGTCCTAAAAATCAAATTTTCATCCAAAAAATTATATTATATATATATGTCATTAATGAACCACTTTCGGTTCTCTTGGATTTTTATAGTATGTTTATTTATCATTTATTATAATAATAAAGAGGACATGGTAAAAGATAAACTATTTAACTATGAGTTAGATCTAAAAGATAGGGTTAATATGGTGACCTAAATTTTCTAAAACTTATTGGTCGAGATTATTTCTACCTATCCCCACATTAGCATTGAAATAAATCAATTTGGATCCATTAGGAATTGTAAATGACTTTATAATAAAAAAATATTTCAAACTTTTCCTAAAGTGACACTAGTGCAAAAACACTTTTTAGCGTCGATTTTTTTTAATTTTTAACGTCGGTTATAAACCGACGTCTTTATAGGCGACGTTAAAAATACAGTTTTCTCGTCGGTTCATAGAAACCGACGCGAAAAATAATTCGCTTATGAGCTTCGGCGTCGGTTTTTTATAAAACCGACGCCGAAGCTACATTTAGACATTATTTTCCGTGTCGGTTCATTAAAAAACCGACGCAGAAAATAATGTCTACTAGGTTTTCGGCGTCAGTTTTATATAAAACCGACGCCGAAATATCGGTTTTCCGTGTCGGTTTTTCTAAAACCCGATGCCGAAACTAATTTACACAGGATTTTCGGTGTCGTTTTTTAAAAAAACCGCCGCCGTAAATAAATTTTTTTTTAAAATATTCTGCGTCGGTTTTTAAAATAACCGACGCCAAAAAGTTTAAAAAATAGTTTCGACGTCGGTTTTTTTCAAGAACCGACGCCGTAAATGGGAATAACTTATTTTTGGCGTCGGTTTTTACAATAACCGACGCCAAAAAAGCAATTTTTATTGTTCTATGTTTTAGAGCATTTCCTAATCTTCGATTTGACTGGTCGTGGATCTAAAACGGAGTTACGGATCAAAAGTTATGGCCGTCAGAAGTTGAACATGTCAAAGTATCGATTGATACAATATGTTTTAAAGAAAACAAGATAAACACAAGTTAAAATCATGTACACCAAATGATATAAAATATACATAATACTTCAAACACATTTTGATTATTTTTCGATCTTCCATTGAAATGATATG
This sequence comes from Viscum album, assembly GCA_963277665.1. Taxonomy (NCBI): domain Eukaryota; kingdom Viridiplantae; phylum Streptophyta; class Magnoliopsida; order Santalales; family Viscaceae; genus Viscum; species Viscum album. The sequence goes on along the minus strand of OY728153.1, from coordinate 1,662,621,749 downwards.
TTGTTTATCATCATATCTCTTATATTTAGCATAGATCTCATGTGATAATAAAAACAACGATCGATAATTAAACTTACACCAAGCTTGGTAAATGTCATCCGAACATTTTATATTTTTAAAACAATAAAAAATTAAATCATCATTATTTGAAATCTAATCGAGTTGTTTATAAATGAAGGATATTAATAATAATGAAAATGAATGAATATAATACGTACCGTAATCAAATTAATGATTGATGCCGCATTGAAAACTTGATTGAATCGAAGAGGATGAAAATGATAAATGAAGGACAAACAGATTTATATATAGTAAATGAAAATATTTTCGATTGAGTTGTATGAAAATATAGGCGGGAGTTTAAAAAGTTAAACGCGCGTTGTGAAAAAATTGAAATTTTGATCCCGCGTATTAGTGAATACTATTTGGCGTCGGTTTTTAAATAAACCGATGCTAAAAAGATAAAACAAAAATACGTTTCGCGTCGGTTTTTTTTTAAACCGACGCGAAAAGTAAAAATAAATTTTTTTTCGCGTCGGTTTTTAAAAAAACCGACGTGAAAAACAAAAAACAGTTTTGGCGTCGGTTTTTATGAAAACCGACGTGAAAAGTAAAAAAAATATTTTTGGCGTCGGTTTTTCTAAAAATCGACGCGAAAAACAAAAACGTTTTTTTTGGCGTCGGTTTTTATGAAAACCGACGTCAAAACATAAAAAACAATTTACCATGTGTTAGAAAATTTCTTAAGCTTCGATTTGACTGGTCGTAGAGCTAGAACGGAGTTACGGATTAAAAGTTATGGCCTTTGAAAGTTGGACTTAATTAACACTTCTTTTAGAGAAGATCAACTTCCAACATCCATAACTTTTAATCCGTAACTCCGTTTTTGCTCCATGACCAGTCAAATCAAAGATTAGGGAATTATATATAGGATTGTAAATTTTTTTTACATTTTTGGCGTCGTTTTTTATGAAAACCGACGTGAAAAGTACAAAAAAAAATTTTGGCGTCGGTTTTTCTAAAAACCGACGCGAAAAACAAAAAAGTTTTTTTTGGCGTCGGTTTTTATGAAAACCGACGTCAAAACATAAAAAAAAATTTACCATGTGTTATAAAATTTCTTAATCTTCGATTTGACTGGTCGTGGAGCTAGAACGGAGTTACGGATTAAAAGTTATGGCCTTTGAAAGTTGGACTTAATTAACACTTCTTTTAGAGAAGATCAACTTCCAACATCCATAACTTTTAATCCGTAACTCTATTTTTGCTCCATGACCAGTCAAATCAAATATTAGGGAATTATCTATAGGATTGTAAATTTTTTTTACATTTTTGATGTTGGTTTTTATGAAAACCGACGTGAAAAGTAAAAAAAATATTTTTGGCGTCGGTTTTTATGAAAACCGACGTCAAAACATAAAAACAAAATTTACCATGTGTTAGAAAATTTCTTAATCTTCGATTTGACTAGTCGTAGAGCTAGAACGGAGTTACGGATTAAAAGTTATGGCCTTTGAAAGTTGGACTTAATTAACACTTCTTTTAGAGAAGATCAACTTCCAACATCCATAACGTTTAATCCGTAACTCCGTTTTTGCTCCATGACCAGTCAAATCAAAGCTTAGGGAATTATCTATAGGATTGTAAATTTTTTTTACATTTTTGGCGTCGGTTTTCATAAAAACCGACGTCATAACTTTTTTTTTATTTTTTCACGTCAGTTTTTAAAAAAACCGACGCCAAATCATTTTTTAATTATTTTTTCGCGTCGGTTTTTTTAAAAACCTACGCCAAAACTAATTTTTTTTTTATTTTTTGGCATCGGTTTTTAAAAAACCGACGTCATAACTTTTTTTTTATTTTTTCACGTCGGTTTTTAAAAAAACCGACGCCAAATCATTTTTTTCATTATTTTTTCGTGTCGGTTTTTTTAAAAACCGACGCCAAAACTAATTTTTTTTAGTTTTTGGCGTCGGTTTTTAAAAAACCGACGCCAAAACTTATCCGCAAAAATATTTTACGTCGGTTTATAAGAAACCGACGTCAAATTGACGACGTTAAAAATGATTTTTCTACTAGTGTGACACTAACCTCTATTATAAAAGGGTACTTCACCATCGCTCAGAATCACACTTATAAATCCATTTGGCTCAGCCAACCCATGCCAAAAGCTTCTCCCATATTACATCACTTCAACCTATAGGACTTACCTTGAGCAGAAATCTAACCTAAGGATCCCTTTTGTTCAAATAAAATGGAACGACCCAAAGAATATATAATTATTTTATAACCTCTTTCAATGTTCTTTTCTTCTTTAACTTTCACTTTCATTGTTATTTCCAAACCAAAATAATAACTTCAGTACCTTCTATATATTGTGTTTTTATTATATATATTGTACAACCATACTCATTATTCAATCCCTCCTATGAATAATAATGTCACATTGCGTGCCTGCCTATGGCTTACCGTCTACACACCGTGGTATAATTTGTTATACAACACTATGTTATATGATGGATATAATAATGATTAATATATATATATAAATAAAGAAAATAACTTAATTTAACATGGAAAAAATTAGTAAATGGGTATTATAAATCCGCAAAAGAATCATGTATGATATAATAAATATGAACATGGTTCTGGTATAACATAATTACATACTCTGGTCATTATACAAGAGGTTAAACGTACCCTCGACCAATGTAAAGTGCAAGGTAAGGGTTAATTCCTCAAATTATGTGACATTGTTTATATGTACGTATTTTTTGGGACATATCTATTGCCAATGACCATGTGTCCTACAAGAAATTTCAAAATAATTTTTTTATGGTACTCTTTTACTAAAAAATCATTTATATGTTTTAAATATTTATTCTTCTAAGTCAATATCAATAATTTCCATGTTTTTAAAATGGATTTAATGATTTATATTTATGGACAAGATTGTCCTAAAATGATAATTCATTTAAAAATTTTCAATGTGTTATGGGACACTTTAATTCAAAAATCTCTTTTAAATGACTTCATTAATAAATGTGGGACTTTTAAATGATTTCACAAAAATGGATATTTCTCTCAAACAATTTTACTGATCATTTTCAACTATGTCAAAATCCTTTACTGGATACTATTCTTGATTAAGGATAATTTATTTTAAATAAATATTCAATATTTTTTGAATGAGTTTTGATAGTTTTGATTGTGGATGAGGTATTTGTATACCCTTCTTGGTTAATGGTTTATGTATTAACATTTTGTATGCTAGTTTTAATACGAATGGTTATGTTATGTTTCAACATTTTCATATGAGGAATTAAATGGACTTATAATGTGACTGGTGGAGCTTGTTATAGCTCCTTGATTCATCAGTAGGTCTAATGAGACAAACTATTGTCTTTCCACAATCCATTAACAAAACAATTATTTGCAGTCTTAGCACAAGGCCTTGAGTATGTGGTAATGATGTCAGGCATCAGTAATTATCTCATTATAAAATTATTTATTACATTTTATTATTCAACCAATATAATATCCATGTGAATGTCTCTATAGTAATTTTGATTTAATTTATTCATATTATTTTAATGATTATGTATAATAGTCTATAGTTTTTATTACACATTTTCCTTAAATGTTTAAATATTCCACTAAATTTTTTACCATTACTGAGCATATGAGCTCCCCCATTTCTTATGTTTTGTTTTCCCAAGATTCCATGAAATGTATTGTGTTTGATATGCAGGGTTAAGCTAGAATAAAAATGCATTTCTCAATAGATTATTTATGTTGTGTTTTATGATTGAATGTGTAATGTAACTTTCATGTAGGTAATCTATTTTTAAAGTCTACTAAAATAATTGGTCCTTCAAAATATGATTCCTTATAATCATGAAAATGTATTAAAAAAATTCACTGGCTCCTGGATTCTGTGGTTGGGGCATTACAAATTCACCCTAAGTTGACTCTGAAGTGTTGATTTAAATAATTATATTTATTTTTTATAATACAATATCTCAAATTGGATGAAATTAATTGTATTATTTTCCCACAAAATTTTATAAAAACATTTTTGAATGTAAATATAATTTTGAAGAGTATAAAGAAATAAAAAAAATTGAAACCATATTTATGAATATAATTTCTTAATATATAATATTTTTATATAATTTTAAAAAACTCGGTAATCCTATTCATATATCCAATAAAATAGTTGGGTTATAATAGTATCATTTAAATAGAATGACATAGTTTTTTTTGGCATGATTTTTCATATCGTATACATTATCAAACATAATTTTGTTATTTTAAAATATCAGTGTATTGAAATGTAATTATTATTGAAATTTATTTGTATATTATTAAACTATTATTAGAAAAAATTGCAATACAAATTATTGATAGAATTTTTTATTATCCCTTACCTTGAGACCAAACATTACATTAATCATCTGTAATTCTATATAAGTACTCAAAATCTTTAACTGGGATGAGCTGCAATACAAGACACTTTAATCATTTCCAACCATAATATATTTAATTTTACATTATTTTTAAAATTTTATTATGAGGAATATGGTGACATGGTGTGTGGGATCTATTTATTATTAAAGATTACTGTTGGAGGATTTTACATGGGATATTGAGATGGTTCATTATTTTATATTTATTATAATTTAATAGACACACTCTTATATAAAAAATAATTAACAAAAAGTAAAAAAATGTATTGTGTTTCATAGGATAAAAAATAACCATTTACATGACCAATTATTTTTATAATTGTTTTAGGTGGTAGATATGATATTTGTACAAATTCAAATTTAAAAAAAAACAAAAACAATTTTAATAATAAAAATTTAAAAATTGTGTATTATTTATTATACTTCATTAATTCATGACATTATATTTATAATTAAGAAAAATGATGATTTCAGTTTTAAATTTAGAAATGTTGATTGACCTTTATAGATTATCATGAATTTAAATTTAGAGAATAACCTCCTTTTTTCTTTATTTGTTTTTAAATCATATACCCACCCAACCATAAGTCTAAGAGTCATTTTACCCTAATCGTAGATCTATAATGATTATTTTTATATTTAGCTTTATGTTATGGAGAATGTAGATAAACTGGAAGCCCATGGTAAAGAGAATTATTCACGGTTTTAGAAAAAGGTTACTTATATTGGTTACCTAGGTGATAAGAAGAAAAATCAAAGAAAGGTAAATTGAATGTGGAGCACATATTGAAAATAAATTAAAAAATAATAATTTAATAATGTAAAGTCACTGTTAATTAAAAAGAGAAAACGTAAAAACAATGTTGACATGATTATATTGAAAATGATGATTTAATAAAATTTTATTAAGTGACTCTTGAACATATTACTTCCCAATTTAATAAATTAATTTAATTGACATGAAATTTAAATAATGGTAAATTTTTCATCCCCAAAAATTGGATGAGATATCATTCTTGAGGGAAATCATTATTTTTTGTGTGGGGGATTTGATATTTGTGTTTCATGAATAAATTTTTAATGGTTAAAATAATTATTTTATTATTAAATTAGTTATTATAACCTAGATATTAATTATTTAATATTTCTTGTGGTATATAGGTTACAAATATTTAAATGAAAATGACAAGAATATAGATATATTTCATTAAAAATGATTTTATGGGAGAAATGACAGGTAAATAGTTTAGTGTGAGGCTTTAAATTGACAATTCATGTAAAGAAAGTGTTGAAAGTGATAGAATACAATGATTCACATAATGAATCACATATTCACAATGTGAAATTGAATGGAATTCATGATGTGAATAACAGTCCATTAGAATGTGTTTTTGATGAAACAAAAAGAAATTCATGACCTGAGAAAAATTATCATACCCTGACACATGCCAACATGAACCATAATGTTTCATTATCATGATATATATTGACAGTGCCACCTATAATATCCCCACTACTCCCCAGGTTGACATTTCACATTATATATATGTTGTTATGACTCGAGGGTCCCTCAAAGAATATAAATAAAAGGATGGATGGAAAGGCTGAGGACATGGGTTTGATTACCAGATCCCTAGGACAAGCAATTATGCACACAAGATTCCTCCATCGTCCCTTCACTGAAATTTTCTTTTAGATTATTATTTCTTATTTTTATCACCATCTCAGGGATAACATTAGTTTATAATTTATTTTTATTCCATGTATTTAATTAAAAATGAATTTTTATTAAATAAATGTATTTTTTATTTTTTAATCTAAATCTTATTTTCATTTTCTCAGCAATTTTTCAGAATTGTTTCTTTATATTTCACTATCTATGACCATTATATTTCAAGATGAGAGAAAAATATTATTTTCAATAAAGTAATAACAATAACATGGTTTTAAACATGAGATTTGGGTTAACAGAATTCTAAATTTAAAATTGGTTATAGGTTAACACTTTTTAATTTATTGAAGTACTAAGACCATTGATAAAAGTAAATGTTAGTGAGAGAGAGAATTATTACCATGACCATTGGAATTTTATAAAACCAATTCCAATGATAATTTAGTCAAATTTTGGACATTTGAATTTATTAATTACATGAACCTCGATTACTCAAACATGTTGTGTTTTTTGATTATCTACTCCCACCATCTAAAAAATCATGTTTCTTAGAACAAATTTAATTTATTAAAATTGTAAATTAATATAGGTCTATTTTATTAAATTAATTTAATTCTCTTATAGTTGTCTTCATGGTATTGACCTCTGACTTTCAATATCCTATATTAATTAGAAGTATAATTTCTTATTTTTTTGCATGGTTATAAATATGTAAATTAGATATACCCATGGTAATTAACTATTCTATATGGGAAATTAGTAGTCAACTTGTTAATCTCTAGAGAGGAAGACGTTCTAATGTTATTGATTCAAATATCATTAGTGAAAAAAATACACCAAAAAACACAAATTTTGAGAACTACAGATCACATAGCTCTATTTCTAAAATTGAAGCAACCTTATTTGATCAATCATTGATGTATGAATCTTGGTTCAAGTCCATGAATGAAAAGATATATTAAATCATGAAAAATCATACATGTGAGCCTGTGAGTAGTTGGAGGATTATAATTTCATAGTAACTAAACAATGTTTTGAAAATAAACATGATAATTAAAGGAAAGAGATCAGAAACAATGTATGATTAGAGGGAATGTGGTAAGAACTAGTGGAACAGGATGATATATAAGATAAATTTTCAATTGTATCAAGATGTGAGACAATAAAACTCTTCCTAATCTTGTATATCCACATAAAATACATAATCAATCATATGGATATCAAGATAGAATTTTTAAATTTAATTATTTAGGGGGAATTAAATATTGAACAGTTGGATGGTTTTTTTATCAGTGATGTTTCGACAAAAGTGTAAATATTTATGAAAGAAAAATATGGATTGAAATAGAAATTTTAGGCCTTTTATTCTTGGTTGGATACTTTCTTGAAATGATATAAACCAAATGCAGAGGAGTAGTTCAAAATATCTATGTGAAATATACTAAACAAGATTAGATCAAGGTACTCGTATATATTGATTATAACTTATTCTATAAAAACAATAATAATTTTAAAGAATATTTTACTAAAATGAGGAGGAAATAGTTTGAAATGTCTATGATAATTGATCTCATAATTTTCATTAGGCTAAAAGTTGTCTTGAAATTGAGTTAAATTTTGTTTCTTAAACTAAATATGAAAAGGATTTACTATATAATTTTAATATTCATGATTTAATACTAGCTTCAATACCAATAATAGTTTAAAACAGGTATGGGAAACGTATGGAAGGGATATCTATTGATCATACACTTTACTAGAGGATTATTGGACTTTTTTCATATCTCACAACAACAAAACCAGATATATTTATTGAAACATGTTTATATACACAAAATAATTTCTTACCTAAGGAGTTACATATTCTTTTTGTAAATAAAATCATAATGTAAATTCTATTTACCCTTGATTTTGGTTTAGTCTCCCATGGAGTGATTGAAAATTAATTCTTTTCCTACTCAGATGCTGATTATGCATGAAATTTTATTGATTATAATTCCATAATTAGGGGATAATTTTTCAATGGATACAACTATATTGGATGTCTTGGTAAAAATAGATAATACAAATCAATTTATATATCTGAATAAAATTATATTTTTCCTACAAATTCATCTACAACTTGAATGGAAGAAATATAAATTGGGGGATCATGGAGAAGAAGGCAACTGGCATGTGGTAGTTCATCATGAAATCTAATGTGTGATAGAGAGGACTAATAATATATTGGAACATTCTGAGGTGAATCATATTGATTTACAATATTATATTATTAAATAAAGTTAAGATAATGGAATTTAAAAAATGGGGCATGTAGGCACAAATAAAAAGTTGGGGGGAATTTTTACAAAACCATTTTCCAAACAACCATTTGAATTTAATTTATTGAACCATGTTGTTTTAAATCCTTCCTTGGTATAATGAGGTTACGAATCTACCATATCCATATTTATCTAATGTTTTATCGATATATTTTTTTCGTAGGACATAAAATTTCTTTGATGTATAGAATAGTGGAATATACCATCCCTTGGTAGTCACTATCCAATAAAGGGTTGGATTTGAATTTATATATATCATTATAGATTTTAATTATTTATATTATTTTTTGAAACGTTTTTTGAATGAAATTATCAGTGACCCCCCCCCCCCCCCCACCATTGGTAACCATCCAATGATTGATATGATGAGTGGGATTGAACCTCAATGATTTCCACCAATAAGGTATGTGTTAGAAAAGAACACAGATGGTATATGATCATTAAAAATGTTAAGGATGACCCACTTTATAAATATTTGAGGAAAAGTGATAAGAAAAGATCCACCTATCATATCCAAATAACAATTGAAAAATAAATCTGAATACATGATGATAATTTCATTCAAAATATAAAATAACAGAATTTCCAAGAAAAAGGTCTAGGTAACAATGATAAACTCCAATATCTACTAAAGAACCACACTAAGATAGTAACACTATGTTGGAAAACCAAACAACTACTATATTAATGTAAGGAGATTTATATATAAAGATAGTGAGCATAATTTTATACGTAGTGGGATCCTCCCCAAAAAGTATCATGAAATAAGTGAAAGAAGCTTATTAAATCCAATTGAGTTAACAAATGACTAGAACCGGTTAACATAAAATGGATAACTAAAGAACATCATCACCATGGCCATTATGGAAAGTTATATATATGAATAAACAATATAATAATAAAATCATATATATATATATATATATATATATATATAAGATACACCACTCCAAAATCCCGACTAGTTTTTCACTCTCATGCCATAACACTAATCATTTTATGCTATAATATCATCTATAAGTCATCATGAAACTTGTGAATACATATCAGAATTATATAATTATCTAATCATAGAACTACTATATATCATCCCAAACTCATTAACATGATCTCAACACTAACCATTTTGTAGTAATGAACTCATTATATCTCATGTATTATGCATTATACAATGATTTCATTACAGCATGTGCATTTATAGCCATGGGAAACCATAATCACCTTAGTCTGTTTTATGTATGTGTTATAACCTTAATTAATTAAAACATTCACATAATTTTACGTTGTAATGATGATCCAGGAAATCACTTATAGAAAATTACATTATACCTCATGTCATATTATCATTTTATCTGCCCATACATGATACTACAACTAAACAGAGAGAGGGGAAGAGGGAGCAGTTAGCCATGAGTTCCCTTACTAACATGGTTATTAGAGAAACTGAACAAAATGAAAAAAAACTATGTGTATGGTTCTCACCCAACTAGGGTGGTGATGTGAATAAAATCATAAAATATAATTAGTATATCTCACACAACCACACTAAGGGAAAATACCTATCCATCGAATCAAAAACAGTAATCATTCCATGAGATAATTAGCCTCAACCACTAAGGTCTATGAAAATACTTCTCATATAAATACACTTTCATCATGGTTATTCATAAACCAATTCAATTTTTAATTTATCAGTTACAAAACATTTCATTAAACCATGTTATAAATTCTAGTTAAATAACATAATTTCATTATAGGAAGACATGATTTCATAATTAGTATTTCAATTTCTATATTTTTATCCCATGATCCTAAAGAATATATTTTCATCCATCCCATGGATCTCATTAAATATACATGACTACCATTATCATGATACATACCTTGAGTTATTTTTTAATACCATAAAACATTCCATTATTTACCAAGAATTCATGGACTCATCAGAAGCTACCATAATGAAGATGAATTCAATATGCATGGTACCAACTATAATATGAAGATGAATATATCACCCAACAACATTTGAATTAAGAAACCACCAAGATACATATTATGGGAAAACCTACATTTAATCCAATACGAATTATCATACTATTTTCCAAGATACCATTCTACACTATCCATTACATCCCACTATCCTCGACATGAATCCACTATAATAATATATGTAATCTCGAGCATCCATTATCCCAATATCCAACACAAAATGATCCAAAAAATGGAATTGTTATAAATAATATCAACACATTTCAATTTTAGTGAATCATGTTTCATCACAAAAAATATGGGTAAACTAAGTTTACCACTGAAAATAACTCAATATTTTAACAATAACCGATGATCTCACTCAACCCCAATAATTTATTTCCAACAAACAATTTTTTAACTATCGTCATGAATTAACTGATTCATTATATATCGGTTTTAACAACAAGAAACCTAACATCAACAACATCAATAATTAATAATACCTATAAATAGAACATAAACATGTTTTAATAAATAACCTAATATTCAATAGTTATTATTTAAGAGTTGTAATTAGATTTAAATTATTCTTTAATTATCAATTTCATCATTCTAGATTTACATTTTCTATACAATTTCATGCACATCAGTCATCCTGGAAGACTAAAATAATCAGAGTAATAGAATACTTGCTATCCAGAAAATATAAAGAGGCATCAAACCATATCATAATTTATAAGTGATTCAAAACCCCAATTCCTATTGAATGCTTCCTAAATTTTCTTGTTATTATCTTAATTTAGGTAAATTTAACCATTACCTAAAAGAAACACAGTAGGATTGTAACACACTTTCACATAAATAATAAGTAACGAATACCCAAACATGACTAGAATATAAATTGATATCATAACTAAAAAATTGATGAATCAAGGATTAACACCATCCTAATTCAAAATGAACCACTCCATGACCTAACCAAAAAATATACAATTAAGCCTTTCTCATAACATAACACACAAAAAAGAGTAACCTCTATCCGATGATACTCTAGACGAAAATAGAACAAGAGAGTTGAGGAGAAGAGGAGTATAGAAAATAACTTGAGACAAGAGACTATGATTTTATGGTCTAATGAGTTTAGTCAGTCATATGATTTGGTTGGTGGGTGGTGTGATAGTAAGGGTTCAAGAAGGTTTTGAAAGAAATATAATTAAAATAAAACCAAGGAAATATATACACTTTATTTATTGAGGCATTCCATTAGGACTCCACGATGGCATAGAAACTCTTACTATGTTAATTTTACCTTTTATCAAATGGTAGGTTGGGATATCATTCTTTTGATTGAACTTAGCTTCCAAAATCTATGTCATCTTAAAAAACGCATTAAACCCTTTTTAATGGGAACCACAATATGAACCATGGAATATTATATGGACTTTCATCCCTTTTTATTGAAAAATTTCCATCCACCTTGATATAAGAAAATATCATAATCAATTTTAACCCACCATGGTGGGGACTATAGTGGAGTGAACTTCATCTCACCATTGCATTCCTCTATTGCATGTATAGCCCCGTCTCGGCCTTCCACACCACACTACCTATCCATATGGTATTTAAATTATCCACATTTAGCACAAGAAATATATCCATTCTTCTTGTGATAACATACTTCCCAATATGGAAAAGTGAAATTCCCCATTTCAAATAAAGAAATATTAAAAATAAAACACCCTAAAAAGTGGCCAATGTGGCTGGTTTACTCCCCATGGTTCAACATGAATCGCACAAAAATCTAGAAATGAAAAATACTCTAAACAAATTTCACAACACACCAATATCTCATAAAGGGATTCACCACAACCACCACATCATGTCAAACCATGACATAATAACCATCAACATGGCTAAACAATGATCTACCATTCAAAATACTTTATAAATTCCACATGAAACATCGAAGCATTTTGAAAACACAAAGGGGGGATCTGAGAATCTGTTTTTTTAAATCAAATATCCAAGAAACAATTTTGGTCTATATATATTATACCAAGTATATTTATATAATGAAATGGGAACAAAAAACCACCCGGAATTATATCTCTCAATAATGATCTAGAATAAAACACCACCAACTCATCATGTGGCTAGATCACATATGTAAGAAAAATTGACACAAAAAATTATAGTTCTAGGGGATATACATTTCAAATAGTGATAGAACCACAAATGAAACATAATAAAAAATAATGAATAAACAATTCCATAAATTATCATCAATCTAATTATACATAAACAAATAATCTCATTATAAATTAATCATTAGACAATTATGGATATTGGATGTGCATATATGACTCACACTCCCAAGTATTCTTCTCCAAATCACCTTTCCAATATAATAAATAACCTAAAGGAATACCATACCCACGAACACATTCTCTTGATGGTATAAACACATTATGATTAATTCTTTATTAGTCACATTATTATCAAAATCCAACTCACCCTATTAAATTATTTAGGTATAATTCAAAAGATATCAGTGAGTTGGTTATATATAGAAGAAATATTAAATCTAAAATATCCATAGGGGAAAATAAGATCGATATGTTACAACTTTATCCTCATCCAACATATTGACAGGTGAAACAAATTAGAGATATATTTTAGTACCATGTGAGATCCTTTGGTACCCATAGTTAGGATATGATATCAAGAACAAATGATCTCTAATGTTTAACTCTAGAGGGATCCACCTATAATTGGTATATGACATCAAATGATCATGTGACACCCTTATCTACTAATGAATCACATTCACATTTACATTCATGATTTTCTCCAAATTTAATTTTAGAATACCAAATGTCCAACTATTGACCAAAATAGTAGAGATTTGTAATTTTAGTAATAAAATTCTTAAAAAATTCTATACCCCTGGTAGAGTGATAAATATTAGTATATTATAACCCACCATATTGTATATAAATCACCCATAAACCAATAATTTAATAATTTAATTTAATAATATTTCTTCCTGAGTTTGAATAGTTTCTTTTGTAAATATGTCTATATGTGAATGAAATGATGTGTTTAGGTATCACTATCAAACAAAAGAACACTGGATAACACACCATATTCTAGTGTAAAATAAAGGATTATGACCATATATTTTCATATATGGAACACTATGAAGCCGGAAGACCATAATTGGGTACTGCCTTGATAAAAAATTAATTGAAATCAACTCCTTAATTTCCAAAAGTGGTTTATTTTAATCAACTATTCTATAATTTCCCATATAACATCATTTCCAACTTGCTCTCATGGAAAAATTTTAATAAAGACTGTCATGATGTCCTTTCACATCCAATGGGGACCTAAAGAGATGAAGAAAACCACCATGAATAAGATTCTCAACATTCACCCTTTAGAAAAAAATAATGAGCAACAAACATTGAAACCAATATATTGTTCCTCATCCTCAAAAACTATTTTCAAAGAGTATAATAAATATTTTAAACTCCATGATATACCAGTGAAGGTGAACCTTGTAAATACTCATCAAGAAAAATATTTAACATCGACTATATAATAAAGATCCTCCCCTGAAAAAAAATTGATAGTGGTCAATCTAAGACTATACATATTTGGAATCATCACTGCCAATATGATCTCACCATAACTTATCCTCAGAATTCATTAAATGGGACTCCTCTACCTGATTTAATAGGTATTACTACACCATAATCTAATTTAAATATCCTATAAAATAATGTTTTTCTATATCAAGGAGTGACATTAAATGAACTTACATCACTCTACATGGGCCTCTAGAATCACACACTATGTCTTTACATGACTTCCTTCTAAATGAATAAGACAAAAAACAAACCCTCCCTAGTTTATAAGAAATATTAAATTCATAATTTCTTAAGAATTACATCCTCCTATATTTCTAAAAAATTAAATTGTGTAGGGAGGAGAAATATATCAAACTCATATGATCTGTGAATATTATAAAAATCTCCAATATGGTCACGATAACAACAGATCAGAGAAAAATGGACTGCAACCAACATAATATCTTATGTTGAGTAGTTATATTGATGATATCATGAATGAAAATTACCATAAAAGATAATATATTACTACTACATAAACATATATCCTAGACCATGTTGTAATTATTTGTAATAAAGCATAAATAAAACACCATTATCTAAAAATGAAGAGAAATAGTGCTAAAATATACTCCGTCAAATTCTCAAAAACATCCTGAAACTAGTTAATACATGTAAAATCCTAATCCAATATTTAATATGATATAAAAGGAATTTAAATTAGAGAGAATTATGAGAAAAACATCCTATAATATCCAAAAGGTCTAAAGAAACTCTTAACATCCAAAAATTGTTGGGGGATACCCATGAGACAACCACTACATCAGTTGAATGGTCTAGAACTACTCTAAATTGATACCCAAAATTCATCCAAAAAACTCACAGAACTATAATTCACACATATATATCTTTCTAAACAACCAATAAAATTAATAATATATCAAAAGAATATGGGAATATTTCTTGATTGAAAGATGGTAAATGTAATCGTAATCCATGCACGAAAGCATACTGACATCTTCTTCCTTCCAAAATGGAATTGGAGAACAAAAATATTACACAATTGGATAAATGATAACTTAATTAAGAACATTATTAATCTAAATTTGTATCACTCACACCCTATAATGACACATTCAATATGGGGAATGTTATTGGAGAAATTCTTAGTTGAAGCTCTATCCTAATCTATATCTCTTCTCAAGGGGATGGTTTCATATCCTACTTAGGAAATACATCATGATGATATTCTAAAACCATGGGAAACACCACTAGAATATTCTCTATAAAACATAACTTTATCTTTACCACGAATGAAGACAAGAACTCATCAAACCACAAACAAATAATTGGTTATTTATTTCAAAAAACAAAATCATTCTCCATCAACATCTAATAATATAACCATATTATTGTAGAAACCAATAGTTTATTACACTAAATATATCTAGTCCATTCTAACGATGATGTAGTATGGATTTATCTACAGACAAAAGAAATAATTACCCCCACCCACCAAATATTCCACAATGAAGGAAGATAGATAATGACCACTGAGTCCTGACACAAATAGGCCCCTGTTTGGAGAATAGCATTGAGGGTATAAAAATTTCAAATATATGGGATGTATAAACATCAATAATAAAACAAATTGGGATATTATAGAATTAGAAACTAGAACCTCCATTACATAATATAAAATAAAATGGAAATCATCCCATAATTCATGTAATATGGAATCATATATAAGTAAATGTCTAAAATGTAAATAGCCAAAAGTAAAGAATAAAGAACCAACACATAATATGTATAAGGGTTTGATCTAGAAATATCTACCACATTCCACATTGACCTCCAAGAAACAAAAAAACACATTTTTATATAAATAGTGTTACCATGACTATATAATAAGTTATAAAACCATGGTCTCTCATGCTCATGTAAAAGAGGAATACCAATACACTAGTGATAAAATAGTAGAACCAAAAAACACTTAACGATGTCAAATAACCAATCTAATCTTCACCATGTCTCACAATCCAAATAAAACATCCATGAATAATAACATAAGAAGAATGATAAAAATAAATTGTACCCCATACCAATTTCTCTATAGATTTTTCACTCTATCACAATAATGACATACGTCTTAGTGTTCTCATGTATTTCATATAATAATCTCATTCCACTAACCAATAGCATGGTCATGACACATCATTCATGAAGAAACATATGCCCAAATATCACTTCACCACCCTACTACAAAGTTGGATCACATCTTTCCTGAAGACATATGGTACAGTGTATCACATCAGACCCATAACGAGAATAGTAGGGTATCATAAACATTTACGACATCAACTGTGTTCCCTCCTCTTACCATGCACATCCACAACTTTAAATCATCTCACAAAATTAAAAAATAACTACTATACTTTTTACTTATGGTAACCATAGTCCCTATATATCATACTCACTTAGAAGAGAGATAATGAAAGAGGGAGTATCCAACCATCTATCCATACAACCAGGATATTTAGAGAAATAGCCCCATATAAATACATATGGGTGTAATTACATTGTTCTAGACACAGTTGGGTTGTTCCCAAAAAATGAAAAATAAATAAAATCTTTATACGCATATATCCACACACAATTCTAATATATGAATTCAAAAAAAGGTAGAAACCGGCCCTTAATGTTAACCACATTCACGGCCACCTCTAAATTCATAACAATACAATACAATCCACTTTCCATTTTTCCACAATCCATTTTCAATTACATTTCATTTTTCCTACCCATTTCATTATGAAAGCCCATTTAATTATTCCATCTCATTCATTTTTTTATTTAAACATATATCATTTCAACCACACAACACATTTTTAACTCATTTATTCATTAAACTTTTCTATTTCATTAGACAAACTCATCCAATGCCATTCTAATGATTTTTAAACAATTATATTACTAGCCAGGTATCTATAACCAAAACACAACCATCATCAGGATTCCAAATTCCAACACATCACCTCCATATTCCAGCCACATCCACTTCTTACTTTACACAAAAAACATCACCACACATTGCCCCCCAATAGTAATGCCATTCACTACCCATACATCACCATCCCATAACACACCCATAAAATAATCATATATCCACCCCATGTACAATGAAACCAACAACTCTGCATGATCATGGCCACAACACAACATATGCACACATTTCACACCCGAAAAAAACAATTACAACATTTCAGAATTAATTAGGGGGATTCATTGCATTCCACATTACCTATAAGATAATTCTTACACGATACATATTTTTTCATGTGTTACCAATTAATTAATTGAGTATATGTAATTAGAAATTTAAGATGAAGGTGATAAAAAATAATAAATAATCAAAATTGATTAAAAAATATCTACAATAATGAACGAAAAGACTCCCAATGTCTATGATTTTCAGTGGGCCATTTAACCTTTACAATTTAACATAAACCAAAATTATAAAAAGTTGAAAATACATGTGAGTCATTACCATTCCACTTAATTTTCAATTAAAATGATTATTTTTGCTTTTTAAACCTCTATTTTACCATCATCCCAAGATATAAGAAGAGTAATCCCATCATTCATGATAAACTAAGTGAGAAATAAACGAATCACTAACTCAAATATATCATTCCAAACTGTTGTACTACTTGGAAGAAAAATGAAGCCACCACCAAACACCACAATAATAGAGTGGACCTCTGCCATCCTAGGAAACATTAAACAATTACTCTATAAAAGCAAAACCACGTAATACAATGATTTACTAGGTAAACACCATTCCTAGGTGACGACACTATATTTAAAACTAGAAAAAAGAGGTAGGAACTCACCTAAACCACCAGAGATCCATCATCTGATGATGGGGTTGAAATCTAAAAATTATGTGTCAAAATTTATACATTGGATGCACATAGGTCTCTCAAGAATCAATATAAACAAAGGATAAGTGGTTTGGTCTAAAGGGATCTAGGAATTTATTCCTAGGATAAAAAATATTACACCATGACATATCCAAGTGAACCATGCCACAGAATGTGAGGAAAAAAGGGAGACCATGATGTAGTAAGAAGGACCACATATTATCCTAGCTAGTCAAGGCCCCCTTAGATTTTCATGGATATATCAATGTAGTAGATATTAAAAATTTGGAAAAATGGTATAGAAAAGCACAACCTGCAACATCATAGACTCCCAATAACATGAATGTGCTACACCGCAACCCTTATTCCATAGAGTAGTGTAACCAAAATTGGTAGAATGGAATAAAACGGACCCCTACCACTCAACACCATAGCTTGGTTATCATATCCACATCTTCCTCCTACCAATAAGTGGATAATCGCCAACAAATCTCCCTGACATAGCTACTACCAAATTTGTAGTAGCACCAAACATTGCCTCCAGACCACTATGTTGTAACCCACACCTCTGGGGATGAAAAACACAACCCCGCTATGCCACAACCATATCCTCTATATTATTATGACAACCTTTATGTAACAACACCAAGACCCACACCATATGAATTCCTCATATAATATTTTCAACTCCAAACACTCCTCTTCTCTTATAAACTCCTTGGAGATCCACCAAGCTACCTCCCTCATTAGAATTTCCACAAACCAATAAGACAAAGGTCTTGGAAAATACATCAGAGGCCTCTCAAACTATTCTCACCATTGAGAATAAAAAACAGTACTATAGAGGGGTAAAAAACAACCCCAAAAGATACCTTTTGAAGACCTCATCACACCTCAAATGCTACAACTAACCAAACACGCCAAATGAAATGAAAAAATTCACCAATCATTTCATAAAACTGCATCACCAATACATGTAACCATTTTCCCTTTTAAGAAATGAACTTCAGAATTTCACATAAACTATAAAAAACCTCTCTTTCGACACTACCAACCGTAACAAAATCTCAATATCAACAGGGCCAAAGACAACAATCACAACCATTGAAACCACTAAAATTCACTTTTGTGAACACATGAATTAGATTATTACATCATATATTTCATAATATTATCAACAATGTGTGGCACTAAATCTCCCACATTGGTTTATTCACATCATTGTATAATGAAACTCAATTAGAAATCAGTTTTCCACTTTTATAAGTCATAGCCTTATCACAGATCAGACATCACACATCAACCATCAATGGAAAAAAAACCTCATCAACCAAAATTTTTTCAAACATTACATCATAAATAAATAAAATAAGGGAAAATAAGAAAATATAAAAAAAAAATTGAGGAACTACGAATTCATGTATGTCTCTCGCTACAAATAAATTTTCTCTAGGACACCATGACAGCACAGATCTCAGACTAAAGAATTTTTTGTTCCATGTATACCATCTCATGATTATTAAAGATATCCACCAGTCTATTCATGAATGTCATGTCTTCCTCGATATCTAACTCTCCCCATTCAATGAGTTGGGATTCATCTTGATGATACTAATGAAGCAAATAAATATGGAATAAATTGTAGATCCTACCAAACTATGGAATAAATTCCTACTGAAACACCATCTCTCCAACTCACTCTAACACCTAAATGGGCCCAATAAATTAGGGCATGACCTTACCACCTATGTGGAACCTGTACTACCCATGTTGAGGGGAAACCGTCAAGAACATGTGGTCTCCAAATATAAACTCCAAGGCCCTCCTCCTGCAATCAATATTGTTCTTCTACAGGTCCTCCACTACATTTATCCCCTCGCAAACATGCTAAATCATTTGTATCTTACTCTACACAAAATCAGGACCATGAAATACTGAATCCCCAACCTATATCTAAAACAACATTTAATAACATGAACTTATATTGAAATCCTAAAACATGGATATTTCAATGGTTACATGATATATTTTGTATATGTAATGTCAAACCAAGGCATGTGTTGAGATAATGATATACAGATGTATACAATTATATTTTTTCCACATATACCCCAATTTCTGGATAATCCACTTCATATACCTATCTTTCTGAGGGTTGAAAGCATTACTGGGGTGTATTTGAGTTCCAAAATCATACTACAATACCCTCTAACTTGCGTGGTAAAATATGCTTAACAATCAGATAAAATGGAACTCAAAACTCCATGAAACTACACCACTTAATCCACAAAATTTATTTCCAAAACACCCATGGTACCCAACTCCTTGATTGCTTAGATGTTGGATGATTTCATAGAATTTTCCTTGATTACATAGATAGAATCACTAAGTACCTATTCTTTGGGAAACCCATGGATAAAATCTATCAATAGGTCATTCCATTTTAAAATATAAACTTCCAAAGGATATAAGAAACTTTCTAGATCACATTTCTCAACCATTACTTGCTAGAAAACCAGACATTAAGCCACAAACTCTACTATCACATTATTCATTCCAGTCACCAAATATGCATCATCAAAGAAAAGTACATCATAAATACTTTTGGTGTACCTCCAAAAGAGATATATGAAACTCTTGAAGGATTCATACATGCATAAGTACCAATAAAAATAATCCCATGAAATAAAATTTGTTTTCAACCATTTATCATTCATCCCTCCAATGAATCTCATTGTACAAAATGACCATAAATCACCACTTTCTCTACGTATCCCTACTGAGACTAATCCATATTCTTTTTCATAGAATACTGCACTATCCCATGAAACAAGAAAGCTCAAACATCAACTACCATTACATCAAATTGTACTGTCTCTAATTCCTCTATCACTCTTTAACAATATCCATGTTTTTTATGAACATCATTCCATGATTTCTTGAATAAAGAATCAGTTAAAAATACCCATTTCATGAGGCATAAGAGACCTAAAAGTCATAATAATTAATAAATTTCATCCTCCTACATTATTAAATATTCAGATCATATTGAGAAAATATATTTTGTATCTCTTATAATTCACGAATACTACAATGTTCTCCCCAATTAGGTAATTCCACAAAAAATTAAGCACAAACACAAAATCTCTGAAATCAAAATCATGGATAGAATAGTTAAAATTGTGGGGATGTATCTTCGTAGATTTTAATTTGATCACATCCCTCTACTGTATAAACACACATTCCAAAAATTGATGGGATGAATAAAAAACAACATCAAAAAAACATACCCCACTTAAGAAACTGAATCACTAGAGCACTAACCAAATTCCCTTTTAAAAAACCAAACACTACCTTACATTGTTCAGTCCAAATAAATCTATCCTATCATGGTCAATTTTTTAGTGGGGTTGAAACATTAGATAAAACATTAAAAATATCCAATTATATCCGATGAGAGAAAGGAAAATGCAAATCTTTTCCTCATTCATAGGTTCTTCCAAATAAAAAAGCATCCTCTGTTATTTATGAGCCCATTAAAGAAACATACTAAGATAAAATATTCCCATGGAAATATACTAATCATGTTTAGAATATAAACATAGAAAAAGTTTAATTGATATGGAGGTGTCGAAGAACATGTAAGGAAGCACTGATATGATCAGTATGATCCTCCACTAAATTCGAGTAGATACATATGAATTTTATGAAAATGACTTTGAAATGGTTCTAAAATTTTCAGAACATGGAATTCATGATCCACTTGGACACAACTAGTGGTTTTCTCCTACTAAACGACATTACCACACGCTTTAAGTACTCATACATGTATCTGAAGGTAGTCTTCAGAATATCATCCACCTTCACCCTCAACTGGTGATACATGGACTTCAAATCGATAATAGAAAACCAACTTACCCATCTAAATTATTCAAAAGTAACCTACCCCCTAAATAGCATGACAATTCATGGTCATAACCTGATTTATCAATCAATATCTTATATATATCCTTATACTATTATCAACCCTTTTCAAAAACAAAATCTGATCACACCACAGTGACAGATTGGAATGGAAAACCACTTACACATCAGATCATCTATCTGAATCCTCAAATCATTCTATTGATAAGGTTTTATCTAATAAGGATCCATCGATATCAGAGAATAATGGGCTTTAGGTTTATCCCGAACTCAAAATCTTCTTGATGGGGTGGAATTACAACATCCTTAGTAAAAAATATAATTAAATCCCTATAAATCATTGGGAAACACTATTATTATTGTTTCAATTGATTATATGAAAATATAACCCATTAATAAAATAAGGGCTTATACACCTATACATCTAAACCGGTAACTCAACTCCAAAAAAAATATCATATTCAAACCATTCACATACTGAAACACTAATCTCATATAAAAGAAGTTGATAATAGTACACATGGAATATAGCTTTTGATGACTATGATAACCTCGTATGGCTATATCTGAAGCATGAACATTCTCCCACATGACTGATACCACCCCATCATCATTCTATGCCACTGATACACATCAAACAAGTTGTTCTAGCCACTTGTGTATTCAACACCTAGGAAACATAAAGAATCTATGCATTCATCCCTAAATAATATAATATATTGGGTTCAATAAATTATTTTGAATATCATGAATCAAAGAAGTCATAAAAAGGGTAAAAAATAAGTCAACCGCACCTCAACAAATCTTTATCCCCTATGGTCCTACTTCCTCCGTCGCATACAATTGGTCATGTCTATATCCCCCACATCTTTGCTAACAACCGCCTTAATGTACATGCATATGGAGGGGTTTGTTATCATGAGTAACACCATGAGGGTGTCCCCTGTTGGATTTATCCCCTCTTGGTGGAGCATAAACTTACTCCTCTATTTATAGAAATAGCCTTACTGACAACTGCTGCTTAGGCTAGGGCTGTTCCTGATAGCCTAGACAAAAAATGTGCTCAATGAACTTCTACGAACTAGTTCTAGTGATTTCTACAATCCTCACATAAAATCCAAACAATCCCATTATGTCCAATAAATTAACTAAAACCATTAGTTCCAAAAGGATAAAAATAAACCTTCTATGGTTGACACCTAACTTGTTTATTCCTCTATTTCCCTAGAAAATGAGATATACTGTTGAAAAATATTCTACTTGAGGATTTGGGATTTCCCTCATATCCTGTAAAATCTCCTCATGAGTGCATCTTCTAGATCACCTCAAACTTATTTTGAACCTATAGATCTTCAGCAATATAAAGGGAGTAATAGCATAATATATATGAGAATGGATCACCTCCAATGGAAGTCTCTTAAGAAATTACTAATCTAGAAATATACCCAAGAAAAATGAAACATACCATTGAAATTTATTCATAGATCATGAAAAAACAAACTCCCCTACTAAATAGAATGAAACCTATGTATCTTTACTATGATCATGGTCAATGAAAGAAACTCTTCAAGAATCTCTTTCTAAAATTCATCACATGAAACATCCTAATCATATTGATCACCCATATACAACATCCCCCACTAACATGTTGTTCCTTGTATATGATAAGATTCAAGTAGGGCACAAATCTTCACTGGGTCTAGGATCAAACAATATGTATATCATATTACCATCTCTTCATCTACACATTAGAAACATTGACTTCATACATCCATATAGCATTCAACTAAAAAAAATGTTTTACCTCTCGGAAGCCTCATCCTCCTCTATCGTATCAACCCTATAATGATCAACCAAATCTATATTACAAATCTTTACTCCCTGAATAACACATTGAAGAATACCAAGATTCATAGAAAATGTAAAAAAAATCTTAATATTCCTGATAGTATGGAATTTTATTAATATTCTCATTATTCATTTTAGCCTTTTTAAAATTTCCAAAAACCAAAACCACTCAATTAAAACAGGAATATTAGTCATCATGATGTATGTACCTCTTCTAGTTCTCTACCCTATATAAAAATCTGCCATTCGTTGTGATTAAACAATATTAGAGTCTATGCACTAGGTAATGGGGGGATAAAAACATGTTTCCTAGATGATATATCAAGCCTATGATACATTCCATGGTCAAATGGCTCTATTTTCATACCAAACCATGAAATCCTCATTATTTCTAACATAGAACTACTTATTATCCCTAAACCATCACCCTTTGATACACTAGGTCATTACCCCTATCACCAAATATCAAGTGATGAAGGGAGATAGATAAATACCACTTTTCCCAACCTCTAGCTGGCCCCAAGTTGGAAACTAGCATTGAGGGTATTAAAATAGGACATATAAGGTAGACATTATACTATATAATAAATTATATTAAAAGAGAAGATAATGATCTACTATAAACTCATTGAAAAAATATAAAATTAAATTGAAAAAAAAAATCATATAATTAATTATTAATGTAAACAAATAAATGGAAAAATCTATAATGTAAATACCCAAAAAAAAGATAAAACAACGACACAAAAAATGTCGAGGTTCCAAACTAGAAATGTCCCTCAGATTCATAATTTCCCTTCTACTAACATAAATATATGTTTTATATACAAAGGGTGATCAAACAATTATACTCAGTAAAAAAACAAGGCTTTAGATGAACATTTAAAAAAACATACTAATGCACCAATCATAAAAACCCCAAAATAGAACTTAAACAACTCATTTGACTAATCACTTCCTTGTCATGGATCACTCTAAAAAATTACACATTAAAAAATAAGTACATATTTATTATAATATCAGTAATGTCTACCCTACATGAAAACAACTAAACCATCAGATAAACACCCTATAAAAAACTACACAATTTCTACCATACAAGAATTACCACACTATAAAAAGTCATCAAATTTGAATTCCACATAAAATAACTTTCAATATTTCAGAAGTTATTTGGGAGATTCATCACATTTCACATTACATTCAATGAAATTATAAACCAATACTTATTTTTATACACGAAAAATATTGATTAAGTGAGTATTTGTGATTATAAATTTAAAAAAAAGGTTATAAAAAATAAAAAACACACAAAATGTATTACAAAATATCAATTATATAGAAATAAAAGATCCCAAAAATTCATTATTTTCTATGCGGTTCTTAGCCCGTACAATTCGTAATCAATCAATATTTTCAGAATCTATCCATACATTTTATTAATTCCCCTTACAATTCATTTTCAATTAAAAATATTAACATAACTTTTTAAATCTCAATGAAACCATATTCCAAATATATAAAAATAGTAAATTAATCCCACATGATTCACTAGTTGAGAAATGAATGAATTTTTACGTTAAAAAAATTATTCCAAACTTCTTTACAACATTTAAACAATAATGAAGGCACCATTAAACCCCATAATGGGGGAAATAAAATCTATCATCTTAGGAAACATCAACCCTTATTCTACCATCGAGACAATACCAAAAAACAATTATTTTATTTTGATACACAATTCATTGGTGAAGGAATTAATCGTAAACCCCAAACAAAATGATAGAGGAACTCAACAAAACAACCACATATTGATTTTACGCATCTGTGGTAAAAATCCACTGATTATGGGTCGAATGTTCTCCTTGAGATGCACATGGGTTAAAATTTAAATTAAATGGTCAATGGATAAATTTTCTTGTCTTATTGGATCTTTGAATTTGTACCCAAAATGAAAAACATAACACCATGATGTTTCCAAAGTGACCACTCCATATAATTTATGGAAATGAGGGAGACTAGGGAGCAGTCAATAGGACCATACCACAACCTAGATGGTAAAGTACCCCTCTATGTTTCATTTCTATATCAACCCTATATATCCTATAAAATATGCAAAATATCCATGACATAACCCATAATGATATTACCTAGACCCCCAAAAACCACAAAAGGCTGCATAGGAGACCTTACTATATGGTATAGTGATGATAAAATTTGTATAACCACTAAAATCTGACTCAAATAAATCTAAACCACAATCAGGATCTCAACACCACATCCCCCACATGACAATAAGTGGTTATGTAACATCACACATTTTATGGTGTAGTTATCCCAAAATTGGATGTATCCCCAAAAAACCACCTATAGGCCTCCATGACATGTCCTACACCTATTTATCCACAAACAACACTACCACACTTCAACCATATCTTCCATGATACATGGATAACAATTATGGTGTAACACCCAACTCCATGTCCTAGGAATTCATCATGCTATATTTTCCATCTTCAAACATTCCTCCCCTCCTCAAAACCCCTTAGGTCTCCCCTTAGACACCTCTATAATATAAATTTATTATATTTCATGGGACAAATTTTTGGATCTATTACACGTGTCAACCCCATGTCTCAAAGAAAACCCTATGGTAGGTTCCATAATGGAGTCTATATCTCATGAATCAAAAAATACATACCTCTAGGTAGAATATAAGTAGATAATACAATGAATGATTTCTAGGTCACCTTGGGTGAGGAAAGTTTTAGCATAAATAACACAATTACTCTATCCATAGTCTCTAGAATGATGATAAAAAAACCTCCATGTTCATGCTCTACTCTCTGAAGATGTGGGGTATCAACAAACCACCCTCTAGCTACCCAATATGAAGTATGTATTTCAATATTTGCAGAACCATGGTATAGATATTGCCTCATCGAATACTAAATCAATGAATACACGTGAAGAGGGTCTCTATCCCCTCCTTGATAGAAGAGGAAGATCTGTCACTCATGTATCTAATTTACATATCCTCTGCATTAAAAATAAACCATGATCAATTTAGTAGTTGGGGATTACAAGCATTCATCTCTTGTGAAACAAGTTAAATAAGGATGAAACCGAATCCCTTGTATCTGTGAATTCATCTCACAATGAAACTAAAATATTTTTGAAAAATATATGCTCTATAAATGTTCCTCATAACTCCTCTCTCTATAGGATCTGGTCATTCTAGATTTCCACTTGATGGCCTCATCCATCACCAACATCTTGCTATATGTATCCAATATAAATAGGGTGGCCAGAAAATGGATCTCTAAATTAAAATCCCCCAAAATATTACCATCTCTATCCTAATAATCAAGAAATAGTTAAAAATCATAATACTAGAGGTTATAATATAGAACCTTGAACCCTCACACATCAAAAATTCCCTAATTAAGTGTATGAATCTCTTATCGACAAGAAACTATCACATTTGGTGAAAGAAACTCTAACAAAAATAATTCATGAAACTTAACTTTTGAAACCACCGACTCCATAATATCCATAATGAATAAAATCCACCACAGTCGATTTATCACTCTGACCGTTGACATGACCAACGAAACCCAAATATCCTTATGATAATGGATCAAAATGAAGGAAAAATCTAGCTCCTAGGAAAAATAATTAGTATCTTATCCTTAAACAGAGGAATCATAATTATAAAATACCCAAAAAACACTCATATACTTCACCCCAAATATTCATTATCATCAACATCAATTCTTTGATTATATGGAGGAACATCTTTTTGGTCGTCATCATCATGAACGCAACAGGGATGTCTACCTGGATCCATACCTAAAAAGGTATACATTTTCTTCACTCCCAAAACCCTGATTATGGAACATTTATAATTAATTAATTAAGTATCTATCTAATTTCATTTATATAGAAAATTAAAATATAGTCACAATAAATACTATTTCATGATGATTTGATATATCATGACCCCACAAGTAACATCCCCTTTCATGGAACATTTATTAATGATAATGTAATTATTTTTAATAATATTGGGCTATAGAATTCTATATCTAAGCTAGCGACCCATATATATATCATATAATAATTTTAGATAACACTATTTCCCTACAAACTATTAAAATCCTTATTACTGACTATCTCAAAACTGTATCCTATCTCTCTACCATTAATGTTGATACCACACTCTAATAACCCCCACCTCCCTCTACTAGTACCCAATGTATGATGGTTTTCATGGGAAAAAGTGAACCCTGACACCCACCTTCTACAAGCCATAGTTTAACGACTTGATGTAAGGTTATATAATCCAAAAAAAATGGGTGGAATTACCCTTAATATATAAATATAAATGAATTAGCAAATATTAAGTCTGCTAATCATCACTAATGCATAAATTAATAAAAAAAGAATACCAGATCAGTTAATTTTCATATATATAGGAAAATAACCGAATGACCAATAAAAAATTCTTTCTAGTGACCATGAACTTTGAATTTCTTTGAACAACCACACTATGCTAGTAATGCTCAGCGCGATCACCAACCAACTCCCATGAACTTCTATATAGACATATATATACATATATATTTATATACAGATTGAGAATACATCTATGCTTAGTATTATCTTCCCATAAACCTATCATATAAAATGTGAGAGAATTATACAAAAGCCTTCTAAATAAACAAATGAAATCTTAATCATATAAAATTACCAAATTCCCTACCAAACCCCACTTATCTAGTAACTCACAATAATAGGTAACATAATTTTAAAATCATATATGTAGATGAAAGGTTCACCATTTCTAAATCCAAACATGTTTTTATCTCTCCCACCCCAATAAAAAATGTCATGTTCTTTAATACCTTCAATAATTTATCTTGAACCTCATACAAACATATCACATCCATATCCTCATCTCATCCTACATCCCATGTATCTCATTATAGCCCAGTCACCATAATCACATCCATAACCAAGTAGTAATTTTTAATCCACTAGAGTTCATGTTCCATTCAATACCCCTAAGGGAACTATAACCCATGCATGTACACTTATGGGAAATAATTTTTACTTTTTATAGAACATAATCTATTACAACACCTGTTTATCGGTATTGTGAATCCAAGAAACATCCTATCCTATGAATGATTGTCCCCCATACCTCAAGATTCCACAACCCGAGATATTCTTATAAATCATACTATAACCAATGGGTGATTAAGGAGGTGGAAGAAGTCATCGATTTATTACATCACCAACCTAGATGTTGGGGAATACACTAAGAAACCAAAACATTAAGTCATATCTATAATGAACCATTCATTACAAACATTTATATTACTTCAAAATTGAGTTATGCTCATTAAAACATATAATAAATCCATATAATAACCATATAGTTATAGTTTCCTTAAAAACTGGGAAACATAAACAACTGGTTCATAAAAAAATATATGTTATCTGCCACTTATATCTCCATAAATAGATTCAATTTTTTATATCATACATAATGCCCATGTTAATGACATGGGGAAAGAAACAGATGAAAGGGTGATATGAAGTTCTTAATAAGGGTAATCAATTGAAATATGAATCATATCACAGTCCTAGGAAATAAGGATGTACCATTTGGAAGTCTTATCTTGTGTATAAAAGATCGTGATATAATGTCATGGGATACAAGTTCCTATGAATTAATGGACATAATCCCAAAAGTCATAACAAAAGAAATGATGATTTTTGGAATACACATAAGCATAGAAAATAATTTCTTATTAGTCAAGGCCCATTTCCAAGCCCATAATAGTAGACAATGTGTAATGGCCGACACCCTCATGGTCCATCCCTTTTCTAAATTCATGTTCCTAAGGGTGGCGTCTCGGTGGTAGGATGCAATTTTGGGTGCGACCGATCAGTGTGTCACCAACCGGTGAGACCGATCGGTGTGTCACTGACCGGTGCGACCAATCAGTGTGACACGATGGATGTCTCACTGATTGATGGGACACAATCGGCGTCTCACCGATCGGTGTGACCGATCGGTGTGACATGATAGGTGTGTCACTAATCAATGTGACTAATCGGTGGGTCACAGATCGGTGCGGCCGATCGGTGTGTCATCGATCAGTGTAACATGATTGGAATCGCACCAATTTTTGTGACATGATCTTCTTGTCACTGATTGGTGCGACCGATCAGTGTACAACTCATCGGTGTGACATGATCGGTGGTTCACCGATCGGTGCGTCCGATCGGTGTGACACGATCAGTGTGCCCCTGATCGGAGCGACACGATCTGTGTCACATAGCCATGCCTAGTTTTTATTCTACATTTTTCCCCGTAACGCTACTCTTAAACCTTTTTAACCTTGTTTGAAATGGTTCAAGGCCGTTTTTAGCCCCATACTCAATGTTTAAATTCCTAATTGTGGGGTGACCCTGAACGAACCATTTGTGCGTCCATGTAATATTCTCCTCTATTTATATAAAATCTTTTTTATGTCACAACTGTTACCACCAATTCTTGATGGGAGTTATTAAATAACAATTAATCTCATCGTGTGTAACCACACAACCGCGAGGTAAAACCACGATCCTCATTTAAAACTGCCGAAGATCTTCATATCCAGTAATGACCAAGATCAAATTTTTATCGTACTATCTTTCCTCCTTTTCTTCTCCTTGGATGGATTCACTCTTCCCTTGGAACGTTTTGAGTTTCCTTCCCAAGGCTTGTGGTTAGCCTATGCTGGAGTTTTTTTCTCATTCGTGGAGTCCCTGGAGTTCCTCCTCTACAAGCCGTGCATTCTCAATTCATGGCGCGTGGAGAAGGACTTCATCGCTAATCATCCAGTTCGGGTTTTCCTTCATCTCTCTTCACTTTGTATCATGTGGGTATGGTATTATATTTTATCCTATGGGATGGAAGAAACCCAACATTAAATGAAGATAACAAACGGACTTTTAAAGAAAGAAGGGGGGTTTGATCGATGTTTCGACTGTATTTTCCTTACTCATGATTATTTATGTTGTGAATCATCTGGGCCTATGCCCACTGAAAATCATGGCGGTTGGTGGTCTTTCCTTGTACATTAATGAACCTCTATCCTCTGTGATGATTGAATGGAACCAATATGGGAATTTGGTTAATCACATAAAATTTTCGGATTAAATGAATGAACAGTGAACAAAAATCCTTGTGTGATCACCCCAGTTAACCAAAAGAAAGAATATCCTAATGAATAATATGTTTGAATCTGGAAGTTCCCCTACTCTGTTTGGTAGTTTGTGTGTTTTCCTCCAAGATGCTTATGAGGTGATGTGGATGTGGATGGGATCCTCTATGCTGGTACGACTGTTGGTTGTGAATCTGAATCCATGTGCGATAGTATCTTGAGGCATGGTTTGGTTTCAGTACTTTGAGGGATCTCACTAATCCATTTGTTTTTGTGAATTCACAAGAAAATCGGATGTGAATGCTTAAATTAATGTTTGGTTGTTTCTCTTTCTATGGTTTGTGGATATGCCATTTCTTTTCCCAATAGTGCATATTTTACTTAAATGGGATCACTTGAACATGAAAACAAGAATGGGTAAAATGGGGATTTGGTTTTTGGATTGAGTTGTGACCTATCTGTGAGTGTTGTGCCTTTCTTTTATGAATGAATAGTAATGAGGGTGTTTGTGCTTAGGTTGGTTTTGGATTCCCTAGGATGGGATGAGATCTTTCTACCTATACATATATTTGTAGTTTTTTTGTTTCTTATTCGTGCCCCACCTATGTTGAGCTCTTTGTACCGAACACCCCCATTTCATGGGGGAGGGTTTTTTCCCAACACTCCTATGAGTTGCTGGTTATTAGATCCTTTTCAGCTCCCTTTTTTGAATATCCCAAGATTTATCGGTCAGGCTGTGATGGCCTGAGGTCCTTTATAGCCCAAGGTTCTTCAGGTAGGGTAGTTGTGTTGGTTGTCCTAGGTGTGTGCAGGCAGGTTGCTTCCCAAGTGTCTTTGGGATAAGGCCCAGGTGTCTTCGGGTGTGGTAGTAGTTGTTTTGGCCTTAGTGTTTGTAGGAAGAGTTACGCGTGGTTTTTGTTTCCCTGGTGTTTGCGAGCGGGATGTGCAGTTGTGGCCCAGGTGTGTGCGGGTGGGGTGTGGCAGTGGGACTGCAGAGAGAATTGCTGAAGAGTTTCAATGTGTAGGATGTTTCCAATACCTAGTGGGAATGTGGCGCGGGGTACACAAATATCGATGTTCTATTACTGTACATCACTAGACTTGTGTTATTGGGGGAGTGTACCATGTTAAGGCTTGGGTGGATAGTTAACCATGTTAGGTTCTTGGGTTATCTCCTTTCTCACAGGGAATTAGAATGCCTCCCCAATTGTGCATGGGAGTCTTTGGTTTTCCCTATTGAGTATACTTGTATGCTCACCCTATGTGTATAAAATTGTTTTCAAGTTTCCAAGAGGACTTCAGGGATTGTGCAGGGTCCTGTTAGTTCAAAGGTTGGGACAGTGGTTGTTGTTGTTTTCCTCTCTTTGGTATTTTTTTTGGGGTTTTCTTATACCCTGTAGCATTTACTATTGGAACATGCATATGGGAATCATTTGTTTTGGCTTTACCTGTTTTTTATTCACTTTATGTGTTGTTTGGATTTACTATCTTATCTCCTGATCCTACTAAATATAAAGGGTAATTATTTCCGTCTTGTGTGTGATTCTATACCCTTGGTGATAGTCGCCATTCTGGGACCTATTTAAGGCGGGTCTCGGGGTTCATTATATCTCCTTCAACTTGAAGAAGCAAGGGTCTGGCAACCTGTTGTCCCTTCCCTCATCTTGGTGATGGTGGGTCGTGAGAGAATGGAATCAGAGGAAGAGGCTTTGGGGATTGAGAGATAGGATGGAGTTTGGGGTTGGGCACAGTGAGGGATGCATGGTATGGTAGGGAAACAGTGTTGGGTGATCTAGGTGTGTGAAATAGGCCATGGAAGACCAGCTAGGACATGGGATTTTAGGGCCACCCGTGATCCGATGCAAGGACTCTGGGCCTACCGAGAGACCAAGTGAGGCTACACTGATTGTAGGGTAGAGACCCTAGGAAATGGGAATGCATAATAATGACTTGTGTTCTTGTGTTTCATGGGTATTTTGGGGATTTAAATGACTAATAAGTCTATGGAAATCTAAAAGAAATCTTCTACACTACTCAGGCTTAGTCATTCCTTTGTTTACCATGTAGCTATGGCACCAGGAAAATGACCAAGGGTAGTACGGGTGACCAAGGCCCTAGAGGTTGATTTGGTTGAATGGCAGAGGATTCTTCATGCCTTTCAGTAGCAGACCCTCTAGAAGTATGAGTGTAAAATCTCAGACATGGAGATAGACAGCTGGCTAGAGAAGCTGGTGATAGATTTGAGCTTCATCCGGGCACCAACTGAATACTGGGTTCTTCTAGATGTAACCCAAATGTGGGGACCAGCGCATCAGTGGTGGACTCTTTATCATGTGGAGAAGAGGGAGGTTGAGGTTACATGGGATGACTTTGAGACGGAGTTCCAGGAAGAATTCCTCTCTTCCATGATGAAGGCTAAGAAGAAATAGGAGCTACTCTCCCTCCAGCAGGGGAGAATGTCAGTGAGAGAGTTAGGGATCAAGTTCAAGGATCTCCTCCGCTTTGCTCCAGACCTTTTTCTAGATGAGGAGTATTGGGGAAGAAGTTTTAAGAGGCACTTTGACCTTCTCTCTAGTATGTTGTTACTCCCTTCACCTTACCGACATACTTGGAGGTCCAGAAGAAGGATGAAGTGGTGGAGAGGATGCTCACGCCGGGATGTGTATCGTGATATGGAATCCAGTTGGTCTCATCGAAAGGGAAGGCCATCAGCAGTAGGACTCTTGAATCAGAGCCCTCTAGGTTCCGACGAGTAGGGAACATGCCTCACCAGTTCCAGTTCTGATCTCCCGGTCCTCTCCCATTCCTTTCGGGCCCAGGACCAAGATTTATTTTCTGTGTAAGCCATGGGAACCTTTGGAATTAGTGCCTAGACAGAGTGTAGTATTGTGGGGGTGGGCAGGTTCAACCCCCACCTCAGCAGGAGCGATTTCCAGCTAGGCCCTTTCAGCAGCAGCACCAGGGGAAGAAAGCTCGTGCCCCTCCGAGACCATACATGGCGAGAGGAGGCTGACCCTAGGGTGCCCCTTAAGGACCCCGACCAGGGCATGGTCAGGGAGGTGGCCGACAGTTGAGAGGCAGAGGAGGTAGGTGTGGGCAGTTGCACATCACAGAGCCAGCAGTTCTAGCAGGGCCTGAAGTTGTTTGAGGTATGATCGGCTTGTTTAGTATTCTTTCCTATGCCATGTTCGATATAGGAGCTTCACAATCCTTTGTTGCACATAGTCAGGCCTGTGCTCTGGGTTTAGACGCTGAGAGAGTTCCAGTTCCCCTGGTGCTGAGCAGGCCAATCGGAGGTCGGACCGACTTGCTTTATATTTTCCTAGGGTGTAGACTGATGATAGGGCCACATCAGTCTATCAGGGATCTTCTACTATTGCAGATACACCCATACGATTTCATCCTAGGCATTGACTAGACGTTCTCTGTACATTCCATAATTGACTGCTTCTGAGGAAGGATCGTGTTTTCATATTTGCGTGGTCGATGTGTAACTTTCATCATCGAGCGGGGTTTCTAGAAAAGCTATAGGTGAGAGGATCCCCTCCTTTCCTTGATAGACTAACTATCAATGGAGTCAGTGGATACTGACATGGTAGAAGTCCCGGGGATCGTCAGGGATTTCATGGACGTCTTCCCTGAAGAAGTGGTGACTCTACCCCCTCGACGTGACGTTGAGTTCAGGATATACTTGCAACCTGGTGACTATCTGATCTCGATGGATCCCTACCGGATGGCGCCATCTGAGTTGCGGGAGTTGCAGATTCAGATTGACGATCTAATGAAGAAGGGTTTTGGTCGACCAATTGTGTCACCTTGGGGTGCTCCAATCTTGTTTGCAAAGAAGGAAGATGGTGGTCTCAGGCTGTGCATAGACTACCGGAGACTGAATCATGTAACAGTCAGGAAATGTTACCCTCCCCCGAGGATAGACGATCTCTTTGACCTATTGAGGGGAGAAGTTTGGTTCTCTAAGATTGATATGCGGTATAGATATCATCAGCTGAGGGTGAAGGAGGGTGGCATCTCAAATACTACCTTCAAGTGTAGGTATGGACACATTGAGTTTGTAGTCATATATTTCAGTGTTACGAACACACCAGCTATGTTCATGGGACTCATGAACTTCATATTATGGGAATACCTGGATCAGTTCATAGTAATTTTTATTGAGAACATTCTGATCTACTCAAAGTTAGAGGAGGATCACGCAGAAAAACTGAGAATGGTTTTAGAGGTCCTCCAGCAGCATCAACTCTATGGAAAATTGTCTAAGTACATGTTCTGTACATGTGAAGTGCACTTCCCAAGGCACGTGGTGTCTGAGCAAGGAATAGAGTTGGACCCATAGAAGGTTGAGGCATTTGTTGCTTGGGTATCACCCAAGAGTGAGATAGAAATTCATAGCTCCCTAGGTCCGGTAGGTTACTACTGGAGTTTCATGCCCAACTTCTCTTGAGTTTTAGCACCTTGACAGCCTTGACCTCGAAGGTCTAGGATTTCGTGTCGAGTGGGAAGTGAGAGTAAGCCTTCACTATCTTAAGGGGAAATTGGTTAGTGCCTCGGTGCTGAAAATTCCAGAAGAAGGGGTAGCGTATGAGATATTCTGTGATTCTTTAGGACAAGGCCTTGGGTGTTTGTTGATGCAACAATAAGGGTTAATCTTTTATGGGTCTAGACAGTTACGTCCCCATGAGAGTAACTATACCACCCACGATCAGGATATTATGGCGGTCGTGTTCGCACTAAGGTTTTGGTGGCATTACCTCATCAGGGAGTGCTTTGTGGTCTTCACGGATAACAAAATCTTGAAGTATATCTTCTCCCAGCGGGACCTGAACTTATGGAAAAGAAGGTGGATGGAGTTCCTTCAGGACTACGACATTGATATTTCTTACACCATAGGAAAAGGGAATGTGGTGCCTAATTCCTTGTGCTGGAAGTCTCAGAAGAATGTCATTCGAGAGTCGGCAGATGCTTGGAAAGCGATGCAGGAATTGGCAGCCATGCACCTGGATGTAAGGAAGGATGGTGGTAGAAGTTTTCTATTTCAGATGATAGTGCAATCCTCTATCCTATGGCAGGTGGAGGATTCTCAGTGGGGAGACATAGATAGTGAAGTAATGTGTGACCAAGTTAACCAAGGCGATGCTTCGGAAGGGTGGACAGAGGATGGTCAGAATCATATGCTTTTCAGAGGGAAGTTGTTTGTTCCGGAGATGATGCACGAGAGAGTTCTTGGTGAGTTCAAAAACTCACCCCTAGCGGTGCATCTAGGAGTTTCCAAGATGTACCAAGGTATGAGGAGTCAGTTTTGGTGGCCCGGGGTAATGCGGGTGGTGGCAGAGTTCGTGGCCAAGCACCTAGTGTGTCAGCAGGTGAAGACTGAACACCGTGTTCCAGTCAGTCTGTTAAAACCTTTAGATGTCCCCGAGTGGAAGTGGGATGACATCTCGAAGGATTTTTTCACAGGACTACCCAAGGTTCAAGGATTCTGTGATGCTATCTGGGTAGTGGTGGACCAGTTGAAGAAGTCGGCTCACTTTCTGGCGATTAAGGAGTCGGGTTTAGCAGATGCCTTAGCCCGGAGATACGTGGATGAGGTGGTGCGGTTGCATGGAGTTCCGAGGTCCATAGTCTCGGATAGGGATGACCGATTTACCTCACGGGTCTGGAGAATATTTCATCATGCTTTTGGAACCCAGATACATCTTAGCACTAATTTCCACCCCCATACAGATGGACAGACAGAGCGCACCATCCAGACAATGGAGGATATGCTACGGGCATGTATTCTGGACTCTGGGAGATTGTGGGTACGACACTTTCCTCCGGTAGAGTTTTCATACAATAATATCTATCACTATACCATTGGTGTGGCTTCATACGAAGCTTTGTATGGAAGGCCATGTTGCTCACCCGTATGCTGGACCGAGGTTGGGTAAGTTGTTATTCTTGGCCCAGATGTGGTGCAGAGAACGACGGAGAGGGTTCATCTTATATGGGAGAGGATGAAGGCGGCTTGGGACCGATAGAATTCATACACTGATAATAGGAGTAGACCCTTAGAGTTTGTAGTCGGGGACCACATATTCCTAAAGGTCTCCCCTCGGTATGGACAACAGAGGTTCGGTAGGGGGAGTAAGATTTTTCCTAGGTTCCTTGGACCATTCTAATTATTGTGGAGGGTCGGCGAAGTGTCTTATCAGCTAGTGCTACCATTGCTGCTACTGAGAATACATGACATCTTCCATGTGTGACAACTCCGATGGTATCTACATGATGATTCACACATCCTCAACATGGGAAAGCTGGACATTGAGGCCGACGTGACATTTGTGGAAATACCTGTGAGAATCGAGGATTGTGAGGAGAAGGTTCTCTATGGATGGACCATTCCCTTGGTTTGTGTGTTGTGGAGGCATGGTGGGCTCGAGAAGAGTACCTGGGAACGAGAGGCACAGATGCGCGCCCAATACCAAGAGCTGTTTTGAGTTTTGTTTTATTTCGTTTTGTACTTGTTTGTGATGTAATGATGAGATAGTTGGTTTATGAGGTGTTTTGTTTCCCCACCTTGCGAATTTTATGAAAAGTCCTGATATGTGGGGAAGAGAGGACTTGATCCGTAACCAATATGCATTATGGTGGATGTGATTAAACCCGTGCGAGTAAGTCAGTGGCTCCCAAAGTGGATAGTATCTTGACATGGAGGAAGGATCTCCCATAACCGTGTGTTGGGACAATATGGACCTTGAGTCCAGCATGGCTATTCGGGGAGGATTATCCCTGATGGGTATCTTATGATGAGGGGTTTTCAGACCGCTCTCTCCTCTTCAGGCCTAGCTTTGATTCTCAAGGACGAGAATAGTTAGAGAGGTATCTAATGTAATGTTCCAGACCCTCATGGTCCATCCCTTTTCCAAATTTTGGATCCTACAGGTGGCATCTCGGTTGTAGGACATCATTTCAGGTGCGACCGATCAGTGTGTGATCGATCGGTGTGACATGATCGACATGTTAGCAATCGGTGTACAACCGATCGGTGTGACACAATCGGTGGGTCACTGATCGGTGGGACATGATCGGGGTCGCACCGATCGGTGGGACACGATTGGCGTGTCACCGATCAGTGTACGACCGATCAATGCGACACGATTTGTGGGTCCCCGATCGGTGTGGCCAATCGGTGTGTCCCTGATCAGTGTGACACGATCGGTGTGCCCCCGATCGGAGCGACACGATCATTGTCACACAGCCTTGCCAAGTTTTTCTTCTACAGTTTTTACCGTAACACTACTCTTAAACCATTTTAACCTTTTTTGAAATGGTTCAAGGCAATTTTTATCCCCATAATCAATGTTTAAATTACTAAGAGTGGGGAGACCCTCAATGGACCCAGCTGTGTGTCCGTGTTAAGGTTGTCCTCTGTTTATATAAAATCTTTTTTTAAGTCACATCTGTTACCACCAATTCCCGATGAGGGTTATTAAATAACAATTAATCCCATCATGTGTAACCACCCAACCACGTGGAAAAACCACGATCCTACTTTAAATATACCGAAGATCTTGATATCCAGTAACACCCGAGATCATCTTTTTATCTCACTAGCTTTCCTCCTTTTCTTTTGCTTGGCCGTATTCACTCTTCCCTTGGAACATTTGGAGTTTCCATCCCGATGCCTATGGGGTGCCTGTGCTGGAGCTTTCTTCTCATCCTTGGTGTCCCCAGAGTTCCTCCCATGCAAGTCGCACATCCTCTGTTCTTGGAATGTGGAGAAGGACTTCATCGCTAATCATCCAGGTAGGGTTTTCTTTTGTCTTTCTTTAATGTGTATCATGTGGGGAGGTTATGCTATTTGCTTATGTGGGATGGATGGAACCCAACATTAAATGAAGATAACAAACATAATTTTAAATAATGAAGGGGGTTAGGATCGATGTTTCTACTGTATTTTTCCTTACCCTTGATTAATTATGTTCTGAATCATGTGGGCCTATGCCCACTGATAATCATGGTCATTGGTGGTCTTTCCTTATGGATTAATGAACCTCTGTCCTCTATGATGATTGAAAGGCCCCAACATGGGAATTTGGTTAATCACAGAAACTCAGGCGATTAAATGAATGATTAGTGAACAACAATCCTTTTTTGATCACCTAGGTTAACCAACAGAAAGAATAACATAATGAATAATATGCTTGAAGATGGAAGTTTCTCTACTCTGTTTGGTAGTAGGTGTGTTTACCTGCTAGATGCTTCTGAGGTGATGTGGATGAGGATGGGATCCTTTGTTGTTTTACAATTGTATGATCTGAATATGAATCTGTGTGGGGCTGTATCTCGAGGCTTCGTTTGGTTCCAGTAATTTGATGGATCTTACTTATCCCTTTGTTGTTGTGACTTCACAAGAGAACCGGGTGTGAATGCTTAAATTGATGTTTGGTTGTTTCTCTTTCTCTGGATTGTGGATATGCCGATTAGTTTCCCAGTATTTCATATTTCACATAAATAGGATCACTTGAACATGAAAACATGAATGGGTTAAATGGGTATTTGGTTTGCGGATTGAGTTGTGACCTGGCTGTGAGTGTTGTGCCTTTCTTTTATTAATGAATAGTAATGAGGGTGTTTGTACTTAGGTTGGTTTTGGAACCCCTAGGTTGGGATGAGTGCTTGTTACTTATACATATATTTTTACTTTTTGTGTTTCTTATTATCACCCCTACCATGTTGATCACATTGTGTCGAACACCCCCATTTCATGGGGGACGGTGTTTTCCCCAACACTCCTATGAGTGGCTAGATATTAGCTCCTTTTCCTCTCCCTTTCTTGAATAGCCACAGATTCATCGGGCAGGGAGTGATGGCCTGAGGTCCATTATAGCCCAAGGTTATTTGGGTAGGGTAGTTGTGGTGGTTGGCCCACGTGTGCGCGGGCAAGTTGTTTCCCAAGTGTCTTCGAGATGAGGCCCTAGTGTCTTCGGGCATGGTAGTAGGTGTTCTGGCCAAGGTGTTTGCGGGTGGGGTTACACGTGGTTTTTGTGGCCCAGTTTTTTTCCGGTGAGATGTGTGGTTGTTTCACAGGTGTGTACAGGTGGGGTGTGGTAGTGGGACTGCAGAGAGAATAGAGGGAGAGGTTTGATGCATGGGATTTTTCAAATAACCATTGGGAAAGTGGTGTGAGGTACCCAAATATC
The DNA here is from genome assembly GCA_963277665.1 of Viscum album. NCBI lineage: Eukaryota > Viridiplantae > Streptophyta > Magnoliopsida > Santalales > Viscaceae > Viscum > Viscum album. The sequence goes on along the minus strand of OY728153.1, from coordinate 1,662,581,569 downwards.
GATGTGCTATTACTATGCATTACTTGACTTGCGTTATTTGGGGAGTGTGCCATGGTATGGCTTGGGTGGATAGTTTACCTTGTTAGGTTCGTCGGTTATCTCCTTTCCCACGCGGCATTAGAATGCCTCCCCACTTGTGCATAGGAGTCTTTGGTCTTCCCTACTGAATATACCTGTATTCTCACCCTACATGTATAAAACTGTTTTTAGTTTTCCAGGAGGACTTCAGGGAATGTGCAGGGTCGTGCTAGTTCGGAGTTTGGGACAGTTGTTATTGTTGTTATTGTAGTTATCCTCTCTTTGTTATTTTCTTTGGGGGTTTTCTTGTACCATGTACCATTTAATTTTGCAACATGCATATGGGAATGGTTTGTTTTGTCTTTACATATTTTTTTCACTTTTGGTGTTTTTGGGTTTTACTATCTTATCTCCCAATCCTATTAAATAAAAAGGGTAATGCCTTCCGTCTTATGTGTGATTCTATACCCATGTCGCTAGTCTCCACTCTGGGACCTATTGAAGGCAGGTCTTGAGGGTTATTATCTCTCCTTAAACATGAAGAAGGAAGGGTCTGGAAACCTGTTTTCCATTCCCTCATCTTGGTGAAGGCGGGTCATGACATAATGTCCTTTACTGAACTAGGTTTACATGAAATTCTAGCCTTGTATTATTGAACCAGATTTACTTATTATTTCAATCATGTCTATCTCATGAGATATAAATCATTACCCAATGAATTGGAGGGAGATATTAGTCACACAAATATCATAATGAAATTATACTTATGTCTTCCACAAAAACATAAATCATTCATCATATCATAACCCAAGAAATAAAATGGGTTTTGAAAAATTATTCCATCATATCTTAATCCATATAATATATAATATCATCATTAAAATATAAAATCATATTAGTAATAGGGAGAAAAAATAACCACATATAAAAAGTTTTTTATTTGATGGAAAATAATTTTTATAAAACACTTTAAATTAATTCTTGAGGAAAATATCATTTATTTTAAAAAAACAACTTCTTTTCCCAAAATGCTTCTTAATTTTGAAAGAAAAGATTTTTTTTGAAAATAAAACTGAAATTGTGTAATGGAATATTCATGTAAACAATGAATTATAAAGATGTAAAAATCTGATCATATTGTATATGTTAAAGAAAACATTCTCCTCATACTATTCTATAAAAGTCAAAAAGTGCCTTATATCGAATAACAACAAAAGATTCCTTTCATACCATTTAATAAAAATTATCCAAAGGGTAAAATTTACATTAATAAATTGTATTAGAATATAAATAATATTATATTCTATGGAAACATGTATTTGGATGATAAATAGAACCTAGTAAATACTTATGTATATACAATATTGAATAATAATGAGATTGAACAATTATCCATTACCATAGGTCTAATATCCTTCGTATATATCTAAAACTCTGGTATAATGATTTAAATGATTCAATTTACTTATTAAATGAATCATAGTAATTTTATGATATCATATATGATCATATTATCATCCTTTTTTTAGAAACATTTCACTGTTACTCGTTATTCAAATATTAACTACTTTATGCTCTTCTGTAGGTTTTGTCGAATATGTTCATGTTCCATTTAATAGGTAATAGTTATGTAATTTAAAGAATGATATTAGTTTAATATATATCATATTTATTCCATATATTATTTATAGAATTATGGTTTAAATACTATCATGTAGAATGAACCAAATCGTTTCATGGAGACAGTAGGTCATACCTATGCACGAGAGACGATATCATTCCACTAATTGTGGAATGGTATCAGAGTATCATATTTCAAAATTATAAAAATGTTATAAAAATAAGAAATGGTTATTATTTCCATCATTATACCCATCCAATTAATGAATTGGTAAAAAAACATATTACACCACAGTGTGGAGATGGTAAGTTGTATGCACGCACGAGTGGTGATATTCGTTTTTCGTAGGATGGATAGAATGTGAAATATAGTTGTTTCATAATTATACTAACATATATTTAAATGAGTGATACTAATATTTTTTCTTTATAATAAGAATGTTGATGAAGATAAATTTATACGATGAAAGAATTTTGAATCAATCGTTAGAAGGGATTACCTCTTCCTCGACGTGTTTCTACTAAATATTTTCATAGAGAACTAGAGTGGGTCTTTGAAGATGACCATAACCTCTAGAATTTAATTATTTATTTTTAAAATGAAATTGGTTAGCATATAAATGATCTGGAAGGCTCAAATTTATGTGAATAGGTGAGGGATGAGTTTTACTTTTATAATTGAGATTGATGGTTGCTTTACGAAACTCCATATATAATAATTTATTATAAAATAAACATGTACCCAAGAACCAAAAAAATGTCCAAATTTAAAAGATGAGATAATATAGGGATGTAATTTCAAAAAACAATACATTTTTTACAAGTATTTCTATCTATTTAATCCATATATATTTAATTAACACTTAGTTTTACAATTTAATTTTTAACTAGGGTAACAAATAATTCAATATTAAAATGGTGCATAATTTACTTATTTGATATAAAATAGACCATAAATATATAAATTAGATCATTATATGGCATATAATATTTATTATATATTTTTAATAATTTTTAATAATTTTTAATAATTTAATAAAACATTATTTTGATAAATAATCAATAGTATCCATTTTGGCATTGTTCAATTCATTGATTTTAAAAAAATATTAATTTAACCGAATAACTTCTAAAATATAAATTTATTGTATTACTAAGAGGTTAAGTTAATCTATAAAATTAATTATAGATTTTAATTAGCCAAAATTATATTTACTTTAATATTATTAATAACATTTATTTCATATTTCTATTAATATAATAATTATTACAATATGTTTGTGTAATTATTTGATATAATCATTTTTTGAATAAAAAAATACTTTAATGAATATAAATATATTATATTTTAAAAGAATACTTTTAGTATAATTTATCATTTGAAATATCCAAAATTTAAAATTTTATACTTATTAAATTATGAAGGTGACATCTTTAACATCATATTAAATAAAATTATTTAAGTGTCATAATTGCCTCTTTAAAGCTCCAAATGGCCCATAACTCTACCCTTTATGATTATGATTGAGATATAATAGACCAATTACATTTGTTCAAGTGTTTGGATCTTTTAATACATATTATTATTTAAAAACCTATATATTTGAATTTTCATCAACTAAATAATTTCTACATTATTAATTTATAAGCTATTAAGGTAATTTTTTATTTCCTAAAAATTACAAATAAATGTCCATGATAGAGGAAAAAATTTAGAATTCAAATATTTATTTATAATCGAAATTATATTTATTATAACCTATTATTAAGAAGATTTATTTATTAAAATTTTATTGAGACACAGTTATATTTTATTAAAATAAAATAATTTAAATGTTCTAATCTCATCCAAGTGGATTAAAATGGATACCATTTTAACCCAAGGATGATTTAGTTTGTAACATAGTAATCCAATGATATTAATACAAGTTTTAGAATAATTTATAATAGTATTATTACCATTAATTATTTGGTTTACCCTTTTACTGTATTAATAAAAAATACCAAAGTTACTTTTCATAATGCCCAAAAAATTAAAATAAATCCATTTACATAATTTGGTCTTACTGATTCCAAATATGTGGTTCATTTTTCAAAATTAAAATCATTGATGTCTCTGTAATTAATTTAAAATTAACTCATTGTTCGAAAAAGAAAATGACTTTTAAAAGCTAAAACATTATAAAAGATTGAAATGTTTTTAAATCTAAATTCAATGTAAAATTAATTATAATTAAATACATTATATTTAATGATAAAAATATATTATATTTATACTTTAAAACTATTCAATATTATAATTTAACAGTATAAATAATTTCAAGGAAAATATTTGTTTCCACATAAAATTTAGTGTATTTGTACTATTTATCAAAACACGAATGTTATAATAAAAATACCAGAAATTTATTCAAAATAAATTTTTATATCCTGATTAAAAAATAATTGTTTTTATTTTGTCATATAAAAATTATTAATATGTTAAAATCATAATTTAAATGGTGTTCATCATTTAAAGGTGTAAAATTACCCTTTAAAAATAGGTTTATATACATCAAAAAGTGTTTATTCATACCTTATGACTAAAATATCCATTGGATGAATATCAAAAATATTTTTTATGTCTATAAAATATATATCTTATTAATTTTATTAATAATAGTAATTCATACAAAAATTAAAATATCTATCGGATTTATATATTTTTTAAATAATTGATAGCTATATAATTCACAATGTATTTTACAATGTTAGTTATATTTATTCACACTAACCTAAAAGCTCTGATATAATGGTAATTTTATACTAAGGGAATCTCATTGTCTGTTCAAACTCATTATTTCATGCAATGCATGCTTGAGAAGAATTAAAATTATTTAAAGAAAATATTTAATAAAAACATCTAGGTGTTACATCATACTCCCCTTAAACTGTATTTATCCCTTGAAATTAGTAACTTGGAAATAATTATATTGTGCTATGTATCCCTAATAATATACTCAAGTTCTTACATAGCTTCCTCAAATTGGCCATTATTACATAAAACATTATCCAAGCGAGTTTTCCTATTTTGTAAAACATTTTATCTAAAATCCAAAATTTATATAGGTTTTTCTTCATAAAAATGATCTTGATCCAGCGTTACGACTTCTAAGATTAGTATATGTGATGGATCAGTTAAGTACATTCTTAGTAGTGATACATGGAACACATAATTATATTCGGAGATATTCGGTGCATATTCCAATCGATAATCTACCTTCCCAACACGGTCTAGAATTTAAATGGATCGATATACTAATGGCTCTGCTTTCCCTTCTTTCCAAATCTCATTACTCTCTTATAAGGATATATTTGTAGATATACATTATCACCCACTTCAAATTCTAGGTCCTTTCATAGGTTTTCAGCATTACGTTTTTTATCTAAGCTATTCTTTTGTGTTGTTGAATAGATTTTACCTTCTATGTGATTTCATTAAAAATGTAAGGTCTTAATAGCTTTATTTCTCTAACATCATCCTATAAAGTTAGAGTTCTACACATATCTCTATAGAGGGATATATAAGGATCCATCTGAATACATGGATGAAATATATTTTAATAGTAAAATTCCACAAAAGGTAGGTGTTGTCCCAACCACCTTTGAAATCCACAGAGAAATCTATCAACATGTCTTCTAGAGTTTGACTTGTACTCTCAGAACGACTATCTTTCCGAGGATGATATGAAGTGATGAAACATAACTATGTATCTAGAGCATACTGAGGACTTCACCAGGACATTGAGGTAAACCTAGAATCCATATCAGATATAATCGAAAGTGGTACTCCATGAAATCTCACCACATCAATGAAATATATCCTGGATAGAAGATCAAGAAATAAATCCACTCTAATAGTAATGATGTGTTCTGAATTCATAAGGAGATCAACTATAACCCAGATAGATTTATTGCCTTTAGATGTTTTGGGATGTTCTATGAAACAGTCAATAGTGATGTTTTCATATTTCAATTACATTATGTGTAATGGTTGTGACATCCTCATAGACTTATATATCTCAAACTTAACTTGGTGAGAAATCAAGCATCGAGAGACATATTCAAAGACATATTCTTTCATTACATCCCTCTTTAAAGACTCTTTCTTGTCCCTATACATATTTTTGCTTCCAGGGTGAATAGAAAATGAAGATCTATGAGCTGCATTGAATAGATTCTTCTTTAATTATGATATGGGTGAAATAAAAACTTGATTCCTGAACCATATTATTCCATCATAATCATGGTTGAATTTTGGAATATTTATCACCTTCTTTTATAGCTCTACATCTTCTTTATATTCCTCATTAATATTCACTTCTATAGATGGTTAAACATTCATTTGAAAAAGATATGATTTATCCCCTTCCTTTAAAATTTCAAGATATATCTTTTAAAAATCCAAAAATATTGGATCTTTTGTTATCGTCATCCCAGATAGTCTAGCATGGTCTTGTCGACTCGAAGCATCTTCCACCTTCTTCACATTCCCATGGTGGTATTTTATTGAGTTGTCATAATATTTAATCAACACAATCCATCTAATTTGGATAATATTTATCTTTTTGTGTAAAAATATACATTAATATTTTATTATCAATATAAATATCACACCTCTCTCCATAAAGATAATTCTTCCATATCTTTCAAACAATTATTACCGCAACATACTCCAAATCATGAGTTGGGTAATTTTTCTCCTGGATTTCCAACTTTCATGAGGAATAAGCTATCACTATATCATTTTGAATGAGAACTCATATTTTCCCCTTCTTCGATGCATCATTATAGATCACAACCCATTATCTTTTACAAGGTAGTGTGACCACAACTGCACTAGAAAACCATATTTAATCTCTTTGAAATTTTGTTCACATTACTCTACCCATACGAACATAACTACTTTCATAGTCAACATGGTGAGTGGATTAGAATATCCTAAAAAATATTTCACAAAACATCAATAATATCTTATAAAACTAAAGGAAATTGGGATCTCAGTTACAGTTTTTGGTCTTGTAGAACTTTCAACTACTTATATTTTTGATGGATCCATAGATATCGTATCTCTTAAGATTATGTGACCTATAAATAAAAATTTCTGAAGCCAAAATTCACACATGGTATATTTTTTATAAATATTTTCCTTTATCAGGGTGTTCCCTACAATTCTCAAGTGTTCTTCATGTTACTACTTGTTGTTCGAATATAAAACAATATCCTTCAAAACAACAACCACAAACCGAACAATATAGTGTTTGAATACTCTATTGATTAGATCCATGATGATAGTGGGTGCATTAGTAAGACAAAAATAAATAACTATAAATTCTTAGATTCTATACATTATAAAAAATTCCCCATTTCGTATATCCACTTTCTTGACCCTTAATTGATGATATCATGAACAAAGCTAAATCTTGGAAAAGTATTGATCTCCTCATATTTGGTAAAATATGTTATCAATGCATAAAATAGGATATTTCTTCCTGATATTTATCTTGTAATGTTCTTGATAATCAATGTAGAGTCTCATTGATCCATCTTTCTTATTAACAAATATAATAGGTTCCCTCAAAGGTGATACACTAGGGAGTATGAATCCCTTATCATGATTCTCTTGGAGTTTCTTCCTCAATTCTTGTAACCCAATTGGGGAAATTCTATATTGTGTATTAGAATTAGAAATAGCACCCAGTATAAATTCTATTGAAAATTGAACTTCACTATTTATTGGAATACATGAAAATTCCTCTGAAAAAGCGACATCAAAATCACATAAAATGGGTGTATTCTTAATTGGGGGTTTCTCCAAAACCATTATAGATAGATAAACATCATTTATAGAGATCATGACCCATAATATGGAATAAATTTATATTGGATGGTTATATACATCTTTTCATTGATAGATGATTATTGATTGATATAGAATATGAGTTGTCACTTCCCTTCCTTTGAAATTGATATGAGCTCCATATAGAGAAAGTAAATACATGCCAACAATCACATCAAATTCCACTATAGGAAGGATAACAATATTTTTATAATCAGTTTCTTTCAAACATAAATCGAAGAATAATTATAGACTTTCGATATGACTGTTGTGCCATTAGGTGTTGTCACAACAAACTCAACATCTAATTTTTAAGGTAATATATTGATACCCTTAGAAAATTCTTCAGAAATAAAAGATTAGGTGGATATAGAATCAAATAAAAAATTTCTTCTTTAATGTGGATGGTAAGTGTACCTTTCACCACTTCATTATCATTCTCAACATCATTGATAGTGATTGCAAGTGACATTCCTTTAAATTTTTCTTTAAGAGTTTTCTAACATCAATTATCATAAATAATTATGGGACTAGAGAATTTATTGGAATAATACACCATTTACTAACATTAGTTGCATTTTAAGTGGAGGAGGTTCATTCTATGTAGCATTATCTCTATTCGCATTATTATACATCTTTTTCTCATCACTTCATCATTCAACTGCCTGATGAACATCTTTTTTACACATAAAACTTTTATAAGTCCCTTTAAGACAATTTCCTTTATTATTCTATCTACACTTTGATAATAAGGGAAAAATCATCTTCTCTTCAGTGTGGATTTTAAATTTTCAATTGAATTCCATTTTTTCATATTTTTATCGAACCCATAAGACTGATGGGTTACTCTAATATCCATCTCAACCTTGAGATCATATAGAAAAATTTCCCCATAGCTATGAAAGCCCCTAATGGATAATTCCCATAAGAGACTTGCTTTTAGGCCACTATTGAATCGAATTATATTACTTTCAAGTTGGATAATAATTCCAGAAGAATACCGTTCAAGAATTCTAAAAATTTCTTCATAGGTACGAACTAATTTATCATCCTTCTTCTTATGTTCAAAGAATTAATTCACCATCATTGTTTGAAAATATGAGGAATGTACTTTTGAAAAATAAGTTCTTGAAGTCATCTCATTCAATGGACTTAATTAAATTTGTTTGCCTCATTCTTTTGATAAAATTCCACCATTAATCAGACTCACCTTCCAAATGATAGACTGGTAAGATGAATTTATCATGTTCAGAACATTGTAGAATAGAACATATCTTTTCAGTGGTATTGATCCTTTATTCATCCACTAATGGATTAGAAGAATCACTGAATTATGGTGGACAATACCTCATAATGGAATCAATATAATTTTTCTCAGTCCATTTCTCATTTGGTAGTCAGGCATATTCATAGCCTGAGAAAGTTGAGTGAGAAGAACTATAAGATTTTTCATTCCATATCCATTAACATTTTGTTTCTCATGAGGACAATTGTTGAATTGATTTTTGAATTAAGCATTAATGCAGTTATTTTGGGTTCCAACCATTAACTAAAACCAAGAAGCATAGAGTGAGCAACAATAATCAAAATGGGAAACCCACATAATCAATAATAATAATTAAATTTAAGACATATTATATTTTATTGTTGGTTATTCATGGGAATTTATATAACACTATAATTGTAACCTAAACATAGACATATATTTAGGGTTCTTACTAAGGCTTTATCATCCTAGTTTCAAATTTATTAACTATACATTTCATCTAAAACCAACTATAATGAACCATAAGTTACATACATTGATATTGCTTCAAAATTGAATTATATTCATTACAACATATAACAAATCCACGAAGATATCAAATAGGTATAGTTTCTTTAAAATTGGGAAACATAAACAACTGGTTCATAAAACATATATGTTGTCTCCCGCTTATATCATCATAACTAAACTAATTTTTGAAATATCTTAATTAATAACCTTTTTCCTAACCTGTGGAAAAGAAACATATGAAAGGGTGAGGTCAAATTATAATAATGGTTAAACAAGGTCAATATCAATATTATTATAATCATAAGACATAAGAACATAACTTTTGGGAGTCTTATCCTGTATATGAATAATTGTGATATCATCTCAGGGGATAAAAGTTAAGAATAATTAATTTACATAATCCCAAAATTCATAACATAATACATGATGTTTTTTGGTATACACATAAAAATAAAAAATAATTTCATATTAGTCATGGCTCATTTTCAGGACCCTGAGAGGAGACAATGTCTATTACTAAACCAGGTTTACATGCCATTCCATCCCTATATTATGGAACCAGATTTATATTACATTATAGTCATGTATATCTCAAGAGATATAAATCTTTACCTAACGTATTGTAATGATATATAGTTCTCACCCATCTCATAATTAAACTGTTCTCACCTGTTCTAAATAAACACAAATCATTCATCATAACATAACCTAAGAAATAAAATGGGTTTATTAAATATCATTCCATCATAAAATAGTCCATATAAAATATAATTCTATTATTATCAAAATAAATTCATAGTAATAATAGGGATACAAACATAACCCTATTTAAATAGCATCATATTATATGGAAAATAATTTTTGATAAAATCCATGATACTAATTATTTATTAAAATATACTTTATTATTCAAAAACATTTTCTATTCTCAAAATGCATCGCAATTTTAAAAGAAAATAATTTATTTAAAAATAAACATGAAATATTGTAATGGAAGAATCATGGTAATAAGGAATTATAAATTTATAAAATTATGATCATGCCATATTAGTATAAAATATTTTCCTTATACTTTTGAAAGAAAAGACAAAACGTACCTCATATTGAATAACGACAACAGATTTATTTCATAACATTTAAAAAATTTCACCAAAGGGTAAAATTAACTATAAAAAAGTGTGGAGGAATAGAAAAAATATTACATACTTGTGAAACATGTACATGAATGATAAATAAAACCCAGTAAATACATATATATAAACAATCTCGGATAATAATGAGATTTCAAATTATCCCTTAGCTTAGGTCGGATATCCTCATTATGTATCCCAAACTCCTATATAATGATTTTATTAATTTTATATACTTATTACATAATCAGAGTCATTTTTATTATATCATATATGATCATATTATCAATTGGTTGATAGTAACATTTCATTGTCACTCGTTTTTCACATATTAACTGCTTTATGTTCTTATGCACGTTTTGTCTGAAAAGATCATGTTAATCTTATTAGGATATATTTATATCATTTACATATTGATATTAGTCTAATATATATCATATTTATTCATTACATTAATGTATATAAACATGGTTTAAGGAAGATCATGTAGAATGAATCACGTCACATTGTGGAGATTATTGACTGAATGTACACACGAGCGATTATATCATTCCCATAATTATTGAATGGTATTAGTGTATAATATTTTAGATTTAGATTAATTTTATAATAATCATATATAGTTATTATTTCCATCATTATACTCATCCATGTAATGTGATGGTGAAAAAGAGATTACACTACGGCATGGAGATGGTAATCTATACCTACACACATTTGGTGATATTCATTTCTCGTAGGATGGATAGAAGGTGGAATATGGTTGCTTAATATTTAAAATAAAATATATTATATTATTGATACTGATTTTATTACTATTTAATGACATGCATAATGAATAGAGGTATAAGAAGAAAGAAATTTGAAAGAAATGGTAGAAGAGATTACCTCTTCCTCGATGTGCTTTCTTAAAATCTCTTCTTAGAGCACTAGAGTTGGTCTTTGAATATGACTAGAACCTCTATAATATAAATTCGGAACTTGATAAGGAAAAAGATCAAGGGATGGATGAGCTTGGTGGCACAAATTTAATTGATTATTTGAGGGAGGAGGTTCCCTTTTATAATTTATGTGAGGAGCACTTTTGGAAACTCCTTAAATAATAATTTACAATAAAATAAAAGTCCAACACAAATACCACCAAAATTTCACAATTTTGGAGATGATATTGGACAAGGTTGTAAGAAAATAAACAACAATATTTTTTACAAATTTTTATGTTAAACATTACATTTTTAATTAACAGTTATATATTCTATTAAATTTATTTCTAGGGTAACAAATAATTCAATATTAAAAGGGTTCATTATTTACTTATTTGATGTAAAAAAAACCATAAATAATTAAATTAGATCATTTGCTACTATATTAAAATTATTATATTTTTTAAATAATGTTTAATGATTTTTTAATAATTTTATACAATATTATTTCGATAAACAATCAATTGTATGAATTTTAACACTATTCAATACATTGATTTTTAAAAAATATAAATATAACAAGCTATCTTCAAATATAAAATGTTATTATATTAAAAAGATATTAAGGTCATCTAAACATTATTTATACATGTAAATTATCCCATATAATATTCACTTTAATATTTTTAATATCATTTATTTTATATTTCTCTTAATAAAATAATTGTATTACAATAATTTTTGTAATTTTTTAATAGTTTTATTTGTTGAATAAAAATAAAAAATAAAATTATGAAGATAAATATACTATATTTATGAGAAATAATTTTAATCAAATTTAACTTCTTGAAAATCAAATATTTAAAATGTTATACTTATTTAATTATGAAGGTGATAACTTTAACATAACTTTAAAAAAAAATACATGTGATAATCACTTCTATATGGATCCAAATGCTTCATCTCTATAACCATGGATGATTATGTTAAATATATACATGAAAACTAATATTTTTTTAGGTTTTTGGATCTTTTAGTGGGTATTATTATTTGAAAAAAAACTACATTATTGATTTTTCATCAATTAAATAATTTATGCATCATTAATGTATAATATATTAATGTAATTATTTATTTCCTATGAATTTAAAAATAATTACCATGATAAAGGAAGTAATTTTATCTTTCAAATTAATATTTATAATCATAGTTATCTTTAATATAACCTTATAGAAAAAATCATTTACTTATTAAAATTTTAGTGAGATGTATTTAGCTTTTCTTTAAATAAAATAATTTTAATATCCTAATCTCATCCAAGTTTATTCAAATGGATACCATTTCAACACAAGGATGATTATCTCAAAAAAATCATCCAATGATATTAAGACAAGTTTTCGGGTAATTTTACAATAGTATTCTTACCTTAATTACTCGGTTTACCCTTTAAATGTACTAATAAATATTAATGATGTTACTATTTATAAAGCCCAAAAAAACATGATTTATTTTTTTTACCTACTAATATCAAATATTCAGACATTTTTTCAAAATTCAAAAAAATAATTTGCATCAATAAATTTTAAATTAATCTTCTTTTCAGAAGGAGTGAACATGTTATAAAAGGTAAAACATTACAAAAGATTGAAATGGTTTTACTCTTGAATTAAATGTAAAATTATTGATAATGACATAAATTATATTGAATGATAAAAATATATTCTATTTATACTTTAAAAACATTAAATTTTATAATTTTACCATATAAATTTTTTTGATGAAAAAAGATAGGGTCACATAAAATTTAATGTATTTTTACTATTCCTTAAAAAAAGTAAAAGTTATTAGAAAAATATCATAAATTCATTCAATGTAAATTTTTATATCCCACTTCAAAATAACATGTTTATGTTTTCATATTAAAATTATTGATGTTTCAAAATCCTAATATATATGGGGTTCTCTTTTCAATGGCGTAAAATTGCACTTTTAAAAAATTTAAAGGTTTTTATATATGAAATAGTGTTTAACCAGACCATATGACGAAAATATCTATAGGATGAATTACCAAAATCTTATTTTATTAAGTATATAACATATATATCTTATTAATTTTATTAGGTTAATTTCCCATAGTAATTCACTCTGAAATTTAAATATCTAATTGATTTATATTTTTTATAAACAATTGATTTCTAATAAATTCACAATGTATTTACATAAGTTTGTTATCATTATTACCACTAACCTAACATCTCGGATATAACAATAATTTTACACTAAGGGAATATCGTAGTTTGTTTAATATCATGATTTCATTCAACGAAAACTACTTAAAAATAAAAATTATTTATAGAAACTATTTCACAAAAACATCTGGGAGTTACAACAACCCCCTGAACTTTGTTGATGAACAATTTAAAATCAAAAAATATAAATTATATATCATAAAAAAATTATTAAGGGATGCTACATAGCCTCAGAATCAAAAAAAATTGACATCACATTAGAAAGTTGACTGCCTCTTCTAAGAAATAAGAAGCTATATCTTTTATAATCACACAATAATGAAGTTCCAACATAAAACAATATATATAGTAATTTTGTAATTATAAATGATTTCATTAAATCTCATTTAAATTTATAATTAAATCATATAATTTAATTGCAGTCCAATATGATTTCATCATTCATATTTTAATTTCTATAACTCCATCCTATGTTTATAGTCCATCCATTTATAACCATCACACAATTATCATTTAATATACATGTATACCATTGAAAAAAACTAATCCCATTGGTTTATTAATAATTACATTAATAATTAAGTAATTTCTTGTGTTTTTTATAACACATCTTGTGGTGCCAACATGAAGATTCACATAAAGTGTATAAAACTTATTATAATTGGTATATTATTATCCTATTAACCGACCATTGAACTAAAAATCCATCAATAAATCACCTATAAGAACTTGTGATTCCATCCCCTACCAACCATCTCAATGAAAACCTAAAAACCATTAAAAAATTACACATTATATCCCATCATCATTGACATCAATCCACTACCACAATTTATGAAATCCATTCCATCCATTACCCCAATATCCAACGAGACCAGGTTTAAGAATATCATATCAAGGGTTATTAATCATTTATTAACATTATTATGGAATAGATACCTATTTAAGAACACATAATCAATGGGAAATTATGTCTATCACACAACGCCACTAAATACTTCCGCAAGAGAGGATGGTATAACTCAACCCAGAAAATTTATTTCTAGCAGAAAAAAACCACATTACTCAATGGGATTAATAGTTTCATTAAGAATAGTTTTCAGAAATAAGAAACATAAAATGATTATTTAACAATATCTATGAATAAACTGTAGTAATGGTTCAAGATATACTATTATATTCAATAGTTTTCAAGGAAGTATATTAATTATATTCACATGGCTCTTTCATTTTCGATTTAATAATTGGACATTTATGTTTTCTCTAATTTCATATAAATAAATATTTATAAAAATAATAAAAACCAAAATAATAATATAAAAAATCTAGAAAATATCTAGAGGCACAAAATCATAGGATAAACCATATGTGATAATCACATTGCATTTTATATTTCATTATTCCTTAATTTTCCATTTATTATTTTCCTTTATATCAATTCCACCACAATAAAAGAAAACTAAGCATGATAATACCACGCTTTCCTATAAATAATGATAGGTAATTAATATCCTATATCGATTTTTTGTATTCAATGAAATAACCCCTCATAAAAATTATATTCTAGGATTAACCACCACTAAACTCAAATGGAACCACATTAGACCCTCTCTACAATAAGCCAACATCAATCCACAGTTGAACCATAACAAAAAATAAAATAATCACTCTATAATGATCCTCTATAATTTCAGAGAATAATAAAGGTAAGGGAAATATTAAAAGAAAGACTATCTTGATTCAAGAGACCTATATATCACAAACCAAGGAATGGAGACTCTTAAAGAATTTTTTTAGGGTAGTGAGAGGGATAGATGTATTATAGGGTTTGATGGAACTGAATAAAAATTGAACAAACTATTTTTTCACCCACTATTATTATAGGGACCCCAGTAGGCCTCTAAAATGGATTGGTAACTCCCACTACACCTGTTCTGCCTCTAGTAAAAGTGGGTTTCTATAATTCAGGTGTTTCAATCTTTTTGGATGTTCATATCACATAATGTTTAAAAAACACATTAGACCCATTTTGATTAGCACTAATACCAGTACCATTGAATTTTTCAAGAATTTTTATCCCTTTGGATATACATTATGGTTAGAAACCATGGAAAATGGAAATACTCCACACCATCTAGACCCAATACACTAAGTATTATTTCATGGAAAACTCACGATCAATATCTCCTTCTTCCATCACATGCTCAACCATACATTATCCTTATCTAACACCATGCAAATAATTATGGTGTTTTGGTGCTCGCCCTTTTAAAAAGGGAACTACATCATTCTCTTGTTGACATAACCATCCTCAATATGTCATAGAGACATCCACTATTTCTCATAGATAATTCTTCTAGATAAAACAGAATAAAATTAGAAAAATGATTGTTTTACATATTATGGTACTCGAAGAACTTCCCAAACAAATTGATATTATGAATCATAAAAAAATGCATTATTTACACAATTAAAACTCAATTTTAGATTCACTATGAACACCAACATTCCCAACACTATGGTTCGGTGACCCTCATGATATAAAACATAAATCTAGCCTTTAAAAGACTTCTAAACATCCTCACAAAACCTAGGATCAACAAGGAATATAATTGGGAGGGATTAAAAAATATTTTCACTTACACATACACTTAAGAAATGTATTAAAGTAACTTTAATTAGTGTTATAAAAATATTAATTCTAGGAATAACATGATTGATTGAAGTGGAATGTGATACCATTTGAATTTTATTATCAGTGTGGGGGATAGATTGATAGATAAAATTGAGATATTCAAAGGGAGTGTGTACAAATACATTCATTTAATACATATATTATATCATGATATTTAATAAGAAAAACTTATAAGACACAACCTTTGGTTATATATAATGGAAAGATGGAATATTATTTTTATTAATATTTTAGATAATCCCCATTTTATTTTGGTTAAGAGGGAACTATTACATGACCTATAGGCATAGAGGATCAAGCCCCAATACATGAACTGAAGGAATAGAGGAACAAAGAAAGTTAATTGACATGATTCCCTAAGACTAGAATCCACTAGAAATACCCCTCCCCAATATTGTCTTCATTTATAGTTCCTAGCTCCAAAACACACATTGTTGATTCGCTAGCGTTTCATTACGAGGAGCTGTACAGTGCCTGGTACTAATGGTGAGTTCCATACACTTTCATCATTCCAAATCTAGTTAGCTGTGTTCTATTGGTCGGAACTTTCTATAGTTCCTATTATATGGAGTTATTCAATTTGGTCTCAGCTATCTAATTCCAGGACCCAATTACTTATAGCCTGATATCCGAGGGCTCGAAATCATGACATTTCTAAGAATCCCTATGCCCAGAAATCCCAAATGTGTGGCATGTAGGGCCATATCAGTTGAATATTTCTGATTTTATTGTAACCACTATAGTAACAAGTATATTAACTCAAGAATTTAACCCAACATGGTTTTTATCATGGGTCTATTGGATGTAGTATTATAAGGTTTACTACTCAGGTGCCACCCGAACTATAAAAAACACATCTTATAAATCTTTTGGTTTAGTTCCTTGTATATTAGATACATAATGTATTAATATAAAATATAAAGAATAAGTTATCTTTAATTAAATATCTATAATTTGAACTTACATCGTATTTATATTCGTTTACATTATATGTTATCATGTGTAATACATAATGAAAAGGTTTAGGCTTTAATGCTCAGTCAGAGAAAAAACATTGTAGTGAAATATAAAAATTGAGATAACAGGTTTATCATGATATCTTAATAAGAAGGATCTCATATCATCAAATAGAGACATATAATAATTAAAATTATTACATAACAATATGAAATAATAAAAATTTAGAAAAAGATAAATCATTTCATTATAATAATAAGTCATGGCTTACTAAATAGAAACAACAACATACTGAAAATGGATAACTACCCATGTATCCTACATAGAATATCATGTGATTAAGACATTACCCAATTATTTTTGGGATTTATAATTCTGGTCCTACTAATCACAATATAGTATGTATCTTCATATGGGTTTCGCAAAATTAAATTATATATAATTAATAATCATAGGTAAACCCCAAGATAAATAAATGGGTTATATAATATTATGCCCATGCATAACCAATGTAATTTCATAAATAATCCCAAGAGATGGAGCAGTTAAATTTTTTATTCTTATATGGTATTGATAAATATTTTGGCCTAAATATGTATTTTAGGTGAATAAAAATCATACAAAATTGTAAACATGTTGGCACTAAAATAAACCAATAAAAGGATGATTTAATAAAAATATAAGGAAACATCTAAAGATGGAAAATTCTTCATGTTCTCATTAAAAAAAATATTAGAAAAATTTTCATTAGAATATTTATTATTTTTATAAACCTATTTTTAAATCATTTTACAAAGTGGTATACGAAATCAGTTATGAAATAGAGAAGTTCAATTTAATAAGGTATGCTTAAAGATTGAAATTCTGTTGGGACCCATAAAATGATGTGTATCCATATTTAAGAAAGGGATAATATTCTAGGTATATATGTATGTAGAATATATATAAACAGAATATAGAATAAGAACATTAAAATAATACAGAAGGAATAAAATTGTTAATGAGAGAGAAGTCATAACTACAAATAAATGGGTAGTTCAGAAGATTTGTTACCTTTGATCATTGATTTTTTATAATATGTTCCTAACCTCATGAATTATAATATTATGTTTGTTAATTTAATTATTTTTGAACCTTTTTCATCTAAATTTAATTTTTTATGTCAATTTATTTTCATATATCACCTGCTTATTGTATAGTTTTCTCTCACATCAGCCACATGACATTGTTCAGTTAATTTCGTTAATTTATTTTATTTTTTAGTTAAGGTGAAAATATATTTTAAAATAGTTTTACAATATATAAAATTATTTAATTTTTTATTATTTATCATTTAACATGTCCAATATTATAGATATTAATAGGTTGTTTGAAATAAATTAAAATTTTCATAAGTTTCCCATTTAACTTTCTTTACGGATATAACTATTATGAATATTTGTTGATTATATATTTGATGTATTTCTCAAATGATATTTATAAAATTTAAATAATGTACTATATATTATATTTATATAATTAATTATTTTCTATTTAATACATTTTAGGGGGTGATGAGAAATGAAACCCATCATCTCTCGATATGGTAAACTGATCGTATAATGGGGGATGATTTAATTTTAGAATTAAAATGGAAGAGAGTACAACAAATGATATTACATTAATATAATAACATATATATAATTATTATTTTATTATTTTATTTTTTACTGAAGATATTCATAGGTGGTATAAGATGAATAAAACCTGGAAACTTAGTTTGGAAAATTATCTTTTGTTTAGGTATCCTCCTTGAGACCACATTTTAAGACTTCATAAATTTATATTTTGTTGAGACCAAACAAACTGGGACTTGGAAAAGATTTTTGGTGAGATATTTTAGAATATTTTCCGTGATATAAGGGGATTATAATGTTTAGAGAAATGGGGAGGTGGATGGTGGTATTTATTATTGGGAGGAGAGATACTTTGGATTAAAATATTATATCTTCAAATATTGATAAAACATGTGACTCTATAGTAATGTTATTGAGACTTCATAGTAAATGGGACATTATTATATTCACATAACTTCTATAAACTACAAAAAATTAGTCATATACACTATTTCAAGAAATTGAACATATATATTACTTATATGAAATTTCAATATACACCTCCATATTTTATATTTTATAAATAATATAAAATTATCACCCTAATCATGTTATATTTTTTAATTCCAATAAAGACATACATTTTTTCAGAATAATTACTTAAATGTGAGAAAATTTACCTTCATTCAAAATTTTAATTTATTAAAAAATAGTAATTTTATGAATTGCTTCCTTTTTACACCCTTTTAAAATTTAATCACTGATTTTTAAAATTAAATTATAATTTATAAAGAAATATATATTGTTTCATGAAAATATTTCTGGAAAATATAATATTTTTTTTTAATTTTAGATAAAAAATTTCTTGATGAAAATTAAAATATTGGTGTTTTTGAAAAAAAATTAATTATTGTTTCTTTTTTCAACAATTTATTTTATGAAATTTAAATTTAAATTTTATTTTATTATCATATTAATTTATTATAATTTTTATTAAGACACACAAATATCATTTTATGATTCAATTTGAACATCTACTATTCATAATAGTCGTGTTATTATTTCAACAGTTATATTACTATTCTAAAAGTCATATTACATATTATAAATTCATATATATTCATTCATTCATCATTCACATCAATTACACTATTATTCCTATATTTTAATTTTCCAAATTTTGTTTCATTATTTTTTTTTTCATTTTCATTGTTGTAATAATTCTAGGAGATCGAGATGATCTATATTTTCTTATTATATTTGTTCAATTTTTTTTCTATTTATTTTCCAACTATAATGTTATTAGGTTTATTGGCATTGACTACTCTCTAAATTTATTTCCCCACAATTAATGAAAAATTATTATCTTATTTTATATCATATTTTCACATTTTATTCTATATTATAGTGTTAAATGTGACAAAAAATATGGATTCAAAAGTAAAACACAGTATATAAAATTATGGGTTATCATATTCTTTTTATTTTATAAATTTAATATGTAAAAATAGAATCCACCTCCTTAGTTGATAATATATGAGGTAGAATTTTTTTAATTTCATCATTGGGATCCCTTTATGCTTTTTCATACTTATGGTTCTACCAGGGAAAATTGACAAGGTGGATTATATTATAATTTATAAATTTGTTTCTTTGGTTTAAGAACATCATTAGATGCACCTTGAAAAAGATATCATACTCTAATTATAACATTTCTATATATATTACATGTGAGGGATCTTGTATATACTTCCTCAATATATATACATGGGACATGACATAAAATTTATATAGGATTGGTGGGAGTTAAATTTGATTGGTCCCAATATTTATGATATCATGAATGTCAAAGGGGAAAATTTATCTATGGATTAACTATTTCTTTTTCTGAATATATCTAAATATTTTCTATGGTTATATATAGAGAATAAAATTATCAGAAACCTCAAAACATAGTTTTCATTGATGATTATAATTCAATATTTTATATGAATGATGTGATTTTAGGATGCTTTATTTAATATCTTGGACCTTCTCTACTTTTTTGACTAGTTCTAATCTTAATAAATTATTTTATTCAATTTTATCATGTCATATTGGAGTTTTCATTTTTTTTCCATAGTGGGCCTCATTAGGGTCCATTTAAATGATATATTGAAAGGCATTGTTGTATGAGAATTCTACTACTATAATATATTGATATGAACCTCCTTATAAGTTCACTAAAAAATCTCGTTGAATATCTCTATGTGTGCACATAGTATAATAAAACTTTCGATCTATCTTAGGGTGATAAGATATAGTAATGTTAAACTATATGATCAAGTCATTTTTAATATGTTTCTATAACATTGACATGAATATCATATGTCAATAAGATAAATTTGATAGTGTTGTCCCATATAGCCTCAACACTTATCAAATTTATAACTCTACAGAGCAATGAAGTTAGAAGACCCCCTAATTGAAATTATGTGAGTAATCATTGTAAAATATTTTTTTGTAGCACATATGGAATTATTTACTTCTGATGTCATTTGGAATCATGTAAAAAATACATGGTAAAGTTATCTCATTTCCATATAGTTATGGAAAATACTTGAGTCACTCATTTGGTTTTTTTCCTTTTTCTATGCCACTTATTAACATACCAATGAAATTATTGTATATTACACAATATTCTTCTTTATATTGTCTCACCAAAAATGATATTGTAAATATGTATACATCTTTGTGATCCCTAGGTTGATAGAGATTGTTGATCTATTAGAATCATTCAATAACTCCTTCTATATATCTTTTTATAATAGTACACATTTCCATCTCCCAAATCCCCTGATTCACTTTTCCTAGATTTTGATCTCTGAGGATTTACTCTTTCATATAGAAACTAACTTATTTTGTATCAGTGAAAAATTGTTCTGATATTTATTTATATTTTACAGAATGGATGGTTGGGATAATATTTCTTCAAGTTAGGAAGTGGTTCTCCCTATAATGATTCTCATGTATATCCCATGTACGTCTAGGAAGATTAGATCCTTCTCAATAATAGTCACGAATGTGGTTGTAGGATTTTTATCTACATAGAGAAATTGAAACATTATTCACCTTCCAATGATTGTAGTTGATTGAGTATTCAGAATCCATGATTACATCTTACCATATTCATTATTTCAAACAAATATCCTCCTATGTGAACATATATCTTAATCCCCTATGATCTATGCATATGTTACACTTCTCCCATTAAATATAGTTCCCCAAAATCATCAATGTGAATATTACTTGAACTAATTATAGATCATGTGTAGTATTATTCTTCCCATTAACCTCCAATAATCTAGAGCTATATACTATCACTTTATAATTTTTCATTAGTACACAACCCAATTCTTTCATTAAAGAACCACTAAGCATTACAAATTGTCCTCCACATGTTGGTAGTGTGAGTGCATGTGTAGGTATTAGTAGTTTCTTTACCTCTTTGAAGCTATCTTCTCATTCATCAATCCATAAACACTTTATTCCCATTTGAGTTGGCTTGATTAGTGGGTTTGAAAATCATGAGAAGTTCATAAAAAATCATCAATAGTTCCATGATAATATAAGGAAACTATATATCTTTGTTAAAGATGTTGGTATGGTCCATTCCTCGATCACATTTATCTTTTAAGAATCCAATGATATCCCATTGCATATTAAAACATTTCCCAAGAATGGTACTTTCTCCCTTATAAACATAAATTTTATATAGTTTTCCTTTAAATTATCTGTCTAAAAATTCATTAAGGTATTATATAAATAATTCTCATTATCATGTTTAATTTTATAGAACATTTCAAGATAAGATATAGCTACCATGAAACATTTATGGAGGATATCTATATCAACTATATATTTTATGTCCATCAAAATTGTAATGAAATTTGTGAGCATAAAGAGAATTACTTTGAACTCATTTTGTACAAAACATGAATGGACGAAAATGTTGGGAATATTCTACATATTTATGATTAATTTATGATATCCTAACTGATGTTTTCCATTAGAGAAGTACCGAGATGTAGATAACTGATCAAATAAGTCTTAAATTTGTATCATAGTATGTTTGATATTTATTGTGTTGTTGTTGATTTCTTGTTAATCAATGTTGATTCGCATTAAACAATCTTTCATATTCATAAAGAGGTTCGATCCACCGCATGGAAAAGAAATTTGGAATAGTGTGAAATTCCCTATATTATATTGTAGTTTATTCTTATTTTATTCTATTTTAATTTTTTTAATTATGTGGGTAATCTTGGATATTAAGATATATCCAATTATATGTTTAATTTTTAATAACAACACTCAATCATGTAGAAGATGAGGTAACTCATTGGGAAATTACCAATAATAATACCTTAATATTTGCATGTCATCAAGTGTAGTCCTCTCATTTTTCTCAATCATTTGAGATTTATATGCTTATTCATAATGAAATAATATCAATGCTTGAAAAAATGTTTCTAAATAATATTATCCATTTTATTTATACATGTATATAATCCAAGGATGATTTGGGATATGTAATGTTATTTCCTTCTCTCATATTTTTATTTTAGCACTATACAGGGACATCGAATCCATACCCAGTATATCATCAAATTTAACTAAGTGGGTATGATATGTTTGTTTGAGAGATTTAACTAAAAATTTTAAATGGGGAATATTTATGTTCTTAAGATGTGACAATTATGATATATGGTGATTTCACTGATAATTGAACATATGAATATTAAATTGTGGTTTTAATGGTTCTACTAAACATTTTTTATATGAAACTATTCATTGAATAAAATCAATGAATACATTTTCTATCATTCAATTGAAAATTATTATACCTGTCATAATTTTATTATCATGATTAACATAATAAGTAGGGATACCAAAAGAATAATATTACTCTCATGTAATTGGAGTATTTGTTTCATCGGTTTTCATTGAAAACCAGTGGTTTAGGTCATTAAAAACAATAGTACCGAATATACATTTTTTAAAACATTATACAATTTTTAGAGGATTGAATATATCCATATTTTATTTTATTATATCTACCAGATTTATCATATTTATTTGAAATTCATTATCATAATTTCCACTTTCCATATATTAAACATCCCCACATTCCCAAATAAAAATTTTCCAAATGCATCTTCTTTCACTAATGGGATATATATTGTTTGATTTTCTTCCCTACAACTGATTAGTCTAATGATAATCAAGAATTAATATCTATTGATTTATTTTATATTCCACCCCACATGACCATTGATATTCATTCATCTATCTCTCAATGTTTAGTGAACAATTATATATTCCCTCATATATTACAAAGAATTTAATTTATATGGATTTTAAAAAACATAGCATTAGCTGAATAAAGATGTGGTTTAAAATATATTCAATGCTAATGAAAAATAATGAGATGTAATATAAAATCATTTCCGTTTTTTCTTTATATGAACTAATAAATTCTATCTATTATTTTTTGAGTCCATGAAACTGTGTCACCATTTCAAATATGAGAGTGTAAGGAACATATTTATTAAATAAAAATTTATTAAATCCCCCCCTATTGATTTAATTTCATCCTTAGGATTAAAATTCTTAATAAACTTTCACTGATGATCACATTATCTGTCAAGATGATAAATGGACTATATGAAATTTTATTTCATTGATTATTAGAGGAAAGATATTATCAAATCAATACGATTAATAGATTTGTTTATTAGGGGATCAAAAGCTAAACTAAAAATATGAGTTATTTATTACATAAAGGTATCAACCACACCCTCATCTCACTTAGAATAAGGAGGTAATTCACTATGTTTGAAATTAAAAATAATAACTTGGGTATGTTTTTTAAATAATTCTATGAACCTCTCGACTCCTATTTCAATAATATTAAGAATTTCATTTGGGAAATCATCAAATTATTCCTCAAATTGGTTACTAGTATGAGTTCTTCTATTACTAACCATTAAATAAAATAATGGAATGTAAAGGATCAGAATAATAATGTTAATTTTTGTCAAAAAAAGAAGAATATGATATTATAAGAAATAACTAATTAATGAAAAGTGTAACCTAACTTATGAATCTCTAATTTTAAATACATATTATCCATGATAATTTTCTGATAATGGTCTCTAAATTTATTATAATATCCCATATAATAATATTATTATTTGTATAGTTTGAGAAAATATTTATTACATTATTTTTGATATAAACATTCTTAAAAAACCCAAACATCTTGAGATCTATTGTTTTTAGGATATTAGATTCAGAATACATTAAAATAAAAAATAAAAAATATCTTATTTAATATAATATAATTTTTTTGAACCTAAATCCCAATTAAATTTTTTTACTATCTATAATCTTCATGGGAATACATTTGAAAGGGTTGTGTTATAGATCCTAATAAGGGAGAAAACACGATTGTGAAATATAACTACTGAGATAAAAGGCGAAATAAGATATAATAATAAGAGGGAATATATATCACTAAATAGAGGAATATGAAAGAAAAATGAAATCATGAAATCATGGAATCCTAAAAAAATTCAACATCATAAAACATGACATCATAATCATAATCCAATTGTCACTTCTAAGGCATCGTAACATACTATTTTAGGATAATTTCTCATGCACTATGCGTGGTATCTCATTAGATGAAGACATTTATAGGTTAATTTTAGGGTTATCTAATTTTAGTCCCACACATAAAAAATTAAATGTATATTAATTTGTGTTAAAAATAATTAAATCATATATAATGAAAAATTATAAGAAAAACATGGAAGTGTAATGGTTAATATAATCTTATCCCAATAAATAACATAAATAAATTGTATTAAGACTACCAGAATAAGAATACATGAATTTTTTTTAAATTAAATATTGAATAATGAATATTAGTTATTAATTATGGAG
The DNA here is from genome assembly GCA_963277665.1 of Viscum album. Classification (NCBI taxonomy): domain Eukaryota; kingdom Viridiplantae; phylum Streptophyta; class Magnoliopsida; order Santalales; family Viscaceae; genus Viscum; species Viscum album. Next base: position 1,662,555,737 of record OY728153.1, on the reverse strand, counting down.
TGAAGTGGATGACAATTTCATAATAAAATATGTAAATGTGGGTATAAAAATTAATATCATAAATGTTTTGTTTGATAAATTACAAATGAATCCTTTAATATAGGATAAAACATAGCATTATCTTCATAACCATAAATTTAACAGAATTATTTTCTATAAATTATTGATTTATTGTAGTAAAAATAGAATATTAATAACATGTTATGGCATAGTACATGAAATTAAGTATAAATAATAGAAGTTATCTATAATTATGATTACATAAAGAATAAAATTTAGAAGGGTACATTAATAGGATGTTTATCCCTAGTAAAGAAAGGGATGATGTACTGGTTATATACATAATGAAAAAATATGTATAATATGGATGAAGTTAATGATAATTATATAAAATAAATAAAAGAGGTAAATAGAGAGAAAGTGTAGCTTAAATGTAAAGTGTGTGGTTTGTATGATATCTTTCCTCCTTTCTCGACTATCTTGGTACATTACCATAACTTTCAGGATAATCATATTATGATTATTAAATAAATTAAAAATATTTTTTCATCTATATTTTTTATTAACTTCCATTAATTTCCATATATATTTCATTTTATATATTTTTCACTCATAACATTCATGGGAGGTTGTTGGTCAATTTCTGTAAAAACTTTTTGGTATGTTATTTGCTGTCAAAGGTGTGGTCATATGTTTTAATAATATATATAATTAGTCAGTTTTTTATTATTTTTAATTCCATTAAGACTAATTTTATATAGTTCAATATATGGTCCAAAATAGTTTAATATTTTTTGTAGTGTCCGCATAATGTTTTTTCTATTAAAATTCCCATTATCATTTTTTTGTTAATATTATTTATGTAATTCTCAAATGATGTTTTTGGAATATTAATAATTTATTAAATATTATATCTATTCAATGAATTTATTTTCAAATTATCTATATAAATTGGAGATAAAGATGAAACACATCATCCATGGTAGTGTTGAATTGATCACAATTAATGTTATTATTTAATTTTAGAAATAAATTGAGAGAGAGAGAGAGAGTAGAATATTTGATATACCATTGAGGTAATAAAATTTCAGTATACATGTGATATTTAATTCATTATATCATTATATATTTAGGATATTTATAGGAGGTGTAAGGATAAATAAACACTCAACCACTATGTCTTGAAAATTATCTAGTCCATAGATATCCTCTTTTACACTAATCCTTATGCCTTCTTAAATTAGACATTTGGTGAAAGTAGAACCTCTAAAACATGTCAATTATGGATCAAAAGTGATGTGGATATATTTTGGTGATCTATGGGTCATTTAATGTGTAAAAAATGTGTTTGTATTTATAAGGGGAGAATAGGGGTATTTTAGATTAAAATAATAGTATAAAATTTTATAACCTAAAATTTTAACTGAAAATGTTACTGAATAGTAAGGGCGGTGGGGTTAAAAATTAATTGGGCTTTTATAATATTTATGCAACTTCCAAAAAACTCAAAAAAAACCATCTTATACACTTCTAAAATATCATACTTATACAATATTTCACTATTCACCTCAGTATTTTATTTGTTATAAAAAATACGAAAAAATACTCCAACCATTTTAGACAAGTTAATTCCAAAAAAATGAAACCCATTTTATTATAATAATTTTTAAAATATGAAAATGTTTTTAAATAAAATCGTTATTAAATTTAAAATATTAATTTAATGGGATGATCAATTTTCCAAACCCGTTGAAAATTTTGTCCTGGTTTCATGAATTTACCATACAGATTTTACAGAAATATATATTATTTAATATAACTACTTTAGGAATATCATTATTTTATTTCTTATTTTTTTCATAAAAATGTATTTTAAGGATAATCAAACATATATATTTCACCAAAAAATTAAATATTCTTTCGTTATGTTAAAATTTTCTTTCATAATATATAACACTTTTGTCTAATAGTATTATGATCATAATTCAATAATTTTTTTGGTACTAAAGTAGTATTTTATTATTTCATTAGTCTGGTTGGTATTCATGATAGGTATGTTAAATTTACAATAGTAATATTTTTATATTAATAGTCAAATTATATCATATAAATCCTTTTTAATTACTTTATTAAACATTTATTAAAGCTCATCACATGTTTCTATCAATTATATGTACTAAATGTAAATTTTAAAATTACTTTTTTCTTTTTATAACATTTTTTGCAACTCTTATAATTCCATGAGATCGATATGATCCAAGTTTTCCTAATCCAGTAATTTAATTTATTTTTTTCCCATTATATTTGTAAAAATCCTATTGAATTTGATTACTCTCTGAATATAATTTTCATTAATTAATGAATATTTTATGTCATTTAATTTTTGATGTGTTGATTATATCAATAATGTAACATTTTTCTAAACATGATACAAATAATTTTTTTTGAAGGTAATTTTAATATATCAATGTATGATTCAATATAAAGTTAGAATGGTTTTATTGGACAATGTGGACCATTTGGAACATTATTGGTTGGAATATTAATAAAAAATTAAAGGGAGAGATTCATGAAACTGTAAGTTGTAATATATAAGATATGTTATCAACGGGGAAAATCAATGATTCTTCTGAATAATCCTGTGAGATGTATAAACGTGGTGAGTATATTTTTACAAGATGAAATCATAAAAATATTCACCATGTCATGGTGATCTAAGATAGTACATTGTGAATGTATGGTGTAACATGAATAAAAAAAGTAATAAACATTGGGGGAAAAATTACAATCTCTTAGTCAACCAACAATATAAGGTCTCATATTTGGAGGAAGCATGATCTACATCCAAGCCAAACATGGATAGAAAGAGAAGAATATCTAGTAATGATTTGTGTTATGTTGAATAGAATAAAGTATAGGTTATCCTAAGGCATCACTATAGAAGGATATGTTTTGTATTACAGGGTGATACTAAGGATGATTTTAAGAGATGTATATATTATTTTAGTTATTAATATGTGGTTATTGAAAGAATATTTCTATGTGGGGTTTGAAATATGATAATATAAATGGAATGTTGTTGGAAGAACCCATGTTAATGTGGCCATGAAACAGAAGAGACCATATTGGCATTGTAATATGACAGAGTTCGAACCCACACTATGGAGGTTAAAAAATGGGTAATTTTTAACATAAAGAATGTTTTAAGAGAATTGAAAACACCATGGGTATTTAATCCATGGTGGTCATGAAATGGGTAGATGGTGAACACTATAATTTAGAGGCCACTACGGTTGTCATAGAATAAAGAAATTATGAAATTCTTAGAGATGTGGAAACAATGTGTAAGCCACATCATCTGGGGATGTAACGACTATGGTATTGAAGACTAAAATACAAATGCAGTTAATAATTATGCCACACACTAAGAAATGGAATTTTTAATGGGATTAATACATTTATATCTAAGGGAGGCCCAAAACATGTGTCATATTACTAGAGGTAGATAATGTATTTGTTGATGTTGATACAACACATATAATTAAAGAAGTTGTGAATTGAAATAGTTATTGTTTTTATACCATGACATAGAGAGTTAGATTTTTTAATTTAAATGTTGTTATGAAAAACAAGTATATATGAAACACCATGTTCTTGATAATTTTTTTTCTTTTTTTGGTTATTGTGTAATTGATGAAATTTCAAAAAAGAAATGACTATGGTGGAGACCATGATGGAAGGAGATTGTCAAAAATCTATAACTAGGACTTGGGAAAATTTATGTCCTTTCATGGATATCCTATGATATTTCTGAGTGAATTGAGAAATTATTTTTAGGTTATAGCTAATTAAATAATTCTATCAAAATAGTTCGTACATTATGATTAGTTTTAATGAATCATTAAGTTCCTACATATGGTGTATTAAGGGGACATTTTTTTAGGAAATAATTATATAATTTAGTTTCAAGTAAATAATAAGAATAAATAGAGGTATGGATATATATTATTTCAAAAGATACATAGATACAAAAAATTGAAGATCTATATTTTTATTTGAGACATGAAAAAAATTACAAATATCATCATTGCTTGTTTATCACTTATGTTCTATTGATGAACAATTATTAGTGATTATTATATTAAATTTTATTGTATTTACTTATATTGAATTTGTGAGAACATATATATGAATAGGTATTTCCTCTAGATTGGTAGTGTTCCTTTGTAAATCAATTTTAATAATCCTTTTTCATAGTTATAATACCAGGAACATAAACTCATCAGTAACATATGCTCCATGGACTATCTCATTATAGTGATACATGTTAAACATGTGTGTCCCTAATTTACTCAATACATCTAGAAACATTGTGTCCTTAATGATTGACTAATTTTTATTGATCTTACTAACATTATAATGTGATGTATTTGTTATAAAATAATGAAATAACAACTTAATTCATCCCCTAATAATGTTTTTTGGTTCTATGTGTGTACAAATATCCACAAAACTAAACATGAATCTAGTTTGTATATATCAATTTATATCCTTCATTATGAAATCTTATAATATATATATATATACAATAGAAAATAATTTTAATGGTCAATATAACCAATGAAATATAAATTATTATATATTAATGTTGAAAATAAATGTAAATATATATATATATAGACACATATCAACGATTGAATATAAAAAAGATTCATAGAGATACATAATGAAGTATGAAAAAGTGTTATATAATTCAATTTTGCTTGTATCCATGGATGATATCAGAATGTCTAACATGAAATTGTTCGAAAAAACACATAATGGAATATTAGTGACATAAAATTTAGTAATTTATTTTCGATTAACCCTATATCAAATTTCATTTAAATGAAATAATATTTATAGAAATGTTTTTTAGTTGAAAAAAAAAATATTGTTATTTCTTTCTTTACCACATGACACTACTATTAAAACAACTATGAAAATATGAGAAAAATGAGGGGTCACTAACTAAATTTTTAATTGAGGCCTAAACCAAAATTCAAAAGGAATATAATAGGCTTCCCCTAATAGAATATGTAGAAATTATAGTAACTAGAATTCGTATTTAACCCATTACATAAAAAACAAATTATTATAGGTATACAAATAATAATTTGTACCTCATGGTTGAAAAAATAAAACTATTAATACACCACCAAGACAAAATAAAAAATAAAGCAATTTATTTCAAAACCTAGATAGATAAAGGATATCAGAATTCATTCCAATAATATATATATATATATGATATATCTTTGGAAAAAGGTCACATGAGATTGAAATAAGTGAATCATATAATGTTTATTTTTTTTATGGAATAATTTATTAATAAAAAATGAACATAGTATACCTATATTAAAAAACGATCCACATTTTAATTGAATCATGACACTAGGTAATTGGGATAGTTATAGATCCACTACTAGATACTCCAGGTCGCACCAAACACCACCACATACTAAATATTATTCCCCCAAGTACCCACTTCTATACCATTATAAAAACCCACACCTCTTCATTCCTTTACCCCCTCATTAATATCCAATTTCTATAAAAGTAAAATAACTTATATATTTATAAATTTAATTCATTAAATATATTAAATTAATGAAAAAATACCAAAAGATAATGATATTCCTTTCGAACTCCACAATAATAAAATTTTTAATTAATAGAATATTTACTAAGAATTTGAATTACACAGTTGAATATTTTTATCATTAAGCATGACATCACACTCTATAGTTTCATCATAAATTTAACCATACCAACAATGTAAAAGTAGAAATGTAATAACCTTCCTTTATAATAAATTTACAATTTATTCATTGATAAATAAAAAAAATTGTAAAATGAAACCATTATCCACTAATTCTATATCATCAAACTAAATTTCATGGTTTAGTTCTAAATAGTATCTATAATACTACACAAAATGAAAATATTTTACACAATAATAATCTAAGGAGGAAGTGAAAATATTTTATCGTTATCTCTAATTTTCTCTAGAATATTTAATAGCATAATAAAAAATGTTTTATTTTATCATGATTTCAATCCTTTGATGAACTAATGATTGAAAATATAGATAAATACATGATTACAATCAATTAATTTGAAAATTAAACAACATAAATTGATAAACGAAATGTAATTACACTATAAATTAATGAAATTCTTCAAGATTAACCTTAACTATTCAATCATCTCATAATTTCTATTGCATCCAAAAAAATAATATTCACTGATATTTTTCCTACATAAAGTGGAATGTAATGGTTTTCTATATAGATCCTCATATTCAAACATATGGATGGATGATTAGTATCAATTATTATAGTAAAACTCAATGAGATACAATTCAACTTCATAGAGACACCAAAGTAAAAATTAAATTCCATACTTAAATCATAATATATATATATATATATATATATATATTCATTATTCTAACTAGCCATTAATCTGAGAGTGACAAGTTTTCCTCATTTTCACCAATGTATCATGGGGTATATTCAAACTTGTTTAAGCAGAGAGGTATGTATTTTATTGTAAAATAAAAATAATACCTAGAAATAATATAATTTATTACTATACCATAATTATATATCATTCTTAACTCATACACTGATGAAGATTTATAGATTAATAATAAATGATCTATCCCCATAATGTTTCCAAAAATTACACAAAATAATTCTCAATATTTCATAAACTGAAGAACAAATGTCATGAAATCCATCATGGTATCATCCCATTGTTAGTGTAATATATAGATTGGCCACAAATCCTTTATAGGTCACATTTTCACTTATATATTTTTTTAAGTCGAACATTGAGAAACAAGACAAGAAATATCCCACATTATTATTGTTCAGTGGGACTATATTCAAATATAATGATACTTCATATAGATGGTATCATCAAAAAACCCATTTTCATGGGTTATATTCACTTATCACCAATTTTCAAATGATATATTGAACTACTACTCTCCAAATCACATTAAAATTTAAGTGGAATCAAGGAAAAACCCATTAAGATCTCCCCACTATAGAGTCTCTTTAATGATAGTGAAACCTCTCACAATCCCCAACTATGGAAGTAATACTGATATGCTATAGAAAAATAATATCCTATTCCTCAATGATTTCATCTTATATATCAAATTTTTTAAGCGACATCATATATTCTTTCTTTGCATCTTGTACTATTTTAGGTTGAGATGTCTTATTTAGTTTTATAAATATAATTAAAATCATACCAAGTGAATAATGGATATAGAACTAAAATAATAATAGTTATTCATCCCATTTAAATTAATTTATATTATGATCTCACCGATGAAATATATACTTGAATCATTTATAAATGGTTTTTAGTATGAATCACTCACTAAATTGTTAGTTCCTCCCATACATCAAACCATGAACAACCATAACTAATTTGAAATCATTGGTTGGATAATTTATCGTATGAGGATGAATATATCATGAATTTTTCTATACTACATAGCAATCTTATATCAATAAATAGACAATTCCTAATAAAGAATAATTATACTATAATTCAAATCTATAACCTGAATGGTATTATCACCATAGGATCTTGATTAAAACACTTTTTTATATTAAATTTGACACAAATTAATATGAATATATTAAATTTTCCCTTATTTTTTCAAAATGTTCATTAGAGTAGAAATATATGAAAAATAATTATGAAAGTATTGATGATATTATTAATCCTTAAGGAATACTAAAATCCAATTATTTTCATTAGTACTTCCCTAGACATTGACACATCTATAATTTTGGGATATATTAAATTTGAGACTACAATTAAAAATGAATATATATATTCACATTCTAAATATATTAGAATAATTCACAAATATTTCTATAAATAGAATGCTATAATAATATTAAAATGAAAACATGAATATTTATACACAGATCTTTTTGGGTCCTTTAAAAATTAATGATATCATTCAATAAAAAATCTACCATTGAATCAAAAAAATGAATAAATTATCTTAATAATAAAATATATTAGCACTTATATAGAAGTAGTCAACTCAAAATGAATAATTATATACTCAATGTGACTCTATAAGATTCAAAAAATCATTTTTTCAATATCCCCTAATATAACATTTAAAAGATGATATGTATATTGACGATAGATCTATAGAAGAAATTTATCTCCATTAAATTTGGAATATAAATAATATATAAATAATAATGGATATAAATTCATAATATTCAGTTGATTTTATATATTATAATCCTCAAATAATCATTAGATCCCATTTCCTTTCCTAGATATAATAATAGAGGACCGCATGTATATGTATTGGGTCAAATCGAACAATTAGACTCAATTAAATAAATTATAACATTCATTATCCATAGATATATGGATAAAATATAGTATATTTTAAGAGAAATTTTTTTAAATATTTGTTAATAATTCAATTAATAAATCCTCATATTTTTAAAGGAATAGTGAATTTCATTTCAAAACAATACATCAATTTAAAAATCCTCCACATGAGGTAGTGAAATTGGTTAACCAATATCAACATCCTTAAGAATAAAACTCAAAATATTTAGGATAATTGTTACAATATTATATTGATATAGTCTATAACTACTTTCCTAGAGCTCATATTCTCTAGTAAACATATACTGACCAAATTTTTCATAAGTAAATTGTAACCACCATTGATAGAATCTAATATGATCCTTGTTATGGGTTAACCAATTCATTCCAAATATAGTACCAAGGATCCAAATTAAAGGGTTTAAAAATACTAGAAATAATTGAATAATCCCACCAAAATTATGAAATAGAATTATTTCATTATCATTTCTATCATTTTACCCAAGGAATGTCAATACACATAATATTTAGAGAAATCTATATTTGTATTGTGAAATAAGGGAAAACATTCTTGACATAGGTTAATTATATTTTCCAATATCAATAATAGAATATATAAGAGTATAATATATAAAATTTTATATCTCATAATAGGAAATATATTTCAAACATATTACTTGATTTCCTAACCATAAAGACTATATTTATATCATCTCAATGACCCTAAGATTACAATGTCTATCTAAATTGAGATTATAGTAATTACTAACTCAAACCAGAACACATGATCCGCTAAAATTTATATCAAAAAGGGTCAAATTACTCTATTTATAAAATCAATGAGTTAGAAATGATAATTTTGAGTCTATACGGTACAAATTCTCAAATTAAATGATGGAGTATACATGTAAACTATTTTATGGTAACCATGTGGTCCATATATATGTAACTACTTCACCTCAATAGTATAATCCTATATAGTGTCTCCAAAATTATGACACTATAAGTATAATTTTTTTAGTATCCTAGGGATAAATGGAATATGAATTAATCTACATGAATTTTCCAATATAGATATATAGTCCTCCCCTATTCCATGCACCATATATTCTCACTATATGATCATCTTCTTGTGTTTAATTTAGAATATAATTCACAATATCTGAAGATTTTATAAGAAGATATATTATAAAACATAACGTTCTTCACAAATTTTAAAATCTTAATAACATTAAACATCATTACTTGTATCAAAATATTTTTCTAACATAATTTACAATTTTCATCCCATAGATTTTTCATCCCCAATCAGACAGGGTGTAAAGTCATATAAATATTTATAATTCTCTACACATTCTATAAAAAATAATATGCCTTTATAGGGTTCCTTAAACTCTCTATATTTTACTTGATGATGTGTATCCTGATAAAACCTCTTAATAAAATATCTTATATGCACTTCTAGGATAATCCCTAATATTTCATAAATTTGACCATCACATCATGAAATCTATTTTCATCCCCATTGAGTATAAAGGTATCCAATATCACCCTATATTTTTCAATGGTCTTTAAGGTCTCAAATATTTCAAGATTATATGGAACCCACTCTTATAACTCCTATAGAGAATCATCACCCACAAAAATCATAAAATAATGAAATTATAAACCCTCCAAATAATTGGTAGTAGTATGCTAATAATAAGGTTCTCCCCCTTATATTTAAGATTCTATGCAATCTTATTTAGGAATTATAGATCATTTAAAGGCATAAAACAAGAATTTCACTCATAATACACTTGTTTCATGGCTATAGGTTTGAATTATGGCGATAAATTTAACATTGAAATTAAATAAAAGGAATATTATCATTTAATGAAAATACTTATAGATGGATATGATAAAACCCCATATTCTCTATCTCTTTTTTAGTTAATTTATCATGATTTTATAAAACATTTAACATATTTCAAAATGATTTTTTAAATATTTACCCCATATAAGAATAAATGTTGAGTTTATTACATTTTTAAAACAAGTTAATTGATGTTTTATATTAACATAGTCATCCGAAATAAATAAATATAAATATGTTACATATTTATTATTGAGTATCGTATAAAATAAACAATTATGATATTTGAACAAAATGGTGATCAGTCTAACAAATGTAAAATATATTATATGTACAAAATATGTGCTTACATATCAAGACAAATTAATGATGCATGAGACTCAAGAAGTAAAACGATATGTGTAAAAGGCAGTATGTCAAACAATAGAAACCCATGTTACGTCAAGAATCTACCAAAATTATGTTGGAAAAAAATATTTATGTGTAACTTTTCAATTATTAATAGTATTTTATATTGGTTTCCCACAACCCCTTTAACATATATAAAATGATACCGTTTTTTAATGACTCAACCTCATTCAACAATTGATCCAAATCAAGTTGTCATAAAACCTCAAGATCACATCATGATCATTATTGGATCTCATGATCAATAAAATATTTTAGATTATATTGGGAGGAAATTTTTTTCTTTTATATTATATTATTACAGAATAAATCCATCATCAAAAATGATATTACCATAGTAGAATTTAATGAAATGAATACGAACATCGATATTCATAAATTGAGAACCTTTATAATAGAGGCTAACTATCCAAACAGTATGAATATTTTAAAACATAATATATATATATTCAATTCTAAAAAATCATAGTCTAATATTATATATCTCAGTAAGAAGGTAAAACCAATGGAAAAAAATAAAATATATAAATAGTGTAAAAATAATGAATGTCACAGTAAATGTATTTATAGCTCATCAGATGACACTGTACTCCAAAAGGGGAAACCATGGTTTCCCAAGACCATATCTATATAATATGAATCTCATAAGCTCAAAAAGATATTTAATCTGATATCTATCCTCAATTAACTCTCATTTATAGCCACCATACTTTTACATGGAATATGTACAACATGTTCCACATGAATTCCAACGTATCACATGTAAGGTATTAGTATATCATTTATAATTGGAGGTCATAACCATACCACTATATAAAATAACCCAAACATAATTTCAAAATATATTTCATCATTTTATATGATTTTTTTACATATTACAGTGCATCATATCTTAGAATTTATACGTTTATTAAGTTTGGGGATTATATACATACCAACTTATTTCAGAAATATTCTACAAAATCCACCCATAATATTTTTCACACATTATACTCTTATAGGTATATCATTCTCAATACACTTGTTCACAACCATAGGAATGTAAATATAATAGTGGCTGAACTCAGATTCTCTATTAGGGAAAACATGATTTATAATAATCGTAGATCATAAGTGAGAATAAAATGGGTATATATATGATTGAAATTTCAATCAAGTTACATGAAGATATAATATGAATATGATAACCAATTAAAATTGGATAATAGATCATCAATTTTAACGTGATTATTTAATGAAAAATATGATATTATCCATAGTTGTGTAAAATCAGACATAAATAAATATGATCCCTAATGAAATATGTATGTTGGCTGCAATACTAATGTGGAACTATCCTAAGAGTATAAATAATAATGTATTTCAAGGTTGACCACCAATGAAATATTATCATAATGGACTAGGATGAATACTTGAACCTAATATAGAATACTTTGGTTAACCAGTTATAGCCCATAACATAGTAGACTTGTGATAACCAACCTTTTCATACCAATATCTTATGAGATATAAAACATTACCCAATGAATTGGAGTGATATAAAATTCCTAGTTGTAAAATAATGATAAATAATACATATATGTGTGGTGAGAACATAGAAACATTCCTAATTACATCCTTTATTATTTATCCCATTATAAAGAAGTTTTTTCAATATTATGTCCAAAAAACATGATCATAATCTATCAAGAAAAAATGGAAGATTTTTTATTAATTCTTAAACCAAATGATGTATTAGAATCATTAATGTATATTGAAATATTTGAAAAACACATTATAGGTGCATTAGGATATTTATTAAAAAATTGTATGAAATATCCATTACATTTTGAAAATTTTGTTTCAAAGAAAATATTATATAAAATAATTAGGAAAAGAATTAATTTTAAAAAATCATGGAATGTTGGATAGAAATATTTGTAAAGTAAAATGGATATAATGGTGGGAAAATTCATTTTTTAGGGAATTATTTAATTGGAGGATTATTTTAAAACATTTTAAAAGAAAAAAAAATAAATGAAAAATATCTCCATAAAAACCATAAAAATATTCCTTCTAAACATTTTTAAAGGAGTAAAACCTTAGAAAATATTGATATGAAAAATATATTTTTCAATAAGTGAATTAATAAAAAATAATAAATAATATATGCATGAATAAAAATGATACCAAAATTAAAAAGAATGGATAAGTATTGCCCACGTATCGAAATTCCTTCCCTTAAATTGCAAACTAGTGATATATAAAATGGTAAGATGAAATGAAAAAAACAAAAATAAACATAGGGTATGAATATTGATGGGGTTTTAGATAAAAAAAATTCAATTTTCCATATTATAAATTTATTCACCAATAATAATAATTTGAAAATGTCACTAGAAGATAAAACCATTTCTTGGATTCCCACTTTGCCGAAAATTCTATATCTCTAAAGAATACTTGAATAATCTCTTTGAGACGTTGTTTTAATGAGAGATTTTAGACTCCTTATGGAAACCATTTCCCAAAAAATGGAAGGGTTTTTAAGGAGAGAATTTGGAGAATCACTCAAGATAATTTCAACGTATTTATTTGGGTTATGTTTGATAGATAAGGGATCCATTCATATGTGAGAATGTGTTTTATTTTATAATAATTTATTAATTATTCTATTATTTAGCCTATTGGTAGTCAATATTGATGATTCCTATGAAATTTAAGGGCTTATGATTAAAACGTTAATGGTTGTTTATAATAAAATCTGAAAAAAATACTAATTTTATATTGGAATAAATTATTTAAAGGTATAGATTCATAAATAATATACCATTAAATAAAATAATAGTTAGGTTCTAGAATATTAAACTACTTTTTATTAATTCAAATTATTATTTTTGAAATGTATTATTTTACCATTAAAATAAATTTTTGGTTGAGACTAGTTTTCTTAATATTTGAAATAAAATTTATATCATAATGAGGTCATAAATGATTTTATATTTGTAAGAACTGTATTATTTTACTGTACAACTAAAATTTGACTTTTATGAGAAATCCTAAAAAATCATGATAAGGAAATATTTATAGGATAAACAAAAAAATGTTTATTTTATCAAATTTAATTTATAAATTTTATAAATATTAATTTTAAATGAAACCATAAAATATAATAAAAATATATTTTTAGAGAGGTGAATTTTTTATAAAGTAGATGTTCTTAATCAAATTTCATATCAATTAAAAATTTTAAAATAGTTAATATATCACCATAATAGGAAAACATAAATATACTTATTGAAAATAACTACACCCATCTACCATATTTCTAATAAACATATATTCTATAACAAAATTTCAAATAACCTTAAGTCAAATTAGAAAAAATATATATATATATATATGTTGGTAATAATATATTCATACATATAGCCTTAAATGATTCACTAAATATCATTAAATGTTTTCATTAGTATCATCCTAAAAATTTATGTTTTATTTATAATGGTTCTCCTTCATTCCATATTTGTAAATGGGGTTATGATCCTTATGAATAACTACAAGGATAATGATTTCAGGTTTGTGGAAGTTTCATTTAGATTTTTTTTATTCATATTTTGTATTTCATAATAATGTTTCATGTTGCATTCTCATAAATTATTTATATATATATATATTGAATATTAATTTTTTATATTAATAAAAAATAGGGAAGTTCAGTTTATCTTATTATTATTTATGAAATAATATAATGATCATATATATTTATTTTAAAAGGAAAAACATATTAAATTTATTTTTATTACATTATTTCCCCATTAAAATAATTTTCCCCATGAAATATAATTTACATTGAAAAAAATAAATTATGGTACATATACATCATTACATATTCCAGTTACCATGTGGAATTTCAAAATTTATGATTCCTCTAGAAAAAAGTAAACATGTGTGTGTTCAGGTTTCATTTTACATTATGTCTATGATCATTCATTTTTATTAGTTTTTTCATATAAGAGATATTATGTTCTATCTATAAAACCTCTATGATTAGAGAATGTGGTAGATCATGTTTTTACAGTCTCAAAATTGATACGTGGAACACATCATCAATATGGGAGCATCATGGTGGGAGTAAAATTTGATAAACTACAATCTCCATATGATCATGGATTCGGAATAAAGAAATTTATCTATGGCCCAACTGTCAATTCTTCTTGAATATTATTAACCTCTTCTATGGTGATATTTAAAGCAAAATCTTTTTTCTACCTTCAAAAATTAAAAACATGAAATTGATATTATTGTAGATATTACAATAGATTTATGTTTATTTAATGAATTTTTGAATGGTTTAAAAATTCTCTAACATATCCTAATAAAGTTCTATTCCCAATAGTGTGTACTCTCTATGTTCATCCTAATATATTTTAATTTGGAAACTTTTCCAATATAGATCCTCATATGGATGGATTTGAATTATAAAATAGTAATTATTTTTATATGAACACTCTATATGTCGTAGGTTCCCAACATCATTTTAAATCAACTGAGTATGATCTCAGTATATAATAAATAGATTGAATAGTGATGCTATATTAACCATTATTTTGACGATGATATGAAATGATAAATGTAAATTACATATTCTAAAATTATAAAATGTTTCTTTAGAATATAGAGGTAGAACAAGGATCTTGACCAAATAAAATGGAATGTGGTACATAATATAGTCATACCGCAACCATAATGTATATCATGGAATGTTGATTGAGTGAGAAATATTATTGAATAGAAAAGAAATGTTAAACTTTTATGGATATAAAATATAAATATAATGGAATATTTTAATTTATGTGTTTTTTATATTCATAATGAAATCCACGGTGTTGTTATCCTATTTCCATATAAATATAGGTAACGAATGAATCTTCCCCTAATAATTATTTTATTTGGCATTAACCTTGTGGACTACAAATCATCAAGACACATACTCAAAAATATTTCTTTTATATTTTATACCACAATAATTGATCTTTTATGTCTACATATATATTTCTATATCAAGGATATATAATAAATAATGAGAAATTTTAGTTATCCAAAAACTCCATCATCAAATTATGTTCCAAAGGGATAAATATTCATTCCCCGTGAGCTCTGGAATATTCATTTCCTTCTTTTTCTTCTCAAAATCTTCCTTCCACACCTCCATGATCATCATGTGGACGGATAATTGATTAGTAATTTAGGAAATATAAGATATGTCACTTAAACTTATGATTTCATGGTATATCCATTGAAAATACATAAGTATTAGGTATCATTTAATCCTATTCAAGGATATTGTTGCATGATTTATCATACTAAAAGAATTAATAAACTTGTTTTCCTTCCCAGGGGGTAATGAATTGAGTTTTCAATGTTATTCGTAACACCTCGACCCCAGTTACCCAGAGTCGGTGCATTATTACATAGGATTTTCATGATCACAAGGAAATCATGTCCCAAAAGACCGATCAGTTTAGTATTGTTGGAAACAAGATTTATACATAAGTTCAACTTTACATCTTGAAATGAAATAAAACACTAATTAATTCCACTAGAAACATCCAACACTCATAGACTATGTTGGCATGTCACTCATAACTAACTTCTTCAAATCCAGGGAAAATGAAATATGTGAAATGGGTGATCTCAAACGCTCAGTAAGGGTAAGCAATACAGCAGAAGATAACATAAATATTAAGCATGGTGAATAATTAAAAA